>CM053771.1:151675875-151721150 GCA_028658325.1 Potorous gilbertii | reverse complement strand
GAGAAAGAAATATGGAAGTCATTCGCAGAATGTAGCAGATCATGTTTGTTTGTGTGGGGATTTTAGTGTATTATGCTTTGATCTGTTATATGATTTCTTCCATTTATTTTAGTGCGACTACATAGCATGGCTATAGTGAAAATGTGTTCAATAGGAAAGTATATGTAGAACCTATACAGAATTGCATGCTGTCATGGGGAGGGAAGAGGGTAGCAGGGGGAAAATATGAGGGGGATAAAAATCTTAATTTTAAGGAAGTGATTGTAGAACATTTATAAATAAATTAATTAATAAAAAAATGAATGTTGCAAAATTACAAAGAACAATCTCAGCCCCAAAAAGAAATGAAAATACTTTCCCCCCTTCATTCCTTTTCAGAGAGATAGGGGAGTTGGGGGAAAGCATCTATAGCTGTAGAATACAGCACTGACTAGATTTTTTTCAGTTTTGCTCTATTTTTTCTCTCCCCTCACTTTTTCTGAAAAAAAAAAAAAATCATGTTATATGGGACAGCTCTCTAGGTAAAGTGAGGACGACTACATGGGGGGAAGTTTTGACAATGTAAAAGCCAAAGGCATCAATACAAATTCATTTTGAAAAAGGATAAAAATAAGGAAAAGAAAGTTCATCAGAACTTGACATATGCATTCTCCTTGTTTGAGGTTATTCTTGGCATCAAGGTCCAGCTACGACTTCTGACAAGTGTACCCACTCTAAATTATGACATAAGATGACACAACTAACTACAGGTAAACATCACAACTACTATTTCTTTTTCTTGTAATCAAGATATTCTTTTAATTTTAAAAATTTATATTTTGACCAACTGAATGTTCTAAAAGTTTCTTACCTTGACTTGAGTGAAGTAAAAAGCTGATGAAATTTTTCCTCAAGAACCTCTAGAAGGCAGTCTGTTTCTTGGTTTGTTTGGTTTTCTAGGCATTCTAGCATCTATTTGTTTTTAAAAACATTTGTAAAGTTAGCAATTTATTTTTACATAGGGTAAATCTCTAACACAATCATTATAAAAAGTCAACAACAACAGATTTATCCCCATTGATGTGCGGGCACTTAGTTCCACCAGAGTAGATCACAACCCCTGAAGTTCTAGAAAGGCTTCTCAATGAGATCCATGGCTGTTAGGTGACAGAAGCATGGTGATCCTCAGGAAAAAACAAGGAGATAAAGAATGCTTATTTCCAATGACAACACAGAGTTGGATGGATAGCACACTGAGTTAATAAGAACACATAATCCTGGAAAAATATTGTAGATGGACAATGAACTAAGCGAAGAATTGAACAAGATGAAAGCAGGCTGGGATCATAATTGAGAAATTATTTAGTACTTTCCTTTTAAGTCATCAGGAAGGTGAAGGAAGAATGACATGAAAATTCAAGTGTTCTAGAAAAATCTATCTAGGGTTATTTTTCAAATGTGATGCTAATTTTCTAAATCCAGTATCTTGAATATTTGACAGTTATGTACTAATAAATTTAATATAAGACATCAATCCAAATTCAAGACTGCCCTAGCATGGTGTCCTATGATTTTCAATCACCTGTTTAAGAGCAGAGTAAACCATTCCTAGCATGAATGCCTCAATGAATGTTTATTCTGGATAGCCAATTTTTTTCTAGATCACTGTGGGAATCCTTTAAGTTCAAAAATTCTGTAAACTTAAAAAAATGGAAATCTAGCACTTGTTTACTTTCCTTAATACAGTATACTGTCATTAAGTTAAATTTAGAAAAAACACTCTATCATTTAGCATTGTTGTTAAGGACATCAATAAATGTTATGTAGTAGATTTTCATGATGTGGGATAAAGCACTAATTGGGTAGTCACCCTGGGACTTTCTTGGGGGAAAAAAAAACCAGGAAAACCAAACCAAAACAAAAACACCCTTTCAACTTGCTTTTTGATAACTTGCCAAATATATGTGACTTCAAATATGGAGAAACAATGGCACTGCAAGTGGTACAAAATGGCTCTAACAAGAAGCTAGAAGAGATAACTAAACAGAATCATTGTTCAAAAATATCTTGGCTAGAGAAATGGGCCAATGAGATAAGATTAAAATTTAATAACAGAAGAAAAATTCTATACTTCAGTTAAAAAACAACTGTAAAACAAGCTCACAGATTTAGAGCTTGAGGGACCTTAACAGTTCTCTGGTCCAACTGTTCACTTGACAGATGGGGAAGCTGAGGCTCAAAAAACTTAAATGACTTGCCCAACGTTATTCAGGTAGTGACGCAAGATCTGAACCCCGACACTGAGGTTCCACTGTAACCACACTACCACGTAGCAGGGGAGGTGTTATAAGGCATTGTAGGTATGGAAAAGACTGACAGTTTTGAAGACGTAAGCTGCATGAGTTGGTGTGATATGGCAGCTTAAAAAGTTAATGCAATCCAAGGTGCTTTAATAAAACAGAATGTTCAGAAGAAAGGCATTAACACAACGCTGTGGCATTTTGACCTGATCAGACATTGGAAGGTAACATGTTCAGTTCTAGGAAAGAAACTGAAGGAAGGATACTTATGACTTGAAGCCATGTCCAGAAGTGGGAGAACAGGATTGTGAAAATAATAACTATACAAAGACCTATTCAAAAAACTATGGATATTTAGCCTGAATAAAAGAAGACATACGTGAAAGACACAATTATCTGAAGGGCTATCATGAAGAAGAATTAGACTTGTTTTGCTTGATCCAAGAGAGAACAGGTCCAACTTCCAAAGCTGGATGTCATTTTCATATAAGAAAAATTTTCTAATAAACTACCAAAAAATAAAATGAGGACCCTGGGAAGTAGTGAACTTTCCACTGCTGGAGATCTTTGAATGGAGACATGTTGGGAAGGATTCTGAGAAAGGGTTAGCATTTGTATTTGACCAGAAGTCCTTTGAGGTTCCTTTCAACTCTGAAATCCTGTAAAACTGAAGACTTAAAACACTTAAAGCAGTCTATTTTCTAAGTGGTTTTGTTGCCCTTCTCAGGGGAAAAAAACAATCCTAACTTTTTCCGTTAATAGCAGGGTTCTTTGACTTGTCAACACTGTTGAAAACAACACCTCCAATTACTATTTCCACCAACACAGTGTGTGGATAACAGGGATTCCCTGTCTAGCTTATGCCCATTCTTTCCCACTTGCACTAAATTTGTATATGTGGTGTGAAGAAATATCTTTTGCCATTAAAAAAAAATACGTGCTAAGAGCATTTTCACAAAGGCTTACTCTAGTTACCCTTCAGGTAACACTCCAGCACAAACGGCCCCAAGATAGTTTTCTTTAAGTGCTCTATTATTTGACTTTTAAGTGAAATTTCACAGATAAATTATAAGTTCTATAAGAACAGATTTTTTTAAAGCAAACTGTCTAATATATATTTTCTATATATAATTACATACAGAATATATGTTTTCCATAAAAATCTAATTTTTAATAATTCAATATTCAACATCTTAGCCCACCAGATACTAAGTAGATATCACTGGCAGGCAGATAAATAATAAAAATGTTTCACAATTAAATCCGCTCAGATCTAATTCTACTGGTGTTTACATCTGTCCTCCTAGCTACGAACCTTTACCTTGAATGACTGATTCTCTTAGTGGCCAATGATAATAGCAGCAAACATTTACATAGCACTCAGGAATGCCAGGCAATGTGCTAAAAAAGCACTTTATAAATCCCTCTTTTTATCTTCCCAACAGTGCTTTTATTATTCCCATCTTACAGACGAGGTAGAGGTTAAGTGCCTTGCCTAAGGTAATAATATCTAAGGCTGGATTTCATCTCTACTAAATACAAATCTCTCTCTGTTTCTCTCTAATATCAAAGAGCTGTTCTTTAACTAATGTTCTTCCAGCATAGCAGTAAAGTTGATAAACTATTGGTTCCTAAGCTGCTGCGCACTCTGACCAGGACTTTTGTGTAATAATTTCTCCTGTAAAATACAAAATTATGTATTAAAAAAACAACGGCAAAGAGAGCAACTGTCAGAATAAGAGGCTTAAAATTTTCATTTTACACCAAAATTTTCTTTATTCATGGACATTATTAGCAAATTCCAAGCCAAAAAAAATTCTATGTCCAAATTAGTTTAAAAGATGTTATGTTAAAGTCAGAGGGCTTTCTATCCCGCCCCCCCCCCCAAGGGTGAAGAATTTTTCCCTTTTTTCATTTGTTATCGGCTGGCTCTCTTCTCATCTATTCATCATCCCTATAAGCACTTAGGCCTACCATTGCAACTGATCTCTATTTATTCCTTCCATTTCTTCTTTTCTATTTCTGCTTGCTTCTTCTACCTGGCATTCACAGGAAAAGGATAGATTCTGTTGACAGACACTACCATCAACAGCATTTGTTCCTTCTATGCAATGATGTATCTAATCACAATATGCTAGGCAAAATCATTAGGTGTGTTTCATGATTTGTGAAGAAAATTCCAATTGTAACTGCTCTCCTACAATAATACCCCAAGTTCATCGCACGTCTAAAAATCAAAGAATGAAGTATTTTGTATGAGTTCTGAACATTTTTGTAGAATATTTAAGTATTATTATGAAGTGGAAGCCTCAAAAAGCATGTTCATTTCTTTCTGGGTTATCAGTAATAATATACTAATCAGCCTGACAGGTTACTGGGGGAACATTTCCTATAAAGTATTTGCATGCACAGAGATACTATTGACTTATGCAAAATCTCAGCTAGGACCTAATAATATCTGAGGTGAAGTTTGCCCATGTGAAAATACATAATCTCTCTTCTGATTTCTGCCACCTCAAAATAGAAACATGAGGGGAATAGATATGCCTTTTTTTAATCCATGAAAACCAAGAATACTTTCTATGACAGGGACAATAACCAACCTCCACTTAGCTTACCTTTTCTGCAGCACTTAATTGTTCAAAATTATAACCAGCTATCTTCAAAGCTTCATCAATTTCTTGTGTTGTTTTAGTTTCCTAAGGGAGAAAAATAACTCCCTAATAGTAAAAAGCAGCACAATTAAATGATACTACAACCTCATATTCATCTATAAACTGCTGCTTTTTAACAGGTTAAAAAGACATAGTAATTTCAAATTCCAAAATATGATCATAAAATGTGGAAACAGAGAAACTAAGTAAGTTTGCTCAACACTAACATATAATAACATTACCCAATAGGGTTTTGGAATTGGTTATTGGCAACAATAAACTAAAACAGACTTCAGAGCATGAGAGGATTAGGGCTGGAAGAGACTTTGAGAAACTTACATGGAAGAAGCCATGTAAGACCAAACACCTCAGAAAACTTGTCCATTATACAGCTAATGATTTTATTTCTAAAAGAAAAAGTCTTTACATTAGAGTTAAGATTATTCGAATTAAAGATCAGATATCCTTCCCTCAAAAAAATGGAGGTAGATATTTCAAAAAACAAAAAATAACGAATGAAAAGAATCTACTTAGGGTTTTAGAAATTTATACTGTTTAACATCTACACTCTGGAAAGCATGGGCTATAGAGAAGATAATAAGAGAGAAATGAAGAAAAAAAGAAAGTTATGAGAGAGTCGAGTTTAAAAAAAATCCCTTAAAAAAGCAAATGGTAAGGCAGGATAGAGGTGGAGAAAAAAAATGCATCAAGGGAGGTGAGGGAGGAAACTTTGAATGGAGATAAACAGTTAAGAAAAGAGAAAAATAGCAGTTTTTTAAAAATGGAAGTGACTAAGGTAGCAGATAACTAAAGAGATGAAATAAGCCAAAAGAGTTAGAAGTCAGAACATTTGCCAGTATCCATTCGAAGAAAATAATATTTTTCATACTGTCACAATTGCTGATGGGTTCAGAATAGGCCTGTGTAGAGAGGATGAATTTTCTAAATCATTCTGCTGACCAACGGTTTTCTTGAAATCCTGAGAACAATTCCTTATCCTGGAAAAGGGCATAGAAAGAAATTTATTAACATATGTATATAAACCAACATTCTTTTAAAACAATGACAATTTCAAGCTTCCAAGATTCTACTCACTGATTTCTACATTTTTTCATTTTAAACAATCTCTAGTGTGACTTGTAAGGATATGTATAACTGATTTTCAATTGTGCTAACTGAAGATAAGAACAAGAGATAAACTAAATTCTCTCTCTACATAAGGATTTCATTTTAATCGTTATATCAAGTTTCTATTGAAACTGGAAGAAATTCAAAATGGGATAACTGTTTAACTCAAAAAATACTGTCTACCATGGATAAGACATGGGAAGTGAAAATGAAGGAAATAAGTATTTACACAGGTCACAGCATGTGTTAGGCACTGAGCTAAGTGGTTTTTACAAATATTATCTCATCTGATCCTCACAACAATGCTAGGAAGTAAGTGTGGTTTTTATCCTCATTTCACAGATGAAGAAACTGAGGCAAACAGAAGGTAAAATGACTTGCCCAGTGTCATTGGTTTGTTTAGTGACTGAAGCTGGATTTTAACTCAGGTTTTCCTGACTTCAGGCTCTATCTACTGCACCAACTAGCTGCTTTGTTATAGACATTTACACTGCAAAGAACACAAAAAACGAAAAAAAGGACGATTACTTCTCCTTGCCTTTGATATTTACTGTATACACTAGAGGTACAGATTGCCACTGAAATAAAATTACTCAGAAAAATAAAGGAATTTTTAGAAGGACCAAAATAACACACTTGATCTAAAATGGTCTTATTTCTTTTAGTTTCACTTCTATCCTAATTTATAGATATTCTATCAATCTTGGTTATAAACTTAATTATATTCTATAGAAAGGACCATAATGTTCAAAGATGATATATTCTTGAGAAGTGAAAGTACATATGCATGTTCAATGTGATCTAATATGGTATGTGCTTCATAAAACAAGATAAAACAGACAGGAAACTTACTCTATATGGAAAGACTAATAAATCATGGAAAATTAGAGTGGAAAAGGATATCAGTATTATTACTAGAGGGATGATTATCCTCATCTAGATTACACAACTAGTGTCAAATGAACAATTCAAACCAGATCTTTGAGGTTCCAAGTTCTGCGTGCTTTTGAACCATGACAACTTGTCCCTTACATACATCTCAAGGACTTGAGAAATCAATACTTCAACTTCCTCGTTTTACAGAAGAGGTAATAGGAGTGTTAGTACATCAATTTGTTCAAAGTTCCTTTAGCTTGTATGAAGAAGAGAGTCTCGAGTTCTTCTGGTCACAGTTCTTTCAATTGTACCATGTTGCCCCCTTCATTAAATTTTCTTAGACAAATTATCACAGATCAATTGTTTAAAAGCTGAATAACCCAATCAACTCACAAGTATTTTTTAACTGCCTGTGATAGGTAATGACAACTATATATATATATATATATATATATATGTAAATAACAACTATAAAGAAACATATAATCCCTAAATTCATGGAGTTTACATTATAATGGGGAGACAGCATAAAAATATATATATATATAGAAAACATGTGTGTGTGTGGTATGTGTGTGTGAGTGTATCACAAACATGAAGTTAATGAATACAAATTATACATAAAATATTGCAGGAAGGAGGACCTTAGTAGCTGAGGAGAGTGGCAGATCAGGAAAAGCATTACGCAGAAGATGATACTTGAGTCTCATCTTAAAGAGCATCTGAGGTAAGGAGGGAATGTATTTCAAATATGGAATGGTCATTTATGAAAGCAAAGAGGTAGCACCTGGGATTGCCATGGGTGTGAAACAGAATCCATTTTGTCTAGACTGCAGAGTACAAAAAAGAAAACAATTTCTAAGGAAGCAGGAAAGATAGGCTGGGGCCAGGTCATGTAAAGCTTTAAAAGCTAAATGGAAGAATTTATATTTGATGCAAGAGGCAATAAGAATCCACTGGAGTTGGCTGAGTAGGGGTCAGATCTAGGAAATCACTTAAGGAAAATCACTTTAGCAGCCATGTGGAGATACATGGAGCAGAAAGAAACTTGAGGCAGGAGACCAACTAGGAGACTACAACAATAATCTAGAAGAAACCTAGGACCTAAAGGACTTAAAACAATTTTAAAGGACTCAAGATGGAAAATGCCATCCACATCCATAGAAAGAACTACTGAGTCAGAATGCAGAGCAAAGGAGATAATTTTCCTTTCTGTTTTTCTTTGTTATGGTTTCTCCTATTCGTTATAATTCTTCTATGTAACACAACTAATGTGAAAATGCATTTAATAGGAAAGTGTATGTAGAGTACATATCAGATTGAATGCTGCCTTGGGGAAGGAGGGGGGAAAATTTTTAAAACTTAAAGAAATGTTGAAAACTAAAAAGAAATAAATTAATTTGAAAAAAACCTAGGAGAAAGGTGATGAAGGCTTGAACTAAGGTAATAGTTGTATGAGTAGATGGGACAGGATGCAAAAAATGGCATTAAAGTAAAAACAGCAAAATTTGGTAACTGATTAGATATGGGAAGTGAAAGAGTGAGGAATACAGAATAATATCAAGTTTATAAATCTCAGAGACTGGAAGAATAGTAGTGCATTTGACAGAAAAAGAAAATTTCAAAGATATGAAGGTTTAGGGGAAAAGATTAATTCCATTTCAGAGGTGCTGAGTTAAAGAGGTCTCCAAGACATTCAGTTTAAATGGGCAAACAGGTAACAGGTGAGGCAGGTCTGAAGTTCAAGGAAGACAACAGGACTGGAATACAGATGTGTCATCTGTGCAGGAATGCTAGTTAAAAACCATGCAATCAGATGAGATTACCAAAATATATAGGGACAAAAACTGATTCACTGGAGAAAATGGGAAACCACTCCACTATATATCAAGAAAACCCCATGGACAGTACTAAAACGATATGAGATGACATCAGAAAATGAGCTCCTCAGGTTGGAAGGAGTCCAATACTATACTGGGGAAGGGCATAAGACAGCTTACAAGTAGCTCCAGTGCTAATGAAGTGGCTGGGTCAAAACCAAAAGGAAGCTCAGCTGTGGATTCATCCAGTGATGAAAGGAAAGTTCAATACTGCCAAGATCAAAATTGCATAGGAACCTGGTATGTAAGAGCCATGAACCAAAGAAACTCGGATATGGTCAAACAGGAGACAGAAAGATTAAATACTGATAAATTAAGTTCACTGGTCAGTGAATATAAACGGATAGGAATGAGTGAATTAAACTCAGATGATTACTACATAACACTATTATGGACAAGACTCCATTTTGAATAGAATAGCCTTTATAGTTAATAAAAGGGTGAGAAAAGCAGTACCTGGATATGTTCAGTCAAAAGTGACTGAATGACATCTGTTCAAATCCAAGGCAAATCATTTAATATCAGAGTAATACAAGTCTATGCTCCAAACACTAATTCTGAAGAGGTCAAAGTTGATCACTTTTATCAAGACCAACATCACCTTTTAGTGATAAAACCACAAAAAATATGTCACATTCATCATAGGGGATTGGAATGCTAAGGTAGGAAATCAAACGATAATTCTAACAACAGCCAAATTTACCCTTTGACTACAAAATGAAACAGGGAAGAGAGTAATGGAAGTGTCTCAAGATAACTCATGAGTCATAACAAAACACACTTTTTCAACCACTCAAAAGGTGGACACATGGACATCATTAGACGGTCAATACAGAAAACAGATTAATTGTATGCTTTTGCAGCCAAAGGTGGAGAAAGTTCTATACAGTTATTTAAAACAAGACCTCGAGCTGATTGGATTAGATCAAGAGCTTCTTATTGCAAAATTCAGATTTAAATTGAAGAAAGTAGGGAAGGTCATCAGACATTAGATATGACCTAAATAACATCCCTTATGACTGTGAAGTGGAAGTGGTGAATAGATTTCAGGGCTGAGATGCAGGAAATACAGTACTTGAAGAACTACAGATAGACTGTTCCAATTTTTTGTACAGCAGACAACAAAAACATTCTCAAGATAAAAAGGAGCAAGAAAATAAAATGGGTCTCTGATGAGGCTTTGAAAATAGTTGAGGAAATACAGAAAGCAAAAGATAAAGGAGAAAGAGAAAGATACACCCAACTGAATACAGAACTTCAGAGAATAACCAGGAGGGATAAGAGAATAACAGAATGGGAAAGATAAGAAATCTCTTCAAGAGAACATTAGGGATATCAAGGAAAAGTTTCATGCAAAAACGGGCATGGTAAAAGACAAAAATGGCAGGGATTTAACAGAAGCAGAGGAGATTAATAAGAAGTGGCAAGAATACACAAAAGAACTACACAAGAAAGCTCTTAACATCACCAACAACCAGTACACTGTGCTTACTGATCTAGAGCCAGACTGCCTGGACAATCACTGCTCCTGTAAACCCTGTATGATGGTGCTGTTAGAGTGCTGTACCTAACATACCAGCAAATCTGGAAGATGCAACAGTGGCCACTGGGTTGGAAAAGATCATTTTACATCTCAATTCTAAAGAAGGACTATGCCAAGGAACATTCAAATTCCTGAACAAATACGCTCATTTCCCACTCTAGCAAGGTTATGCTTAAGATTCTGCATCACAGGCTTTAGCAATATTATGAACCAAGAATTGCCAGAAGAGCAGGCTGGTTTTCAAAGAGGGAGAGAACTAGAGAACAAATTGTCAACATGCAATGGATTGAGGAGAAAGCAAGGGAGTTCCAGAAAAACATTTACTTCTGCTTCACTGACTACACTGATGCCTTTGACTGTGTGGATGACAACAAAATGTGGCAAGTTCTCAAAGAGATGGCACTATCACATCATCTTACTTGTCTCCTAAGAAACTTACAAGCAGGCCAAGAAACAACAATTAGAACCCAATGTGGAAGAAATGATTGTGTAAGATTGGACAAAGAGCATGACAAGGCTGCATACTGTCACCTTATTTACGTATAAATGCAGAGTACCTCATGTGAAATGCCAGGCTAGATAAAGTGAAAGCTAGAATTAAAGTTGCTGGGGGGCAATAGCAGTAATATCAGATATGCAGATGATATCACTGATGACAGAAAGGGAAGAGGAATTAAGAAACCTCTTGATGAGGATGAAAAGAGAAGAGTGTAAAAGCTGGCTTAAAGTTCAACATCAGAAAAAATCTAAGATCTTGGCAACTGGTCCCATTACTTCTTGGCAGATAGAGAAGAAATGAAAGCAGTGCTAGATTTTATGTATTCTTTGGTTCAAAGATCACTGCAGATGGCAACTACAGCCACAAAATTAAAAGATGCTGCTCCTTCTAAGTAAAGCTATCGCAAATCTGCAAAACATACTAAAACGCAGAGACATCACACTGACAACAAAGGTCTGTATAGTCAAAGCTATGGTTTTTCCAGAAGCAACATAGGGCTGTGAAAATTAGATTATAAGGAATGCTGAGTACTGCAGAATCAATAGTTTTGAATTGTGGAGCTGGAGAAAACTTTTGAGAGTCCCTTGGACTACAAGGAGGTCATATCAGTCTATACTTAAATAATTCAAGTTATTCACTGGAAAGTCAAATGCTGAAGCCGAAATACTTTATCCACATGAGAAGAGACTCACTGAAAAATACCCTGATGTTGAGAAAAGTAGAAAGCAAAAGTAAAAGGGGCTGACATTGCATAAGATAAACAGTATCATGGAAACAACAAACTTCATGAACTTTGACAGACGAACAGAGATGGTAGAAACAATAAACTTCATGAACTTTGACAGAGATAGTAGAGGATAGAAAGGTCTGGTGTTCTGTGGTCCACAGGGTCATGAAAAATAGGAATTGACTGAATAACAATTAACAGTGAGAAGGAAAAAGGGCCTACAATAAACCTCTAGTGTAAACCCACAGTTAAGGAAGTTGATAGGGATGATAATCAAGCAAAGAAAACTGAGAAGTAGTAGTTTGACAGATAAGTGAACCAGGGAGAAATAGTACCATAAACCCAGAGAGAGAATCTCCATAAGGAATATGTGGTCAACAGAGTCAAATGGAGTAGAGAGTAAGCATGAGGATTGAGAAAAAGCCATGATATCTGCCAATTACGAGATCGCTGGTAACTTGGAGAAAGCAGTTACAGTTGAGAGTGAAGAGGTCAGAAATCAGACTGTAAAGAATTAAGAATGAGAAAATAAGGGAGAAGTACAAGCAGTGAGTTTGATCAAGGAATTTAGCTAAGAAAGAGAGAGATACAGAATGATACTTTGAAGGGATGGTAAGTTCCAATTAAGGTTTTGTAAAGATTGAGGTATATTTGGGTATATTTGAAGGCAGTAAGGAGGAACCTTTCAGCAACATTTGGCAAATAAGAGAAGTAATCATTTAAAGGAGGGGCGGGGGTTGACTGATAAGGTAACCAAGAGAAGGTAGGAAGGAACATAAGAGTTTGCCATGGCAAAAAAAGTCTTAAGTCAGATAAAGAAGCCACCTTTTTTTCCAAAGACTGAGGGAGAGGAAGGAGTGAGAAATGACAATATGGGGTCCTGAAATAAAGAAAAGGGAGAAGAGGAAGCTCATGTCAAACGGTTTCCATAAGGTCTTCAGGTGAGAGAGAAGGCGGAAGAGGGGAAGGAAAAAGTATGGAAAACTTGAAGGTAGGAGAAGGTTTGAAGTGCCTTCTTGGGGAGTAAGAGAATCAAATAAAAGTACTACCTTGCTGCAATGAAGACCCAGCTGAGAGTGGGTAACAAGAATTTGTTATACACCCAGTCAGCATGGTTGTTAAGACTTCTGTTAGCTTTGTTCAGTAGATTGTCAGTGGAAATGGAGGAGGGAGTAATTCCTCCTATAATCTGACTTTAATGGAAGAGCTGAAAATGATAATCCAAGGCTGAGGTTTGTCAAAAGAAGTGCAGCGACAAGGGAACAAAGGATTCAAGAGCAGGAGACAACGTAGAACTGAGCTGAAATAGTCACCTGTTAGACTGACAACGCAAAAGGAGGAAGGTAAAATCAGAGTAGGAAGAAAGGCCTAAGAAATTGAGAAAGCAAAATGGATCTATTTCATTTAAACTTGAAAAACAATTTTTGATTTACAAAACTGATACACAATCTGTGCCGCATATCAGAAATTACAGAATTCTGAAAATTTTGGATGAGATCATCTGATATAAGACAGTGGCATCTATTGACAAAAGTAATTTTTTACAGCTAGCTCCTTAAGATATAAATCTTAATGTGTGTGTTTGTCTTCCAAGATATATAGAAAGAACAGCAGATTTAAAATCAAATCTTGGCTCTGTCACTTATTAAATGTATAAGCTGAGTAACCATGGGCAAGTAACCTTCAGTTTCTTCATATGTAAAATGAAGATGATGTTTTTTTGTATATCCACATATTTACTTGGAAGAGTCATTTTAAGAAAAGTAGCTTTGTAAACAAGTTTTATTATTAAGCCAAAAAAGTTCCATGGCCTGGAGAATCCACTGGTAGACTTGAGATCTTAGAGTTTTTGTTAAAAGCATAAGAATTAGCCCAAAAGTTTAAATCCTGAGATCTAGTCTCAATTCTGCCAGTAACTAGTTCATGCAAAAGGCATGAATATACAAGTATGCAAAAACCTCTGTTCGCAAGGAGCTTAAATTCTAATAGGGAAGATAAGTTTATACATAAATATTTGCAGAATGACTATAAAGAAAACACAAGGTCCTGAGATGCAAGTTGATTTGGGAGGGACAAACAGAACTTCCTTAGTGTCTTATAAAGCGGGGAAAGGGAATTGTGTCAAATTATCTTTAGGTCCTTTCATCTATAAAATATTATGGTTGTATCACTTTCCAAAAATGCTCAGGTCTTTCTTTTTTTCATTCCAGACTTGTGGTTTTATCAATATGGGGCAGAGATGTCTACCTGTTGGCTGTGGCTACAAAAATCCCAAATGCAGTCAAACCAGATTAAAATATAACTGGCAGGGATCTGATTCTATTTGAATTTGACACCACTGGTGTAGAGGATATTAAAAAATTATCAACAAGCATGTACTAAACACCTACTATGCAAAAGGCATGAATATACAAGTATGCAAAAACCTCTGTTCGCAAGGAGCTTAAATTCTAATGGGGAAGATAAGTTTATACATAAATATTTGCAGAATGACTATAAAGAAAACACAAGGTCCTGAGATGCAAGTTGATTTGGGAGGGACAATAGCAGTTGGAGGGGATCAGGAAAAGGTCTAAGTAGTGCTTGAGTTTGATCTGAGAGAGAGATCTCTGAGGGTGAAGGAAAGAGTGAATACACTCCAGGCATGAAGATGTGTGTGTTTGTGCTTCGTTGCCAAAGAAGACCATGTCATCAGAGAAATAATAACACGACTTGCACTTGACTTTGTTTTGAGTGAGGGGGTGCTGTACAGGTCACCAGCCTCACTTCTCCACAGCCATCTGAATCCGGTGACCAGACATTCATCAGGATGACTGGAGATGACCCAGGATGAGGCAACTTAACTGAGGTTAAGTGACTTGCCCACACAGCAGGTCACACAGCAAGTGAGTGTCAAGTGTCTGAGGTGAGATTTGAACTCAGGTCCTCCAGACTCCAGCACTGGTACTCTATCCACTGCACCATCTAGCTGCCCTGGCATGAGGGATAGTCATCAAATGAATGGAGATGAGAGATGACATGATGTGAAAATGAAGGTTAATTTGGATGGTAGAGTGCTTGACGGAGGAATAAAGTTCAATGAAGCTGGAAAGACAATTAAAGTCAAGTTGTAAGAGTTTTAAAGATAGAGAGCACTTTTTATCTTAAAGGCAATATTATTGAGAGCTGCAGAAATTTAATGAGTAGGGAACAATATGGTTAAATCTGGGCTTAAGAAAAATAACTGCAGGGGCAGAGACAAGATGGTGGAGTAGAAAGATGTACATACTCTAGCTCTTCCCCCACAACCCATAAAATACCTGTGAAGAAAGACTCTCAACAAATTCTAGAGCAGTAGAAGGCACAGAACAAGAGTGGAGGACATTTCCAGCCCAGGGTGACCTGAAAGGCGGACAGAAAAGGTCTGTTGCACCAGACACAGAGTGGAGCCTAGCCCAGACTTGGCCTCGCAGCATGGTGCTGGGGAGGAGGATCAGAGCAGGCTTCAGGGGCAGAATCCCCAGCAGTAGTGGCAGTTTGCAGATCCCTCAAGCCACAGGCACCAAAAGTCAGTGAGAGGGTTTTTTCAGCTGGCTGAGAAGGGAGCAGGGTTTCCCCAGAGCTCCAGCCTCAGGCAGCAGGGGCAAAGGCAGCATCCAGTGGCAGCAGCTCACACAGCAGCCTGCATCCATTGTTGGATAGTAAAACCCCTGGGGGAACTGAGCAGCTGATCTTTATCTCACACTGAATGGTGGTACCACAGCCACCACCTCAGGGTAGAACTGAGCAGCTTATCTGAATCTCATCCCCCAGTGCTGGCTTGGTGGAACTGGAGACCAGGTGGCTGTGGAGAGGAAACTCTACTACTCACAGATTCTGGGCACAAAAGTTTCTTGTTGCTCCCAGACCAGTGTACATGCTTAATTGTGCCACCTTGGAGGAACTGAGATCTTACAGATCCCCAGAGTGTACTCTACTCTTGATAAAGGACCCAAAAGTCAAGTAACTGGTTGGGAAAATCCCCAAAAAAAGGGGGGGAAAAATAAGACTAGAGAAGGTTACTTTCTTGGTGAAACAGATACCTTCTCCCATTCTTTCCCCATGAGGAAGAACAATGCTTACACATCAGGAAAAGACATAAAAGTCAAGGCTTCTGTATCCCAAACATCCAAAATAAATATTAAATGGTCTCAGGCCATGGAAGAGCTCAAAAAGGATTTTGAAAATAAAGTCAGAGAGGTGGATGAAAAATTGGGAAGAGAAATGAGATGCAAGAAAATCATAAAAAATGAGTCAACAACTTGCTAAAAGAGACCCAAAAAAATGAAGAAAATAATGCTTTAAAAAGCAGAATTAGCCAAATGGAAAAAGAGGTTCAAAAGCTCACTGAAGAAAATAGTTCTTTAAAAATCAGAAACAGGTAGAGGCTAATGACTTTATGAGAAACCAAGAAATCACAAAACAAAACCAAAAGAATGAAAAAATGGAAGATAATGTGAAGTATCTTGTTGGAAAAAAAACTCACCTGGAAAATAGATCCAGGAGACAATTTTAAAATTATGGGACTACCTGAAAGCCATGACCAAAAAAGAGCCTAGACATCATCTTTCATGAAATTATCATGGAAAACTGCCCTGATATACTAGAACCAAAAGGTAAAATAAATATTGAGAGAATTCACCTATCACCTCCTGAAAGAGATCCAGAAAAAGAGAAACTTCTAGGAACATTGTAGCCCAATTCCAGAGTTCTCAGGTCAAGGAGAAAATATTGCAAACAGCTAGAAAGAAACAATTCGAGTATTGTGGAAATACAATCAGGATAACACAAGATCTAGCAGCTTTTACATTAAGGGATCAAAGGGTGTGGAATACGATATTCCAGAAGTCAAAGGAACTAGGACTAAAACCAAGAATCACCTACCCAGAAAAAGTGAGTATAATACTTCAGAAGAAAAAATGGTCTTTCAATGAAATAGGACTTTAAGCATTCTTGATGAAAAGACCAGAGTTGACAAGAGAACTTGACTTTCAAACACAAGAAACATGAAAAAGTAAACAAGAAAGAGAAATTATAAGGGACTTATTAAAGTTGAATTGTTTACATTCCTACATGGAAAGACAGTATTTGTAACTCTTCAAACTTTTTTCAGTATCTGGGTAGTTGGTGGGATCACACACATCCACATACCCACACCCACAGAGAGAGACAGAGAGCACAGGGTGAGTTGAATAGGAAGGGATCATATCTAAAAATAAAATTAAGGGGTGAGAGAGGAATATATTGAGAGGAGAAAGGGAGAAATGGAATGGGGCAAATTATCTCTCATAAAAGAGGCAAAAAAAGACTCTTCAATGGAAGGAAAAAGGGAGGAGGTGTGAGAGAAAATGTGAAGCTTACTCTCATCACATTTGACTCAAAGAAGGAATAAAATGCACACTCATTTTGGTATGAAAACCTATCTTACAATACAGGAAAGTGGGGGAGAAGGGGAGAAGCAGGGTGGGGGGCATGATGGGAGGATGGAGCAATTAGAAGTCAACACTCTTGGGGAAGGACAAGGTCAAAAAGATAAAATAGAAGAAATGGTGGGCAGGACAGGATGGAGGGAAATATAGTTAGTCTTACACAACATGACTATTATGGAAGTCATTTGCAAAACTACACATATATGGCCTATGTTGAATTACTTGCTTTCCCAATGGGGATAAGTGGGGAGGGAGGAAGAAGGAGAAGATGGAACTCAAAGTTTTAGGAACAACTGCTGTGTATTGTTTTTGCATACAACCGGGAAATAAGAAATACAGGTAATGGAGTATAGAAATTTATCTTGCCCTGCAGGACAAAAGAGAAGATGAGGATAAGGGAAGGCAGGGATGTTAGAAGGGAGGGCACATTGATGGTAGGGGTAATTAAAATGCTTGGGGTTTGGGGAGGGGGGAGGGGAGAGATGGGGAGAAAATTTGGAACTCAAAATTTTGTGGAAATGAATGTTGAAAATTTTAAATAAATAAATAAATTTAGAAAAAGAATGTCAAAGTTGGATAGGCATCAATATATTGGCTAAACTGAACCCCAAAGTTTCAGCTTCAGTGGTTATTCTACTTTTCCCAGTGGAAACTGAACAATGTGGAGGAAAGGGTGTAGGAGAAAAAAAAAAAGAAAAATCACTGCAGCTGATAGTCAACCTCAAGGCAAGGGGTGATGAGAGCCTCAACTAAGGTAGAAAACTGTTCATAGAAAGAAGGGGTTGGATATAAGAGATGCTGTGGAGGTAGAAATGGAAATATTTGACAAATGATTGAAAACGTGGAGTGAGGAGCCCAGAATAATGCCAAAATTACAAGCCTAGAAGATTAAAAGAATGGTGATTCAATCTTTGGCAGAAATGGGAAAGTTTGCAAAGAAGGGAAAAGTTTTGGGGAGAAGATAATAAGTTCTATTTTGGACATATTGAGTTTAAGAAGACTCCAGGATAGCCAGTCTGAAATAACCAAAAGACAAATGGCAACGTGTGGCTGAAGCTTATATCAGAGACAAAAACACAACTCTCTTTTCACCTTTCTATTTTCATTCTTTTCAAACTAGAATTTACCTCTCTACTTTATCATCAATTCATTCTCTAATATCTTAGAATCTGAGTTATGACATAACTCTTCTTGTAAAACTACCAAATCTAGCCTTAGGGTGCAGAGGGCAAGAGCCTTAGGTTTGGAGTCAACAGCCCCCTGTGTTTAAATATCAGTTCTGCCACTTTCTACTTCATGACCTTAGTAAAGTCATTTAACCTTTTTGTGGGTCTCAGTTTCATGTGTTCAACAAAAAGGGTTGGAATGAATGACCTTTAACGTTCCTCCCTAATAGTCCAAAATATGTGGTCCCTGATGCAACAAATTTCTCGAAGGCAGGGACTTTCATTTTGCTTTTGTACCTACCCCAGGGCGCAGTGCAGTGTCTAGAACAAAAGAAACCCTTAAGAAATTCTTAATGGTTGATCCTACTGTTCATTCTCAACTTCTCTGAAAAATTAACCTGCTACACATAATGATTCCTTCAAACTCTCCCTTCCTACAAGATCACAGATTTAGAGGTAGAAGGAACCTTAAAGATCTTCTTGACCAAACACTCCATTCTCTTAGATTCTATAATTCTATATTCTGCTTCTTTTCTTTCCTACTTCTGTGACTGTAATTTTCTTTGTGAGCTCTTCTTTAAAATAAGGATTTTCCTAAGTCTATCCTTAACTATTTTTTCTATATACTTTCTCCCTGATTAGCTTATTTCTTATACCCATAACTTCAAATATCAGTGGTATGTGAATGATCCTCAAATCTAAAGATTTCTCTAGCCTTTCTGCCAAGATCCGCATTCACGTTTTTAACAGTCTGCTGAATACCTCTAACTGGGTGGTGCCTAGTAGTACCTCCCAACTCAATATATCCAGAACTAAATTCATTTGTTTGTCCAATCCCTATTTCTGACACTATTAGAAAACATCATTTAGGAGGCTGACACCACAAATCTAGTTTACCATACTTAAAATCTAAAGTATCTTTTGACTCTTTTCTCCTTCCTACCTCCCCCATTCCAGTGAATTACCAAGTCCTGCTAATATTCTTCCCTCTATATATACTTGTTACATTGCTCCCCATTACCACCACCAAGATTCAGGCTAATATCACATGCCTAGATCACTGTTGCCAGCTTCTCAACTGATCAAAAATGCCAGTGGTTGGTTATCTAGTCTACTCGTCTAACTTCCTTTAAGTCACCTGTGGTCATTACTTCCTTAAAGCTGTCATCACTGGCTTTTCACTGCCTCTGTCCATCAAAATTCTACCCATGTTGCTAGCTTACATTCATCTCTATTCTGTTGTTGTTCAGCACATTCTCCATACCATTTATTCAGATATTTAACTAAGTGACAGTATGGCATAGAGGCAATAGTACTTGATTAGAAATCAGTAAGACCTAGGGTTGAAATATGTCCGAAAACAAACTAGCCCTATGGCCCTGGGTCACCAGAGTCCCAGGTTCCTGATTTATAAAATGGATGTAATAGCTACCTCTAGGGTTACTATAAGGAGGACACTGAAGATAAAAAATACTTAACAAGCCTTAAACAACCATATAAATAAGCTATTGCTATTATAAGATCTTATGTTGCTCCTTAATTGTTTTATGTCTTTGTGTTTAGCAGGGAGGCAAATTCCTTATGTGATCCTTGACTATGGCACAAAAGATACAATATAGCTTTGAAAAGTTAAAAGTTTGGGGTCCCCATAATTAGTGGTCAAAATTGCCACACAGAAATACAAATTCTCTCCCTTCCTCCGAAGTTTAGATTTGGAGATATTTTTAGCAAGTGATTGCTGGGGTTATGTTTTCCACAGGTATAAAATATCCAATTTTAAGGACCTCCTTCTAGCGTTTCACGGTTTGTGCCTTTCACGTATGAAAAGAGGGTGAGGCTTTCTTCATGTGTTTAATACCAGCCTTTGGAAAACTCTCACCAGAGGCTGCAAAGGCACCTTCAAAGAGCAGCATTACCACAATTCACCTCTTATAATATGCTAAAGTCAGCTGTCTCAGTCCTATCTCCACATAAATAAGCAGAATCTGCAAACCATGCCAAATGTAGTGTTAGTTTTGAAATGTGGACTCATTTTCTGCTGCGGTTGTAATAATGTTCCCTAGTCCTTTTGAAAATGCCCTTTCTTCACAAATCTGCCAGTTCAATTCTGACCTATCCTTCCAGACTCATTGTAGATTCTACCTCCTCACATTTCCCACTTCCATAACTTCTAAGAGTTAACCATAATAATTAAAATAAGAAAAGTAGAGTTAAAGGTTTTGTAGAAATGTAAGGTATTACAGTATGCTTGAAGAAAGAATGATGGAGAGGCTGCTCTTCTGAGGTACTTAAAATGGAAAAACTTCAAGAAAACTAAATTCTATCTCTCTACCACCATGGTAACTATGGAAAATCAGAAAAGGATCACCGAAAACAGGCATAAATATGATAATCAATGAAGCAGCAAACATGGTATGCATCTAGTTGGGTTCTAACGCAGTTGTGTTTTAGGTCACTCTTCTTCCTCTCATACATATACAGTGCTTATAAGAATATGTTCAAGTCATCTCCCGCTCTTTCCTTTTCTTCTTCCATCTCCATGCTCTTTTTATTCCCAATTCTAACTAACTCCATAGAGCCTAATTATTTTTTAAAAGGAATTTTAGTTTTCTAAACTCAAGTGCTCATATAGCTCATTTGAGAATTTTGAACACCTTCAAAACATACTTTTTAGGATGAAACTTTTCTTCATAAGCATTTTCTTCAACATATCCACCTGAAGGATAGTATCTTTGTCTTCTATTTATAGTTGTAACCACCTTTTAAAAAGGAAAAAAAATGTAGCTTTTAGTGGCAGTAAATACTCGTTCTTCTTTAATATCAAATATCACACAGTAAATTTTCATTCCTAAATGAGAATACAGAATAGAAGTCAGAAAGTAAAAATAATTTACAATACTGAATCCAAGACTGAAATTGCATGGAATATGTAATAGCACATGTCTACAATTTTCAAAGAATTAGAATATAGTGAATTTGTATAAAACATTGCTCCCTCTGTCATTTAACACACAGACTAAACCCCCAAATGCTGATATGAAAGATACAGACTATAAGAATGAAAAACAAAGAAATATGGAGACAAAATAAGACAGAAGGTATAACAGGCTTGGTGACGAACTTAGAACCTAAGTCCTTCCTGTCTACAGTGTTTACTATGTGTGCAACCTTGGAAAAATCTAAGCTCCAGTTTCACTTATTTTTTTAAAATGATAGAGATCTAAACTATGTGTCTCACAAGGTTACTATAATGACTGAATGAGACAAAATCTGTATATTTTGCAAAGCTTATGTGCCATATTCAATTATTAACACACAAAAAATGCCATAGTTCTAGAGAAAGTTTACTATTATCAGTTTCAAAGTAACTGCAAATTTCCTTTACAAATGACTATACAGATTAAAGAAATGTTTTATAGAACATTTCAGCTACTTAAAAAACAATTCCTAGAAAACAAAAAAAGCATGAAAGCACAAATAACTATATGCTAAGATCTATAATACTGTATTCTTATCAATTCCAGCATCTTTCTATTAGATCTCACATCAAATGTAAACTCCTTTATAACATTTAAAGTTGTAGACAAGCTGGATTCAGCATACTTTCCAGGCATATGACTAATCAACTTCTTTATATTCCAGTAAAACTGACCTCTTCCCTGTCCATGATATCATGCTCATTTCTGTGCTTTTGCACAGGCTCTCCTCCATGCCTGGAATGCACAACCTCCTCTCCTTAAGTCTTGTAAAAGCCTTAACTACTTTCAAAGATCAGCTCACAAGCTACCTCCTAGGTAAGGCCTATTTGGACCTTCTCAGTTGCCATGGCTCTCTATTCCCTAGTAAATACTTTGCAGATATTTCACATGTTAATGTTACTCCCTCTACGAGACTAAATTCCAAGAAATCCAGGTGTGTGTTCTTATATTCAATATGTTGCACTTAGTAGGGGAAAAGAAAGGGAATAACCATTTATACAAGCCTTGCATGTACCACATACTGAGCTAAGTGCTTTTACAAATATCTCATTTAATTCTCTCAACATTGCAAGGTACAGTTGAGGAAACTAAGGCCAACAGATATTAACTTGCCCAGGATTACACAGTTCCTAAGTTTCTGAGGCTGTGATATAAGCTCAAGACTTCCTGACACAAAGTTCAGACTCTTATCCACTGTGTCAGCAGCTCCAACATATTTGTGGATTTGATACAACAGTTTAAAAGGTCAAGAGAATACAAGGACTAGAACTAGAAACAATAGGTTCCAGCAAATATGGGTCATATGTTCCAGATCGTGGAAATTTTTTGCTCTTAGGAGAAGAAAGAATATTTCTAAAATAGTATTACATCACAGGATCTATGGAACTAATACTGTTTGTTGTGATATACTGAATGTCTACTTCTTTTATGTTCCATACCATGAGTCTGTAGCACCTTCTTTATAGTTTTCTTACATAAGGAGATTGTTTCTTAAGGAACCACACTTTTCCTCTTGGTTCTGATTCACAATGATTATCTAAGATGGCCATGGTAAAGGGAACTTGTTTTCTTGAGTTGCCCTATTTTCTAGAGAGGAAGTTTCCCTGAACTTAACAGTGATCTTTTGCAATTCAACTCTATTAAACTCAGTGCCTTTGAAAATGAATCAGCTACAATTCTAGCTCCTGCCAGTCTCACCCACAAGGATCAACTGTTTGTGCAACTGGAAACCCTTCAGATAAGCAGAATATCCTTTTCCCCCAGTCCAACATTCCCTCCTGTTCCCTTCCATCTCTCATACCACTCACACTTGGGAAACCTCCATTCCTGCCATGTGAACTCCCTTTCTGTGGTACCCCGTAAGTATCCAAGGCCTTGTCTGTAGGGTGGAATCCTTGGTATAAAGAGTTCCCACATGCATGTGCACCTTTCTTTTGTAATAAATCAAGTTACCACCCACATCTTATGGAGTCTCGATTTTTAGTTAACAGACTCCATGTTCATACTTCTAGTGTCTAGTTTCTTCACTTATCCTAGGCCTACCAAATTCGACTTATACCTCTAATTAACTTTCTAAATTGAATATATATTGTAAAAAAAATCATGTTATCAGTCAAGAAATACATAAGTAAAGCAGAATTCTTAAATGATTTATTATTTAATTTTTACTTATTTTATTAATTTATTATGATTAAAATTAAGCAAGTGACTTTCATATAAGAATAGAATAGGTGTGATTAAATACTTTTAAAATCTGGTAGGCAATATATAGCCTAGCATAAATATCGTGGAGAAATGTGAGATCCCTGTGAATCTACATAGACCATTTTAAGTTTACACTTGAATTAAATGACCTACCTTGAAACTTTTGATACTTTACAATAGAACCGAAGTGAATGGCACTTTTTTCCACTGTCTTACCTGTTTTATTCAACGTCCAATTAGCTAATGTAGCAGACGTCACATTTTAAAGTATTAAAATAGCATTTCACGTTAATTTCAGAGCTGACCTCAAAGACTACCTATTCACACTTGTACCTAAGAAAGAATTCCTCCCATAAAAATCAAAGTGGTCATCCTGCTTTTGCTTGAAAACCTCACATGAAGAGAGAAATCTAAGGCTTCCCCAGGTAGCCCATATCCCACTTTAGGATGCTTCTGATTTTTGGCAAATTTTTCCTTTCCTTGAGAAATATTTGTTCCTCTGAGATCAAAGAAAGGGGAAAAGTACTCATATATACAAAAATACCTGTTATTAGCTCTTTTTGGTTAAAGAAGATTGGAAACTAAAGGGGCACTAATAAATGGGTAAACAGCTGAACAAATTGTATATGAATGTAGAATATTACTGTCTGATAAGAAATAAAGAGACTGTTTTCAGAGAAACCTGGAAAGGCATGCATAAATGAAAGAGTGAAGTAAAAAGAACTAGAAGAACAATTTATACAATAATATATATTGTAAAACAAAAAAAATCTCAAAGACTTAAATTCTGCTCATTCTCATCATTGCAACTATGATTTCAGATGACCAAAAATGCAAAATGCTACCCACCTCCTAAAAGTGATGGACTTGACAGAAAGAAGAATTATATTTTAGAACACAGCAAATGTGGGAATGTGCTTTGTTTAACTAGGCATGTTATAAGAGTTTTGCCTCCTAATGTGAGGGGTGAAGAGAACACTAGGATAGCTCCCCCAAAAAAGAAGGAAAAAGGGTCATTGAAGCCATTTTAAAAAAGAATGCATAGAAGACAATGGAAGGAAAGCTATAAAGAATCAAAGATTAGCTTTGAAATTTATATTTAGAATACATTTAGTTCAAAAAGAAAAGCAAGCTATATAGAATAGACTCACAAACAGTACAGAAGAGACTTGCAATTTCAGGTAGGATCACCTTTTCTGTTCCACTATATATGTGGAAATGATGATGATTTAGATGTCTTTTATAAGTTGAGAAATTTTTAAAAATTTAAATTAAAAAAATCAGTCTCTTTGTAACTTCCACCCACTACTCTTAGTTCTGCATTCTGGGACCAAGCAGAATAAATAAATACTCCATGATATCTATTGTGCTTCTGTAAGTCTTCTCTTCTACAAGCTACTCCTATTCCTCGGACAGATTTTAACAAAAGACTCTTCACCAACCTAGCTGTCCTCCTCCCCCTCCGCCCCACTCCAGCTACTCTGAACTAAGACACTCATAGTAGTGCCTTATTACCAGGCTAGATATCCTTATTCCTAAAAGGTACACTTGTAAATATAACCTAAGATTATATCTGCAATCTGAGCTGCCACTCATCAGTGACATGGACTCATCGAGTTTATAAAATCCCTGGACCTTTTTGGAAGTGAGTATTATCTGGTCTTCTACTACCTTGTATTCATTAACATGATCAAATGAGATGACCATACATAAAGCACTTGGAAAACTATTAAGTGCAACATGAATTCCAGATGTTATCTGAACTCAAGTGCAACTTGACATATACATTTTATCTTATTAAATTCAATCCAATGTCAGTTTCTCAAGATTTTTAGGATCCTATCATCCAAAGTCTTAGCTATATCCCCCAGCTTTGTATCATCTGCAAACTGAATAAGAATGCCTTATGTATACCTTTATCTGAATCACTGATCAATGGCAGGGTCAAGTCCAGGTCCAAGGCCACTCCACCTTGTTCCAAGTTGATATCAAACCATTGATAACTGCACTTTGGGTCCAATCATTCAGCTAGTTAAAAATGTTTTTAACTGTAGAATCACATTGTGCTATATGTTCTCCCTCAATATTTTCCAAAAGAAACTGATGAGAAACTTTTATCAACTGCTTTGTTCACTTGTGCAAAGGTTGATATATTTTCCATATTATTGCATTGCCTTTGTTTTAGCCTTAGTCTGTTTTCTTCAAGTTTCATTTTACTTCTAATCATTGTTTTTATCCTTGGATGTTTCTTGGATGATCCCTGGATGTCTGTGCTTTCCAAAACACAACAATACCGAAAGGGAAGAAAAAATTCTTTAGTGTAAAAGTGTTCGTGAGGATACTGTTTGACTCAGATTATGAAGAGACAAGGAAAATCACAATAAGGAAAAGAAAAAGCAAAGAAACTAGAGAAAAGGTATAGGAAAGAGTTATGTGATGCTCAGCTCACAACTCAAACAAGATCTTGAAAGCACCAACACTTAAGTTATGAGTAAGGAAGAGCTTGTAACATATACCCTTCTGCCTTCATTTGAAGTAACAGGTGAATCTGGTATTTTGGTTGTCATTTCACTGGTGAGTGTTCATTCCCCCGATAAAGAGGCAAACTCCTTTAGAGTTCTTTATCTGATATGATTCTTCCCCATTTTGACCTTAAGTCTTTCACAGAGGAAAGACTACCCAAAGAAGGAGACCTCCTTCTTTTACCATCTCTATATACTGATGTGCTAGTTCAGTAATTATTTCATTTTCTCTCTCTCTCTCTCTCATATATATATACATATATATATATATATATATATATATATATATATATATATATATATAACAGGAAAAGGCAACAGGTTGGTCACAGAAATCTTTAATTATGTTAATGCCACTTCTTATATTCAAGTTATATTTGTGGACAAGATGCACACTCCCTGCATCTAGTGAATGTTATCATTACTATTTCAATATTCTATATTTATAATTACCAGTAACTTGTGAAACTGGTGGGGAAAACCTTCTTAAATACAAGTCACTTCTGTGAAGACTCAAGATTTATTAAAAATTCATGTATCCTTCCCCAAGAAAAAAAAATAAAAATGAATGTTACAAAATTACAAAGAAAAGGCATGGCTCCAAATTAAAGACACCTCCCCCCAATTTTGCAAAGGGGTATGGGGTGTGTGTGTGTGTGTGTGTGTGTATGGGGGTGGAATATTTTATACATACAATTTTTTTAAAATCCACTTAAGTGGGTTGACTCTCTGAGAAGGGAAAGGATAATGGAAAAACAAAAGGTATTGATTTAAAAATATTTTAAATTCAAATGTTCCATAAATGGCAGTTGCAGAGAAGCCAACCTGTATTGAAAAAAATGGTAAAAAGGTATAGTTTTTCTATTTCTCTACATTCTATATATTTAAAAACAAGAGCCAGCATTATATTTAATGGAGATAAACTAAAGTACTTTCTAAAATGTTCACAAGTGAAGATGTTCATTGTAACCACTTCTTTATGACAGTACTAGAAACACAAGCTATAGCAGTAACATGAGAAAGAAATTAAGGGAATACACATAGGTGAACACAGAACAAAATTGTCCTTTTGTGATAGAGAAGTCAAGTAAAAATTAATTTAAATAACTTCAACAAAATCCAAGATAAACTCTTCCCCCATCCAAATTATCAGCATTTCCATATATCAACAAAACCCAAGAGGAAGAGATAGAGAAAGAAATTTAATTTAAAATGCCTCCAGAATGTACAAAATATTGAATCTTGGGAATCTAACTATTAAGACACATACAAGGAACTATATGAACACAAGCATTAAAGGACTCTTTACAGAAATACAGTCTGAAATTATTGGAGAAATAGTAATTGCTCATCAGTAAAGCCTGAGCTAAAATAAAATAAAAATGACAATACAACCCAAATTAAATTATTCAATGAGTATATTATACTAAACTATTGAAAGATTACTTTATAGAACTAGGAAAAGTAACAAAATTCATCTGGAGAAACAGAAGGTCAAAAATATCAAGGAAAATAATGAAGGGGGGAAAGCCATCAATACCAGATCTCAAACTATACTATAAAGCATTAATCAAAAACAATTTGTTACTGATTTTAAAATAGTAAGGTCATCAATGGGACAGATTAGGTACAGAAAATACAGAAACAAATGTACTTAGCCCAGGGTCTGATAAACTGGGTAGTAACTGGGGTAGGAACTATTAGGGAATATCACTTGTCTGGCAGAAATTAGGTTTACCCCATATACCAAGGTAAGTTTCAATTGACATATGACTTGTTATAAAAGATCATATCATAAAATAAATTTATCTAACAACAATGTTGTGAAATGAACAATTTTGAAAACTTAAGAACTCTGATCAACACAATGATTAATTATAATTCTAGAAGACTGAAGATTGCCGCCTACCTGATGGCAGAGAAGTGATAACTAATAATGCAGAATAAGACCCACATTTTTGGACATGGGAAATGGGGGGAATTATTTTGCTTAACTAAGTTTATTTATTGAGGCTTCTGTATTTTTCCACCTGAGCATGGAAAGGAATGAGTAGGTAGGGAGAAAAAATACTTGATAACTGGGAGAAAAAATTTCTTTTATTATCTGGATAGATTAGGCTCTCAGAGAGGAGGTGTACAATTAGGTGAGTACTGGTGACATGGATTGGTTGAAGTTTCCTCATCCTAAACTTCCCTATGACAATGAAAAAATCATAGGTTTGGTTCCTTTCCCCATCCTATCCATAGCAAAGTTATGTCATTTTGCTTTCTTTTACTTTTTACTTAAAAGTTACAAACAAATGTATTCTTTATAAGAAGGTTTACAATATTTAGAACAAAAACCAAACAAAACACCTTACCTCACAATCAGGGCATACAGCTGTGTTACATTCTTCACTTACTGACAAGCACAATTCACAATAAGCATGTCCACACTGAAGCTCACATTGGTGACCTGCTAATAAAATTAATTCTACCATGAATTAACCATATTTGTATGATTTATTAATTGTTTTTCTACTCAATAAGCAAACACCTATTATTGTGTAAAACACTGGGCAAGTTATCAAATGTAAAATTTCATGCCTTTTTTATAAACTAAGTTTTAAAAGATAAGAGGTACTAGTATAGTACAGTGAACAGAGCTCACACCAGAGACAGAAGACCCAGGTGTGACCCTAAGCAAGGCACCTAACCTTTCAGCACCCTAAGTAACTCTAACACTGTAAGTTATAGACTTTCAGCAATCAAGGGAATTCCCTATGTCAGTGAATTCACAAGTTCACTCTATAACCCCAACCCTAATAAAATCTTGTATTTTCAGATAGTTATAAACCTAACAGTATAAAGCAGCACATAACACCTAAATATTGGAAGTAAAATTATAAACCTATTATAACAGCAAGGTTATCTCAGTTTTCTCATTTAAAATTACTATCTAAATATATAAGTAAACTTCGGAGAGTTTCAGGTAGGTAACACAGAAAAAAAGAACTTAAATTATGGCTACCTCTCACTTGCAGCCCTGAAAAACTATGTATCCTGCTGGGAAAAAAAATGTATACAGTAGCTCCATGATTTAGCAAGTAAGATTAAAATTAAGTCAGCAAAAAAGTTTTTTTAAGCTGTATAAATTTATTTTTAAAGTCTTATTTGGATTCCAATGGGGAGTAAAACACCTTAATAAATTTCCCAAATGTAAGTACCAAAATGGTGACATCTGGTTATTACTAAATTTCTGGGAGAATACAGAATAGGGGGCAATTCTGTGGCATAAATTTATAACTCTAATTTACTTAAAATGCCATACTAAATATAATTTACTGACTGATGAAGGCAAAACGGGCCATTTGTCCTACCCAGGTCATTTGCCTATTTTACGTAAGCTTCTCTACCTCATATCCCCCTGTCTTTTCTAAAAAGACAAACAACTGAAAAATATCCCTGCCCCACAAAAGCAATATCCTACAGAAAATACAACCAAGCCTTCTGCACAGGCAAACAGAATTTTCCTCAACTGAATTCTGAATTCTGGCAGGAAATACTATATATGACAAGAAAGGCTATCCCACCGTAATGAAATGAGGAAATCATCAGTCAGGACTGCGCAAGAATTGGGTATCAGCAAGTGTTTGTTAATCAGTACAAAACAAGAGTTACAGTAGAGGGACATGAACTCTTGATGCAGGCTTAGCAGGCTCTTGACTAAACGGGGCAAGAGCAAGTCAAAGAGGGAACCCCGACTCAAGCCAGTACAACACAAGACAGAACACATCAAATGGGCATTAGGACATGCTTCTTGACTTGCAAGCGTCTGTGCTTCTCTAACCGAAGTGGTTAAGGCGGAATCGTGTCTTGATTTCAACATTGTATTGGCGCAGCACTCTGAGCAACACGTGGCTTGTAAGAGAACGTGTAACGCTATCCTGATCGGGTCAAAAAGAGCTGCAAAAGCACTTTAACTCCTTCTTTCACCTGACACTCTCAACCAGCTGAGAGAAGATGCCGGGTTTTGCAGGGTGGCTCGGAAGCACTTATCCCAAGAGTCACCCGAGGGAGGGGGGCTACCTAAATCTGGGGGGTTGGAAGCGGGCCGGGTCCGGGTCTCGCTTGAGAGGGACCCTCTTCGCTAAATCCACAGTGTTCACAATGGTGGCGTCCTGTTGGAAACCATCTCAAGAAAACCACCATAAAGCAGGGGAAACGACGGCGTCGGGGCGTCTGTCACTGCGGGGATGGGCGCAGGGTAGCCTTGCAGAACCAAGACCGTTGACTTTGGATCGGGGCCCAGGGCTTAGCCAGGCTCCGCCGTTTAGGGCCGGAAGGCCTTGGTCCTCTCTTGACCTCAGCTTCCCCATCCGTACGATAGAAAGGCTGAAAACCTAAACCTTAAAACTAGGATTTAACCAAGGGGGAGGATGGGGGGGAAATAGAGAAAAGGAGATGGAGAAGGGAGGACGAGAAGGGGAGGGGAAGGCGGACTGGGAACGAAAGCCACTGGAGACCAAGCCTGGGGCGCTGGTCGCCAACAAGGCCAGGGCCCCTCCGACCCCTCTCCCCTCCCGCCTCCCCACCGAGAGGGGCTGCCTCCTGTGAGGGGCTGCGGTGGGGGGCGGACAAGAGCGGAGGGCGGCCGCGGCCTCCCCCACCCCCGCCTCACACCGCTACGAGAGTCGGCCAGGGCGCAGGGCCTACGGGCGGGGGCTCGCCCCAAGGACTCCCTACCCGCCGCGGCCACGGAGCTCCTTCCACACCCGCTGCACAGGACCTCCGTGGGGCCCCAGAGCCGGCTCTTCCGCCTAGGAAGACAGTGAGGAGGAGAGGAAGGGGAGGACGCGGAAAGCCGAGCCGTCGGGGAACCCACGCCAGCCACAGCACCCGCTGCAGCGCCCGTCAGCGCCACTGCCGCCGCCATCTTGTGCACCCGGCCCCGCCGCACGTGCAGCCTCGCAGACCTCGTGGGTCTCTCTGGCCGGCCGGCCAATCAGGGCGAGGGGGCGGGTCCTCCGTTCAGCCAATCACGGCAGGCGGACGGGAATTAGGCGTTGTCCCGGCTGTTTCTCTGTATTAAGTTCACTTGAGCTGCTCTGGCACCACGAGGCTGCAATTAGGAGAACAAAGGCGGTTCATGGCCCCCAGCTGGTCCTGCCGCGGTGCACTTTGGGAGCGGAGGGACTGGAGGGAAAGGCCCTCTGCGTTCAGTGGTTTTCTCTACTTTCACGTGCTGCTAGGTGACCTAGATTTCCCCGTTGAGTTTTGAGTCGCCGGTGACAGAAGGTGCTTTGCGAACTTTGCTATTCAAATGTGAGCTATTTGGCCGAGCAGCGAGCTAAGGAAAGTATCGGTGATGAGGGCCACCCATGAAAAAAATGTTAACTGGAGGCCATGTGAAGGGCCGGGTGCCCTTCCTGCCCGCGGGGCTCTCCCTCCGCGGTTCCAGCTTCCAGTCCCTTGTTTCCTTCACCTACAATCCCACATTAAGTCTTCCCTCAACCCAGCAGCTATTGCCCTTTCCTTTAAAGGGTCCTCGCATTTGTTTTCTATATACTTACATGTGCACATATTGCCTCCCCCCAAAGAATGGCAGTTCCTTGAGTCAGTCAGCTAGTCTTTATTAAGTACCTCCTACAGTTCTGTAGTAGCACGTTTCTGTCAACTGTACTAAGCCCTGAGGATGGACACGTAGAAAAGGTAAGAGATTGTCCCTCCTCTCCACGGAGCTCAGAATCGAACAAGGGAGACAATATGCCCACAACCGCTGAACCTTAAACAGATGGATAGGGCCGGATATTTATCCCCAGAGCTTAGCATAGTGCTTGATTGATCACAGCTATCATTCTATTATGTGAAAAACACCTGTTGAAATCCCCAAAATACAAAATGATTGCATCTGTTATAAATGAGTAGAAAACATGTATAGGGAAACAAGGTAGTGTCATATATACGGTTTTTATCTTCCCCTCCCCCCCACCCCGTTCAGTGATTGAAGAAAGCAGGATTTTGGTTGAAACCCACTACTGCCACTTTCTACCACTGTAATCCTAGCAGGTAATGTTACCCTATAGATCTCCATTTGCCTCACCTGTAAAAGGGGGGACAGCCTACTTGATCTCTAAGCCCCTTCTAGTTCTAAATCATATGATCTTATGATATGCCAAAAGGCAAATGAGCTGAGGAATGCAGTAATGTATTAATTAGTATAATGGACTATTATTTTATATTCTATAAAATATACTGTATATCATTACATAGAAAAATATAATATAAATTTATGAGCATATATTACATTATTAATATATAAATATGTGAATTTATATGATTATATTATAAAGTAATAAATAAATGTGATATGACATAATTAATATAATAATTAAACTCCTGATTCAGGAGAGATGAGTTGGCCGCTGTTGGCATCAAGGAAAGCTTCACAAAACAGTTGGGACTCAAGGCAGTGTTTGAGACTTTGGAAGTACTTCAATAAAAGACAAATAGATATAATAAAAGGAGATGGGAGAGCGAGTTATTTAGAGCTGGCAAAAGTGAGAATGTAATTGACATGTTTAGGGATCAGTGACCTGATCAGTTGCTCCTAGATGAGAACTGAGAGATAAAATGTTGTGGAAATAGGTTGAGGCCAAATTGTGGATGTCTTTGAAATACAAGGCTGAGGAGAAGATGTTAAATAATCCTGAGTTGTTTGTGAAAATGTATAAAGGAAATTGGGGAAGGGAACTTGAGAACCAAAGACTAAGGGAGAGGCTGTAACTGAAGAGCAGAGAAACACAGAAACCTGTTCAGGAGAAACCGACTTTGATCTTACCCTTTACTACTGCTATGAATCAGTCAGAGACTTTACAGATCCGAAGGGTGGGTGCTGACTCTTTAATGGCCCTTAGTTTTCTCTACATTTGGGAAGGCTTGAATCCCACTGTGTAGTATAGAGAAAGTAGAGCAAGCATATAGATAGATTTTTTTGACTCTCTGGTAGCCCTGAGTTCTTTCCTTACTTGGGGGTAGGGAGATTTCAATAAAATACATAGGATAGAGGAGCTAAGGGTCAAGGAGTCACTAGAATAGAAGTATGGAATGAGTACAGGTTCCTGGAAGAGACAGAACATGGGAGGGTCAGGTGTTCTGGATTATCCATGAGGTTTTGTTTTTTTCTTGGTTTTTTTTTTTTTTTTTAGCATTCTTTGCTGTGAAAATTATCTTATTTGTTTTTCATTTCATGCTTTGGTAGCTTCAAATGCTTAAAAGGAAATTGAATACTCCCATGGGATAGTGCTCTTTGCTATGGAAAATATCTAATATCTCCTATGGAAGAGCAAAGGTTAGCCACATATTGATTTCCCTAGAGAAAACCCTGGGTGGGGCAAGAGCCAAAGAATTGTGGTCTAGAAACGTTCAAAATCCATCATAGGTCTGAGTCAGGCTCAGAGTTGCTTTTCAGCAGTGCTTTGAGCAATGGGCCAATTTCGTATTGGTTCTTTTTTATCTCTTTTGCCTTTCTCATCAGATGTCCTATTTGGCTCTGAATTTTATAGTTGTTGAGGCTGAGTCATTTCAGGTGTGTCTGTATAAATTCATCCTACTTTTTGAGTTTGTCTATCACAGTCAACTTTCATGCAGACTTTTTGGTCAGTTCTTGGCATGGGTATTATCATAGGATTCCTCTGTTAAAGCAAGAATTCTCTTAGATATATCTGACCTGTAGCAAAAGATAACACTATAAATCAGGGATGTTGTCTTTGTAAGAGATGTTTGTCCCTGGTTTATTAAAGGCCCTTGTTGCCAGATCATATTGTAGAGGTATCTTCATTCTTATTCAGTGTTTGAGACAGGTATTGATTTTGTTTCAAATTCTCTTGAGGGAACACCAGTTGAGCCTGAAAGCAGTGGATAGACTCTGGGCTTGGAGTCAGGAGGACCTGCGTTCAAATCTAGCCTCAGACACTTAGTAGCTGTGTAACCCTGGGCAAGTCACATAACCTCTGTTTGCCTCAGTTTCCTCAACTATAAAATGGGGTTGGTAATAACAGTGTTGACCTCATAGGGCTGTTGAGAAGATCAAATGAGATAATAATTGTGAAGCAATTAGCATAGTACCTGCCGCATACAAGCTTTGGGTAACAGGTTCTAGGTAAGGCTAGGCGTTATCACCGTTGTTGTTATGAATTTCATTATTGCCTGAATGGATGCCCATGTTGAAGCTCCAGTGAGTCCCAAGCCAGTTTCCTAGCAGCAGCTTCAATTTTTCTACCTCCCTACAAAGTATTCCTATGACTTTCTGTAAATTTCCATGCTTTCCTTAAAATATATCATTTAGTTCTGCTTGCGTAAAAGAATTCCCAGTCAAGGCTCTTTGTTGTTCTAACATGTCACTGTGGTTTCCTCTTTGTACCACTGAAGGGCATTTCCCCAAAGTTCTCCTATATCTTGTGCACACTTTGCTATACCAAGTTTCCCCACCCCCCAGGTCATTAAGCCTTCTTGTCCAAGGTATTTGTAATAATCTCTATTTTTGTATTTCTTCACTATCTTTTTTGTTTTCCATAGCACCCATAGACTTCCTTTCTCCAGGAAAAAATTATTAATTATTCCACTGTCTTGTGACCTATGAATCAGCAACAAAAAGGCTTATACTTCAAAGTTTTCGTCTCAGGGGATCAGTTTCATGTTTTCCTATAGCACCATAACCCTATGATTGGATCTTGTTTGGGATGCCAGATTTTGGGCTGCAGGGTGGGTTGGGGATTGGATCTCTTGCTACTTCTCCCTAACTCCATAGTAAAGACACATCTAAGACATAGATCACTGGACTTTTCATGTTGGGAAGGTGGGATGATAAATTCTTAAGGAGCCATTTTTTAGATTAAGCAGATGCCCAGAGGGCAAGAATAACTTTTCAGTGAATGTTATCTTCAGCCACAAGTCTGTTCCTAGTAACTGAGTCTCCATATCCTAAAACTTTGAAGTTTGGGAGTCTTGGTTGGAGAGTTACAGTATCTTTTAATCCCATTCACTCAACACGGCCTTTAGTGGAAAAGAAAGGTGAGCAGATTCATTTCTGAGACAGCAAACTTCTATCATCTCCCTCATTTGCAGATCCCTCAATGCTAACTCAAGTGAGCCCAGGCCAAAGGCTACAAGGAATACATAGGTATACCTTTTAAAAATTTGCTACATTGATGGGATTTGTAGGACTAGAATAGACCTTAGACATTATCTGCTATAATGCTCTCATTTTATAGATGAGAAAATAGAGTGAAAAGTTTAAGCCACTTGCCCACTATATGATAGATTGCAGTAACACAACTATAATTTTCATAGGGTCCCAAAACCCTATGAAGAGATAGAACTTAAAGGTTTAGGTCAACTGTATGGGAGTAGGCCAGAGCAGGAATGTGACCTATGACTCCACAGAAAAATGTAAACTATTTTGTGTAAAGGGAAACAGCAAAAGAAGCTCCAACTATCCCTTGGGCAAACTTGCATGTGAGCCTGGGCTATCTTGGCACTATGCCTTCTTTGTTCTGTTTCTATGTAACATCTGACCTAGTCTGGAGTTGGTGCAGGGATTCATGATGTAAATTTGTCCTGCTGTTGTCCAGGATAACTGGCTTCTTATGAGTAAACTCCCCCATTTTGACCTAATTGACCCTAATAAAATCTATTAATAACCAAGCTGGCATAAGCCCCTCTTTGGTATCTCAGTATTCTCTCAGAGGGTGTGGCACCCTATAATTAGCATAATCAGGGCAGAACAGATTTGCCACCTTACACCAGTCCCCTTCTTTTCTTTTCTTTTTTTCTTTTTCATTATTTTATTTATTTATTTTTTAATGTTCTACAATCACTACCATAAAACTTAGATTTTTACCATCCCACGCCTATCTCCCACCACCCTCCCCAAGACGGCATACAGTTCTATATAGTATCTACATATACTTTCCTATTGACTACATTTTCACTATAGTCATGCCATGTAGATGAACTAAAATAAATGGAAGAAATCATATAACAAGTCAAAACATCATACACACAGACACACACACACAGACACACACACACACATACACACACACAAACAAACATGATCTGCTACATTCTGTGAAAGAATTCCATAGTTCTTTCTCTGAGTGTGGAAGGCATTTTGCCTTAGAAAACCATTGGGAATTGTTTTTTTTAAGTTCTTGCATTGTTACGAAGTTCCAAGTCTACCAGAAAAAACTCTCGCACACTGTGGTCGTTGCTGTGCACAAAGTTCTCCTGGCTCTGCTCCTTTCGCTCAGCATCAGATCATATTCCTTCCAGGCCTCCCTGAGGTCTTCTTGATCATCATTTCTTATGATGCAATAGTATTCCATTACATTCATATGCCATAATTTATTCAGCCATTCCCCAATTGATAGGCATCCCTTTGATTTCCAGTTTTTGGCAACTACAAAGAGTGCTGCTATAAATATTTTTGTACATGTAGGACCCTCTCCCATTTTTATGATCTCTTGGGGATACAGTCCTAGTGACGATATTGCTGCGTTAATCCCCTTATTTTATAGATGTGGAAACTGAGGTCTAGAGCAGTCAAATGATTTCCCCAGATTATATAGGTAGTAATGTAACAGCCAGGATTTTTTTAATTTGAAAAAAATTTAGTAATATTTTTTCCTAATTACATTTAAAAATAATTTTTAACATCTTTAAAAATTTGAGTTCCAAATTTTCTCCTTCCCTCTCTTATTTCCCCCTTTTTTAAGATGGCAAACAATTTGATATAGGTTATATATGTGCAATTATCTAAAATATTTCCACATTAGCCCTGCTGTGAAAGAAGAAATTAGGCCAAAAGGAAAAAAGCATGAAAAAAAGGTTAAAAAAAATAAGCTTCTATCTGCATTCAGACTCCAGTTCTTTTTTGGATGTGAATAGCATTTTTCATCACGAGTCCTTTGGAATTGTCTTAGATTATTGTATTGCTGAGAATAGCTAAGTCATTCACAGTTGATTATCATACAGTATTGCTGTTACTATGTACACCATCCTAGTTCTGCTTACTTCACTCTGCATCAGTTCATGTAAGTCTTTTCAGGTTTTTCTGAAATCATCTTATTTGTCATTTCTTATAACACAATAGTATTCCAATTGATGGGCATTCCCTAACTTCCAGTTCTTTGATACCACAAAAAGAACTGCTATAAATATTTTTGTTAAAATAGGTCCTTTGCCCTTTTTTAAAATCTCTTTGGGATATAGATCTAGTAGTATTGCTGAGTCAAAGGGTATGCATAATTTAATTACCCTTTAGGCACAGTTCCAAATTACTCCCAAGAACTGTTGGATTAGTTAACTACACCAATAGTACATTAGGATTCCAATTTTCCCACATCTTCTCCAACATTTATCATTTTTCCTTTCTGCCATGTTAAACAACTGATAAGTGTGAGGTGGTACCTCAGAGTTGTTTTAATTTGCATTTTTCAAAGCCAGGATTTGAATTCTGATCTTGTTGACTCAAAGTTCAACAATTTTGCCATCGAATCATAATTCAAATCCAGAACTTCTAACTTCTCTTCCCACTAATACTTTCCCCACAAATTGAAACTTCTGCTTTCTCTTAGCTGGACTATGGACATAGTAGTTCTTGTTCCTTTCTGATTTTGTCCATCCTTCTGACTGAACATTTTAGATTTTTCATTATTTTTCTTTTCTAAACATTCACACATCTCATCACAAATTTCCTTATTCACAATTTCTTTATTATTTTTTTAAACTATGTGGTATATTGCAGATTTTCTATGTAAAAAGGTTAGCCTTTGCATAAAGAATTATTATGGGATAAATGATCAAGAACTATGATTTGTTTGGTGAAAGAAGAAGACATAGTGCATGTTCCTGTAAGCAGGTTGTCCTTTGACATTGTTCTTAGGTCTGACCATTTTGAACTTTTCTGTAATCCTTGGTAAAGTTCTGTTCTGAGGCAGCTAGTGCTACAGTAGGTAGCTATGGTGTAGTGTTTAGAGCACTGGGCCTGGAATCAGTAAGCCCCTTAGTTCAAATTCAGTCTTGGACACTTACTGTCTACGTGACTGTGCGCAAGTCACTTAACCCTGTTTACCTCAGTTTTCTCATCTGTAAAATGAGCTGAGAAAGGAAATGGCAAACCACTCTGGTATCTTTGCCAAGAAAACTCCAAAATGGAGGCACAAAGAGTCAGAAATGACTAAAACAACAATAAAATGGGCCAGGCACTGTGATAGGTGCTGAAAATATAATTAAAATATTCCCAGAGTCAATACTGCTCAGGCTTGAATGAATTCTCTGCTGAGATGCTCTGATAAAGGCAGAGGTAGAGGGGAGCAAAGACCGTATCAACCAGTGACTATTCTTTTAAACACTCATATTGTTAAGCAAAGTTGTTTTTAATTAAATTAAAAAGAAATTCTCGAGAAGTTTACATTCTACAAGGGTGAAGCAGCATGTACCAATAAAAAATTTTTTAAAAAATTATTAGATCTATATGAGATTTCATTAGTATAGGTAACTCTTGGTATGAAATTCCCTTCTAAGGCACTTTATCTGCAATTAATCTGCAATTAATAATAGTAGTAGAGAGTTGCTGGAACATTGAGAGATTATTACCTGCAAGTGGTTACATAGGCAGTATATGTCAGAGACAGAGCTTGAAAGCAAGTCTTCTTGTTTCCAAGGTCTGATTTCTGTCTGCTATGCCATACTGATCCCCAGACACATGTAAAACAAATGCAGTCAGTTTTAGGCATGAGGGATCACTATTGTATTAAGGAGAATCAGGAAAATCCTTCTGTAGGATGTGATCCTTGAAAAGAGGGAGAAATAAGTATTTCATACCTGGGTAGCAGCCTCAGCAAAATCACTGAGAAGATAGAATATTGTGTACAAGAAATGGCAAGTAAATGAGTATGGCTGGAATGTAGAGGGCATGAAGGGGAGTACTATATAATTAACCTGGAAATAGAGTGGAACAATATGTAATTAGCTTGAAAATATAGTTTGAAGTCAGATTATGAAGAGCTTAAATGTCAAGTTTATCCTAGAAATAATTAGGAGTGACTGAAACTTATTGAGTATAGTCTTAACCTGAAGCTCATGCTTGAATTGGAGTCTCAGGTATCTTCAAAGGGTAGAGGAAGCTTCTATAGAGGAAGGCACTGTGGTTTGTCCCAGATATGGGAATGAGGGTAATCCAGCAAGGAACAATAGTGAACCAAGGAATTGTGTTGCAGAGGGAGCCTCTCAGCCTTGGCTTGGACATAGGAGAACTCAGAATCAACTAATTATTTAAATCTATGCCAAGCTAATTGACCAACCTAATATCCACAATGTACCTGACCTGCCTGCATATGGTTTTTTCTTCACAAGGTCTGACACTGATATCATATTGTCATGTGGAAGCATAAGCTCTGCTAGTTTTTCCATGGAGGAAATTCTTAAAACAAGACTCTGGTAATACATTGCATCTGTTTTCTGAGGACAAACCAAGCTAACTACAGAGAAGGACATCCTTAGTAGACTGGTCATTTGGTAATGATTTTTCCCCATGGCAATCTGTGAAACAAAGGGGGAAAATGGTTCATAGTCCTGTGTTTTCCTCCCCCATTTATACAGTGACAGTGACTATAGTGGGAAAGGGACAGAGAATACTAAGAGTCACATAATTTTTATACGGTTAATAAACTTCATTTTCCCCTAGAAAGACTTACATGAACTGATGCAAAGTGAAGTGAGGGAAACAAGAGAACAGTGTAGTCCATATCAGTAGTATTGTATAGTGATCAGCTGTTGACTTAGCTATTCTCAGCAATACAAGGATCCAAAATAATTCTGAAGAACTTATGATGAAAAATGCTATCTGCCTCCAGAGACAGAACTGATGGAGTCTGAATGCAGATCAAAGTATGCTTTATTTTACTTTATTATTCTTGGGTTTTTTGGTCTATGTTTCCTTTTGTAACATGGTCAATATGGAAATGTTTTTCATGACTGTGCATATATAATCTATATCAAATTGCTTGCCTTCTCAAGGGAGAAGGCATAGGGAGGGAAAGAATTTGGAACTCAATTTTTAAGAATAAATGTTTATAACTTTTGTTTACATGTAACTGAGAAAAATAAAATAATATAAATTTTTTAACAACATTTTCTTCTTCCACTCTTTTATCTTTTATCTTCAATCCTTCTGTCTATTAGTTCTTCCCTTCAGCCTGCAAACATGCTTACATCTCCTGTATCCTGAAAAAACTCTTTCTTGTTCTTCCATCCTTGCTAACCAACATTCTATATATCTTATTTCCTTTGTGGATAAACTCTTTGAGAAGGCTGTCTACAATAGGTAACTCTACTTTCTCTCCTCTCACTCTCTTCTTAATTCCCAACAATCCAATTTCTGACCTTATCTTTCTTTTGAAACTGCTCTCTCTAAAGTTACCAATGATCTCTTAATTGCCAAATCCAATAGCCTTTTATCAGACCTCATTCTTCTTGACTTCTCTACAGCTTTTGACTGTACAGCAGTTGATCACCCTCAGGTCATAGGCGCCCTCTAACTGTTTGTGTCCCACAGGGTACTTTCCTGGACTCTCTTCTCTTCTCCCTCAATATTATTTCACTTGGTTATCTCATCAACAACCACTGATTTAATACCATTACTTTGCTGACTCTTCTCAATTCTTCTACCTATTTGGCCCTAACCTTTCTCCCCATCCTCAAGCTCACAACCTAGCATTTTCCTCTAGTTCTTAACTGTATACCTCTCTCCTTCCCTCATGGCCAAAACCTGTTGATTTCACCTTAGCAATATCTTCAGTATGCTCCCTTCTTTCTTCTGATACAAGCCTGGCACAGGTCCTCATCACATCATGCCTTGATATTGCAACAGCCTGCTGATAGGTCTCCCAGTCTCAAGTCTCTTCCTGCTCCAAACCATTGTCTATTCAGTCACTAAAATGATTTTCCTAAATCTCAGGTTCAGCCATGCCCTGCTCCTACTACTCAGGAAACTCCAGTGGGCTCCTATTGCCTACAGGAGCAAAAACAAAATTCTCTGGGGTTTAAAGTCCTTCCCATTCTAATCTACCCAACCTTTCCTGTCTTCTCACACCATTCTCCTTGCCACATATTCTTCAATCCAGCAACACTGGCCTCCCTCCTAGCTGTTTCATGAACAAGATACTCTATCTCTTGGCTCTGGCTGTCCTATGTGCTTGAAATCCTCTCCCTCATCATTTCTACCTACTGGTTTCTCTGACTTCCTTCATGTCCCACCTGGTGTCTCATCTTCTATAGGTAGCCTTTCCCAACACCTATTAGCTCTAGAGTGTTCCCTCTTTCAGTAATTTTCTTTTTATCCCATATATTTCTTGTTTGTACATATTTGTTTGCTTGTTACCTCCCTTACTAGATTGTGAACTCTTTGAGGCCAGGGACTTTATGTCTTTTTTTTATCCACAGTGCCTGGTACATAGTAAGTGTATATTAAATGTCTGTTGACTGACTTAATTTTGACTACTAATACTATAAAAGTGAAATCCTTGTCCATTGACCAGTGAGTAGACATATTGCTAGAGAAACTTAATTATATCAATCTTGACGTTCTTACTATATATGAAATCAGAAGAAAAGAACAGTGAAGCTGCTCCCTTGAGACAAAAATAAATTGACAGAAAGGGTTTTACTGCATAACCAGAGGCCTCAAGAAATATCCCTTCTTGGGATAGTTGGCCACTTCATATTGCAGTATTAAGACTTGCAGAAGCCTCATGTTGTTATATCATGAAGACTTTATTTTAAAAAAAAAGTATTTGGTAGGTCCTAAACACTGTGAACACCAAATAATACCGTAAAGAATAAAATTTTAATCGATAGGAAAAAGATTGTTATTGATGTGGGACTTATTTCTGAATCAGTTATTTATGTATAGTCAGACCATCAGCTCATTAGAGTTAAGATAGGAATTAGTTAAAAAAAATAATGAGAAATGGCTATAGTGTACATTTGAGAAAAAGCTAAGCCCAAAGCCATTTGACTGAATGTAATTAAAAATAAAAATGAAAAATATACAACAGACATGACGTGGACACTGACTATGATAATTTAATCCAGAAGTTTAACCAATGTAAATTAATTGTCACAAGAGGATCGGAAGAGCACAGAAAGTGCCATAGTTATCAGAAATTTTGCCAAATAGAATATGACTGCCAAAGGACAACACTTGGTTAAACTATAAACTCTATGTAAAGTCTTATGAAGAAGGATAATGGAAAGAAAAATATGAACAGTATCACTTCATAAAGCATAGAGAAGGAATGGAAGAGAAAACCAATTTAAAGAGAAGTTGGCAAGATATCCAACTAGACAAAGTCCATTTAAAGACTGAAACAGAAGGATTACAGTAAAAAGAAAAGATAGTGGTACTACCACATTTGGACAATAAGCTGGCAGTCCCAGATTGACTTATAGAATGAGTGTAAATGGCACCCAAAAGAATTAAGATGAGAAAATCAGACAAGTGAAAGAGATCTGTCTTGAAGGTGACTCAACTGTGAGGATACTGAGTGATGGATATACAAGATCTATAAAGGAGGTTAGATACCAAAGGCATGGGAAAAAATCTTGAACCTTACTAATATCAAAAAAGAGTATCAATAACTACTGACCTATATGTCTATATATAGACTCCAACCTAAATACAAAGTATTGAAATATAAGATAGTTTGAAAGGAGGGCACTAGCATTTGGGGCTGATCAGCTTGAATTGTATAAGAGGGAGTAAACTCTAGGCATGGGGGATGGAAGAGAAGATGGGACAGTCACAGGACAAGGAAGAAGGGTGATAGGTGTTCACTAGTACCTTCATAATGTCAGGAGGAAGTAGATAGAATTCCATCATAGTGGGTAAAACACCACCTGGAGACTTTATGGGAAGATATGGGAAACATGGTTGGAAGGACCCTCTAAATCAATGAAACCAGAGACTCATTTAAAGATATAAGGATATAGTTTGTATACTTTGATTTTCTTACAGTCTACTAAATATTTCTTCACTTTGGTTGACAGCCCCAAAAAGGACACCCTGAGGAGAGATGGGTACCACATAACAGAGTGAAAAGAAATGCTAAGGATATCTTTGGCACAATTTTTGCACCAAACCTTATTTCTGTGGGTGATGATGGCAGAAAATGATTGTCAACAGAATCTAGTAATTATAGGTGTTTGTAATGGGGGGGTTCTGAGTATTATTAGTAGTGTTGTCGTTGATAGTAGTAGGGATAGAAGTAGTAGTAAAAGTATTTATGTTCTGCTATAAGGTTTACGAAGATTTTTCTATACCATTCATTTTTATATTTATATTTATTCTGTCATATTATGTTTCATACCTTGTGTTCCCAAATAAATAGTAAGCTCTTAATCTCCTAGAGGAGATTTTAAATATCTAAACATCTTTTTAAATTTCCAGTTGTATTAAGCCCATAGTAGATTCTGTGCATTTATTTTTATTCACTGTAATAGGCACCACCACCACTACTATTATTATTGCTAGTAAGCATTTATATAGGGATTCTAAATACAGAGTAGATATGTGAAAACGGGGCGTTTTACCTATGTTTAGGTAGCCATCTTGGCCAGAAATGACCATTTTATTACTAATGTCAACTGAGGCATCAAACAAGGAGATGAGTGCATGACTCATTATCTTGCTCCCAAAATTTCCCTCCCTTCTGAATTTACCTATTGCTATTAAGAGCACTGTTGTCTTTCAGTCATCCAGGCCAACAACTTTGACCTCATCCTCTTCTCTTCATTCTCATTCACCCACATATCCAACCATTATCAAATCTTGTCATTTTTATCTTTACAACATCTTTCATAAAAGTCTCCACTCCACTCATTCAGCCACAACCTAATTCAGTTCCTTATCATCTTTTACTTGGTCCACAGCTATAACCTTCTAACTTGTCTCATTTCAAATCTCTCCCTAGTCTATTTCATCCTCCACTGGAGTACGGTCCTTCACTCAAAAATGAATCAAAGTCAATCAGCATTCATTAAGATCCTACCATGTGCCAGACACTGTGCTTAGTGCTTTGTATCACCTCATTTCATCCTCACAACAATCCCATGAAGTACTATTATCCTCATCTTACAGTTGAAGAAACTGAGGCAGGCGAAGGTTAAATCTGCCTACCGTATAAACTCATTTTTAACATTTTTTCTATTCTTTTTTTTTGTAAATAGTATTTTTTCCAGTTCCATGTAAAGATAGTTTTCAACATTCATTTTTATAACATTTTGAGTTCTAAATTTTTCTCCCTTCCCTCAGTTCAGAGTATGTCTAGCATCTCTTTACAGCATAAACACAGATATCAACACTTCAAAATTAATAATAGTGATTTTCCTGGCACCTCAGATAATCATCCAGTAGTAGTGTTGAAAAAAAGTGCATCAATAATATGTGGTATTGGCCAGCACTTTCCAAACCATTCCTTTATAAAATGCTTCATTGATACTGCTTCTAGGAGTATATCCCCAAGAGATCATAAAAATGGGAAAGGGTCCCACATGTATAAAAATATTTATAGCAGCTCTGTTTGTGATGGCCAAAAACTGGAAATCAAGGGAATGTCCATCAAAATCATGATTCCAAAGGAATGATGCTGAAGAATGCTACCTAACTCCTGACCCAGAAGTGCAGAATGACACACACATTTCTAGATATGATCAATACAAGAATTTATTTTTAAGTTTTCATATTTGTTACAAAAGTTTTATTTTCATTTATTTTTAGTTGTAAGGAGAGATGAGAAAGCAAATGCTTGATAACAAAAAATTGGTTAAAAAAAGAAATTGTATTTCAAAGTTTAAGTGAAAACTTCAAATGTGTGATGAACTCACATATAAAATTACGTCTTGGGGGTGGAGCCAAGATGGAGGAGTAGAAAGACTCACATGTGCTAGCTCCGAACCCACAGCCCATGATTATCTATAAAAAGAACTCTCAACAAATTCTGGAACAGTAGAAGCTGCACAGCAACGGGGTGAAGGAGATTTCCATTCCAGAGAGCCCTGAAAAACCGATCCCAAAGGTCCATCACGCGCCAGACAGGAGCAGAGCCCAGCCCTACCCTGGCCACACGTCACAGAGAGGAACAGATGGAGCAGGCTTCAGGGATAAAATCTCCAGGGGCCACGAAGTGGCCCTCCACCCACAGACGCACAGGTCAGTGAGAGAGACGTCTGGACGGGCTGAGAGGGGAGCAGGGTGCCTCCATAACTCAGGCCCCCTTGGGAGGCAGTGGCAGAGGCAGCAGGCAGCCAGAGGCTCCTGGAGCAGGCAGG
>CM053771.1:151628417-151675375 GCA_028658325.1 Potorous gilbertii | reverse complement strand
CCTGAGCCCATGGGTTATCGATTTCAGATATTTGGGATACAGAGGCTTTGACTCCTATGTCTTTACCTGATGGTAAGCAGATCTCTTCGTCGTCAGAGAGGAATGGCGGAATCATCTTCTCAAGAAAATAACCTTCTATGGTCTTAGTTTTTTTCCCTTTTCTGGGCATTTTCCCAGCCAGTTAATTGACTTCTGAGAGTCCTCTCCACCCCCTGGCCTAGAACCGCCCAGCTAGTGCTTGGGGTCTGAGATTCAAATGCTCCCAGACAGTTACTTGACTTCTGAGAGTCCTCTCCACCCCAGCCTAGGTCCGCCCAGCAAGTGCTTGGGGTCTGAGATTCAAATGCTGCTCTTCAGCCTTAGAGCTTTTGGCAGCAGGCCTGGCTGCTATTCAATGGGAGCTTATCTGCTGGTGCTCAGGTGGGGGCAGGGCCGCCTCTCAGGCTCAGTTCCCGCAGGGGTTTTATGCAGAGATCTTTTGTAATGGAGCTGCTGCCGAGCTCCTGCGTGCTCTGGGAGCCTCTGGCCTCAGCTGCCTCTGCCTCTGCCGCAGTGGCTGCCTCCCGAGGGGGTCCGTCCCAGAGATACCCCGTTCCCCTCTCAGCCCGTCTCTGTCACTGACCTGTGAGTCAGTGGGTGGAGGGACCTTCGCGGCCGCCTGAGATTATGGTCCCTGAAGCCTGCTTGGATCTGCTCGCTCCTCTCAGTGCCGCGTGGCCAGGGAAGGGCAGGACAAGGCTCCACTCCCATCTGGGGCTTCGATGGACCCCTGGGGTCGGTTTTTCAGGGCTCTCTGCAACAGAAATCTCCTTCACTGTGTTGCTGCGCGGCTTCCACTGTTCCAGAATTTGTCAGGAGTTCTTTTTAGAGGAAATCCATGGGCTGTGGGTTCAGAGCTAGCAAAAGTGAGTCTTTCTACTCCGCCATCTTGGCTCTGCCCCCCAAATTAATATTTAAAGAAGGGTCTCTTGCCCTTAGAAAATAAGTTTGTACCCGGAAAGACTTATGTGAATTACTGCTGAGTGTGAGCAAAACCAAAAGAACATTGCACACAGTAACAGTAACATTGGCACAGTCTGAACTGCAAAAGAAGTTATTCTTTGGGAAGAGTGTAACCTTTGCCTTGCGATGCATGTGCCACCACAAAATCCACAAAGAGTGGATGGTTTGGAATTGGGACTCCTGAGAGGGGCTATGGGAAGATATTTGGGATTGTTCTCAGAGATTTCTAGGAGGAAGTTCCAGAAAAGGAAAAGTGACAAGAATTCAGGGATTTGGAGCACCTGCTCCATCTTGGAATCATATGGTGAGACTCTGGATTTCCTCACTCAGCATCTTCCCTATTTCATTAATACTGTTCTTAATTAAATTTAATATTTAAATAAATTATTAAATAAATGTTCACAATATTACAATAACTTACAAATACACAGAAGATAGACTTAGCTGAAAGAGTCATAGTAAGATATTTTAGACAAATTCCAGACCTGAAGTTACCTGAAAAAGCAAAGCCAAACCTATCAAAATAAGTGTTCTAAGAGGAAAACATGTAAAATAATGATGCACTAAAAGTTTAAACTCATGAGTAAGCTAATGAGACAAGTTAGAACCTTCAGTTTGAATACTGTCCTGACAATTTTTGAAAATATATTTTTAATGAATAAACTGTAAGATTGCTGTGCTGTAACAAAGATGAAAGAGATAGTTTCAGAGCGAGCTGGGATGGCTTGTATTTATAAATTTGTGCAGAATGCAGGGAGCAGAACCAGGAGAATTGTTTATGTTATGACAATAACACGAAAATGAGCAATTCTGAAAGACTTTAAAAATTTGATCAATGTACAGGCTATGGGGAATGACTGAATAGATTGTGGTACATGAATGTCATGGAGTACTATAGTGCTTTAAGAAATGATGAAGAGGAGGACTTCAGCGAGGCCTGGAAAGACTTATATGTATTGATGCTGAACAAAAGGAGCAGAACCAGGAGAGCTTTGTACACGCCAACAACACAGTGTTCGAGGACATTTTTCTGGCAGGTTTACTACTTCATTACAATGCAAGGACTTAAAAAATTCCCAATGGACGCTTGAGGCAAAATGTCCTTCACATCAAGAGAAAGAACTAGGGAATTTGATCTCAGAATCAAGCAGACCATTTTTCTTTGTATTAAGTTTTGTTTTGTTTTATCATTTCTCCCATTCATTTTAATCCTATGCAACATGACTAAGATGAAAATGTATTTAATAGGAATGTATGCGTAGAACATATATAAAATTGTATGCTATCTCAGGGAGGGAATGGGGAGGGAGTGGGGAAGAAGGAGGAGGCCGGGCAAAAAATCTAAGATATATGGAAGTGTTTGTAGAACACTGAAAACAAACAAAATAATTTAATAAAAAATATTAAAAAAAGAAAAAATGCTTCATTGTCAGATGCCCAGTTTTTAGGAGTTAGTTCATAGGTGAAGTTAAATAGTTTCCTAAAGAGGCCCTAGGAGACCAGAGAAATTGTTCTTCATTCATTTATTCTCTCCCCCCTTTTTTTTTTCTGCCACAAGCTCTCTGCTTCAGAGAATGCTAGAACTAGAGGGGTTCATAAAGGCTGTTAAATACCATTCAAACCTGATTAAGAATTCACTCTACAACAACTCCAGGTAGTCATCCAACCTTCACTTGAAACTTTTCAGTGAGGGGAAACCCACTATTTCCTGAGACAATCCATTCCACCTCTGAGAGTGCTAACTGCAGTGTTTCTATCTCTCTTTTGATTCTCATCTTTTCCTTAACATATCTTTATCCCCCTTCCCTCCTCCCCACTTTGATGTTGACTTTGACATTCCTTTCCATTTTGAACTTTGACACTTGGTTGAACTGTGTGCCACACTTTCCTTTTCAACATGTTACCCCACTGCGGTTCCACAATGTCCTTTAAAAAATCTAAGTTGATTGATGTCTTCCCTTCACGTCTTACATCAATCTTGTCATGTAACATCTACTTTTTCTCCTTTGAAGTATTATTCATGTCTTCCAAATTTATTCTTAGGCACTTCCTATCCTTAAATGAGAAATAGTGGGACAACAGGTACACATGATGCGCTATTGGTAGCACTGTGAACTGGTCCAGCCATTCTGGAAAGTAATTTGGAACTATGCCCCCAAAGCTATTAAACTGTGCATATTTTTTGACCCAGTAATAGTGCTACTAGATCAATACTCCAGAGAGATTTTAAAAAAGAAGAAAAGGACCCATATATACAAAAATATTTTGAGCAATTCTTGTTGTGGTGTCAAAGAATTGCTAAGCGAGGCAGTGCCCATCAGTTGGAGAATAGCTGAATAAGTTACAGTAATATGAATGTGATGGAATATTATGCTATAAGAAATGATAAAGTGAGTTGTTTCAGAGAAAACTGGGAAGAACTATATGAATTAATACTAAGTAAATTGAGCAAAACTAGGAGAACAGTTTATTATACAATTAGCTAGTAGCATAATATTGTGAAGAAAAATAATTTTAAAAGACTCTGGAAATTTGATCAACACAATGAGCAGAGGACTCATGATGAAATATACTCTTTACCTCCTGATAGAGAGGTGATAGATTCAGAATGCAGGCTGAGACATACACTCTTTGGAAATGGACAGTGGGTGAATTGGGATAGCTAGGTGGGTTCATGGATAGAGTGCTGGGCCTGAAGGCAGGAAAACTCAATTCCTAAGTTCAAATCTGGCCTCAGACACTTACTAGTTATGGGATCCTAAGCAAGACACTTAATCTTGTTTGCCTCAGCTCTTCATCTGGAAGCAAATGGCAAACTACTCCAGTATCCAGGTGAAGAAAACCGCAAATAGGGTCACAAAGAGTCATACACAGTTGAAACGACTGAACAGCAACAAAAATGGGGGGATTTGTTTTGTTTGATACTACATGTTTGTAACAGAAGTTTTGCTTTTCTCATTTTATCAATGGTTTAAAACAATTATTCAAACCTAAGAATAAAATAAAATAAAATAAATTTTTTTTTAAAAAAAGAGTTTCCATTTCTCCTGGATGACCCACCCCCCCCCCCCCTTCACCATGGGTCCTGCCTTTCCTTTTTCTGAACTCTTAAATATAGTTTCTTTAAATATAGGATACATCATGAACTATGTCTAACTAACTTCCCTATTTTGGGGAGGCAGTATAGGGCTGTGGATAGCATGTTTGATTTGGAGTTAGGAAGTCAAGTTCAGATCCTTTCTCAGATACTGGCTGTGTGACCCTGGGCAAATCTCTTAACCTTTCTCAGGATTAGTTTCCTCTACTATAAAATAGGGATAAAAATAGCTCCTAACTTACAGGTAGGATTGTAAAGATCAAGTGAGATTATATACATGTTGTTTTTCATTCATGTCCCGCTCTTTGTGACAATACTGTCCATGGGAATTTTGTTGGCAAAAAGTGACTTGCCCAGGGTCGCATAACTAGTATCTGAGACTGGATTTGAACTCAAGGTCTTCCTGAATCAAGGTCCAGCACTCTATCTACTGAGTCCTTTAGCTGCATCATTATATACATCCATACATTACACATACACACGTACATATATTGTATACATGTATTACATAACATTGTAAACATACTTGTATTTATATATGTGTCTATGCCTTTGCAAACTTTTAAGATACTGTATAAATATTAACTATTATTTTCTTTCACAAATTCTAAGGTAGGATGTCTACTTTACTCTGTTTTCCCATCTTTTTTTGACTCCAGAAACTAGTAAATCCTTGTTGGTTATTGTTAGGTCTATAGGAGCAAATTCCCCTCACCTTTTCCTTCACCTTTGGTAGTATGATGTTATCATTAAGACAAGCTAACAAATATTTAGCTTCCCTTCTTTTGGGAGTGAGAGAGCTCCAACCAGTTGGAACCTCCTCTGTCTCCTACCCTGTCATTATTATATCACATTTTTTTATTAAACTTGTGATTTTTTTTCCCCAAAGCCTGCCTCCATTTTCTCCTTTCTCCTTCCTATTTTGAAACTCACTCTTTGCAAATGCTCAGTCTTTTGGCCTGAGAAGGAGCATTCACCATGACAATCACCTTTCTTAGAGTACAACATGATAGTATATGATGGATGAGTTGTGTATCTCACTAGATGATAGTAGGAATGTGTCATGTCATAGTGTAAATGTTTGAACAGTCACATGGAAGAAGAATTAGTCTTATTCTTTAAAGCTAAGAGCGCTTGTTGACAATGATAGATAGAATTGGAATTAATGTAAGGAAAGACTTCCCCTCCCAATTGGAGCTATACCAAAAGTAGAATAGGTTTCCTTCTTCCTGTTTCCATTCTTCTCACACTTACTATCTTCCACAATCCAGCTACATTGACCTATGGTCTATTTCCTGACTCTCTTGCCTTTGTATAAACTGTCTCCTGTGCATGGAATGCTCTCCTTCTTGACTCCTGCCTCTTCATCTCTCTGGCCTCCTTCACATCTCCTCTCAAATCCTTATTTCCTCAGAATACCTTTCCTGGACTCAAGAGCTGCTAGTGGTTTTCCATCTCAGATTACCTTCCAGCTAATCTGTGTAAATCTTATACATTGTTGCTTGCATGTCTTCTGTTCCATTGTAATTGATCTTGAAGGTAAGGACTATTTTTGGCTTTCTTTGTATCCCCAGTGCTTAGTGCAAGATACATAGTAAAGACTTATTAATGTTTGTTGAGTGGTGGTTTTAGCTGAACATGGTCTTTGATTATCCCTTCTGATTCAGATTTTGTGTGAACACGCCAGATGGCTCCAGATTCATACAAAATGTCCAACTCTGTGCCCTCTGGTTCATTTTCGGTTTGAATTTTTGTACTTGTTTCTTTGCATCACTCCTGCCTGCCTGAAGTATCCAAAACTGAACTAAACTAAACTGAAATGAAAACAAAAACCACCAACCCTTTGAGAGAGTCACTGAGAGGTGGCATGTTTCAGGCAAGTTAAACCACCACTATCACCACCTTGACTACTACCCTCCTTCAAACATGAATGGAAACAACCCAGGACCCTGAGCCCAAGAGCCCTGGAAACAGTTGCAACCCCTCAAACTACTGGCCTTGTATCTAGCCTGGGTCCCTGCTGCCATATTTGAAGAGAGCAGTCACTGTGGAAAGGAGCCCACCTTCTTTGTGACCACAAACATCAACTGGCAGATAAGCCCATGAGCCCTGAGAGTTTAGGGAATTCTACAAGAGACTTCCTCCTAAGTTGATATCAAATCATTAATGACTGTCTTTGGTTCAAAGAAGTCCAAATCTTTCTAATTATGTGTTTGCAGAGCCTACATTTCTCCATCTTGTCCATGAGACTAGCCTGAGAAACTGTCAAATGATTTGCTGAAAGCTGGGTAAGCTATATCTATAACATTTCCATTATCTAGTAACGCTATCAAAAAAGGAGATGAAGTTTGTTTGTCATGACTTGCTCTTCTTAAAGCCATGTTGACTCTTGGTGATCACCTCCATTTCTAGATATTAAGTAATATTTCTCTTCTGATTAAAAGTTGTAAAATTCTGCCTGGAATTAAAGTTAATTAAGTTTAGTTAGTTGCCTATGGTTTGTAGAGTTGCTTTTCTTCTACAGCAGTCTTTGGTAACTGTAATCTTTTAAATGACATGGGACGCTAAAGTCAGATATTGGAAATAGAACAACTCTAAAGTTAGATACGACCCTCATGACATCAGGGTTTCATAACCTAAATATATAAATGTTGTAAATTTGTGGTACTGCACTCCAGAACTTCAACATGTACCTTGTTTTCTCCAAACCACGATTAGTCTGTTTTCATTTTTTTCCCAAAAAGTACAGGTTTATTAAATTTTATTTCCTTCTTTTAAAAAAATGTTTAAAAAACAAAACAAAACAAAAAACCCTTAGTAACACATATATTGTAACTGGGTCATCTTGAAAGTATTCCTCTTAGTTTTGGTGCCACAGCACTTCCTTCTAATTCCTGCTACTGGAAAAGTTGAAGAGGGTGGATTGCTTGAGTTCTGCAGTTATGAGTTGAAGTAGGACTAAAACCAATCAACTCTCTATGCCCTTAAAAGATCTGACACCAAAACTGAACCCTCAGGAATAGGAAGTCATCAGGCTATTTAAGGAAGGATGATCTGCCCTGGGAAAAAATGGAGCAGATCAGAGTTTCCATGCTCATCAGTAGTGGGATTAGGCCTACAAATGGCTACTACACTTCTAGCCTGAGTGGGATAGGGAAGTCTAGTCTCAAAAATAAAGTATTCGTCATAGTAGGAAGTCTTTATTTTTAACTATTGGTATTGTCAGAATTTACTATTACAACTGCTTAAAAGTTATTATTCTTACATCAAAACATCATACTGATGTTTTGAATGAAGTATATGCTATGAGAATTCAAAATTAGGGGCATCAAGGTGGTACAGTGGAGACAGAACCAGGCCTGGAGTCAGGAAGACCTGAGTTCAAATGTAGCCTCAAACACTTACTAGCTGTGTGACCCTAGGCAAATCAGTTTACCTCTTTGCCTCAGTTTCCTCATCTGTAAAATGATCTAGAGAAGGAAACAGTAAACCACTCCATTACCTTTGCTAAGAAAACCCAAAATGGGGTCATGAAAATTCAGACACAACTGAAACATCTGAACAACAATAAAAAAAAAAACATAATTTCTAAAAAGAAATGGAAGTCTCTTAAATTAGGCAGAAATTTGGCTTACTATAAATCTAACCTTAAGAGAACCCACTGTAACTCTAACCCTAAGAGAAATTCTTGTTTCCTTAAAATTCCCCTGGAGACAAACAAAACTAGCCTAGTCCCTCTACCATAAGAAGTCTATCAAGAGAGAAAGTTGGATATAAAAAGAGGAGTAAATTTAAATTGGAGAAGGCATACACATTTGCTTTTTCATTCATCTTATTTCCTTACAGGTCACAAGCCATGAATATCACAATAGTATAATGATGAGCTAAAATGAAGTTTCTTTTATTAATACTTTAATTCAAAAGATATCTAGTAGAGTCAAAACTTGATTGAACATAGATCTTCTCAATTCAGGCTCAAAATAAACAATCAGTAGATGTTTGTTCCTGTATTTTCATAGTCTGGTGCTGCCTTGCCAAGGCAATATTCATAACACTGGTGGTAACTATGAAGATGCCAGTGTAGTCCTCAATCACAAAATATAACAGACTCTCCATATAGAAGGCAGAAGAAAAACATTTATTCAGACACCAGAAAGCCAAATCCCAAACCAGAAAGTCAAATCCATCATAGTAGTCAAGAAGTAAATACACATTAGCACTCCAAGGGTCAATGCCATTCCCAAGCCTTATCCACTCTCGCTCTCCCTGGGGTCTTTCCACAAACAAACAAACACTCCTGAGCCTGTCTGCTTGCCCGTATCCTCTCTCTTGCCACCCTAACTGATCTCACCCATTTCCTCTCAGTTCTGTTCCACCCTTCCTGTTCTGTTCCACCTGTTTAGCAAGCTCCTCCCACTACATGTGACTTAGGCTTCTGTGTGATTTAAGCAGATCACATGGGTCTATTAATGAATGGGAAAGATCTTCCCATTTAAATTACCATTACGGGTGCTTATACTCCTTTGGACTGAAGAAAAAGAATTCAAAAAGGCTATGCAAAGGCATGGAGATTGTAAATGGATTGTGATGTATGGGGACAAGCAAATGGGCCAAGGATATAGAACGCATGATGGGGAATCATGTAAAATCAGGCCAGAAATTTAAGTTGGAGGCTGATGGGGAAGGATTTTAATATAAAATGGAGATTATTATCCTAGAATCAATAGAGAGTCACTGAAACTTGCTGAGCAGGAGAGTGAGATAGTCAAATCTGTGTTTGTGGAGAGATAAAGGGAGAGACTGGAGGTAAGGAGACCAGTTAGGAAACTGTTGTAATGGTCTAGCAAGAAGTGATAAGACTCTGAATTAGAGTGGTACTCATGTAAATGAAGAGAGGATGATGAATATGAGAGATGAAACCAGGAAACAGGGAAAGAAATTCATCTGCAATGAAGAATAGCTCACAAATCCACCTTGGTGAAGCAAATAAAGAACATGGTAGAACCGATTAATAGTACATACCAAGACAAAAAGATGTATCACCGCATAGGATACTTGATCATCATAGATTGAAAGCAATTACAAAAAAAGACCACCTTGAAGTCAGTTGTAAGTTATATGTATCTCTTGCTTAAGATGAAGAAGTAGAGATTCTCCAAATAATTTGTTAAAACCCTCCAAATTAAATCTATATAGATATACTTTAATATTTGCAGATTTCAGTACAAATATGGGTAGAGGATGATGAAAGCTTAGTGTATTAATAAAAAATGAAAAAAGTCAGTCAAAAAGCATTCATTAATGGCTATATGTCAAATATGCTGTGCTTATATGTCATGAATATTTTCTTTAAGAAGAGTTGGATTTAATTGTGAGTTATGAGTGCCAATATGAGAGTCATTTCTGAGCTGATTGCATATCCAACAATTGACTTTTTAGTGAGAGACAAAAATTAATACTAAATCAAAATAAAAAAATAAAAATGAAAAGATTACAGATTTAGAGCTATATTAAGGCCTTTGATTTCAGTGACCTTAGAGATCATTTAGACTGACCATCTCTTTTTACAGATGAGGAAGTTGAAATCAAGAAAAGTTAAGTGACTTGCCTAAATTCATACGTATAGTGACTGAAGCAGCATTGACCTCAGGTCTTTGTGATTCCAAATCCATCATCCTAGTCCTTATCTTACCATTTAGCATCATCTTCCTGCTAAATGGAGGTATATTGTTTTCTACCCCCTAAAGTATGAGTCCTTTCTCCTTACCCTAATCCATACTTCCTCAAGGCCAAGACACAGGCCCAGTCCTTGGTTCTGGTCCACTAATCTCTCTAAGCTACAGTTTTCTCATCAACAAAATAAGAGCAATGGATTCAGGAGTGGGGAACCTGTGACCTTGAGACCACATGTTCCCTTCTAGGACCTTGGATGTAGCCTTTTGACAGAGTTCAAGTTTTATAGAAAAAATCCTTTTATTAAGGAGATTTGTTCTGTGAAGTTTGGATTAAGTCAAAGGACTGCACTTGAGGATCTAGAGGGCCACATGTAGCCTCAAGCCCCCAGGTTCCCCACCCCTGGATTAGACGGTTTCAAAGACCTCTTAAAACTCTGATAGTCTGAGTTCTAAGTTCTAAAATTCTTTCTAGCTCTTATGTTGTATCACACTCTAGCCCAATCTACTTAAGCTGTTGACACCAAAAAAAAAAAAAAGGAAAATGGATGAAAGAATGGACATGGATTGTCTCTATCATTGAAGGATATTTAATTGATATAACTAACACTAGTTATAGAAATCATCTATCACTAAACAGTTGATCTCTACTAAGTTGGGAGATATAGCAGTTAAGAGGAACACTAGTTGAGAATTCTAAGTTGACTTGTAAAAATCTTACGGAAGTAGATTGAGGATGATTATACAAAGCATTGCCTGATGAAACAGATGTAATTAAAGGGGAAAATAGTTTACAGAAAGTTTGGTGAAAGAATCAAGTAAGTTATATATAGTTTTGAGGATATTTAAAGATGAAACTGGAAGGAGAAAAATGAACAGACAATATGGAAAAGATCTATAATGATTTCTAAAACTAAAAATCTTTTGTCTATCAAAGACCACCAATCAACCTACCAATATTTGACTCCACTATCACAGTCCCTGCTGCACTACATGGGAAGTAGAAATGGAAGAACCTGTATTTTTAACACCAAAATACTTCCAGTGGCATTGTGTGATCATGAGTCATGTAATACTAAAGTTTCCACATAATTAAACTTTCTTTCCAAAGAACTAAAGGTCATCCAAAGAACAAAGAATCAGCCAGTGAGAGAAGATTGTAACATGTTATAGATGTGATTCAGCTGAAAGACTGAAAAGACTTCAGCCTTTGCTAGCCGTATTTCCGTAAGGAAGGCAGGAATGTGGCTAGGCATGAGAAAAATAAAAATTTTCTTTGGGCTGAATATTCTCATTAGATCATCCCTTCCCCAAATCCAAGAGTTCATCTTCATTGGATGAGAACAGAAGATTTGAAATTCATAGACTTGACCCAGAGCCCTGATAATTACTTGAGATGGCAACCTTTAGAGTAGAGATTTATTACAGGGAAACAACATGAAAAGTGAAAAGAACACTGGATTTAGAGCCAAATAAATTTGCTTTAAATCCTGCTGCTGACAGCAGGATCAATTTTGGCAAGTCACTTAAGCTCTCTGTACCTCAGTTTCCTCATTTTGAAAATGAGGGGATCAAATTAGATGGCTCCCAAGTTCCCTTCTATTGCTAAATCTATGAATCTACAACTTACCAAAAATTAAATCCAAGAGATATAAGGAAAGCCCACACAAACCTAAGATGAGATCCCCAAGGAAGAGACCCAAGTTCAAGCAATCAGAAAGTTGTAATAAAAAAAAAAAAAAGATTTAAGCCTAAGGATACTAGCTAGCTGGGAATAATTCAGTTCTGGTTTCTAAAGAGAAAAGAATCTGCTGGACAGGGAAAATAAGCCTGTTTTAAGCCAAGAATAATAAGAATAGACAACTTCTTGAGGAAAAAATCTAGGGAATTTTTTCTCCATCTTTGGATGTTTTTTGGTCCTTTGTTTCTTTTCTAAAACAGATGTAGAAAGCTTGACTTTAAACTGAAAGAACTTGACAACCTGCTCTTCTCATAAAGAAGAGATATTACTGCAGCAAAGGAAGAAGAGAAACTCCACAACCCCATGGCCAGTGGACATTTGCCTGGCTATGGCCAGTGCCATCCACAGGATGAGAGTAGGGCATAATTCAGCAGAAACTATGCATCCAGCAGAGACAATGCAGAGACTACCAGCCTGCTGGAGAACAGCAGAGAATTGACCTGATGGAAGTAACCCTTGTCAGAAGATGAAAACAGCCTTGTGCTATCAAAGACCTGATTTGCTCTACCACTTGCATAGGGCATGTGTGTTCTCTATATTTCATTTCTGTAGAACATGCATGTGCCCTAGATGCAAACTCTCAGATTATCCCAAACCTACCTGTGGTAGCCACTTTAGGAAGGTCTATTATATAGATTGGGAGATAACTCAAGAACCATCTAATCCAATCTCTACTCAAAAAAGGATTTCCACTAAAATATACCGAGAAATAACTGTCAGTGAAGTGAGCAGAACTGGGAGAACAATTTATATATCAACAATATCATAAAGACAAACAGCTTTGAAAGACTTAAGAACAAAATGACCAACCAAGAGACTTATGATAAAACATGATCTCTTAGTAGAGAGATGACCAATTCAGAGTATAGACTGAGGTATTTTTATTTTTATTCTCTCTTCTTTATTATTATTTTTTTTTTTTGGTGTGACCAATGGGGAGATTTGTTTTGCTTGACCATACATAGTTTTAAGAGAGTTTGTTTCTCTTGTTTTTTCAATGGCAAAGCTCAGAAGGGGGAGCGAGTAAATTCTGAACTGAGAATAAAATTCATTTGAATTTTTAAAAAGTCTAGTCTTTCCTTGAAGACCTATAACGAGGAAGAATTGATTACCTACCAGTGCTACACCATTAAGAAATTATATGATAAAAAAAAATTGGTTAGTCATATGATAAAAACACAGGATGACAGGTGGACAGCCAGTGTATTCTCTCAGTACCCTTGCAATGTCAGGAGAGAATAAAGGAGACCCCACAGCACTTCGGGTGGATGTGTCTCCTGTGGTGGGCTTATAAGGGCTTATAAGACAAGAGTTTCATAGGATAAGCGGGAATGAATTGGGTGCTATCTATATTATCAAATTAATAAATGCCTATGATGTGCCAACCACTAGACTAAGTACTAGAGATACAAAGGCAAAAAAACAGGCCCTACTCTCAAGAAGCTCACAGCATAATAGGAGGAGATAACAAGCAAACCACTATGTACCAACAAATCTTTGGGAGATATCTCAGGGGGAATATATTAAGATTAAAAAGGATTAGGAAAGGCTTCTTGAAAAAACTTTTCTGAGAGTTGAAAAAGCTAGGGAAGCCTGGAGGCAGAGATGGGAGGAGAGAGAATTCCAGGTATGGGGGATAACCAGTGAAAATGCCTACAGTTAGAAGATCTGAGTTTGGTGTGTGAAGAATAGCAAGGAGCCATTGTCAGTTGGTTATAGAGTTCCTGCGATGGAGTAAGGTGTAAGAGGACTGGAAAGGTAGGAAGAGACAAGATTATGATGGGCTTTAAAGGTCAAATAGTATTTTAACTTTGATCCTGAAGGTGATGGGAACTTACTGGAGTTTATTAAATAGAGGAAGTGACATGGTTGAATCTGTGCTTTAGTAAGATTAATTTGACAGCTGAGTGGAGAATGGACTGGAATAGAGAGAGACCCGAGGCAAGGAAAACAACCAGCAAGCTATTGTAATAGTCTAGGCATGAGGTGATGAGAGCCTGCCACCAGGGTACTGGTAGTGTCAGAGGAGACAAAGGACAATATACAAGGGTAGAAACATCAGCACTTGGCAACTGATTGGATATGAGAGGAGAGAGAGAGTGAGAAGTGATGCCTTCATCCTATGTTGTGAGCCTGGGTGACTAGGAGATGGATAGTACCCTTAATAGTAATGGGAAATTTCAAAGAGAGGAGAATTTGGGGGGAGGGGGAAATATAATGAATTCAAGTTTGTTAATGAATGTAAGATGTCTATAAGATATCCAGTTTGAGATGACTAATAGGTGGTCAGAAATGTAAGAATGTAAGTTAGTGTTGCTAGACAGATAGATGTGAAAATCATCTGCAAGGATATGATTATTGAATTGATGGTGGTTGATGAAATCACCAAGCAAAATAGTTTAGAGGAAGAAAAGAAGAGGGTCTTGGACAGAACATTTAGGGGATATTCATCATTAATTGGCAGTACCTGGATAAAGATCCATTCAAGGAAACTGAGAAGGATCAGTTAGATAGATAAGAAGAAAACCAGGAGCAATATCACAAAATTTTAGGGAGAAGAGGGTAGTGAGAAGTAAAGAAGGATGAGGATTAAGAAAAGATAATTAGATGTTGAAATGACAACATCATTGGTAACTTTAGAGAAAACAATTTCAGTTGAATGATGAGGTCAGAAGCCAGACTGCAGAGAATTTAGAAGAGAGTAAAAGGAAAGGAAGGGAGGAATACCAATTATACATAGTCTCAAGGAACTTAATAATAAAAGGGAAGAGAGATAGAGGATAATAGTGAAATCAGATCAAATGAAGGGTTTTTTTGAGGATAGAGAGACATGGACATGTTTGTAGGCAGCAGGGAGTCAGCCAGTAGAAAGTGGGAGATTCAGAATGAATGAGAAAGCTGGGATGATTAAAGGGGCAATCTGCCATACAGATGGGATGGAATTGGAATACTCATGGATGTAGATGAGTATAGGGAAGGGCTACCTCATTGTGTGAGACTGCAATGAGGAAGGGAATAGTAGTGGAAGGTATCGAAGTATTGTACAGTGAGGAGGAGGGGGAAAGAGGGAACTCTCTAAGAATGACTTCAATGTTTTCAGTGAAATATGAGGCAAGTATATTAGCTGAGAAGATGAGGGAGGGAAGGAAGCAGAGTGGATATTCATTACTGAGTAAGGAGTTCAGGTAGGTTAGCATTGTCCATGGGGATTTGGCCTCAGGGTGGAGTTGTTTCATAGTATTAGACAGCTATACATAGAATTGACATTGTCCCGGTCCCATGTTGACCAAGGAGACTTGCTGTAAGTGATGTGAGGATGCAGCCTGATGAAGTGGGTCCCTACCACTTCACATATTTACCAGCTATTGACCTTTGGCAAGTCTCTGAAACTCTCTGGGCCTTGATTTACTCATCTGCAAAATGAGGGGTTTGACCCAACCGCTTCTAAGGTCCTTCCACTTTTAGATCTGGGATTCTATGTAGGCAGAAGATCCTCTGGCTCCATCTTGAATGCTGTGTACCAAAGCAAGCTGTAGACTAAGTAAGGACACCTGGTTTTGAATGAAAAACTTATGTCAGATCAGCTGGATGATTCTAAATAAGTCACCTCATCTCACTCAACCAAAATTTTATCATCTTTAAAATGATGGCGCTGGACTACAACAAGTAGAAACCTCTCTCATGTATACATTCCAGGATTATTTTTCTCTCCAATACTGTCTGTATTCTTTCAGTTTTGCAAGGAGAAACCTCCCAACTAGAAAGGACAGAACACAAGTGGCTACTAGGGAATTACTACCCGAAATAAGTAAGGACAGAGTAAAAAAGCATATAACTGCTCCTGATGAATTTAAGTAATGTAGCCCTCAGTTGTGGGGTCACTGTCAGTAATATTTGAAAGATCCTGGAGAACAGGTTAGAAGGGACTTACTACAAGACTGGAGAAAAGCAAAAATGGTCCCAACTTAAAATAATTAACCAGAAATTAATTTGCGGACTATAGATAAGCAAAAGACTTCAATTTCTGGCAAAGTTCAACAACATATTAAAGAGATCATTCATATATGAAAGCCCAACAAAGGAAGCAGTGATCACAAAGATGCAGCATGACTTAATCAAGTATTGATTATGCCAGACACACTTCTGGCAAAAGCTAAAGGTTTGTAGGAACTAAAAGAAAAAACCTGCAAAAGTAAAGGGGAAAGATTTCAGATGTAAAACAGACATTCCCCATTCTAGAAAGTTGGGAGACTTGAATATCTTAATTGCATAAAGAAGGTTAGTAAGAGACAATGAATCAATCTACAATGTATATGTATGGTCATACCATTGTCTCTAACCACTCCTTTGTTTAGGATTTGGAAAGAAGCATGGGAAGTGATCATTCAGATGAGGTCAGTGGCTTCTATGGCAAGGGAACTGGATTTTTCATGAGGAAGACTTTGTCCCTAGGAGAAATATTCTTCTCCTATTTTCTGCCTTTGGAGTGACAAACAGCCTCTGAGTTGAGGTTCTTTAGGAGTCATGGGCTTTGGATCAAAGCATTGATGTCAATGAAGTTTGATTATATTTTACAAAGCATTTCATAAAGTATCTCACAGTATTCTTGTAGAAATAAATGGAAATAGGGCAAGACAATAGCACATTTAAGATAGATTCAGAACTGGTTGAATATCTGAACTCAAAGAGTGGAAATTATTTGTTGTCAATTTAGAAAGGGATCTCCTGTGTAGTTCTTCATGTATCTGTGATTGACTGTGCAGTTGAATATACTTTTCAATGGTTTGGATGAAGATAGATGGATGGTATGTTTATCAAGTATACAGATGTCACATAACTTAGGAGGTTGCTAATTAGCAGGATGACAGATCTGTTGTGACCTAGGGGTACTGGGAACCCCAAAATGCAAGGGAAAAGGATTGGTTCTGCCTTGAAAGAATTCAACTTAAGCCTTCTTTCAGTCAGAGATAAGGTTTATGAAAACACTAATTGGGGTAGGTAAGATTTTAAGAATTTGCACTATTGGCCAGATTTTAAGAATCTGAGCTTTTGTGACACTTGTATTGACAAGGGAGCCAGATTCTTAAGGAATCTGTGCAATTTAATGGTGATCAAGATGGACCTTTTATGCAGAAAGACTGTGGAAAGGTCTGGATTGATATATGAATGGCTAATAGAGTGGGGTGCTTAGGAGGTAATAGACAATGAAGATTGGGCTGGGTCGGTGTGTGTGTGTGTGTGTGTGTGTGCCTCTTTTACCAAGTTGTTATTCTCTTTTCACATTTTTTTTTGGCATCATCCTCATTTCTTTTCCCAGTGTTTCCTCTAACCCAATTATCTCTTTAACTCTTCCACAAATTCTTGTTTGACTTGGGTCCAATTAGCACTTTTCTTTGAGGCTTTGTTTGTGGGCTATTTTCTTCTGAGTTTAGGTCTTCCCTGCCACCATAATAGCCTTTTATGGTCAGTTTTGTTGTTGTTTGTTCATTTTTCCAGTCTATTTCTCGACTTTGAACTTAATGTTAAGGTTGGGCTTTGCTCACCTGGGGATGGGGAGACATTGTCCCAAACTTCAGACTTTCTCATGCTGCTATTTTCAGAGCTAGTTCTGGGGAATCAGGAAATTTTTGGTGCTTCTAAGGTGGTGTGATTCTGAGAAGGGTGTGATCACTATTCTTTTGCTCTGTGCTCTGGTCTTCATCCAGGAAGGGCCCCAGGGCCCTTGTAGCTACGTATGCTGGCACTCCTTTCTACTTTGATACTGTGAAGAAGATCCTTGCTCCTTTGACCCATCCCCAGAGCAGGATCTCCATCATGGAATTGCTACCCAGAACTGCATATGGACAAGAGAATTGCCAATCAGTGCCAACCGTACCCAGGGCCAGCAAAGAGTCCCCTGTAATCTCTTCCTGATCATTTGTCCAACCCCCTTACTATCTTGGATCACTTCTTGTATATGCTTTAGTGAGGGTTCCTTTTAGTCAGTTAGTCAATAAATATTTACTAAATGCCTACTCTATGACAGGCATTGTGCTAAGTGCTGGGATACAAAGAAATGCAGAAGACAGTCCCTGCCCTCAGTGAGCTCAATGTGTAATGGAGGAGACAACCTGAATAATTGTGAATAAGCAAGATAGATGCAGGATAAATTAGAGATAATCAACAGAGGGAACATGGGTTGGACTAGATGGCTACTGAGGTCCCATACAACTTTCAAATTCTGTGATTCTATGAAACACAGTTATACATCATTTGCCTAAAAAAGAGTTTTAGTCATTTACAAACTCAAAAAATCACTAGAGTGATATAGCAACTGAAAACCCCTAATGTAATTAATCTTGTACTATATGAAAAGCTACAGCTTTCTGGAATGGGCAGGTGATAATCCTTTTTCACACATGACTGATGCCCACATCAGTCAAGTAGTTAATGAGCATTTATTAAGTGCCTTCTACTAAGTGCCATATATGGAGTAATTAGGATACCACAGTTCAGGAAGAGCACTGGTAAACTTAAAAGTATCCAGAGGAAGACAAAGAGTATGGTGAAGTACCTTAGGTTCTTCCCATATGAAGATTAGTTGAGAGAAGATACTTAACTGAAATAGACTCAGGGAACAAGACAACTGTGTTCAAATTTTGAACCGCTATCATGTGAAAGAGAGAATGGACTTATTCTACTTCACTCCAGAGACCAGTCCAAGAACAAAGATAATTTCAAAGAAGCAAATTTAGGTTTGAAGTAAGGAAAAGTCTTCCTAATAACAAAGGCAACTAGCTGACTTAAAGTCAAACGTGGCTTCAGATGTGATCATGGGCTAGCTATATGATCATGGACTAGCTATGTGATCATGGGCTAGCTATGTGATCATGGGCTAGCTATGTGATCATGGGCAAGTCACTTAACTTCTGTCTGCCTCAGTTACCCCAACAATCAAGGGAAGATAGTAATAGCACCTCTTAGAGTTGTTGTATCAAATGAGATATTTGTAAAATATTTAACACAGTTCCTGATGCATAGTAAGTACTTAAAAATATTTATTCCCTTCCTACCTTGAGAAATAGCAATAACCATTTGTATGTCATTTTAAGTTTTGTAAAACACTTTACAAATATTATCTCATTTGGTCCTCACAACAACTATGGGAGGTAAGTGCTGGTATTATATCCCTATTTTATGGAGGAGGAAACTGAGGCATGGAGAGGTAAATGACTTGCCCTGGATCACACAGCTATTAACTGTCTGAGGCCACATTTGAACTCAAGACTCCCTAACTCCTAGGTTCAAAACCCATCCACTACTCCATCTAACTGACTTACTAGTAGTACCTCCCTCATGTCTCCCTTATTTTAGGCCCTGAATCAGACCAGATAACAAATTGTCAGATATCTTCTTAGTGGGGATTCCATTTTGGGTTGCTAAAGTCCCTTCCAACTCTGAAATTCTATGATTTCATGTGATTAAGATAGATAATTATGAATATAGTCTTCTGACTTAGAAGAGCCCATAAATAGAGGTGAAAGAGTCAGAAAGTGGGCCATGAGCCTTCAACCTTGTAGGCGCTAAGCTGGGGCACTGGCCCAAAAGCATTTTAGGGATTTTAAACAGGCAGTTATTGCAATGAATAAGGTACTGGGCTTGGAGTCAGAAAGACAAGGAATTCAAGCCTTACCTCTCATACTTGCATAACCTGGAAAGTCATTTAATCTTGTTGCTTCAAACTACCCAGGATCTGATTGTCCTCAGTGGAGAGAAGTCACAGTGTGAGTTTCAACGCACTTTCCATTTGCAACTCCACTTATTTTGACTCCTTAGAATAAGATGTTACCACACTGGATACCCTTTGGTCCCCTCCCTTTCCAGATTCCTTTTTTTGAGGGGGAGGTCTACTGTAGTCCTACTTTAGATTGTAAGCTCCTTGAGGCCAGGGACTGTCTTTCTTGCTCTAATTTGTATCCCCAGAAATTAATACAGTGTCTGGATTATGTAGGTGCCTAATAAATGTTTATTGAATTGAATTATCAGTGATGAAAATGTAGATTTTATTTTCCTTAGGAGAAATTCCTAAATTCTTAATCACAAGCAAAATTCTTCTGCTGAGTCATTGGGAAGAGGAGAAAAGCAACCGCTTTTTAGGCCCTAAACCAAGGCTGAGGATCCCATGGCCTTGAGGCCACATGTCCTTCTGGGTCCTTGGGTGTGGACTTTTGACTGAGTTCAGGTTTTACAGAACAAATCCTTTTATTAAGGGGATTTGTTTAAGTTTGAATTCAGTCAAAGAACCACACTTGAGGACCTAGAAGGCCACATGTGGCCTCAGGGCACTAGGTTTCCCACCCTGCCCTAGACTCTAAGTGAGAAAAAAGACTCCATGATGTCCAGAGCGTAATGATGACCCACTTTAACTCAGACTTCTACAAAGGAGCTGAGAGGGAATCAACAAAATCATGGAATCATAAAATGTACAGTTAAAAGAGCCTTATATTTCTTCTGTCCATTGCTCATTTTCACTACATAGATATTGCCTTAACATCTTTCTTTTTTAAAGTTTTAAAGTTTTCTTTTTTAAACTCTTTTTCAAATGAAGTTCTACTTGCTCTCCATGTCATTTCTCCCTTGGCCCTGCACCCAACTGATAAAATAAGAAAAGCAAAATTTCCATTACAAACATGCAAAGTCAAGCAAAATAAATTTCCTCATTGATCATGTGCAAAAAATTATGTCTCATTCTACACTCTGAGTTCATCACTTCTCTAGCAGTAGATAGTTAGTATATTTCATCATGTGTCCTCTGGAATCATGGTTGGTCATTGTGTTGATCAAAGTTCCTAAATCTTTCAAAATCATTTGTCTTTACAACATAGTTGTTACATAAATTGTTCTTCCTAGTTCTCAATTCACTCTGCATCAGTTCACAGAGTTCTCCTTAGGTTTCTCTGAAATCTTCCTCTTCATCCTTTCTCATAACACAATACTATTTCATCACATTCATATACCATACTTTTATTGAGTCACTCTCCAATTGATGGGTGCATCATCAGAGTCCAATTTTTTGACAACACAAAAAGAACTACGAAAAATATTTTTGTACATATGAGTCCTTTCCCTTTTTCTTTGATCTCTTTGGGGTATCAACCTAGGAATGATGTCTCTCAGTCAAAGGATATCCACCATTTAATACCTTTTGGAGTTTAGTTTCAAATTACTTTCTGACCCTGTTCATAGTTCTATGAATAGTGCATCAGTATACATTTTTTTCCTATAGTCCCTCCACAACCTGTGCCCTCCCAACATAGCATTTCTAATTGATGCATCACTCTTTGACCTTTGAAGCAAGGACCTAGCAACTAATGGAACTCTGTATTTTGTGTAGCACCTCTAGAGTGTTCAAGTATCAAATTTGGTATCAAACCTTATAAAAAATAAGGCTCTGGGAGAAGAGGACATCTCAGATTGTGAGAAAGATCTAAAGTTTACTTTATTAAAGTGGACCATGGGTCCTTCAATAGAGTGCCATTGGCTCAGAGCTTTGCCTCAGTGATTTTTCTTGCAGATTGAGCAATTACAATCCTCACAGAATTTCTTAAGATTCTTAGACTTTTGTCCCTCTAGATTAATTTTATTATTTTTTCCTAGCTCTATAAAGGAATTTGTTGGTAGTTTGAATTGTATGGCACTGAATAAATTAATTTAGATAGTATTTTTATCTTCATTACAGTGTCTCAGTCTAGTCATAAGCAATTAATATTTATCTAATCATTTAGATTTGTATTTATTGGTATAAAGAGTTTTTTGTAGTTGTGTTCACACAGTCCTCGTGTACATCTGAGTAGGAAACTCAAGTATTTTATATAATTTGTACTTTTTTAAAAATAGAATTTCTCTTTCTATCTCTTCCTACTGTATTTTGTTGGTAAGAAACAAAAATGTTGATAATTTCTGTAGGTTTATTTTGTATCCTGAAATTTTAATGAAGTTGTTAATTATTGCAATTAGTTTTTTAGTTGACTACCTAGGGCTTTCTAAATAAACCATCATATTACCTGTAAAAAAAATTATAATTTTGTCCTTCTTGCCCATGCTTATACTATTTACTTTTAAAAATTGCTATAGCTAGCAGTTCTAGCACTATATTAAATTGTAATGATGATAATGTACACTCTTGCTTTACCCTGATCTTTTTTGAAAATTTTATCTCCATTACATATAATGCTACTTCTTGATTTTAGATAGATACTATACATCATACTATGCAAAGATATGTTACTCTTATGCTTTCTCTAATTTTATCAACCACAATGCAATAAAAATTATAAACATTTAAAGGCTGCTAAAAAAGCTTAAAAATAAATTGGAAACAATGAACGAAATTCTAAAAAATAGGTGAATCAAAGAACAAACTATAGACATAATCAATAATTTCCTTAAAGATAATAACTTTCCTCCCCTACTTTTTGGTTTAATTTATCTAGGTCTAAGTTGGCATAAACTATTTATTTTCTCTTTTGCCTCATTTAACATTTCCTTGAAGTTTTTAGATGCTATTTCACTTGGGGAATATATGCTTAATATTAATACTAATTAATTAATTATGATACCTTTGTGAAAATGTAGTTTCCATATTTATCTTTTTGCAATTATGTCTAGTTCATATAAGATCACAATTGATACCCCTGATTTTTTTCACTTCAGCTGAACTATAAAACATTTTATTTCAGTACTGTATTTTAACTTTGTATGCACCTTTCTGTGTCAAGTGTGTTTCTTGTAACGAATGTATTTTGTGTTCTTGTTTCTAATACATTCTCCTATTCTCTTCAATTTTCTTAGTAAGTTTACCCTATTCACATCACAGTTACGATTATTGTCTGTGTATCACTAGCTTATTCTCTTATACTTTTCCTGCTCTTTTGTATTCTGCCTCCTGTTTAGAAAGTAGAAAGTAGTAAAAAAAAAAAAAAAAAGGTAGGAGAGAGTTTAACACCAGTACTCTAGGTCTGATGTGATTTGCTTCTGTTCCCTTGATCTTTTCTTGTTATTTTTCCAGAGTCCAGGAATAGGTTATTTTTTAAAGTCCCTTTAATAAATCCACCATCCTTGGTTAGGATTGTTTTCTTAAGATTACTCTCTCCCTTAACCTAAACTCTCTTTTATTCTTTCTTTTCCTTTTCTCCTTATCTTCCTTTTCCCTTGTTGAGAAAAATGGATTTCTTTATCCAACTTTGTGTGTATTCTTCCCTCTTTTGACCAACTCTGATGAAAGTGAGGTTCAGGTGTCTATTATCCCCTTCCTTCCTTCCACATTGTTTGTATAAACTTATATTTAAGAACACCAGTTATGTGAGATAATTTCTCTAATCTTTGCTCTCCTTTTCTATCATCTAATATATTCTTCTTCTCTTCCCTTCCATTTCTTCTTTTAAGATCACTAAAACATAGCAGAATTACTCCCAGGCTCTCTGTCTAATTAGACTCCTATGACCACTGAGGGCAGCGAGATGGCTCAGTGGACAGAGTGCCAGGTCTGGGATCAGGAAGACCTGAGTTCAAATCTAGCCTTAGACACTAGCTGAGTGACCTTGGGCAAGTCACTTAACCCAATTTGCCTTAGTTTTATCATCTGTAAAATGAGTTGCGTAAGAAAATGACAAATCACTCAAATATCTTTTTATGGAAAACCCCAAATAGAGTCATGAAGAGTTAGACATGACTGAAAAACAACTGAACAAAATGTTTTAAGAAAATCACTTTGAGGACTGAATGACAAATGGCTTTGAGTAGGGAGAGACTTGTGGCAGGGACACCAACCAGTGGCACATTGCAATAGGTTAGATGTGAGGAGATACAACAGGATGGTGGTAGTAACAGAGGTGAGAAATGGTGTATTTGAGAGTTGTTTCAAAGGTGAAATCAATAAGCCTTGGCAACAGATTTGACATGGGGGAGTGAGCAAGTAGTGAAGTGTTAAGGATGACACCTAGATTGTGAGCCTGGGGGGAGTGCCAGGATGGTGGTGCCCTTGATAGTTATAGGAAAATTGGGAAGTGAAGGGTTTGGGGAAAAGGTAATGATTTCAGTTTTAGAGGTGTTGAACTTAAGATGAGTTTAAAATGTCTGCTGGACATCCATTCCAAGCTAACTGATTAGTATTTGGGGAAAAGAGACTGGAGGTCAGCAGAGATAGTAGCCAGATAAGTAGGTTTGGGAATCAAAATATGCAGAAAGATAATTTATGGAAATGGAAGAGATCACCAAGTGAAGTAGAAGAGAGGAAAAGAAAAGAAGCCATACCTATAGCTGGATGAAGATCTTCACCTAGATGGAGATCTAGCAAAGGAGACTGAGGAGTGTTAGAGGGAGAACCATGAATGTCCTAACAACCTAGAGAGAAGAGAATACCAAGAAGAAGGAGATCAATAGTGCCAAAAACTACAAAGACATCAAGAAGAATAAGATGTGAGAAAAGGTCATTGGTAACTTTGGAGAGAGCAATTTCAATTGAATAATGAAGCAAACAGTCAAGATGTAGAGTTAAGAAAAGAGTGGGAGGAAAGGAACTGGAGACTCCTATTGTAGATGGCTCTCTCAAGGAGTTTAGCCTTGAAAAGCAGAAATGATATGGGACAATAGTAGGGATGGAAAGGTCAAGTAAGAATTGTTCTTTTACTTTTTAAAGATGAGGGAGATATGAATATATTTGTAGGACAGTAGCCAGCCGACAGGGCAAGATTGTAGATAAGTTAGAGAATGGGACGTTAGAGAGGGCAATATACTGGAGAAGACGGGATGGGATGCATTCACTTGTGTAAGTAGAGGGGTTTGCTTTGGCAAGGAAGAGGGTCATTTCTTCATGAGAACAGGGGTGAAGGAGAATATAGTAATAGAAAAGAATATAGCAGGGAAAGGAAAAGATTTAAGAGGAAAGCACATTTGTTGTCTATAGATCTGGCAGTCCAGAAATCTCAGTGAAAGGGGTTGGTAGTATTTGGTGAGAACTTAATTGAACAGGATGGAAATATGAAATCAAGTAGAGAGATTTGAGATTTAGATGTTCTTTTTTTAAATAAGTTTATTTATTTTTAGTTTTCAACATTCACTTCCATAAATTTTAAATTTTCTCCTCCTCCCTCCCCAAGACAGTATACAATCTTATAAAGGCTCTTCATATATATTCTTTAAGAGTCTTGTGTATAGAAGAATTAGAACAAATGGGAGGAAACATAAGAAAGAAAAAACAAAACAAAAAGAGAACAAATAGTATGCTTTGATCTGCATTCAGATTCCTTATTTCTTTTTCTTGATGTCTTTTGGAGTTGTTTTAGGTCCTTGCATTGCTGAGAAGAGCTAAGGCTATGAAAGTCAATCATTACACAATGTGTAATGTGGCTGTTACTGTGTACAGTGTTCTCCTGGTTCTGCTGATTTCACTCAGTATCAGTTCATTTAAGTCTTTCCAGGATTTTCTGAAGTTGTCCTGTTCATCATTTCTTAGAGCACAATAGTGTTTCATTACATTCATATACCACAACTCTCCAGTCATTCCCCAATTGAGGGGCATCCCCTCAATTTCTAGTTCTTGGCCACCACAAAAAAGAGCTGTTATAAATATTTTTGTACATGTGGATCCTTTTCCCATTTTTATGATCTCTTTAGGATACAGTCTTAGAAGTGGTATTGCTGGATCAAAGATTATGCACATTTTTATAGCCCTTTGGGCATAGTTCCAAATTGCTCTCCAGAATGTTTGAAACAGTTTACAACTCCACCAACAGTAAATTAGTATTCCAATTTTGCCACATCTTCTCCAGCATTTATAATTTCCCTGTTTTGTCATTTTAGCCAATATAATAGATGTGATGTGGTACCTTAGAGCTGTTTTGATTTGCATTTCCCTGAACAATAGTGATTTAGAGAATTTTTTCATGTGACTAAAGATAGTTTTAATTTCTTCTTCTGAAAACTGCCTGTTCCTATCCTTTGCCCATTTTTCAATTGGGGAATGACTTGTATTCTTATAAATTTGACTCAGTTCTCTATATATTTTAGAAATGTGGCCTTTATCAGAGACACTGGTTGTATCCCAATTTTCTACTTCCCTCCTAATCTTGGTTGTATTGGTTTTGTTTGTGCAAAAACTTTCCAATTCAATGTAATCAAAATTACCCATTTTGCACTTCATAATGTTCTCTATCTCCTTTGGTCATAAATCCCTCTGTTTTCCATAAATCTGACAATTTATGAATTATTGCTTGATCTCCTATTTGTTTATACTATGTGTCTTTATATCTAAATCATGTACTCATTTGGGCTTTATTTTAGTATACAGTGTCAGACGTTGGCTAATGCCCCATTTCTGCTGTACTATTTTCCAGTTTTCCTAGCAGTTTTTGTCAAATAGTGAGTTCTTATCCCAGAAGCTGGAGTATTTGGCTTTATCAAACAGTAAATTTCTGTACTCATTAACTACTGTGTCTTGTATATTTAACCTATTCCACTCATCTACTACTTTATTCTTAGCTAATACCAAGTAGTTTTGATAATTGCTGCTTTATAATACAATTTAAGATCTGGTATGATTAGGCCACCTTCCCTAACATTCTTTTCATTAATGTCCTTGATATTCTGGACCTTTTGTTCTTTGAGATGAATTTTGTTATTATTTTTTCTAGCTCTATAAAATAATTTTTTGCTATTTTGATTGGTATAGCACTGAATTAATAAATTAATTTAGGTGGAATTGTCATTTGTATTATATTAGCTTGGCCTATACATGAGCAATTGATGTTTTTCCAATTATTTAGATCTGAGTTTATTTGTGTTCATATAATTTCTGGGTTTGTTTTGGCAGGTAGACTCCCAAATATTTTATAATATCTATGGTAAATTTAAATAGAATTTCTATATCTCTTGCTGTTGTGCTTTGTTTGTAATATATAGAAATACTGATGATTTATGTGCATTTATTTTATATGCTGCAACTTTGCTAAAGTTGCTTATTATTTCAAGTAGTTTTTTACTTGATCCTCTAGGATTCTCTAAGTGTGTCATCATGTCATCTGCAAAGAGTGATAGCTTAATTTTTTCTTTGCTTATTTTAATTCCTTCAATTTCTTTTTCTTCTCATTGCTAAAGCTAATGTTTCTAGTACCATGTCGAATAACTGTGATGATAATCACACTTGATCTTATTGGAAATGCTTCTAGCTTATCCTTATTATATATAGTATATATTATAGAGTGTGTGTAGGGTGTGTTCAGGGAGGACCAGTACCTTTGGTGTGATGGCTGCCGAACTCTTTTTTGGGGCTCTTTCCACCTTTGCTGTTCACCTGTTCCACCCAAATCTCACCTGTGGTTCTAAGAAGCTGCAGCATGCACAGTGGCCACATCTGGGCAAACCATTTCAGCAGACCAGTCAAACCAGGTTGAGGGTAACCAAGGGGTCTCAAACCCACTGGTGAGTTGGAGGGGTGTCTCCTCCATGCATGTGAAGACTTCCTCTGGTGGAATGGGTGGATGAGAACAATTTGTCCCAATGGCCATGAAGGCAGATGAAGCAGGCAATGTGGAGCACTTAAGAGCTTGGTTAGACACCAAAGACACCAAGGTCATCCATTGCATTCTGAGCCATCACCAGTCATCTTGACTCTGTCCTGCTTCTGTACTATGTTGGCTCTGGAGGAGAGAGTGAGACTGACAACTTCCTGCAACTCTGCCTCACTTAAATCCAATTTACACATGAATCAAAAGACATCACCCATACCATTTTACTATTACACCTCAAAGTCCTGTGGCAACAGGCAAGTGATGAAGCAGCAGGTGTGGATACATTGGGAGCTGTAGTCACAGCCTTGCACATAGGCAGCCCAGGCCATAGGGTCGTTTCTCACTGGAAGCAGTAGCAGGACTCAGCATTCCCATGGGTGTCTGAACAGCCTTTTAAGGATTGTACTGCTCACCTCCTGGTGTGAAGAAGGGGCTAGAAAAGGTGCCCTAAACATTGTCTGCTTACCCAACCCTGGCCTGATTACCACAGTAGGCAGGGAATCCCACTATGTGGTTGAAACATACAAAAAAAATGTACAAAAATGAAAATCATCTGCAAAGATGATTCTACTCACCATTGACACATGTTTGCCCAGGTTTTGGAGAGTAGACAGTGCTCTCGTGCCTTCCCAGTCACTAATGGAGTGAGACAGGGCTGTGTGCTTGCTCTCATGCTTTTTAGCATGATGTTTTCAGCCATGTTATCAAATGTTTTCAATCAGGATGAACACAACATCAAGGTCAACTACCATACTGATGGTAAGTTCTTCAATTTGAAAAGCCTACAAGCCAAAACTAAAGTGGAGGGAGTGTTGGGGAATGATTTTTTGTTTGCAGACGATTGTGTACTCAATGCAGCCTCTGAAGGTGAGATGTAATGAAGTATGGATCAATTCTCTGCTGCCTGTGCTAATTTTGGCCTAGTAATTAATGCCAAGAAAACACAGGTGCTCTATTAGGCACCATCACACCATCCATGTGTGGAACCATTTATTACAACAAATGGAGAAGTTTTGAATGCTGTGGATAAGTTCACTTTCCTTGGTAGTGTACTTTGCAGAGATGTACAATTGATAATGAAATTGATGCATGCATTGGCAGAGCTAGTTCAGTGTTGGGGAGGCTCCGAGGAAAAGTTTGGGAGAGAAAACAAACTCAAGGTCTACAGAGTCATTGTGTTGACCTCATTGTTGTATGCCTGTGAAACATGGACAGTCTACCAGTGCCACGCCAGGAAATGGAATCACTTCCATTTGAACTGTCTTAGGAAGATTCTGAGGATCACCTGGCAGGATAAGGTACCAGACACTGAGGTCCTTGCTCAAGCTGAACTGCCAAGCATTCAAATTATGCTTCAGAGAGTGCAACTCTGATGGGCTGGCCACATTGTTCGAATGTAAAATATTTGTTTGCCAAAAAAACTATTTTATGTAGAACTCACATAGGGCAGGTGATCACATGGTGGTCAGAAGAAGTGATACAAGGACACTCTCAAGAACTTTGGATTTGACTGACCAATATGGGAGATACTGGCACAGGACTGCTCAACATGGCATGCCCACATCAGAAAGAGCAAAGCAGAATTAAGACAGCACAAAGTAAATGTAGGATGCACAAATTTGGACTATCTGTGCCAAACCACAGTTGGATACACTGAAAATTCTCTTAATGATGGTGATGTCATTTTGGTCCTCTTCAAAAATGAAGGACAACAACCATTATATATAATGCTTGCTGATGGTTTTGGGTAGATGCTACTTATCATTTTAAGAAAGGCTCCATTTCTTCCTATACTCTGTAATGTTTTTAATAAGAATGGGTGTTGTATTTGTCAAAAACTTTTTCTGCATCTATTGAGATAATATGTTTTGTTAGTTTAGATTTAGATTTTCAAAGTCAATAACATCAAAACTCAAAGTCAATACTTTCAAAATTATGATCTAAGGGTAGAGTCCTTGTGGAGCTCTTTTAGAGAAATTCAATTGAGCAGGCAAGAGCTTGGAGCAGGAATAGTATTACTCTCCTTCCCTAAGTCAAGAGATCATCCTGGAGACTTGATGGATGGCACTATTTCCCTGTTGCAGTTTGGGGTGCTAGGATCCCCAAAATGTAAGAATACAGGGGGCTCTGCCTTGAAAGAATTTGATCACTTAAGACTTCTTTGAGTTAAAGTAGCAGATTTTATTATAACACCAACATGTAGGGAAAATCAGTCTGGTAACCTTCCCCCCTCACTCAAATCAAAGTCAACTGCAAGTCTTGTCAACATTTCTCTGATATCGGGATCCTCTTCAAAAAGGAAGGGCAAACACAACAACAATAATAAAAAACAACAGCTATTGTCATGCCAATGGGAGATTGCTGAGCTCTTAGTGAGTTTGCAAATTTGATGAGAATGGGACTGATACTTAAATACAAAAAGGACTTTGAGAAGATCTGCATGCGATTAAGGACTACCAAGTAAGCTAATTAAGTAGTCAAGGTGGGCTGGGTAGGCCAGCTGCCTTGGGTGGAGGCACCAGTGATCTGGGCTGCTGAAATAATGGGAAAATTCAGGGTCCAGGTCCTGATGGGGTTCAGACTCCTGGAATCTCCTTCAGTTCCCCTTGAATCTTCCCACTTAATCTGGCCTTTCATACTCAAGTCTGTTACCCTTAACGTAGCCTAGTCAACCCTTGATCACTTCCCACCCAAGTCCTTCATTGTCTAACACCTCCCAATTGCCTCCATCTGTTTCCCACCTTTGATTATATCACTAGTTACCCCAGTCTCATCAAGATCTTCCTTAGACCTTAGACTAGACCACCTCTAGATCTTTTCCATGGTCTTTCTGTATGTAAATTTACTCTTACCTCCATGAAGGCTCTCAGATTTAATCCAGCTGTGACTCTGTCTAGCTGAGATTCTGTCTGGCCTGCTTGTCACTACAAGTCTCACAAAATGAAGAAACTCCTTAAGAGTCAACCCAATGTGGCAAACCTTTAAAAACTTTGTTTTACTTTGGTTGGAAGAAGACTTGAGTTGAATTCATTTGGCAGGTTGTGGCATGTTGGTATTTTGGGGACCTGAGCACCCCAAACCTCTACTTTATGGTTTCCAGACCTCAAAAATCCCATCACCCCATCATCCCCACAACACAGCAACAGGAGACTGCTGAAATGGAATGATGCTTCTCCTCTTCCTACAGGAAGCTGACGACTAGGCAAGAGAAGTATATGTATCATGATAAGTCACCCACCTTTCCACTTCACAGAGGCTGGAAGTCAGGCAGGAGACGGGGGGCACATGGAAGGAATGGAGCTATAAAAAAAGTGCCTCTTGTCTCTCCTTTTTACAATCCTGCCAGAGTCTAAAGACTGCCAAAGTCCCTTTGGTCTGAGTTTCCTGTCCTAGTTATTCCAACTGTAGTCTTCAGTTTAGGCTCTTGGAATCAGAGCCACTTAGCTAATTTGTTTCTGAATTAGTTCCTTACTCATTACACAGCCTATGGCTATTACTCACCCTGGAATGCTACCTGTAAGTCCAGGTCTGCTACTTTTCCTGAACTGAATCTGTGACAAAAGCTGATATTTGGCACCTGTTTCTACAACCTGCACGAAACTGGGGTCTCCTTGGATGGCTCTTGGACTTCTTGCCCTGTGCACAGCCTTAATTTTCTTTTAGCTAGAATGCTCTGCAATCCCCTGCCCAGATCCCGCCCCCAGTGTTCACGGATCTTTCTGCCTATGTTTCTATGCTGACTTGGCCTGGAAAGATAGCCCATTGTAATATTTTTTCTTGGGTTTCCCAGTAAGGATGTGGTCTGGTGTTTTTCCTAGATTTCTGTGGAGAAGTTATGAGGTAGAACTAGGCAATATTTCCTGCTACTCTGCCATCTTGACTCCTTAGCATAAATCTTAACCAAAGAGAAGAATGGAGACTGATTATGACTAGTCATTAGCGGTTCCATCCAGATTTGTGGCCTGGATGAGGCTGGAAAGGGGCATGCATTCTGTACCCTCTCATTAAAAGGCAGTGGGCACATTAGGCAAAGAAAATAATATAACAATAATTTAACAACTTCAGGCCCTTCAAGTGCTTTAAAATCTTAGGATGCTCTTGATAGATATTATCCTGGTCAGTTGGTTGGTTGCGGTCCTTTGTTCTCGAAGAGGACCAAAATAACTTCACCATGATAAAGTGAAATTTCAGTGTGACAAACTGTGGCTGATCAGACCAATACAAGTTCAGAATGCTCTACAGGTTGAGCACACATAGTCCGTATGAATTTTTGATGTGGATACTCCAAATTTGTGCATCCTACATTTACTTTGTGCTATCTCAATTTCTGCTTTGCTCATAGAGCATGGCACCCTTTCTGATGTGGGCACACCATACTGAGCGGTCCTGTGCCAGTGTCTCCCATGTTGCACAGTCAAATCCAAAGTTCTTGAGAGAGACCTTGAGATTGTCCTTGTATTGCTTCTTCTGACCACCATGTGATTGCCTGCCCCATGTGAGTTGAGAAAAGATCATTGAATTTGGCAACTAGAGGTCATTAGTAATTTTGGAGCCCTTTCCAAAAAAAAAAAAAACTGCCCTTAGTTTCAGTGAAATGATAAGGTCTGAAGACACATTTGTAAGGGGTTCAGAAGATAGTGAGAGGAGAGATAGTCTTAAAATAGTCTTTTTGGCAAGTGTACATTTTGCATTCAAACAACATGTCCAGCCCATCGGAGAACCCTTGGTTACCTTCAACCTGTTTTGCCCCGTCTGCTGAAATAGTTTACTGGGGTATGGCCACTGGCACGCTGCAGTTTCTTGGAGCCACAGGTGAGAGTTGGGTGGAACAGGTGGACACCAAAGGTGGAAAGAGTCCTGAAAAGGGCTCAGCAGCCATCACACCAAAGGTACGGGCGCTCCCTGAACACACCTACACTCCAGATATTATCCTATTGAGCCTCACAATAATCAAGCATGGTGATAACAAAGTAAATATTTGGTCAGGTACATACAAAGACAAAAACAGTCATGCTCTAAAGACTTTTTACATTCTATTGAAGGAGACTACATGTACACATATACAAAATAAATACAAGTTAATTTTGAGGGACAGGCTTGTGAGGCACTAGCAGCTGTTGGGATCAGTAAGATCAGAAGGTGAAGAAGAAGTGCTCTGGGCATGGAAAATGAAAAAAAAACCAAAGACCCCCAAAACCAAAGATAGAGTAGCACATATGAGGAACAAGCCGCATGAAAGTCACCATAGCTGGTCTGCAGAGTACCTGAAGGTGATTATATAAGAAGTAGGCATTTAATATATGATTAATATATGAGGAAACCGAGGCAGAGAAGTTAAATGATTTAGTCCTATAGATAGTAAACTTAGGGGGGTGGGGCGGGAGAAGTGTGTAATTAAAAATCCAGGTCTTTGTGACACAATATTCTGTTCTTTATCCCACTGTTACCCAAACCAGAAACTCATGGGCTCCTCCCAATGGAATTCCATTTCTATCTTTGTATCTCTTCTGGATCTTTGAAGGAGAATGGATGTGAGCCTTCCTTCTTTGATGTCATTTGATATCTCGTGTTCTTGGAAAGGTTAATGCCTAGGAGGCTTTAGCTAAGAGAATACAGGGCATAAACTTGTTTGGCTGGCCATATGGAAACTTTCCAGGATTTCACTTTGGCTTTTCTTTTCTTAGTCAAATTCTTAATATGCTGACTGAGTTTGTTCCATTACCATACACGTTGTAACCAAGGACACTTGGAAAATTCCTTCCACATTAACTAACTCTGCTCTCTTGGTTTTATCTGAAACTGACTCTCTTTTTGATTATTTTGATCTTTATTTTGCTCTAACATATAAGGTATGACTCAGTATAATAAACAAAACTAGAATTATAGAATAAACACATGTTTTATACATATGTGTATTATATTTTAAAGATATAAAATATATAGGTATTGTAATCAACAAAATACACGTGCATTTTGAAGTCATAAAAACCATGGTACAAAGACTTACGGGATGGCAAGGTCACACAGTGGGTAGAGTGCTGAGCTAGAGTTAGGAAGACATCTTTTGGGAGTTCAAGTCTGGCCTCAGATGCTTCCTAGCTGTGTGACCCTGGGCAGTTCCCTTAACCCTATTTATCTCAGTTTCCTTATCTGTAAGCTTCTTCAACTACATAAGTTATATAGGTATCTTTGTCAAGAATACCCCAAATAGTTTACAAATAATCAGACATGACTTAAAAGACTCAACAACAACAAAGACTTAGGATAACAAATGCTATCTACCTCTAGAAGAAGAACTCAAAGTGCAGTTTGAAGGCTATTTCCTTTCTTTTCTTTAATTTTTTAGGACATGGTTAATGCAGGGAATTTATTTTGCTCAGTTTTACATATTTATAACAGGTTTTGTTTTTCTTGCCTTTTCAGTGAGTAGGAGAGAAAAAGGTAGGAGGAAGAACTGAATTTTATTTTCAGAATTGAAAATAAAATAAAATTTAATTAAAAAAATCAAGTCACAATAAATTTTCTGGACTGGTCCTTTGTTGCTAAACTTGAAAAGACTATATACCACAGGTGTATCCACTTTCTCTCCTTTCATTGTCTTCTGAACCTCTTACAAATCTGTCTGTAGACCTTATCACTCCACAGAAACAGCCCTTTCCAAAGTTAGTAACGATCTCTTAGTTACCAAATTCAATTGTATTTTCTCAATTCTCATTTTCTTTAACCTTTCTGGAGCCTTGAACATCATCAATCATTTTATTCTCCTTGATACTCTCTTCTCTCTAGATTTTTAGACTCTTTCTCTTGGTTTTTCTCCTCTCTGTTTGACGGCTCTTTCTCTGTCTTCTTTGCTAGATTCCCCCTCCAGATCATGGCCTCTATCTGTAATTATCCCACAGGGTTCTGTCCTAGGCTCTCTTCTCTTAACCTCTGCACTGCTTCACTTGGTCATCTCATTGATTCCCATGGATTTAATTATTACCTTTGTGCTGATGATTCTTAAATCTACTTTTCCTGCCCTAATCTTTCCGCTGACCTCCAATCTCCTACATCTAACTTCTTTTCAGAAACCTCTAACTGGATGTCCAGTAGACATCTTAAACTAAACATGTCCAGAACGGAACTCATCATCTTTCCCTGGAAATCTTTCCCATCTCCTGTCTTATCTTTTACCATATAGGACAACACCATCTTCTCAGTTCCTCAGGCTCATAACCTGATTCAATTTTTCTGGATTCCTCACTGCCTCTCACCCCAATATCTAAGCTGTTGCCAAAGCCTGTCAATTTCACCTTCACAACATCTCTCAGATATGCTCTCTACTCTCCTCTGACACTGTCCCCATTATCTCACACCTGTGCTACAGCCTGCCTCAAGTTTCTTCTCATTCATAGCCAATCTCTATTCAGTCACTAAAGGTATTTTCCTAAAACACAGGTCTGACCATGTTACCCCTCTACTCAATAAACTTCAGGGGCTCCATGAGCAAATATGAAATGCTCTGTCTGGCATTCAAAGTCCTTCATTACCAAGAACTCTCTTTCCAGTCTTCTTACACCTTACTACCTAAAAAGTACTCTTCATTTCAATGACATTGCTCTCTGGCTATTCTGCGAATAAGATATTCCATTTTTTGGCTCCTATCATTTTCTCTGGCTGTCCCCCAGGGTTCGGAATGTTCTCCTTCCTCTGGTCAGACTGCTGACTTCCCTGGCTTCCTTTAAGTTCCAACTAAAATTCCATTCTACAGGAAACCTTCCCTAACCTCTCTTAATTCTAGTGCCTTCCCTCTTTTAATTGTTTTCCTCTCTATCTCTCTATCCTGTATATAGCTTGTTATATATATACATACATACACATACATATTTGTTTGCATGATGTCTTCCCACTAGATTGTAAGTTACTTGCAGCTAGGGACAGTGTCTTGCCTTTCTTTTTATAGTTAGCTCTTAGCACAGAGCCTGGCACACAATAGGAGCTTAATAAATGCTTTCTGACTTAGTAATGATTTAATAAACGCAGACTTCCTTTCTGTTGCTCCTTCGTTTCTTCCATTCTTTTTGCCCCAATGTAATTTAGCTATAAATTTAAACTGGATGGATTCCATTGTTTTAAGTAAACTATTAACCATTCATCTGGGGAAAATCTAGCTGCAGTTATGATGTAAATGATATGTTGCTATACTCTGGAGAATTTAGGTAAATTATAGGGGAGGGGAGGGAAGGAACATCTACTGGATTCCAATAAGTTTTTTAAAGAAACTAAACTAGAATTGTACTTGGGAGAGGTTGAATCATCCATTCTGATGATAATCTTATTTTATTCCCATGCTACTGAGGATCTGATTTCTGTTATCTGCTGATTTGAGTGTAGTTTATAAGGACAGTTCTATTGATAGATTTTTAAAACAGATGCTTGACAATTTTCTTTTGTAAAAAACTTATGTTTTGAGGCAACTTCAACCACTGAAAAGTGTGTATGATTCATAGAGAGTGGGGAGGAGAGATTTAGCTGGGATAAGATAGAGCTCTTTTGCCAAGCCTACTTTTATATGATACTATCTTGGTGATAGGGTGATGGGACCTGAATCCCTAAAAAAAGAAAGACCATGTCTTTGAAAGCAACCTAGTCTCTGAATTTTCCCATACATTTCAGCAGCCTAAGGTAACTGGTCTACTCCAACTCACCTAGATCACCTAAATAGCTTACTTGATGTTCCTTTCCCTGTAGCTCTTGACCCATCCCAGTCTACCTACCATTCTTTAATCCCATCCAGATTCCTTTCACTGTCCTTTTTGTATAAAAACATCAGTGTCACCCCCATTAAGTGCAGATTCTCCAAGAATCTTGCCTGCATTGTTGACATTACAATAAACCTTGCCACTTTGACTAAAGGAAGGTTTGAGTGCTTGAACTCTTTCCAGGTGGATGCTGCCTTGTACCCTGACATTTTGGGATTCCCAGCAAACACAAATCACATCATTGGTACTCTTCTCTCTGAAACACCTGAAGTTCTAGAATAGAGGAAAAAAATAGAAAACAAGAGCTGCCTTTGGACATTTGTCATTGACTGGAATACTACTGACCTGGCTCCTGAGTTATGAACTAGAGCCTGTTGCTGGTCTGACCCAGATTTTAGGGAACCTTTGCCATACCATTAGAATCTTGCAGGATCTGACAGTCAAAGGAGACCTCCTCTAGGACAACTAGATGGTCCTCTTTGAGAACAAAGGACAAACACAACAACGATCCCCAACAAGTGATCATCAAGGAGGCCTTTAGTGAGTTGCAGTTTACATCTTGAGGTATCCTAAGTTACTTTTGAATGTATCTAGTCGTCAGGACATTTTTTCCTTATAGTGAAGTCAAATCTGTCTCTCTGCAGCTTCTAACATAGCCCTGCATGTGGTTTGACCAAGGTAGATAATAACAGGACTGACATCTCCTTTGTTCTTTGGCTTCCTAGTACATACATACATATATTTTCCCCACACTGCCTAGAGTATGTGCTATAAATTTGATACATTTTTGTTGAATGAATGAAGGAATAGAATTAATAAGATGGCAGAATTTTATTACAAATTAAGTCATTATTCATTGTAGGAAATAATATATTTACAATTGAAATACTGAAAGCAGCCATTCTGACATGTTTCTGGCTCATATAAAAGCTGGAATGTTTAGGTACTCCATCAAGTTCTAGCCATTAAGTCCAGTAGCAATCAGGGTAAACACATTCCTCAAAGTTTCCTAAAGCAACCTTATGCAAACTGAGATTTAGTAAGCATTAATGACCAGGTGAGGGTTTGGAGATATGTATTACTGTCTCCTGATCCCCACATTTTTGCTTCCCCTGGTATCTGCTGGGTATCCTGGAATCTATCCTGAACTAGTATGTCAGTGAGAGGAGATGAATTAGAAGAAGGAAGAAAAGGGAAACACATATATAGAATCCAGGTTTAATTTGACAATTACATTGGATCAGTCATGGGGGTACTTAGATGAATACAGTTGATAACCAAGTACAAGAATATAATCATTGTAATGTGTATTTGGGTATTTTTGAGTAATCCTAGACCTTGGGAAAATTAAAAAAATTGTATTTCAGCTTCAAAATGATTCAGCTCTGGATACAGTGAAAAACACCTTACTAGGACTGAAGTAGGGTCCATTCACCAGGAATTAACAAAAGAAAAGGGGGAAAAAGTATCATTCTGCAGAGAACCATTCTGCAAAAATCCTGATGAGATCCTTTCTCACTTTAAGGCCACCCTAGGTTTTGCCTGAATACACGTTAAAGATTTATCTTGGAACCTAGGGACCAAGAATTAAATCCTCTAAAGAGGGGTCACAGTTACGGTTACACACAGACAAAGGTGAAGGCTTTAGGGCAGGAAATGAGTCTGCCTGAGAACTATTGTGAAGTAGAAGAAAACATGAAAAGGTTAAAAAGGGCAAGGGGGTTAGGGAATGGAGTTTGTATCAAGGAATTCAAGAGCACTTGAGGCCAGCTAACTCTACTGGTTTAGCTGAGACTGGACCAGTGCAGTGCAATTTAACACAGGGACAGACTTCAACTAGAGGTGGGAGGGGTGGTATTAAAGGCCCTTCCCATGTGGATGGCAAAGGTTCTATTGCTTCTATTTCTCAGGCTTTCCTTTAGGCTCATTTGAAATGAAAAAAAAAAACCCAACAAAAGCTCTTTATATAGACTTGAAAGAGTTCAAAGTTGAGTTTCAATACACAGGTTTGATAGCCTAAAGGGACTTAGGAGGTTTTCTCATCCAACCCCCACATCTTACTGTATATACTCACCAGAGCTCAGGACACCAATGAGCGGACCAATGGCAGAATTGCCAAAGATGAATATTGCTTTTAGGTTTGCAGATAATTGTGAGTCACAAGTTCCTTCCCCACCTTCTGTAGCCATTTTCAACATAGTCACATATTTTAAAAGCTTACTTAACCTGGCATCTGGGGAATTTGCCTGACTTTTGCTGAACCTTGCTCAGAATCTTTTGACTTTTCTTCCTGCTGAGATTTTCAGCAACTCTACCTTCTCACAACAATGTTTTCTCTCCCCTTTTCAGAGTTTTGGGTTTACATTCCTTCCCATATAATTTTTTAAAATATAGGAAATCAAATCATCAGCATCTGGGTGCTGTCTCTTCATCTTGATTTTGTGGGCATAGGCAAATCATTGCTAAAGGAATCTCCCTATAAAGAAAATTGAAAACCTGTATATGTGTACATACATGAATATATAGACTAATATATACATATATATGCTCACATATATGTCCAAATATTGTCAGGCTTTCTAAAATCTTGCAGGGTTATACTACTATGGAGCTTCTTAAATTCTTCTTCCAGAAGATAGGCTAAGTTCAGCACCATCTGGCAATACTAGTGCCCAAAATGGTCATCTTTAAACAAACCTAGTTGTAATCCTATGACATGCTATAGGTTCAGTTCACACCTAATTTTTTCAGCCACTATAAGTGGAGTTAGATTTTCTTTGCTTTGTTCTTTCTTTGTAGACTAATTCCCATTACAAATTTCCAATTGATAAGATCAAGTTATGGTTGCTTGGTTAATCAGGCACACTCCCAATAATCTTTAGTCCATTTTACTTGCAAATGGATATTTAATTCAATTCATCAAGAACTTATTATGCACTTTCTATGTTCCAGCCCTTGTTTGAGAGATTGGGAATATGAAGAAAAAAAAGTTTCTGCTTTCATTCTACTTGGGAGGAACAATCTGTACATAGGTAATAATTGCAGGGTCAAAAAGCTATGTTTGGGGTATAAGGAAAGGCCCAGTGTAGGAGGTGGTATTGGTGCTGAGACTTCTAAGAGCTAGGAATTCTATAAGGCAGAAGTGAGGAGGGAAAGCAAAGCCTGTGAAAAGACATGTCGTTACTGAGAGATGGAAGAGGCTGGATAGAATGGATGGAAAAGTGCATGAGAGGGAATAATGGGAAATAAATCTGAATATATAGTTCAAATTCAGACTTTGAAGGTTTTAAATATGAGAGGTATTTGTATTTTATCCTAGGGAGCTATGGGGAAACACTGCAGGTTTTTTCCTCTCTAGGACATATCCTTGACTCTCCTGATTTTCTCCACCAATGCTATAGTAGCCTCATGTGAATTCACTTTGCCCCTAACTTCTGGTACTTAATGTACTCTCCGTCCCTGTGACTCCTTCCTCTAACTGATTAGTTCTTCTGAGAACTTCCATTTTAATCAAGTACCCAGGACAGCCATGTCTTCATTCATCTCTGGGCTCCAAACTCTTCCACCTCTTCCTGAGCAGATATTTTTTTCCCTGCTTCCAAGCTTGCTTTTCAGTTTCCTTTTATGTATTATCTTCCCCCACCAAAATGAAAGCCTTTAGAGGGTAGAGATCTGTTTCTTCTTGAATTTGTATTCCTAACACTTACCTTAGTACCCAAAACACGGCAAGTTTCTAATAAATGCTTGTTGACTTGACTTGAATAAGGAGACTGATAACAGTCAAATCTAGGTCTTAGGAATTTTAGTTTAGCATCTAAATGGAGGCTGGCAGGAAAGTGGAGAAATTTGAGGAAGAGAGAAGCATTAAAACCTAATACAGTGGTTTAAGACTTAATGGGAACCTGAAATGAGTGGTAGCTAAGTGAGAGGAGAAAGGGACAGCTAATAGATTGTAGAAGTAGAATCAGCAAGGAAATGGCAACTGATTGGATATGGGGAATGTGGGAGAGAGAATTTCATCTGAGGTTGTCAACCTGGTGGTACTCTCAGCAGAAGTACGAAAGTAAGAAAAAGGAAAGCGTTTGGGGAGTGATGTCAAGATATTAAGTTTTAAACATGAGTTTAAAATGCTAGTGGAACATGGAGGTGGAGATGTCCAGTAGACACCTAGCAATATAGGACTGGCACTCAGGAAAAGGAGGAAAGCTGGATATAGTGATTAGGTAGTCATATACATAGAGATAGTAATTGACTCTTATAAAGAACTAAGATGCCAGTGAAATTTTAGAGAGAAAAGAAGGGCTAGGACAGAAGCCTGATGGACTCGGCACAAAAAGGCAGAACATAAATAATGGTCTGTTAAATGATACAAAGGATTCATCAGTGAGGCAGGGAAAGAATCAGGAGAAAGTAGTGCTAGGAAAATTCAGGGAAGAGGAAGCATGTAGAAGGCAAGTGTGGTCAGCAGTATCAAAAATCGCAGCGGTCAGGAAGGACAAACACTGAGAAAAGGCCAATGGATTAAACCATAGAGATCATTGGTGATCTTGGTGAGAGTAGTCTCAGTTAAGTTGTGGATCCAGAAGACAGTTGTAATAGGTTGAAAAATGAATGGGAGATAAGGAAGTAGAAACAGCGAATAGAAATCGTTTTTTTCTAGAGTCCAGCTGCATAGAGGAGATACAAACAATATCTTGAGGGGATAAAATGAAGAAATTTTTTAAGGTAGGAGGAAGAAACCAGTGGATAAAGAAAGAATGAATATTGGAAGAGGGGAAGGTCAAAAGGTCAGTCTCCTGGAAGAGAAAGAGGAACAAAGGCACGAGTAGAGGAGTGGTCCTGTTCAAGAAGGAGGGCTATTTCTTCCTTAGAACAAAGGAGGACAGATTTGGGAATGATGTTAAGGAGGTCTGAAGTACAGCACTGGGAAGAAGAGGGAACTCAAGATGAATGGCCTTAATTTTATCAGTAAAGTATAAGGCCAGGCTATCAGGGATGGAATGGTATGCATTCATTGCCTGAGAAGGAAAGAAGTTTGGAAGTTTGGGGAGTATGACTGCCAGAGAGGAGAGGGATCTCTGTGTGGTAGTGAAAGCCCAGTTGAGATTAGAAAACACAAATTTGTAGTGGACCCAATCAATGTAATTTTGTGACATCCTCTTTTGGCATTCCTACTTGTTACATATAAGACCTTGTGTGGAAATGAAAATTGTACAAGCCATATATAATTTATACCCTGTATCTTTTAACTGTGCTATCAACTCCTAATTTGTAATTCAGTAGGTGGATCAAACTTAAACCTAATGCAAAAGTAACTATAAGACTTGTACTTAGAGTATTTTTAGTCATTTATTTATGTGTTGGAGTTCTACACAATACAAACCTATTGACATTTGCAAGACTAGAACACTTCCACCAGTGTCAATTCACCTTTTATTCAATTGAATAAGCTATAGAGCTAATGCTTATATTGGCATATCTGCGTTATCCCACATCTATAGAAGCCTTAGGATTGCACTATACCATACCATCCTTTGGCAAATTCCCTGACCCTGATTCCCTGAGGAATTAACCCAAGAGCCCAAAAATGATCCGAATGATGGTGATGGGAGAGAGCTAACAGGTAAGGGAGTTTACGGGGAAAAAATTAGACTAGAGGCTCTTTTAAAGTTATATTATATTTGGATTACACTGATTACTCAGTGACTGAAAATCATAAAAGGGGTGTTGGGAAATGTTTTTCCTGCTCTATTTCTCATTCCTAAATGATGTCCTAGAAATTCCATTCTTAGAAAAGTTTCCAGCCCAATTTAGAAGGTGAACTTTCTTATTGCATTCTAAACCAATCATAAATTACTTTGACTTTTTCCAGTCAACCTATCCAGTTTTTCTGGTTCTGCAACCCCACTCCTATCACACATTGTGTAAGTAGTGGTTGGGGGAAGGGGGGGGAGGGAGAGAATGAAATGATGAATCCAAACACAACTTATTGGTATCTTTTTCTTTCTATTATTCCTAGGGCACAAAAAAATTTGTTTAGTAGCTTTCAAATACCTTCCTGGTTGAAATTCTTCTCAGGGAGTCTAAGATCAACATAGTCACAACCTTTTTTAGAAAATAGTTTTTACTTTAAAATGTGGCCTTTCTGGGCCAATTCATTAGGGTTTGTGCCACACAGGATTGTGTCCAGGTTGTGTTCACAAAGCTCAACAGTATCAAAACCAATAAAAATGTAGGTTTTACAACTGCATTAGACAATGTTATGTCTAATAACAATGTTACGTACAGATTCAGTAGGTTTTTTTTCTTCTTCACTTCCTTCAGAGTTTATATATTTTAAACATACAAGAAGGACAGAGGGCAGGGAGCAGAAAAAAAAATCAAAACATCTCATACAAAAAGCCAAATCTCATTTTTACAGTACATTAACTGAGACTCTTTCATATAAATTTCTTCTAGGGTGTGGATTTTGATGATGCCCATATTGCACAGGAGACTTTCCAACAGAGGTGACTGGAGAATACTGAACATGATCAGGAAGACATTAAAAAAAAGTCTTGGGAAGCAAAAGCAATTTCAGTAATACATGCTCTTATCCCACCAGCCTGTAGGGGAAGAGAGTCAATAAAAATATGAAGTCTGTGCACAATGTAAAAAGGCAAATGCTCAAGAAACCTCAGCAAGGTCTCCCAAATCTGGACCCAAATTCTCCTCCTTTGAGGTTACTTACTTCCTGGATAGTGCCTGATTAGAAGTTTTTGTAACTCATCAAATAGCCAGATGGCAATGGCATATGGTACCCCCACAAACCAATACTGAACCCTGAAAATGAAATGAAGCCAAATGCAAGAGTCAAAGTGTATCCAAAGATAAGAACCAAAGTCTAAGGAACTTAGCCAAAGTGCTCTGGGTTAACTTAGGATAACTGACCAGGTCAAGGTCTTTCTTGAGTTCTTTTTGGAGGTCCTTCTTGCTGCATCTCAATTGTGCCTTTCTCTTTCCATTGCTATCACCCTTGTCTGATGGTTCAACATCTGTTTTTTCACTGTCCTTTGTTTCATTGATCACAATAGAGGAAATTTCTGATTTTTCCTGAAATGGAAGCAAAGATTGGGTGTCAGCTGAAAACTGGTCTTTTGTGGAGCTGAGGTCTTTGAAGTCAAGGTCATCAAAACAGAGAAAGTGGGAAAAAGAAATAATGTATCAGGACAGGTCTGTAAAACTATCTTCTGACTTTCCCTCCTCTCATCTACAAAACTTAAGGAGAGGGAGAGATAAGTGGAGAATAGAAAGTATCTAGAATATAGATGGAAAAGTAATCTTCCCTCCCTTAGCCCCAAGTACCACTTCCCTTTTCTCCCCTCTTCTTAGGGCAAGACCTTAGGATTTCTTTGCTACTTGTTAAGCAAAACACTAAGACAAATTATATACATACTCGCAGGTAGGCTAAGCAAAACTTTTAAATGGATGATTAGGTAGGTTCCCAGAAGTTTGGGCAGAGTGATCCAATCATAGGATGGACCAGAAGGAACATTGTCCCTAAACTCTAGGACAGACCTTCAAAATGAAGGGAACAAGCATTTATTAATACATTTAATAATGTATCAAGCTTTCTTCAAGAGTCCTTTCCAAGTATTTTCTCATTTGATCAAGGAGCCCCAGTTATATCAGATACTTTCCTTTGACTTAAGAAAAACAAAACAACAAAACATCCCAGTCCAGAAGTTAAGATTTCACTGTGAAACCTGAGAGTAAGTCCCTTTTCTGGAGAAAAGTCACCAAGGTCTCAATGACATGACCTGAAGTTAAAACAGAAGACTGCTCCCCAGGACCATGATTCCACCTTCTCCTTCAGCTCTTCCTCACTACCAAGTTTCCCAAGGTATATTAATTCTTTTTTTTCTCTCCTTCTCACAACAGATCTAGACTTTGGTAGTCATATTGAATCTGGAATTTTTTAGAAATCTTTTTGTAGACAATTGCATTGGGGAAATTGACACGAGAATACTCCTTTTCACCTCTGAAGAAACTAATAGAACTGGAGGATGCAGAGATTCTAATGAACACCGTTCAGTTTCTCACTCCTTGCTCCACTTTGTAGAATCCCCTCATACTTCATTTTCTTTTGCCTTTCCCAATCCCTGGGACCTGTTTGTTCTTTGCAGGTAAAGGCAAAGTATCCTTAAATTGGTGTAGGCAGCTATGTGAACACCAATTTGCCACTTATCATCTCAATCCCTTTCTCCCCTGACCAGCCTGTGGAGTAGGGGTTTGAGGTAGGCTGCAGCACAACACACAACTTGCCCATGAATGTTGATGGCAAGGGTCCAAGGCTGGGATGAGGCAGTGGGTTCCAGGGCTGAGGGAGCAGTAGAGAATTCAAGGAATTGAGCTGCAAGTCAAAGAAAATAATCAGGTTGCAGTTTACACCTTCTGGCAAGGCAGTTACGAGGTTCTAGTGCTTAGCTGTAGATTTCCCCATCTGCAGACATCCTGATGAGTTCAGTGTATTACTCCCTGCAGAGAAATATGCCCATGCACTCCTCCTTTTAAATCAATACCTGGGCCCCTCCCATTCTCATTTCTGAGGGCTGCTCCAATCTGACCTCTGATAGGGATGCAGAGAGTAATTCCACAGGGAGGTGGATCCCTTGGACAGAGAATGCAGAATCTGGAACCCAGGATTCCTAGGGGATTCCTAGGGGATGAAAGGAAAAGGGAGGAAGGAAAGAAGTCTCTCTTCTTCAAACTGATCTTTACTTCTCACCTTCTTACACAAGCAAATAAGAACAAGAATAAAGCACACTATTCTCTAGCCTAATTTAAAACAATATCTAGGAATTCTATGTAAAATAAATGTAGAGAATATAAAATACTTGGGCGTCTACTTGCCAAGACTAACCCAATAACTGTATGAACACAATTATAAAACACTTTTCACACAGATAAAGTCAGCTCTAAAAAACTGGATCAACTATATAAGTTTGAATCTATTCTCTCCAGAGACTGAGGCAGCGGTAGAAGAGAAGGAGACCCTGTTTTGGAGGTTTCTGTTGTTTATTTCTTGCTCCATCTTCTCAGTAAATATAACTCTGGAAAAGTTCATTGATATAATTGATACTGAGGGGAAAGTAAATGATAAAATTGATATTAGGAAGATAATAACTGCTGATTAATATTAAAGAGGAATGTACTGGATTAGGCTTGAGACCCAAAACATTAAAAGAACCCCAAAGACCCTCATGGGTACCTCTAGAACCTTGAAGGGAATTGGAGCAGCAGCTATAGGGATCCAGTCTGCCAGTGGTATTGGGGTTGAGAGAATGAACTCAGAACCTATATGTACTACACTTCTGGGTCGTATGGAGACTTAATAATTAACTTATAATATAGTTAGATTGATTCCAAACTGATTTTGCAATAAGACCAAAAAGTCTATAATCAATGAGTCAATATATATTTGGAGAGATTTAGTAGAGTGTTCTTGGGATCTGTCACTGGCTGTATAATGTTTAGTATTTTATCAATGACTTAAATGAGGACACAGATAACACCTATCAAATCATATAAATCTGAGGTGGACATCAGATTTTTTTAAAACGTCAGGACAGAAAAATTTGGGGGACCATGTGGTACAGGAAAAGAATGCTGGATTTGGAATAAGAGAGAGAGGGTTTGATGAACAATCAATCAATTAACAAGCATTTATTAAGTATCTGTTTTGTGCCAGGCACTGTGATAGGCATTGGGAATATAAGTGCAAAAACCTCATAGCAATCTGTTTCATTCTGCCAAGAGAGATGTACATGTGTAAGTATATATGGAAAAATATATGCAGAATATTGTAAAGCCAATCATGCAGCATGCCTGAGGACTGCTGCTGTGAATAATTTTAAGGGTCTAATCACATAGTATAATGAACTCTCTATTTATTTAGCAATAAAGTAAACATTGCTCAATAAAGTAAAGCATAACATTCGTAGCAACATTGTTAAGCAAAACATATCATCTAATACATCTATATATCTCATAACACTAAGTATGTCATATGGCAGATAGCATATATCGTTGCATCCCCAAACTCAGGAGGTTTCAGGCAAGGTTATTCCCTAGTATGATGCATCCTTAAAGGAGTAGCAGAAAATATCACGCCATCCACCCCTAGGTCACTATAAAAACAACCTCTTTAATCACTACACAGTGTACAAGTAAAGTCCTCTCTCACCTTTACTCAAGGCTGACTTCTAAACCCCACAACCACTCCATGGGCTGATAACTCCCAGCTCTTGCTTGGGTTCACACACAGGTTCACACTGCTCTTGCTCCTTGTCTCAGCTCACGAGGGACTGTTCCACTCCTCTGCTTCTGCCTGACAGCAGGCTCCAAGGGCTCCTGCCTGCAGCTTCTGTTTCTAGGAAAACAAAGCTTAACAGGGCTGTAACAATATTTATACACATTACCAGCACCATCAAGACAGGACTTCTGTCTGAGAAATCGACACAGATCAACAGACAAGGCTTCTGTCTGAGAAATCAACCCAGACCGACAGACAGAGCACTGAAATCATATTCTTTCTGTTAGGCCTTCCCACAAGCAAGTTCCCCTAGCCTGCTCACAGCTGCTTCTCTTTCAGCTCTGCTTCTCTCTCTACTCTGTCTTCACTATATGTACTGTTTCTAATCAAAGACTCTTGATTGATTCAATCAAAGGCAAAACTCAATCAGAGGTGCTTGACCGGCTAAAACTCAATCCAGAAATACAGCAAAAAATCCTACTTTGCCATTACACATATATGTATGCATAATATACATATATGAAACACTAAGAAATGGAATACAGACTAATTAGGAAGGGAAGGTACTAGCAGTTAGAGGGAATCAAGAAAGGCTGCGTTTAGAAGGCAGAGCTGCATCTTGAAGGAAGAAAGAGATTCTTTGATTTTGGGATGCAGAACAAGTGCTTTCTAAATGAGAGAGGACCTGTGTAAAGACATGGAGTACTGTGGGTTAGAAAAAGAGAAGGTTGTTCTTCAAATCCCTCTCTGCCCAATACCACCTGTGTCAAGTCTTGGGCAGATCTCTTCTAAAAAAAAAAACAACTAACATTGATATAGCGTTTGCCATGTGCCAGGCACTGTGTGGAAACTTTAAAATTATTCTC
>CM053771.1:151576269-151628317 GCA_028658325.1 Potorous gilbertii | reverse complement strand
AGAGACTTGCTCAACACCCATGCCTCCGTAGTCTCTCTGACCCCGTTCCCAGACCACTGCGTCTTCCCAGGCTGCCGCCTTCCCGAGCTCTGCTCCCCCTTCGGCTGTGTTCCCAGGCTGCCGCCTTCCCGAGCTCTGCTCCCCCTTCGGCTGTGTCCACTCTCGGTACCCCGTTGAGACCCCGCTGGGCGGGGTCAATTCTCTCATTTGATCCTCACAGTAACCTTGGAAGATAGGTGCTATTATTATTTCCTTTTTCTAGATGAGGAAATTGGGATAAAGTGGTTAAATGGTTGTCCAGAATCACACAGCCATGTCTGAGGCCAGATCTGAAGTTAGGTCTTCTTGACTCTAGGCCCAGTACTATGTCTACTGTGCCACCAAGTAGCTCAAAGCCTCAGTTTTCTTATCTATCAAATGAGGGGTGTAAATTCAATGATCTTCAAGGTAAGGCTATTCCATGGAAGAGATGATGCTTGGTGCTTTTTTGGCCTCAGAGAAGTAAGAATCAAGAACCATAGGGGGAAGTTGGAGATACAGATTTCAGTTCAATATAAGAAAAGACTTCCTAACTATTGGACCTGCCTTAGGAAGTGTGTTCCTCATGTTTCCGATTTGAAAGAGATATGGTAAATTTATTCTCAAAAAACTCAGAGGCTTGGCTGCTTGACCCATTTTATTCAAGGGTACATACCTGTAATTGTGATAACGTCCAGTGGCTGATGTTTAAGGATTCCATGTCTGGCCAGGTGATATGGTGCGGAGGGCTGTATGTGGGATAAGCCAGTGTTACAGGATACATGAACACAATGAGAATGCTTTCAGGTAGTCCATTGTCTTGGAACACATATGTGCCTGGGTCCAGGAACACATGAGCAAATCCATGGAGGAGAAAGGCTCATGGCTTATGGAGGGATTTATACCCTGGATGAGATTTGCTTCTTGATTTATTCTACAGGTAGAATAGATATGCTTGTAGGTGTGACAGAATTCCATTCCTGTCCCCTCTAAGCTTCCAATTTTCACCCACTGTCACAATTTTTAGGGGGATCTAAACCTGTGATCCTATCAATAAGGACCAGCTTTATTCGGCTGTTGCTTATAATCTCCTAGGGTTGCCTGAAAGTATGTGTCAGACACAGGACTTTAACACAGGTCTGCCTGACTCCAAGGTAATTTTCCATCTGCTATCCTGTGTTGGTCCAGAGTCACTTAATTAACACCACTTAAGTCAGTGCTCTCAAATGTACCGACTCATGAACAAGCTGTCTTCTGCATTAGAATATCATCTTCTTGAAGATCGGGACTGTTTTTATCCATTTGATCCTTAGCACTTAGGATAATCCTGAAACATTGTAAGTGCTAAATCAATGCTTGTTGATTAATTGATAGACACACAGAAATCTCATGCACACTACAGGAATCTTGGCCTGTGATATTCTATCCTGACCACATCCCTTGTGCTGCCCTTGCTATATAAGCCCTGATCCAGGTGTCAGTAATAAGAACACTATACACCCATAATGTATAATTGGGTCACTATGTGGTGCAGTGGAGGGCCTGGAGACAAGAAGAGTCATCTGTATAATTATCTGGAGAAGGAAATGGCAAACAACTCCCGTATCTTTTCCAAGAAAACCCCAAATGAGGTCACCAAGAGTCAGATACGACTGAAAGTCTGAACAGCAACACAGCAAATGCAGAATTAGAGTGGTTAGAATGATGGCTCTGGAAAAGGACACCTGGCAAGCCACTCTGAAGGAATGTTTGTTAATTTTGGGCAGCTTAAAGACAGCATTACTTAGAGTGGTCAATGCTGGTGATGTTAATAATTATCATTATTCACATTTGTATAGCAAAATTCTCTACATACGTTACTAGAATCTAAGTTCTCTGCAGTTAGGGATTGTTTAGTACATGGTCCTTGTATCTCTGGCACCTGGCACAGTGCCTGGCACAGAGTAATTACTTAATACATACTTATTAATTTATCTCCTTTGCAATAGAAGATTTGATCAATGCTTCTTCCCCTTCCAATCTGGCATACCCTCTTGGCCATAGATTTTACTTGGGAGAACGTTTCCTAATAACAAAGAAAGAGTCAAACAAAACAAAACTGATTGGCAAAATGATCTTGTCTGACAATATATTCAGCATTCTATTTCCGTAGTCCACTGCCCCCTACTAACTGACAAGAGGTTGATGTCTTTTACCATTTACCTTCTGGAACCAGTATTAATCTGAGTTCTGCTGTCTTTTGGAACTCTTTTAACGTACACTATCCTAGTCATTTTGTATATATTGTTTTCTTGATTCTGATTTTTTTGTATTAATTTTACAAGGGCCCCAACCAAGGTCTCAAATTAGACCCATTTCTTCTCCCCTACCTTGCCCTATAAAGTAACCACAACATCTACACCTTTGGCATGACTCTGTTGAAACAGCAGAGCTTTAGCTGCCATTGTTACAACATTGACAGTGGAGATGTTTTGGGCCATCCATAGCCCTGGGTTTCTACTTCCTTCCTTTCAGTAAAACCTCTGGTAATCCTCAGGGACTGTCCTAGTTTGGCCATTTTCCTTATAGAGTGTAGCCTTATTATGTGAACAAAGGAAGTATCTTTTATTCATCATCCAACTATCTGCCTTCAACTTGCACTTTGGTTCCAAATTAGGGGAATAAGGGATCTTCTTCATCTAATTCATTCCCCTGACAGGACAGAGATATGGGACCAGGAATTGTGCTCACTTTATATATGGGGAAACTGAGGCTTAGGGAAGGCATGTGACTTTATTGATCCAATTTACACAGATGTAGGAGCAGAAATAAGAGAACTCAGATACGTCCTAAGCTACTTGGGTGCTCCTTTAGTTTCTCTCCTTATCCTCCCCTCTTGCTACCCAACCCAAAGAAATGTTCACTTTTTTTCTATTCCCTCCTTATACTTTACTTTTATTCAATCATTTAACTTCATAACAATACATATTGCAATTATTTTTCTACAAGTCTTACTGGATGGCAAAGACTATGCCATTTTAGTACCTAGAACAGTTCTTTGAGGGGCAGCTAGGTGTCACTAAGTAGTGCTGGGCCTAGAGTCAGGAAACTCATCTTCCTGAATTCAGATCTGGTTTTGGGCACTTACTCAGTTTCCTCAAAATGAGCTGGAGAAAGAAATGGCAAACTACTGCAATATCTTTGCCAAGAAATCTCCAAATGGGGTGACAGAGAGTTGGATATGACTAAAAAAATCCAAAATTTAACTTCTTTGTATTTCTTAGGCTCTTGTGATTTATTGAATAGTTATAATATGTCACACCAGTCAAAGGACCTTGGGGATAATCATCGCCCACTCCCACCCCTCAATTTTATAAAGAAAGAAATTGAAGTTCAGAGTGGCTAAGTGATTTGTCTAAGATACCCAGCTCCTGTTGGGTTGTTCAGTCATTCAGTCATGTCTCTGTGAACCCAACGGACCATTGCACACCAGTCCCTTCAATCCTCTGCTTTCTTTGAAAATCTATCCTTATGTTGTTCCCATGACACTATCTCTCCATCTCATCTTTTGCTGTCCCCTTTTCCTTTTGCCTTCAACCTTTCCCAGCATCAGTCTTTTCCAAAGAATCCTATCTTTTCATTATGTGGCCAAAATATTTAAACTTCAGCTTCAGTATTTGGCCTTCTGGTAAATTGTCTGAATTATTTTCTTTAAATATTGGCTGATTTGACCTTCTTGCTGTCCAAGGGACTCTCAAAAGTCTTCTCCAGCACCACAATTCAAAACATTAATTCTGCAGTACACTCAGCTTTCCTTATAGTCCAAATCTCACTACTAGAAAAATGATAGCTTTGATTACATGGACCTTTGCTGGCAAATTGTTTTGCTTTTCAGTATGTTGTCCAGATTTGCCCTAGCTTTCCTTCCAAGGAACAAATGTCTTTCAATTTCCTGACTGTAGTTGCCATCTACAGTGATCTTTGAGCAAACATTCCTGGCATCTGGCAAAGCACCTGGCTGAGTTTCCTACTTTCTAATTCTCAGCCTTGGGCTCTTTCTAATGAATCACATTGCCCAATATTTAAGAACACTATTGCAATTTAAGAATAGTTTAGCACAGATAGTTGCGTATACCCTTTCATCCAGCATACTACTACCTCTGTATCCCAGAGATAAAAAAAAGGAGAAAGAACCCACATGTACAAAAAATATAGCAACTTTTTTATATTTGGAAATTAAGGGGATGCCCCTCACCCCATGACTGATCAAGACGTGGCATATGGATGTAATGAAATACTATTGTGCTTTAAGAAAGGATGAGCAGGATGCTCTCAGAAAATCTGGAAAGGCTTATGTAAGTAGACGGAATATAACCAGGATAACATTGCATATAGTATCAACAGTCTTGTTGATTGACTATGAATGCCTTAGCTCTTCTCAGCAATGCAATAATCCAAGACAACTCCAAAGGATTCATGATGGAAAATGCTATCCACATGTCTGAATGCAGATCAAAGCATTTTATTTTTTCATGGTTCTTTTCTATTAGCCTATTTCTTCTTTCACAACATGACTAACAGAAATGTTTTACATGATTGCACATACATAACTTATATCAAATTACTTATCATGTTATGGAGGAAGTGGTGAGGGAGAAAAATTGGAATTCAATTTTTTAAAAATTAATGATAAAAATGTTTTTACATATAATTGGAAAAGGCTATTATTAAAAATAGTTTATTATCTGGGATTGGTGTTTATCCTTTTTATTATGATTCAAATGGAATTTAATTGGCAGCTCTGGAATTTAGGAAAGGTTTTTTCAAGGTTCCAATTCAAAAGATAATCCTTGAGGTTCCTCCAACTTCCCCAGGACTGCACATTTCATCACAGGCTTGTGACTTTCTTATCCAAGTTTCTTCAGGGATCTCATAACATAGGTTCAAACTTACAAGTTTTGAAAGTGAATTCAACTTCAACAGTCTCTGGAATGCTTCCTGCCCATTTTTTAGCCTGCTATATTTGTTCCCTTTGTTTTAGCAAAACTACCTATACTAAGGACACATCGCTTTTCTATCTCCCATAGCTAGTGATATGCAATACTTTCTCCTTAACAAGTGTGCATGATTTTTTTCCCTTGTAGCACCAGCTATACTATGAGTAACTATCTTTTTTCCTTCTTCTTCATGTAAAACAAATACTACTGAACAAATTGTGACTGACACATTTCCATCAACATCTGGTGTTGTGTGCCACATTCTGAGTATAGTAAACTGCAGTAAAATCTATCTTTCTGATTTGTGATGAGTCTTCCTGACTCCAGACCCTAAACTCCATTCATCGTACCACCTTGCTGCCCTATAGCACTTAGTCATTTCCTTATAGTAGGACTACACACCAGTCTACTGACAGTTGAAGCCAAATCACTTCACTGGAAACTGACTCAAATGAATGAGCTGTAGGGCTAATGCTGGGATTAGTCTACATAATATTTCTGTTTTAATCTCGGGATTGTACTTTAAGTTATATAATGCTTTTCTATCACAAATTCCCTGACCCAGATTCTCTGATCAATCAAAAAAACTTCAAAATGGTCCAGATAATGATGGGAGAAAGCTAACAGAGCAGGTTACATTATGTAAAAATTTAAAGCAGAAATTCTTCTTAGGTTGTGCTATAGTTGGGTTAGTCTCACTATGCAATAATGAAATCACAGAAGGAGTGGTAGGAAATGCTTTACATAGTCTATTCCTCATCCCCAGAATAGAGTCCTAAAAATTCCATTCTCAGAATTTTCTGATCCAATTTGGAAGCAGTAGATTTTTATGAACAGTCTGATGGACTGTTCTTTTACTTTGAGTTTTTCTCCTTCAACTAACAGTAAGTCAGCTTATGCAGCTTTCCTGGCTCTGCAACGAACTCCCACCACATACTGTATTAAGTAGTGGGTTGGGGTGGGGGTGGGGGGAGAAGGCAGAGAATAAAATGAGTCACTTCAACACAATTTATTCATTCCTTTCATCACTCCCAGGGCACAAAAAATTTTAATTAGTAGCTTTCAAATACATTCCTAGTTGAAGTACAGCACCTTTTCAGAGAATGTAAGAACAATCACAACTTCATTTTATAAAATACACTTTACTTTAAAATACTGTCAATCCATTAGGATTTGGGCTGTACACAATTGTATCCAAGTTGTCTTCATAAAACTCAACAGTTTCAAATCCAAGACAAGTGCAGGTGTTATAATTGCGTTAGAAATTGTGGAAAGTTATACACAGATTCAACGGATTCTCTTTCTTCTCCACTTCCCTCAGTTTATGTATTTTGAAACAAACAAGAAGGACAATGGGCATGGAATAGAAGAAAAACAACCTATACAAAAAGTCAAATCTCATTTTTACTGTACATTAACTATACAGTACAGTACATTAACTGTAACAATTACAAAATCCTTCTCAAGTGTAGATTTTGATGATGCCCATATTGTGCAGGAGACTTCCCATAAGAGGTGACTAGAGAACACTGAACATCATCAAGGAGAAATTAAGAAGTCTTGGGAACCAAAAGCCCTTTCAGTAATACATGTTTTTATCCCACCAGCCTGTTGGGGGAGAAGGGAGTCTTTGAACTGAACCTGAACAACGGCAGCTGCTGGAGATGTAAAAAGGCAAATGCTCAATAAACCTCAGCAGGGTCTTCCAAATCTTGCCCCCAAATCCCCTTTCTTTGATGCTGCTTACTTCCTGGACAGCGCCTGACCAGGAGTTTTCCTAACTCATCATATAGCCGGATGACAATGGCATATGGTACTGCCACAAACCAATGCTGAACCCTGGAAATGAAATGGAGCCAAATGCAAGAGCCAAAGTGTATCAGAAGCTAAGAACCAGCTTTTCAGATGAATGGTGATGGGGCTATTAACTTCACTGCCTTCTTGGCTCTGCCACAATTTCAGGTAGATTCAGAGCAGGGAAGGCTTTTTTCTGAATTGTCCAAAACCAGCTCTTTTCTTTGAAGGCACAAGACAAAGCAAGGAATACTCAAAGACGAGGACGTAAAAGAGTACTTTTTCCCTTCAAATCTTTCCAATGGGAATGGGGATTGAATTCATTCTCATTTCCCTCAATGGCTTGACCAGGTCTAACCGTTTTTTCAGAAGGGATTTTTGGTCTCCAATCCTTACTACCTCATTTCTGATCCAATCATCCTCATTCTACCCCAATTCTACTCCTTGGAATGGGGGCCAGTGTTTCCCCTACCCACAGAAGGGCATATAACTCACTGAAGTGTGGTGAAATTTAGGACTGGAACACTTCCAAATCCACAGAAGAGGATAGCCACTGGGATAATTTGAGATGCAATCGCTACTCAGATGACTTTATTTCTGTGTGAAATATAAACATGAATAGATTTTGATTCTACTTGGTTATTCCTCCCCTCTTCATAGCTTTCTTCTTACTGTAGAGAATTTCACCAAATTCCTAGTTCTTCAGGCTCCCAAACTACAAGTTATCCTGATTTCTATCCCTCCACCACCCAATCTGCTGCCAAGACTTGATTTCAATCTTGTGGCATCTCTTGTATATACTTCCTTCTTTCCTCTGATACTGCCATCACCCTGGTATAGATAACTGTTTCCATATTGTCTCCCCCATTAGATTGTGAGTTCCTTGAGTGGAGAAATGTATTTTGTCATTTTTTGGTAGCCCAATGCTTAGCAGTGACAGCACATAGTAAGCCACTTAATACATGTTTATTGATTGACAGAAGTCCATCAGGCTAATATGACCCAGTCATATCAAACAGATCTTTTACAATACTGTCCTAAAATTAGTCCCTTTGATGAGTCAATAGAATTCCATCCTTTTTGCATGATAAGCCTATGAGAAGTGTACTTGATACCTGAAGAGACCTTGCTGGATAATTGAATTTATCCTTGCTTTTCTGATGATCACATCTGCAATTTGCTGGACCATAACTGCAATGAAGTAAGCAGTGTATCCCGTCCATTCCAAATACTTCCGCTGGTATTCTGTCTGCAAATGATCAGGAAGAGGGTTACATGTGGAAACAGATGGTTATCCACTTTCCCAGAGAAGGTAACAGTTGGATAGGAAAGAGGGGATGGTGTAATTTATTTTATTTATGCCCACATGTTGTACCTTGCAGGCTAGTTTTTGTTTTATGTCTGTTACAAAGCTGATGCACGTCAGTCAGCTCTCGCAAACTATGAAAGGCAAGGACAAGTTTTGATAAAGGTCAGGCCTTATCTCTTTCTTCTGAGAAATGGCACACCCAAAGGTCAGATCCCATTAAAAATCAGATTCCTTCCATAAGACTCATCTCATTGCCGTGGGTGTATTTTTTTATTTTTAACTAATAAATTTGTTTTAACAATTAAATTTAACAATTTAACAATATACATATATATTCATATATATAACAGTATGTATTCATATACATATGTATAACAATATATTCATATACATATAACAATATACATGTATATTCATTCTAACAGTAGCAACTAGCACTTCTGTAGCATTTTAAATGTCATGTCCTTTGGTCCTCACAACAATCCTTCAATAGGCACTATTGTTATTCTCATTTTATGAATAAGGAAACTAAGGGTTTACAGAAATAAAGTCATCTGTCCATGGTAACCTAGCTAGCAAGTGTTTCTGGTCTTTCTAACTCCTAGTCCCAGAGCTCTTACCACTGGAACCCACAAACTCCAGAAATAGTTAATGAGGAAAGAATCAACATTATTCACTGCATTAACCTGAAATCTGGTGGAGTCTTCATTTACATAGCTCAGGGCAAATGTGGATATTTTCATTTCATTTTCTTCATTATGTATTAATTTATTATTTTTCTTGAAAAATACATTTTTTTCCCTGTAAATCATTTCCCAGTAATTGTCCTGTTCACTTACCCCACCTTTGTAAAGAAAAACAGCTAAATGGAGAAAACCAGAACATTGTCCATTTGGCATTCTCCCATTGTTCACCACCTCTCAACTGAGAAGACAGAAACCTATTTCATCATTAGAGACCATGCTTTAGAGGTAGCCATCTCCAAGACTTGCTTCCATGACTGTAAGCTGAAAGCTGCCTCTACCTCTACCTGTTGATGAGATTCAACTCTACCACTGTTCCTACCTATGTGTGTCAATTTATTCTTATAACCTTGTACCCAGGAGAAGGAAGGAACCAAAGGATATGTTCAGGAATCATCAGTTCCTTAAAATATTATCTCCCACCATTAGAATGGAAGATGCTTATGATGAAAAAATGCTATTCATCCCCAGATTAAAAAAACAGATAGTGTCTGAATACAGATTGAAGCATACTTTTTTAGCTTTATTTTTCTTGAGGTTTTTTTTTTGTCTTATGTTTTCTTTTACAACATGACTGTTATGGAGATGTTTTGCATGACTACACATGTATTACCTATATTGATTTGATTGACTTCTCAATGGGGGTGTGGTGGGGAGGGAGGGACAGAGTTTAGTACAAATTTTAAAAATGAATGTTAAAAATTGTTTTTACATGTAATGGGAGAAAAATAAAATATTAAATAAACTTGAACAAAAATTTTAAAAAAGAATATAAGATTCTTGAGGGGAAGGGCAGACTCTCAAATCTCTAGATGTTTTCTCACTCATTGTATTTGTGTGCCAAGCACTTGGTACCCTGCCTGGTGGATAGTAGTCACTGAACAAATGCTTGTTAATGTTTATGTTCACTCATTAATTTGAATAAACAGTCTCACTAAGGTAGTCTAGAGAAGGGCAATTCAGCATCAATCAGGTCAAATGGGTAATGGAATAGAGAATAAATGGGGCTAATACTTTGACTTTCCTTACGCATTCTTGTCCATTGCTGTCTTCAAAGTCATTCAAATAATTATCTTCCCATAATGGCGTAAGTAAAGGAGCAGGTCAGGTTTGAATCCCTGGACTGCATAGACAATGAAGTGGGTAAAGAAATCTCCCACAGACTGCAAGATTCCTACATTATATAGGAATAGATTTTAGGAATTTAAAAACAGATGAGTTTAGGATAGTTTCTTTCCAATTACCCCCATATACCCCCACCCCCAAAAAAGGCAGTTTCTGAATGCTTTAAGAAACAAAGACTTAGGAAAGACCTTTGATACCAAAATGAGAAGAGTTGGATTGCAGCATACCAATCTGAAGGTAGGAGTACAAAACCAGCTGACGATTCACCAATCTGTCCTTCTTTTTGTGGCGTGGCTGTCTGGTTCATGATAGACTAAGGCAATGGAAGGAATCCACAGAAGGGAAAGGTGATGAAATCCATTTACCACTGCTCTGTGTGAGGATTACAGCCAGTTAACACTTAGATAATAAGAATAGAGATGAAATTAACCTGAAGGCTCTAGAAGCATCCTGGCCTGAACATTTTCAAGCCTTTAAGCAACAAGAGTCATTTGCTATTAGTTTCACATGCAAAAAATCCCCCCCAAAACAACAAATCTCTAACTACATCACAATACATCAACAAGCCAGTATATTACTACTTATAGAGAAGAGAGGAAAGGCTGGTAAAGGTTATTTAACTTCTTTTGTTTCTAAGTTTTGCTTTTTGTTATCCACTTAACCTTTACCCATACTTTCCAAAGACACATTAATAATTTGTCCTCAATGTTGGTTATTCTTCAGTGATTCAGTAGTCATGAATTTGTCTGTTGTGGATTTAGAGCCTGGGTTGGTCTATTTTTACCTCTTATTAGATCAATGTTTTGACAAATTACATTAAATCTCTTAAGAAATAAAATCCAGAAGGGGGAAAAATGGCCCCAAGCTTTATGTCATCTGATGCCGTATTTTCCTTGGTACCCCAGAAACCTACTTCCAATGTCAGTGCCCAAGTCGATGAAGAAGATGGCAGTAGTACTGATGGGCAGAGGGACCTGAGCAATAATGAAGATGAGGAAAGGGATAAGCTCTGCAAAAATTTTGCTCAGGGTGAATGCGATGATTTTCTTCAGATTGTCAAAGATTAGGCGACCTGTGAGGAGAGTTGTCTAGTCAGAGAAATAGCTCTCAGCTCATCCTCTGTAAGAGCATTGGAAGGGACCTTACTTACCTTCCTCTACACCTGTCACTATAGAGACAGTTGTCTGCTGCATTTTTGCTGCATCAGAACTTGCAATTCCCATCACAATCTCAATATTGGCTTTCTTCAGGGCTAGGGAATCATTAACACCATCCCCTGTCACTGCAACAACAGTATCCTAGGATAACAACATGAGATTCAAAACTTTAAATCCAGAAACTTCAAGAATTGAGACAAGTTTGGAGTATTAATGAAAATAATAACCTCCTCCTCTGGAAGTTAGGAAAGACTCCATGTTCTTCCAGAGTCCCTTTTTTGGAAAGTGCTATATCACTTTGTGATGTAAAGAATATTAAGTCCTCAAACAAGACCTTTTTAAACAAATGGAGATGAATGACAGCGGAGACTGGCCTCTCCAACTGACAAAATTTTGAGGACAGCATCACATTCTTTCCTCAGTTGTCTTCATGGCAAAGCCAAGCTAAATTAATTCACCCAACAGAGAAGTCACCAGATTAGCAGTCACATTAGAAAAATAGTTAGATGGGCCTCCATTTTCTCATTCAAGTTAAGGCCATTATATAGGAACATAAGGTTATACACTATGGTGCTGTAAGAAAATAATGAAACAGACCATTTCAGAGAAATCTGGAAAGATTTTTATGAGCTGATGCACAATGAAGAAGGCAGAATCTGAACGATGTATACAATAATAACATTGTAAGGACAGATAACATTGGACAATGTCATTAACACAATGATCAACCACCATTCTAACAGACTGATAATGAAGCTTGCTACCCATCTCCTGGCAGAGAGGTGGTGAAGTCTAGGGTCAGAAGACACAGTTTTTGGACAGGGCATGTGAGGGAATCTGCTTTGCTTGATGATAACATATTTATTTATAAAGATTTTATTTTTTCTCTTTTGCCTATTTTCTCCCATTTTGGAGGTGGGGGAAGGATTTTTGTTAGTTGAAAATACTAAATATAAGCAGAATATAATTTCCTTAAAGAGTTGTTTTTGTCACTGTAGTTCTGCTATCTGGCACAGTGTCTAGAACAAAACAAATCCTTCATGAATGCTTGTGGAATTGAAATTCTTTGAAAGAACTAGTCATTTCTTTTCTTCATTCTTATAAAGGAATTGCAGCTATGTTTTGGGAAAGAACTTTGTTATCACAAAACTTTCCCTCAGGCTCAATGGAAGTCTCAAGATGTCTCACCTGGGTACCTGTCAGTCAGTCAATAAACAATTATTAAGAAGCTACTATTTGTCAGGCATTGCCCTAAGCTCTATCCTGGCAATCACTCACCTGTCTCTGACAGCCCTCCACAATTATCAGCTTCTGCTGGGGAGATGTCCTTGCAAAGACAACTTCAGTGTGGTAGGTCAGAGCTCATCCATCTGCTCTGGGCATATCTCCTCTAGCTCCATTCCACTGACCACAGCTGCCTTTGCCTCCCTAGAACGGTCAAAGAAAAAAGGACAGCTCTCAGGTTGAGAGACCCTCCTTGATTAAGGGAACCCAGTAGGTAACAACTCTCTGAACGGGACAGGCTCCTCAGTTCTTCTCTAATGCTCCCAATTGTGTTGTAAAATAATAGGAATAGGAAACAGAGACTAGCAGGGGAGCAACTGAATTGAGTACTACCAAGTCCCCTCCCCTTATACAGGGGAACTGGTAGTGACAAGCAATGACTGGCTGTTCCCTGTGTCTGGATTGCCCTCCCTTAGCACCATCCTCTGACTGTTGAATTCTTGCTTGTCATTTAAAACCCAACTCAAGATTTTACCTCCTCAATGAAGCCTTCCTTGCCTCTCCCAGCTAGTAAAAACTATTTCCGTTTTTTGGACTACCTAGCACTGTGCTTGCTTCTCCCTAATATGTGTATTGTTTTTGTATTCAATTCAACAAATCAATATTTAATCAGTGCCTATTGATGTAAGGCTGTATGCCTGGCACTGGGGATCCAAAGGCAAAATAGACTCTGATCTCATTGATTTTACATTCTATGGGAAGAAGCAATGAAGATGCACATGATAAATATAGTCATTTCAGGGGGCTGTGAGAGCACAAGCAGCTAGGGAGACCAGAAAAGAATTCCCAGCAGGAGTCCCCTCTGGGGTGAGGCTGAACCTTGAAGGAACTTAGGAATTCAAGGGAACATGGGGGAGAAGGCAGGGTATCTTAAGTGTGGGAGACAACCTATACAAAGGCCCAGAGATGACTGGAATGTAGCAGGCCTGAAGGAATACAAGTGGGAGATAGACTGGGCAGGACCTTAAATGCCAGGGGAGGAGTATGTATTTTATCTTGGAGGCCACTGGAGAGTTTTAAGTAGCCATTGACATGGGTTATTCCTATGTCTTAGGGAGATTATTTTGGCAAATGTGTGGAGAGATTTCTATTTTGTCATCAGAAAAAGGGGCAGAAGGCTTTGAAAGTTTTGTTTGGGGACTGTACCCAACTAACCACTGATTTTAAAAATATTTAATAAATATTTGACAAATATCAGATAGACTGTTACTATTATCAGGCACAAATTCATGTGAGAATGGATTAAAAGGATCTTATTTTTACACCCTCTGCTTTACTTTTCCCAGATGCAACCTCTGGGCATCAGGCAGGATGGTCACAGTGGAGAGGGCTACTGAACCTGAGCCAGAAGAATTGGGTTTGAATCCTAGCTGTTAATTCCTGCCTGTGGATACTTTGCCTCATTTATCCCCTTCCAGCCATTAGGTCAGTTTCCTTATCAATGAAATTGGGTGATGGTTAACTGTTTTTGTCATCGACCTCTCTGGCAAATAGGTAGGGTATTATAAATTTCTCAGAATAATGGTTTTAATTGCATAAAACAAAATACAAAGGAAACCAAGTATATTGAAATTTATCTATAAAAATGCTTTTAAAAATTCATGCACCTAAGGTTAAGAATGAGATGATCTGTCACTGAGGTCTCTTCTAGCCCTAGCCTTTTCAGTTCTAATGTAGATCTAATATTGGATCAAGGATACAATTTTTTTTGGTGGCTTTCCTAGAGGAAAGGCAATTGTGTATGTGTATATAAACAAATGATCTAATAGTGTATGAGACTATGGGCCAAAGACTGATGAGCCCCAAACACTGCAGCTCTTTGGAAACAAAGCTGGCAAGTTCACCTTCAAAGTCAGGCTACTTCTCTTACCTTTTTTTAACCTGCTTCACAGGAACATTAAGATGTTTTACTATGTCATCCACAGTCTCACTATTAGCTGAAATGATGCCCACACTTCTGGCAATAACTTTGACTGTGATTGGATGATCACCTGTCACCATGATAAACTGAATTAAGAAGAAAGAAAAATATAACCAATGAGAAGCAGATCAAGCATAAACCAATGTGTAACAATGGGCAACATGACTGTTCCTGGCTGAGGCAAAAGCTAGACATGAGTCCTTTCCCTGTACTTTCCACAGAAAAAGTATAGTAGATATTTGTGGGAAAATAATCTTAGGGACAGGATAGAGTCCTCTGCTTTTGACAAGGATTAGCTGACTAGCTATAGGATATTGTAAAAGCCATTCTGGAATCAAAGATGTGCTTGGCACTGGGGATCCAAGTAGGTTATAATCAATGTTGATAACATAATTGCCCTTTGAGGGAGCCTTAGTTGTGACATATCTCTCTCCTCCCCCTGGAAAAGACCAGTACCAGTACATTTTCTATATAATTACTTGGTCCATTGTCCTTTGTCCCTTCTTTCCCTTCTTCATAGGAGGGAAACTTTTGGTGCAATTTCTTTCTGTTTTTCTGAGAAAAAGGATATGGTAATATATATTACATATAATATATGTGGAATTATATATTCTGCTTTAAAGGCTCACAAAGAAAAGTGGAATTAGGAAAATGCTAAAAGATATAACTACATTTATGTGGACTGGTTATATACTATGTTATAGCTAAAAGGTCATTGTTTCTATTAATAAATAACCACAATTAGGATAGTTTATATTTATGGAGTACATTTATATAGGTTTGCAACATCCTTTATCTTTTTTTATAAGAATCTCAGGGAGGTTAAGTGATTTGCCCAAAATGATACCTATATGTAGCTAGTAAATGGAGGGGCTGGAAAGAGTTCCATGCCACAATGTGGAAAATAAACATTAATTAAAAAAATATTTTTATGTCTTTTCATTTCCTTTCATATTTCATTGGGAAAATGAGATTAAACAACATAATATATGTAAAGATTTTGCAGATCATACAACTGCTCTATCTAACCATTCCTTTGGCTATCTCCATTGCACCAGACTCAAGTATTAAGGTGTTAAACAGTAACTGTACTGAGAAGAAACTTCTCTACAGTATTCCAATACACCAGTATCCCAATAACCAATGAAAATCTAACATCGAAAACATAAAAGGAATAGGGGTTGAAGCTGGACCAATAATTTCATTGATGATGAAATAAATGTCCTCTAACATTTGTAGATTAGCATCTTTTCAGTAACTTTCAAGAGAGTTGTGTAGAGCACTGGTAGGTTGTCAGTGTCCTATCTAGGGTCATTTAGCCAGCATGTGTCAGGAAGATTGAGTCTGTCATGTATGAAAGACTTGAACTCAGGTCTTCCTGAATTTTAAGCCAGTTCTCTATCCATTCAGTTTATAATGCCTCTTAAATGTAAACGGGAAAAGGAAAATACATGGGATTGATAGAGAGGACTTCACTGTAAAATGAAACTTCCTCAAAGGATCTTTCTCATCTGTGAAGGACTCCAAGAGGTAGGAAAGTAGAACTCTACCTTAATGTCTGCATTGTGGACAATGGATCAAGGGGGATCAATCGGTGATATCAGCCCCACAAAGCAGAGATCAGAGGTGGGAAAATTCATGGCCTCTACATCAAAGGAATAGGTATCTGGAAACTCATCTTCTGGCAGGTAGAGGTGACAGAAACCTGGAATAGACACAAGTGAAGCACAATGAAGGATCAAAGTTGCTTTTTCTTGAATGGAAACTTGAGTCCCCTTCCCTGTACTTTCCACAGAAAAGGAAAAGTAGATATTTGTGGGAAAGTAATTTTAGGGACAATCTGGAATCCTTTGTTTTTGACAAGGATTAGCTGTCTAGCTATGGGATATTGTAAAAGCCATTCTGGAATCAAATTCAAAATTAGGTCAAAGAATCAGATTTCTAAACTAAAAAAAAGACCTTGCATGCCCACTAATCCAACCTCCTCAGTTTTACTCATGTGGAAACTGAGCTCTGGACTTGTAAATTCAGGTAGGACAGTCCCTAAAAGCCATCCTAGTTGGGTTAAATAGATCTAATATTTTTAAATCTCTCCATTTTCCAGGACCTACAATTTTAAAACTCTCTAACATTGCTTCCTTCCCCAGGCTTATCATTGGAAAATCTCATTATGCTGCAAGACTGAATCTTACTGAAATCTACATCTCAGTACCCTCAGCTTTTCTCATTGAACCCTATGACTAGATGGCAGAGACATGGGTTCTAAGCTATTAAAATTTAGACAAAAAAATGGTTAAGTTTCTTTCCTGGGAATTCCTCATGCTAAGTTCCAACTGTTAAAAAAAAAAGATTTTTTTTTCTTCTTACAGCATAACTATAGTGAAAACGTATTTAATAGGAGTGTATGTATGGAACCTATATAAAATTGTATGCTCTCTCAAGGAGGGAGGGAGGAAGTAGGGGGGAGGGAGGGGAAAAAATGTAAGTTATATGGTAGTGATTGTAGAACACTGAAAATAAATAAAATCAATAAAATAAAGATTTTTTTTAAAGCATAGACTATTCATTCAAGGATTCATGAATTCGTTGATGGTTTCTGCAATTAGGGAATGGAGGACCATTAATAAAATCAGGGGTTCTTGGAGCATTTATATGAATGTTTAAGTATTAAGTATGCTTTTCCTTTCCCCACACAAATTCCAATGTCCTTTAGAAACACATTCTCCATCAATTCATTTCCTTACCTTATCACCTTCCACCGTTTTTAATAAACTTGTCCATTTTCTCAACTTAAATCCTTTAAGTATTAGTGGCCAACTCACCCAGTACTCTCTCCCCTAAGCCTCCCAGCTCCCTGTATACAGTTTAGAAGGCCTCTGCAGTGCTTTCATCCAGAGGTTGCTCCTGGTCATTGATCATGATGGTGCTGCATCTCCAGGATCCCCTCAGGAGCTCCTTTCACCACCAAGAGGAAGTGTTTGTCCTTGAGGTCATCTGTCTCATGGATGGAGAGCTGGGAGAAAGGAATTAAGTGAATGTGTTCAATGGGGCATATCAGTGTTGCTGTCACTTCTAAGAAGACTGAAGCACTCCTCCACAACTAGCCACGCAGAAGAAGGAAAATCATGTCTTACTCTTTGTATGCTTGACTTCCCTGCAGTGAAAACAGGAGGCATATAGATGGCGTTGGTATACACTGAAGCCTCCTCCATTGATGGGATCAAGCAGCTAGAACAGGAGAGACCTCAGAGACCCTATGGTCCAGACTCCTCATTTTATAGATGAAAGACCTGAAGTCTAGTGAGGTTAAATGACTTGCCTCACTTGGACCATTTGGGAAGTAAATGGCAGAGGTAAGATTTAAATCCAAGAATTCTCCATCTATACCCAGCATTCCTTCTATTGTGATTTGCTATTCAAAAGCCATGGTGATCTCAAAGATCCCCAGGGCGACTTCCCTTAGAAAAGGAGACTGTAACTTGGCCCCAACCTAAAGCTGTAGCCTGGGTTTTCATATGAGGTATCAGTAGATCCAAACCGAAGCAGTGCCTCTCTCTAGAAAGGAAGAGAGGTCCTTTTAGCTGGTGGCACAAATGCCACTGAATGTCATACCCAGGGCAGGATTATCTACTGCAGGTTTCACAGCAGCAGGAATCATCTCCTTCTGTGATCCCTTCCCCTCTTCCAGGTTTCAGAGTGTTGATATTTTGAAGCTAGAGAGAGAGCCTGGGCAGTAGCCCATAGTCTCAACCTTAGGGCTGGACAGCTTCTTGGTGGAATAGAGAACTGAGACCAATAAATATTCCCTCTACTTCTTTCCATGTGTGAAATGTTCTGGGCACCCATTGGTCTCAATGTAGGGCCTCTTAAACATTAACCAAATTACAGGGTCATCAAGAGAGATGACCTTTAAGACAAGAAAAGGAATTCCAGGGCCCCAGAGACTTAAATTGCATGAGTTTTTAGTATAGTTACATTCACCTGGGACTCTTTCTTTCTTGTCACCCACTGTCAATGAAGACAATCTTATATGTAGGTACTCTCTGAGACAGGGAACCAGGAGAATAGTGCCAACGTGATAACCTTCATAGCTTCATTTATTAAGCTGTTATTTTAGGAGATTGGGGAAAAAGTATATGTCTATGTAAGGGGAGGACAGTTGCTGTTCAGTCATTTCAGTTGACTCTTCATGACCCCATTTATGGTTTTCTTGGCAAACATATTGGAGTGGTTTGGCATTTCCTCCTCCACCACATTTTGCAGATGAGGCAAAGAGGGCTAAGTGACTTGCCCAGGGTCACACAGCTAGTAAGTGTCTGAGGCCAGATTTGAAATCAGGAAGAGTCTTCCTGACTCTAGGACAGGTACTTTACAGCACCACCTAGCTGCCTAGGGGTGGGCTGAGTGTGGGTGGATAAGGGAATTTTTACTTTAAGGCTCAATTTCACTTTGCTCCAGACTCAACAAAAAAGCCACCAGTTGAATTTTTAACATTAACTACTCATTCTGCCAGGTCCCTCAACACTTTGGGTTCTGAAGAGTGACTTCATATTAGCAAAAGAACCCACAGATCCCCAGCTCATAGAATAACTGCACAGAATGGAATGAAATCTACAAAGCTCCTGTTTTTCCCACCTACAGTCGGTAAGGGCAACAAAAACCTAGGTCACAAGTCCCTCAGCACCAGATAAGACAGTGGTCAGGCACGGATTTTTGCAAGGAGACCCTCCTCCAAGCTTCTTCTGCAGATTCATCCTCCTTTCCCTACTGTGCTTCTGGGAAAACAACAGCCCAAAGTAGCCCAGGCTCTACACCTATAGAGTCATTTCATAATTGCAGGTAAGAATAACACTGGGTTAAGAAATAAGCTCCCTGGTTATGAGGAAAAAGCTACCTGAACTTTGTTACTGGAGTTAGAAGGGATTTCAGTCACTTTCCTGTTTCTTTTTCTTTTTTCCATCCCACCACCAGTAATGACCTCTGAGAACTTTAGGAGGGCACTTTCTGAGGCATCTCCCATCACTATTTTCTAGAGATTAAAAAGAAAAATACAAGAAGCAAGGGTAAATCAGATCAAATTTTAACTAGTCTGGCTCTTCCATGGTATTTAAGATTTATTTATAGATATTTATGGAATGACTGGCCTAGACTTAAGTGTTGGCTGTAATTAAGGGGGATTATGCGGTACAGAATTAAATAGAGTTGTCCAGTGATGGGGATTTGTTTTGTGAAGTTTGATTTCAGGCAAAGGGCTGCACATGAAGACCCAGAGGGCCACAGTTTCCTCACCCCAGTATAGATAGTAGATAAGTTCGTGGAAAGGTTGAGATCACTGATTGTGAAAGTAGTTTAGGGTAGGGACAGTTTTCTTTCATGGCTATGCCTAGGAACATCAAAAAGCATAAATGGAGACATAGAAAAAAAGGCAAAAATATAAATGCACCATGAAGAAAAAACAAGTATGGGAAAATATGTCAATTGAGAAGGGTAATGAAACAGATTTAATTAACCTAGGAAATAGGGGAGAAACCAGTTTGAATAGGGCAGAGTGTTACAAGAGACTTGAAAACTAAGCAGAATTTAGAAAATGTTATAGACTAATGAGGCACTTAAGAGAACAGAAGAGCAGGATAAAAATTATTTAATGAGAGTAAGTCTGTCAGTAGCACGTAGGAAGTATTAGAACAGCAAGAAAGGTCTAGCAGTCTAGTCAGGTAATGTTCCAGCAGTCTAGATAAAAGGTGATGAGAACAGAACCCAAGAAGTTACAGGTTCCTGATATTGTAAAGGGGAAAAGAGTATTCAGAGTCACCCTGTGCCTATAGGAAATGAGGAAGAGATTCAAAGGAAACTCCAAACTTTGGCCTTGGACAACAGGTAGAAAGTGACACTGATTGTGGCTAAAGGAATGAATGAATGAACTGAAAGAGAAAGAAGCACAAAGCCCTAGGGACTAAGATTTGGAAAAATACCCATAGTTAGGGACAGAAAAGGTGAAAGCACAGTGGAAGAACAGGAGAAACCAGGGCAGCTTCAATGCTGCAATTCCACTGAGAAGGGAAGAGACAATGCTAGCACACCTCTGTTAGCAGCTCCAACAGCTACACCCTGGATGAGAAAAATTCTTTAATTGATCTGATTACACAATACTTTCATAAGTAATTGTATTGGCATAGGCAATTCCCTTCTGCCAATGCATAGCAGTATCTGTTCTATAACTGAGAGTCTTAGAAAGTTACCTGGGGCATTCCGTTCAATTTAGGGTCTCCTATTTCTGAATGATCTAAGAGAGAACATCTTCCTTACTACACCTACTTTGATACACAAAAGGCAAGTAAATAAAATATATATTTATACACACACACATACATCATATCATATATACGTTTATGACTCTTATAATTCTTTTGCTCAAGAAGTTTCATTAGATCTCTCTTGCATCCTAGGATCAAACACAAACTCTCCTATTTGTCATTTGAAGCCCTTCATAATCTGACTCTGTAACCTGCCCATCCTTTCTACTATTTATGCATTACTACTCTTGAGCTGTCACAGTAACCAAATTGGAGTGCTTCCTGCTCCCCATAGGCAGCATTCTATCTCCCATGTTCTTGCCTGTGCACAGGCCATCTGTCTTGCGTGCTGACAACCACTTTCTTCTCTACTCTGTCTTTCATTACTCTTTGCTCCCTACAATTTTCAGCCCAAGTGCAACTCATATTGAGACCTTTCCCTCTTCCCCCACCTGCTAGTGTTTTTCACTCATACTTTGGGCATGTAATTTTCTTCCAGTAGAATGTGAGCTCCTTAAGGCCAGAGACTATGTATGTCTGGTTGGCCTAGTGCCTAACATATAGTAAGTGCTTAATAAATGCTCAATTCAATGACTTAGATGAGTCCTATGAGTTCCTTGGAGGAACACATAGAACTAATTTACATAGTTTCAGCACTAGGGAATAAGATCACAAAATTTCCTTTGACATGGTGATGGATTCAGTAGGAACCATAATGAACTATAGCCTTGTTCAAACTACAACACACTGCCTGAAGTCAGTATTCGGAGACCTCCTCCACTTTTTCCTATGACTCTACAAAGCAAAGCAGACTGAAGTCAAGGTACTATTTTGTTACTTGGCTACATGAAATATTGGCAATTCAAACTTGCTCTTATGTATACTAATTTTTCCCATCTCATTAAGAGGCAACACAGCAGAAGGGGATGGAAGACAGCAAGATGACCTGGAGATTGGCTTTGATGTCACATCCAGATGAGCAGAAGACCTACCTTCATGATGGGGACACTTTCCCGTCCTGGTGTAAACTCAGCTCGGTTGCACAGTATCACAATCTTGGATACGGAGGCCCAGGTTGCAGAACTTTGGTCAAAGACCTGGTCTGGAAAGCAAGAGAAAGAATGATGTAGCCCATCAAAGACTGCTGTGAGAGAGGAGAGTGAGTCTGTACACCACAGGGTCCAAGCAGATCTCAGGAACAACCTGCTCACCCTATCAGGGTTGGCATGAACTTCCCATGCTTAGTCCCATATCCATGAGATTTCTTCCAAAGCTTTACCTTTCTGATCTTCACTTGTATCAGACTGATAGACTTGGTTGTCAAACCATAGATGGGCCACAGTCATTCTGTTTTGGGTTAGGGTCCCAGTCTTGTCAGAGCAGATGATGGAGGTGGAGCCCAGAGTTTCCACTGCTTCCAGGTTCTTCACCAGACAGTTCTTCTTGGCCATTCATCTTGCTGTCAGGATTAGACTCACCTGGAAATGAAAGAAGGAAAAACATAAACCCCAGTGAGTCAAAATGATAGGAGACTTTTACCTAACCATTTCTGTAGAGAACACATTTTGACCTATCTTTTATGAATAACCATGGCTCAATTATTTGTAGGTAGATGAATATGGGGATAACTGTTACAGTGTTTTTACAAAAAATATTGTGTTTTATTGGTTAAATGAGGTTACAAAACTTATTTTTAAAGAAACAAAATCCTAATTGTGGTTGTTTCCTCTTTTGAACAATCCACAATGATCCACAATGACTTGAGGTGCAAAGGAAAAGTTATCAAATCTGTACCATGTGGATGAAAATCATCATTTGATCTTGGGTCAACTTGAGTGACTGTGTCCTTCTCCAGAAAGACTGTAAGGGAGCTGTGCCCAAGTGGACATCCCAAAGCATTCATCTCATGCTTTGAGTCTTCAAAGAGATATCATGTATCTTCTTAAATATATTCTAGGGTTCATTATCTTCTACACCTAAGTTTATAGCTCAGTTTCAGGTAGCAGATGAACACAGAGACTGCTTTATAATTTGAAGTTCATTCTTTGGATTTCTCTCTTTGCTTTCAGGCAAGACTAGAGTAGATAAACTTATGCATAAGGTTACTTACAGATCTCCTGAAAAGAAGATTTGTATGTTATGATCTTGGATTTTGATTTTGAAACTATCATAAGTAACCCTGTCTGTTCCTCCAACACTCAACCTATTTAAGTCATTCAAGTATTGCCTCCAAAAGGGGAAAGTATTCTACTTTAAAACACTGAAGTAACTTGCAATATACCAGTTCATGTTGGGGACTGAATATTCTATGATTTCATGAGTTTAAGAATCCAGTTAGAGAGCACAGATCACATCATGGACTTACAGTGACAACAGCCACTAGACCCTCTGGTACACTGCCCAAAATGATGCCAATGAGGAAGATGACAGCATCTAGGACCTGGTATTTTATGCATATTGCAATGATGAAGAATACCATGCCAAGAGAAACAGCTACCCCTGCTACAATATGGACAAAGTGCTCAATTTCAATGGCACTTGGTGTCTTCTCATGGCCAACAGATGAAGTCAGTAAGGCAGTTCTTCCAATGATGGTTTGGTCACCTGTATTGATGACCATTTCAGTTGCTGTTCCTGGATGGAAGATATATGGATGATATTCCAGAAGTTCCTGCCTGTAAGGGGTACAGACTGCTTGGGCTTTTGTCTTCATCTTTTAGCCTGACGTGACCACCAGGTAGGTATTGCCCTGATCTGAAGAATTGCATATTATTAGATCAAGTATTGGCATATCATGTATAGCTACTTCTTTTTGGTTTTCCTTAGGAAAAAATCTTGTGTGAAGTAGAGAGGAAGACCAAGAGGTAAAGACTGAGTAGAAGAGCCTTTAATTTTTATGTAATGTTTACTCTATATTTTCCACTAGACCTACCTTCCAAGCAGGTTGTAGAGTAAAAGTCAACATTCTTTATCTCTAAGGGATTCTCATGGGTAAGATCACAAGAACTAGATTGAGATGAATTATCTACCTGTGAATAAATTCAATTCAATTAAACAAACATTCATTAACTACCTACTATATGCAAAAAAAAAAAGAATCTTTACCTTGAAGGATTTTCCTTTCTACTGAGTGGGGGAAGGGTGAAAGAAAAAATATGAATATACAAAGTAAACAAATTTTATACTAAATAATACAAAGTAATTTTCTTAAGACGCATTTGAGAAAGGTCTAGAATTGGGCACTGTATTGTCCATTTGCTTTAATCAAGGACTATTGGTGGGGACTGTAGGTTACAGATCTGGGACCAGATCCAATCATCATTGAAGGGAACTCTGCAATATTGCTTACCTTACATCCCTGTGAGGACAGGATCCTGGTATCAGCAGGAATCTGGTCTTCACCTTTTAATCTCTACAATATCTCCTACAACCAGCTGCTTTGCAGGGACCTCCCTCTTTTCTCCATCTCTGATGAGAAAAGCTCTCTGGGAAATCAAAATGAAAAAGAAACTTCACACCCTGACATGGCATTGTTTTTATCTACCTTTGGTCTGGATGCTCAATATCAGAAGATATTGCAGCTTAAGCTATAGCAAAACTAACAAGTAGCATTTAAATAATGCTTTACTATGTTATCTTATTTGACCCTCACAACAGCCCTAAGAGGTAGCTGCTAGTACTATTTACCAGATGAGGAAACTGAGGTCAAGAGAGGTTAAATGACTTTCCCAGGATCATGAACTAGTATTTGAGGCAGGATTTGAACTCAGGTTTTCTTGGTTCCAAGTCCAAAACTCTATGTCATCTAGTTGTAAGTAGAGCAGTCAGTTTTTCTCTTGGGCCCTGAAGACCTCTAAATGCCACAGGGCACAAGAAGACCTGAAAATATTAATAAAGATTGGGGGGGAAGGGGTTGTAGACTTGACAGAGACAGAGAGAGAGAGAGAGAGAGAGAAAAGCTGCCTGCAGGAATTCATGCTAGTTATAGAGCCTAAGAAGAATGTTAGATTGAACAGCGCAAACAGTTAAAATTCAGGATCTTAGATTTAGAACTGTAAGGAATCTTACAGCTCTTCAGTTAAGTGACAACAAATTTAAAACCCTTTTATTACCAAACAGAGAACACAGAGCCCAGGGAAAGTTCAGTGGCTGTGCTAAGATCATGTAACCAGGAAGTATCCGAGGTAGACAAGTCTTCCTGATTCCAAGCCCAGTGCCTTATCCTTAATGTCTTCTGTCTTTATGTGACATATAATTGTACCAGTGATTAGCTGGATTCTTCCCTTCTTTATGCAAAATAGGGATCTCATTCCCTTTTCTGTTCTCTAATTAAGGCTGCCACAGTTCCTTTGGTCATCATACAGGAAAAACTGTCATAAGAAGACCATTCTATGCAATGGGAAGGGTATTAGGTTAAGCCATTCTGCCAGCCTTCTGGTGGCAACATCAAGGTAAGCAGGCAAAGAATAGAGAGATGAAAGAAGTAGAATGAGGACATGGATATGGTCACTCTGTCCTAATAAAAAAAATCATTAAAAATAATTTTTCAAACTTCTCAGGAGGCACTTTTTGAGTGAATGAAGAACAAACCAGGCAGAACAATATTAACATTTATAATTAGCAATAAGTGGTGTTTACCAGGACACAGGTCAAGGGAGTTTTGAGCTGCTTACCTGCAGAGTCATCTTAGTGATGCTGGCAATGATGTTGGTGATTTTTGCCTCTTGGTAATAAGTAAATATCCCAGTGAGGATGACCACCAGGATGAGCATAACACCTAAACAGAACTTCAAGAACAGGAAATGGTACCTATGTCAGAGCAGCTGTACTCAAAAAGAACTAGGTGCCTCAAAGGGTGAGAATCTCAACCTGTAAGCAAGTTAGATGCCCAAGTATTTGTTACATAGATCAGTGGGGAACCATTTCATACACTCTTGGCTACCAGGCCCTATGAATCTCCTAAAGGCTTCCCTGAATGCTTCACTTATTAAATTAAGAAATGAGGAAGTAGGTCTTGAGAGGATGAGCTTAGAGCCCAAGCATATTGATACAGGACCTGTACTCCTTAGGAACCCATGATCCTTTCCTGTTTCATCTCTGTGGCATAGAAACAGCAGCCCTCAGTACACCTCTACCCTTACCTTCTACCTTATAGATGTAGCAGCTGCAGCCTGCAGAAGTCTAGCAACATGACCCCACTCAGGAGTGATTCCATGGCAGAATCAGAATTGCATTCCCTGTTTCCCTGACTGTCAGCCCAGGACTGGCTATGAGAAGCATTAGCTTCTGGTATCCCTTCTATGACAGAGAAGCCAATGATAAAAACCATGGCAGGAAGTTTTAGGTACTTACATTATCCATGGAAGCATACTTGTCCTTTGGAAACTCAATCAGATATGCCATGAAACAGAGGACAGCTCCTTCCCACAAAAGGCTGGAGAACCCACCTACCATTTATTTAAGGAATTTGATGATTTCTGGAGTTTCTTTGGGTGCAGTAAGGATATTGGGGTCATCCTGAGCCAAGATCTCTGAAGCTCTTATGCTAGTGAGATCCTGCAAAGAGAAAGCCAGGAAAAATAGGTGTTGAAGAATGATTGGACATTCTTAGCCTTGTGGATATAGAACTCTAGGGGGTGGTTTTTAAAAAATTTTTATTTCTGTTGGGGGTTGGAGGGATACCTGTATTTGGAGTGAAAATCCTGACTTTGTGAAGCTCCTAGGTATCATAGCTTTTCCTTTTGAATTTCTATATTTCTCAGAGCAAGGGAAAGACCAATTTAGATTTCCCAAAGAGCTATCCTACATGCCTAAATAAAAAAGAGGAAATATTTTTTCTTGGTTTAAGAGTGAGGATTTATAGAGATTAAAACAAAATAGTTGTGGCCCTGGAGTCAGAAGATCTGGATTCAAATCTTGCCTCTGAAATCATCTTGTGACATTGGGCTAATCTTCCTGGTTCTCAGTCTTCTATAAAATTAACACATTGGGCTAGAAATCCTTAGGATTTTTTTCTAAGTTTAGATCTATGATCTTTCAATGATAACCAGGGTTAAAATCAAAAGAGTTCTGCTTAGAAAAAATCTTATGTAATCTCTATAATAGATGTTGCCAGTCCTTTTCTCTGTCCACCCTAGATAGGGTATTACCTAGCTTTGAAATCCTCTCAATCCTTCAAGACCTCACGTACATTTCACCTACTCTGTGAAGCATTGCCTTGTCACATAACTTTGTGAACTCTAGGAATTTGTTTCTGTCATAGCCTATCTGAACAACTTTAATTGTACCACAGTGGCTTGTACTATATTTATTTGTGTACATGGTAGCCATAGATCCTCCACCTTACTAGGATGTAAACACTCCGAGGGCTGGAATTCTATTTTATTCACCTTTGAATCTCCTTCTACACCTAACATAGGTGTTTAACTAATGTCTATTACTATCTATACTATCTAATACTATCTAATTGGAATGCTTGCTCAGGCGCAAGAATGCATATGGTGGCCCAAATACCCTTTGACCTAGCAATATCACTTCTAGGACTGTATCTCAATGAGATCATAAAAATGGGGAAAGGATCCATATGTACAAAAATGTTTATAGCAGCTCTTTTTGTGGTGGCCAGGAACTGAAAATTGAGGTGATGCCCATCAATTGGGGAACGGCTGAACAAGCTGTGGTATATGAATCTAATGGAATGCTGTTGTGCTATAAGAAATGATGAAAAGGTGGACTTTAGAAAAACTTGGAAAAACTTGTATGGACTGATGCTTAGCGAAGTAAGCAGAACCAGGAGAACATGGTACACAGTAATGGTTACAGTGTGTGATGACTGACTTTGACAGAATTAACCCATCTCAGCAATGCAAAGACCTAAAACAATTCCAGGGGACTCATGATGGAAAATGCCATCCACATCCACAGAGAAAGAACTATGGAGCTGGAAAGAAGATTGAAGCAGACCATTTTCTTTTTTCTTTGTTTTTCTTTCTCATGCTTCTATTCATTATAATTCCTCTATGCAACATGAGTAATGTGAAAATGTTTAATGAGAATGTATACATACAGCCTATACCAGATTGAGTGACATCTTGGAGAGAGAGAAGGGAGAGAGGGGGAGAAAATTGAAAACTTTAAGTGAATGTTGAAAACTAAAATTAAATTAAATGAAAGAATGTATACAGTGCTTAAAACAAACAAACCCCAAAACCTAAAACCTGCCTCATGTTAGGCACTGCTTGTTATCAAGTTCTATGCTGTGAGATCCACCATAGAAAGTAGTATTTTTTTGTGGAAGAAAATCCTGGACCTAGTTGTTCTCATCTATCAGTCGGTTAGACATGGCATAACCACTTTGAAATTTTAAAATCCATGAGGCAAGAAAGTTGCTTGGTCCAGAGCTTAGGGACCAATCCACTGAAAGGATTCCCAGCCAGCTGTTCCATGGTACTACACTAAACTTACTGATGGGCTACTGCTCTAATCAAGCTGGGAGAACTCGGACATCCTTCTTTCTTCTCATAAACCCCCAGTAACATGACATGAATAACCCTTGTTTAAGCAATTGAGATAAGTTTAGTCCTTAACTGGAGACATTACATCCTTCCCATCATTCAGGGATCCCTTCCAAAGTTACTGATGACTGTGTCCCAGTCAAGGGACATCAGGGAGGACCAGGCAACCTTTCTTATCAAGGAGCTAAACAAATCCACTAGCTTTACTTTAAGTTGCTAAAATGAATTACTGACACTAAAGGTGTTTCCCACCTTTCCTCACCCCCTAAGAGATGGAGAAGCAAGTACTCAATGTTGGTCCTTCATCCTCTCAATGACTTACTTAGATGATGTTTATTCCATTCTTTTCTTCTAATTCCTTAGTGCTGAGTTTGTGGTCATCCTAAAATTCAAGAGAGAAAAGAGAGAACCCTGTGAATATGAAGTTGCTTAAATTAAGTGACTATTTCTTACTAGTCACTGGAACAACAGGACAAAGGTGGATTCAGGCCACAGAATCCCAGAACAGGAAGGGGTCCTAAAGTCATGAATGACCTAGGTTGCTTCAGACATCTAATGACTGTGTAATTTGATCTTAGGCTGAATCAGTCACCCTCTCATTGCCTCAGGCATCTTAAAGTTTATAGTTCATTAGAGAATCACCGGCAAAGATTAGAAGTATTGCCACTCTGGGAATTCTCCACCCCAAGATTTAAATTTACCCTTCCTCAGTCGGTAGAATTTGTTCCCATTTACAGAAACAAGGATTGTGAATTAGTGGCTTGCCCATTAGATCAAAACTAATGGGTCAATGACCTTTCTGATAAGGATAATGCAATCTTTGAATTCTGCATTATAGTGTCTATGGGAAGACTAAGGAAAACTTCTAGTAAAGATGGCCTCCGGGTAAAGATTTTATCAGCCTAATTTTAACATGGAACAAATTTAACCCTAGCCAACATTAATAGTTACCATTTATACAGCCTGTGTTATGTGCTTATTATGTTATTATGTTGAATATAATAACTGTGTTAAATACTATACAATTATCTCATTTGATCCATACAACAACTCTGGAAGTTGGGGCTATTATCCTCATTTTGCTAATGAGGAAACTGAGGCAGTTTGAGTGACTTACCATAGTCACAGAGCTAGTGAATTTCTATGGTTATGTTTGAATTCAAGTCTTCCTCATTCCAGGCCCAGCACTATATCCCACTGCCTCATTCAGCTAATCAAGTACATTTTTTAAAAAATAAATTAATTTTTAAAATTACTGAGGTGTATTTTTTGCAGGGGTGGGGGAATCAATGGGGATTAAGTGACTTGCCCAGGTTTACACAGTTAGTGTCTTGAGACCACATATGAACTCAGGTCCTCCTGCCTTCAGAGCTGATTTTCTATCTACTGAACCAACCTGAGGTTCATTTTTTGAAAAACCTCAGACAATGGATTTTTTTGTTTTTGCAAGAAGTATCTAAAAGTGGCAGATGAAAGCAGGCCTTGGGTCCTATGGACAACATAGCATAATTACTTGGGAAAGCCCTGGATTTTATTTACAATCTGGATAGGTATTTGTATCCTGATTCTACTAATGAATACTAGTAGGATAGGCTCTTTGACTCAGTTTCCTCATCTGCAAAATGGTCTAGATTGTTAAAAATTTCAACTCTAAGCCATCTATTTCCTTGGCCAAGCAAAAATGGCATGAAAAAAAAGTAGAAGAAACTTAGCCAAGATACTTCCAGTCACATCAGGAGTTGACCAGATCGAGGTCTTTCTTGAATTCTTTCTGCTGGTCCTTCTTGTGAATTCTCAAATATTCCTTCAACTTTCCTTTGCCATCACCCTTGTCTGATGTTTCGATGTCTTTTGTTCCATTGACCTCAATGGAGTAAATTTATGATTTTTCCTGAAATAGGAAGAAAGAATAAGTATCAGTTGAAAATCCATCTTTTGTCAAACTGGAGTCCTGGAGGTCAAGGTGACAGGTCTGTAAAAATCTCTTCTGACTCCCCTCCCTCTCATTTCCACAACCATAAAGAGAAAGATAAGTGGAGTAGGGACCGTATCTACAGTATAAATGGAAAAATAATCTTCCCTTTCCCTTAGCCCCAGGGGTAGCTTTCCTTTCCTTCCCTCTTAGTGGGGAGAGCTTAGGATTCCTTTGCTACTCCTTAAGAAAAGCACTGGACTCACACACACAGACAGGCTAAGCAAAACTTCTTTTAAACGGATGATTGGGTTCCCAAGTTTGGGTGTGGTGATTCAGTCTCAGAGTAGCCAGAAGGAAGACATTCTAATGAAGGGAAAGGGAACAAGTATCTTTTAAGTGCCTACTATGTGTCATGCACTCTGCAAAAGTGCTTTACAAGTACTCTCATTTGATCAAGAAGCATCAGATCCCTGTTACTTTCCTTTCACTGAAAAACAAAATGCTAGCCTAGAAGCCAAGACTTCACTTGCCCTCCACTCTCAAACCCAAGGAGTACATCCACTTTTTGGAGAAAAGGGACCTAGGTCTGAATGACAACGAGCTAAAGAAGCTAAAAGAGAGGGCAGCAAGACCATGACTCCACCCTTCTCCTTTAGTTCTTCCCCACTGTCAAGTTCCAAGATAAATGTATTCTTTTCTCCTTCCCACAACAGATCTAGGCTCAGATATTCACACTCAGCCTGAATTTTTATAAATTTTGTAGACAATTGAATTTGTCAATCTGAATTGTCAAAATTGATGTGAGGATAGGTCTCTCCACCTCTGAAGAAACTAGTAAGACTTAAGGACAGAGGGATTCTAATGAACAGATTTCAAACCCTTATTCCCTGCTTTTTCTACTCTGTAGAATCCCTCGAGACCCCATTTTTTCCCTTCTTTTCCCAGCCACTGGGACCTGTCAAGTCTTTCCAAGCAAAGGCAGACAATGTCCTTAAAGTGGAGGGGTAAGGGTTTGAGGATCAGTAGATCACAGCACACACCTTCCCCATTAGCACAAAGGCTGTGAGGAGGTTCCACGGAAGTGGAGTGGAGTCTTGAGCAGAGAGAGAGGTGGAGGATTCAAGGAATTAAACCCCAAGCCAAAGAACTCAGGAGTACAAACATCAGGTCACAGGAGCTTACAGGTTTAGGCAGGGCAGTTATCAGGTTCTAAAAGCAAGCACCTGCTCTCTTCCTTTTAAATCTACACTTGGGACCCTCCCACTCTCACTTGTAAGGGCTGGTTCAAACTGGTCTCTACCATCTTTAGGGAGGTGGGGAAATAATACCACAAGTAGGTAAATCCCTTGGGCTAGGAATGAAGAATCTAGTCCAGATTCAAGGGCTTCTAGGGCCTAGGAAGGAATTCTCCTTCAAACAAATAATTTTCACCTACTCATACAAGCAAATAATAGTACAACATCATTCTCCAGCCTTAATTTAAACAATATTTATAGCATCACTGAGAAGGGGAATGGTTTTGGGTAGGGGTTGGTGTCTATGACATACTCCCGACATGAGTCACATTTTCTTGTTCATTCAAGGGCCAATAAGTCCCTAGAGAAATAGGCAGCTCTAAGTGACATCTTTCAGTTATTTGTGTTTTAATAAATTTCCTCTTCTCTCTCTGCTGCCTGTATCTGTTACAAGAATAGGCCCCTAAGTGGCACATTTAGGCATAAAGAAATCCCTTTTGAATATAGGGGAATTAAAATTTCTGTTGGCATGCACAGCCATCCTTTTGTTGGTCTCTTCATTTGGAATCTAAGTGTTGTGAAAGGTCCCATTTCTCAAATATGTAGGAGACTGATACAAATTTATAAAAAATAAGAGCCATTCCTCAACTGATAAACAGTCAAAGGATATGTACAGGCAGTTTTAAGAAAAATAAATCAAAACTGTCAATAATCACATGAAAATGCTCTAAATCACTACAGATTAGAGAAATGCAAATTCTGAGAGATTACTTCACACCTATCATTTTGGCTAATATGACACAAAAGGAAAATGACAAATGCTGGAAAGGATATGGTAAAATTGGGGCACTAATGCATTGTTGGTAGAGTTGTGAACTAGTACAACCATTCTGGAGAACAATTTGGAATTATGCCTAAAGGGCTCTAAAACTATGCATACCCTGTGACCCAGCAATACCACCACTAGTTCTGTGTCCCAAAGAGATCAAAGAAAAGGGAAAATATCTTTTTTGTACAAAAATATTTATAGCAGCTTTTTTTTTTTTGTGATGGCTTTGGAATGAAGGGGATGCCCACCAATGGGTGAATGGCTAAACAAGTTGTTACATTATGATTGTGATGGAATACTATTATGCTATAAGCAATGATTCTCAGTAGTAATTGTGGGACAGAGAAACTAATGTCTCTGAACTCAGATTTATTTGATGAAATGGAAAGACAGTTCACAGACTTTAATACCTTTAAAAATTGACCATGGGAGAATGTGCTTAGTCGTTGCCTTTCTCATTAATTTTAGAAAAGAGTTTCTACCTAATTAGACATATAGGTTTCCACCATCTATTCCTATCCTCCTTCTGGTACCACAGGTCCCTTTGAGTGACATTTGACCTGAACTTTTCTAGGGATCCAAATTCAGTCACCATTGTGGTGCCCAATTCTCAGGTGTCCCAGAAGTGTGTGTGTATGTGTAGACATGTATCAAGGAGAACAAATGGTACCCTCTTCCAGGCTCATCCTCTATTGTTAAAAATCTCTCTACCTCACCTTCTGGGTATTCCACAATGCTGTCCACCACGAGAGATAATGAGCCATCTAAACTTCCCTATGAGCATCACTTTTTGATTTGCCTTTGCAATATTTTTCAATGTGTCCTCTTTTCTCCCCTGACCCTGCCATTACCCAGTCATTCTCTCATCACCTCATGCCTGGACTATTGTAATTACCAACTGGTTTTTCTTTTTGCCACATGACTCTCTCCCACTCTAGCCTATCCTCCACTCAGCTGTCAAAGTGATCTTCCTAAAGATCAGATCTGACCATGTCATCTGTATAGAGATTCCCTATCACCTTCAGGATCAAATCTAAAAATCTGTCTCTCAAGTCCTTTACAACCTAGCATTCCTTCATCATCTTTCCAGTCTTCCTATACCTTACACACCCCTGTGTATTCTTGAATCCAATGACCCTGGTCTCTTTGTTCAAAATACTCTATCTCTAGATTCCAGGCTCTTTTACTGACTGTATCATAAACCAGAAATGCTCTTCCTCCTCATCTTGACTTCTTGTCTTCTCTGGGCTCTTTCAAGTCTGAACAAAAATCTCACTAAAATCAACTAAAATCTTCACAGGAAGCCTTTTCCTGTCCCTCTGAATTTTAATGCCTTTCCTCTACTGATTATTTCTAGTTTACCCTTGACATACAATATTGACATATTATATGGATGTACAATATTGATGAGTTTCTCCCGACAACCAAATTTTGACATAATTTTCCATAAGCCTTGGTCAGACCTACAAACATTGTATACAGACCTCTGTTCTGCTCCTAGCATTTCTCCTGGAGTTGTCAGGCAGCAAACACTATATTAACTGTTCCTTGGCCCTTTCTGAAGCCACACTGACTCTCAGGTAGATCACCATCTTCCTGGTGAAGGATCAGCCTATTAAGGAGGCTTCTAGCAAGAATTTTGCCAGTAATGACTAAGAGAGAGATCCCCCTGTGATTGTTGTAGGACAATCTATTTCCTTTACTTTTATAGAGATGGACAACAAAGGTATCCTTGAACAGGATCCTAGGGGATAACCTCCTCTTGACATATAACCTGGAAAATTTCAGTCAGCTTTTATCTGAGCAATGGTCCCCCTACCTTGTAAATCTCAGCTGGAATAGAATCAGTGCCAGATGCTTTGCCACATGAAAGGAGTCTAATGGTCCTCAAAACTTCTTCTTCAGTTGGAAGTTCAGCTAAGGAGAGATTCACTTCAAGCTGAGATAAACGGTGAATGACCTCAGCATTGATTGATGATGGTCTGTTGAGAATACTATGGAGGTGTTCAGTCCATCTCTCTAGGATCATGTTCTTATCACTAATCAACGTGGCTCCATCAGCACTGAGTAGTTATGATGCACCCTAGGTTTTTGGTCCATAAATAGCTTTCAGGGAATCTGTCAGTATAAAATGGAATTTCATCTGCCTTCTTACTGAGCCAGGAATATTGTATGTCAATTTCATGATGGCACGTTTGCCTGGTTTCTGGATAATGGACAATGTTCTTGCACCTTCCCAGTCACCAAAGGAGTGAAACAGGGGTGTGTGCTTGCTCTCATGCTTTTTTTAGCAAGATGTTTTCAGCCATGTTGTCAAATGCTTTCAATGAAGATGAGCATGGAGTCAAGGTCATCTTACTTATGGTAAGTTCTTCAACTTGAAAAGGCTACAAGTCAAAGCAAAGTGGAGGGAGCATTGGTGCATAGTTTTCTGTCTGCAGCCTCTGAAGCTGAGATGCAACAAAGTATGGATCAATTCTCTGCTGCCTGTGCTAATTTTGACCCAATAACACCAAGAAAACACAGGTGCTCCATTAGCCACCACCACACCATCCATATGTGAAACCATTGGTTACAACAAATGGAAAAGTTTTGAATGCTGTGGATAAGTTCACTTTAGTGTACTTTCCAGGGATGTACACATTGACAATGAAGTTGATGCATGCATTTCCAGAGCTAGCTCAGTGTTTGGGAGGCTCTGAAGAAAACTTATTAGGAGAGGTTTTGGGAGAGAAGAGGTATTAGACTGACTACCAAACTGAAGGTCTACAGAGCTGTTGTGCTGATCCCATTGTTGTATGTATGCCTGTGAAACATAGACAGGCTACTAGCACCATGCCAGGAAACAATTGCATGCATTTGAACTGTCTTAGGAAGATTCTGAGGATCACCTGGCAGGATAAGGTACCAGACACCAAGGTCCTTGCTTGAACTGAACTGCCAAGCATTCAAACTATTCTTCAGAGAGCACAACTCTGATGGGCTGGCCACGTTGTTCAAATTAAAAATATTTGCTTGTCAAAAAGACTATTTTATGGGGAACTCACATGGGGCAGGTGATCACATGGTGGTCAGAAGAAGCAATGCAAGGATACTCTCAATGTCTCTCTCAAATACTTTGGATTTGACTGTGTAAATATGGGAGACACTGGCACAGGACCGCTCAACAGGCTTGCCCACATCAGAAAGGGTACTCTATGAGCAAAGCAGAATTGAGACAGCACAAAGTAAATGTAGGATGTGCAAATTTGGAGTATCCATCTCAAATATTCACATGGACTATCTGTGCCCATATTCACACATTTATTCACACTACTATCTGTGGTAAAGCATTCTGAGCTTGTATTGGTCTGACCAGCCACAGTTGGACACATTGAAATTTCACTTAATCATGGTGATAGCATTTTGGTCCTCTTTGAAAATGAACAACATCCAAGCATTTCTAATTTACCCTACATATAGTTTGTTTTTACATGGTTATTTATGTGCTTTTTCCCTTCATTAATTTGTGTGATCACTGAGGGCAGGGACTATGTTTTACATATGTTTATATACTTAGCAGTTAACTCAAGGTGTGGTATATAATTGATGCTTAATAAATGTCATTATCACTGATCCTGTTTTAGCCTCAGTTTCCTCATCTGGAAATGGGCTATTTTGAGTACCGAGGAAAATAAGCAAAGTGCTTTGCAAACGTTACACAGCAGTATAAATGTTAATTATTATTGGGCAAGGTCAGGTAGGCGGTGCAGTGGCTGGAGTGCCACACCTGAAAGTTCAGAAGACTTACCAAATCCAGCCCTCAGATACTTACTTGCTGTGTGACCCTGGACAAATTGTTTAATCCTGTTTTTCTCAGTTTCCTATCTATAAAATGAGCTGGAGAAGGAAATGGCAAACCACTCCAATATCTTTGTCAAGAAAACCCAAAATGGAGTCACAAAAAGTTGGATACGACTGAACAACAAAGGTGGCCCAGTGGAGAGAGCCCTAAATTCAGAGTGAGGAAGCTGTGTGACCTTGGGCAAGTATTTAACCTCTAACTCAATTTCCTCATCTATAAAATGGAGATAATGATAGTTCCTGCCTCCCAGGATGTTGGGGAAGGCCAAATGCGATAGCTTATGCAAAGTTATCTTGCAATCCTTAAACACTATCTGGTTCTTTTAATATTTCATGGCTACTAAGGCAACACTTGACCTGTCTGTAAACTAAGCGTTTGTTTCCCCTCAATGACTGACCCACTTTTCTGGTGATATATGAGTACTGAGCATCATAGAATTAGTTAGAAGGCATCCCAGAGGTCATCTAGTACATCTCCCCTCTGCTTTTCCCTTTCTTCCCTTCCTTTTCTTTTTTTTCAATCAAGTAAGCAAGCAACTACTAAGCACCTACTATATGCCAGGCACTGTGCTAAACTGTCATAAACTACCATTTATTTCCTCTCCTTCCCACACCTCTCCCAAAATGAATGGAAAAAAACCCACAACCAACTCTTTATTTTAAATATAAAGAAACTAAAGCCCAAGGAATTGAAATATTTTACCCAAGTTCACACAGATAATTAGTGATATAGCTGGTATTTTAATCCATCATTTGCCTCCAAATCCAGTGCTCTTTTCAATAATGTCGTGCGGCATCATAATCCCAATGCTTACCAAAATGTTAGATTGCATAAAATATAGGGGTGACATCACATCACAAACCATGGATTATAGAGCTGGAAGGGACTTTAGAGATTCTCTAAAGTCCACCTTTTACAGACCAATGATCATTTTTTAAGCACCAACTAAATACTAAATAATAAATGCTAAATACTGGGATACAGAAAAGATGCAAAAGAGTTCCTGCCCTCAAGGAGATTACAAACTAGTGGGAGAGACAACATGCAAATATGTACAGAGCAAGCTGGATAAATAGGAAGTAATTAACAGAGAAAAGACATTGGAATTAAGAGGAATTGGCTTCCCATAAAAGGTGGGGTTTTCTTTGGGACTTAAAGGCAGCCAGGGAAGGGGCAACAGTGGATAGAGTACTGGCTCTGGATTCAGGAGGATCTGAGCTCAAATTCAGCCTCAGACACTTACTAGCTGGTAACCCTGGACGAGTCACTTAACCCCTACTGCCTCTTAAAAATAAATTATTAAAGGAAGCCAGGGAGATCAGTAATTGGATAGGAAGAAAGAGAGCATTCTAGGCACAGGGGACAACCAGAGAAAATGCCCAGAGCCTAGAGATAGAATGACTTAAACTTGGATCGGCCAGGAGGTCATTGTCACTGGATCCAAATGTACTTTGGGAGTAAGGTGTAAGAAAACAGGAAAGGGCTAGTTCATAAATTCTAAACAAAGTATTTTGTATCTGATATTGGAAGCAATAGGCCGCTGGAGTTTATTGAGGTGGAGTGGCATGACATAATTGGACCTGCATTTTAGGAAAATCATTTTAGTGGCTGAAAGGAGTATTCTAATTTCCTTATGGTATCACCCTCTATATCTATATCATATACCCATTTTGACCTCATCTTGGTATATAGTGTAAGATTGTGCCACATTGTTTTCCAGTTTTTCTATCAGTTTTTGTCAAACAATGAATTTTTATCTTAGAGGCTGGAGTCTTTTGGTTTATCAAATATTAGGTTAGTATGGTCATTTACTACCATGTCTTGTGTACCTAATCTATTTTGCTAATCCACCACTTTATTTCTTAGTCAGTACCAGATAGTTTTGATGGTTACTGTTGGTAATCATTTAATATAAACTTTGGACTTTAGTAAGGGCCAGAGCCTGAATTAAGAAGAACCTGAAGTAAATTCAGAGAATGCCTTTTGCTACATCAACAAAGAAGATAGGGCTGATAGCATCCCTTACGAGACCTTTAACCCATGACACTATCTTGAATAATGGGATGTTTTCTCTATCTTAATATTTTGTGGACATATACTATGTTAGAGCATGTTAACGGTAAAGAGAACACAGAAAATCCTTGAGTCGTAATTTCAATTGAAACTTTGTCAAACTGTAATCTTACTGTATTTACAACCTATGCAATTAAGAAATTCCTTTCTTATGGTCTAGTTAATCACTCATGAAGACCGTAAGTCTGAAGGACATAGACCACCTTGGATTGTCCTAAAACAGATTTAAGCCTGGTCAATTTGTTTGAGGTCATCAGAAATTTTCATTTCTGGTTCCATGATCATATGCCGTTAACTTAAGGGACTGATTAGACTAATAATGGTAATAGCCTTTATAATTAAGAATAAAAGTGTATGCATTTAGCCTGTTGCCTTTTCTTTAACCAAACTTCCAGGTCAGCTCTGTTCTACAAAACAGTTTGAGATCTGTATTGTTAGGCCACCTTCCTTTGCATTTCTCATTAGTTCCCTAGGTACTCTTAGCCTTTTGTTACCAGATGAATTTTGCTGTTATTTTTTTCTAGCTTTTTCAAATAATTTTTGGTAGTGTGATTGGTATGGTACTGAATAAGTAAATTGTTAAGATTAGTCCAAGTGGAGATGTTGGGGTGCTGGGGGACCCCAAAATACCGATACGCACCACGGGTCCTACTTGAATGAATTCGACTCAGGCCTTCTTAAAGCCAAAGAAAAACAAAGTTTATTAAAGGTTAGGCCATATTGGGTTGACTCTTAAGGAGCCAAAGCATTTGTAACCACTTGTATTCAAAAGGAGACCAGATAGAATCTCAGCTAGACAGAGTCAGAGTTGGATTCAATCTGAGAGTCTTCATGGAAGCGAGATGGAATTTATATACAGAAAGTCCATAGGAAAGACCTAGAGGTAATCTAGTGTTCTTCGAGGAGGGTCTAAGGAGGATCTTGATGGGACTAGGGTAACTAGTGATGTCATCCAAAGTGGGAAACAGCTGGAAGCAACTGGGAGGTATCAGACAGTGGAAGGCTAGGCTAGGCCAAGGGCAACAGATTTGAGTATGAAAGGCCAGATTAAGTGGGAGGATTCAAGGAGAATTCCAGGAGTTCCCAAGAGTCTGTACCCCATCAGAGAGGCATCAGCAAAGTAGGTGTGTATCAGTGGACGTGCACTTGATACTGTCTTGAAATACGTATTGGTCTGACATTTCCTGGTTTTGACTGTTAGACTTTTCTTTTGAACACCTCTGCCCTGGAGTTTGACATTTTACTGAGGCTAATACGCTGACCACTTAAAGATGGGGGGCAAATGCCTTGGAAAAAACCTTTTTTCTATGATCTCATTGGTACCATGGCCTAACCTTCTGGTGACACTTCTAGAGACTTCTAAGTCCCTTGAAGGAAATCAATCAGTCAGTGAATAAGTGTTTACTAAGCTGTTACTATATAGTAAACAGCTAAGTGGTACAATGGATAAAGCACCAGACCTAGAGTCAAGAAAATTGGAGTTTATAATCCTGCCTCAGATACTTACTGTATGACCCTGGGCAAGTCATTTAAACCCTGTTTGCCTCACTTTTCTCATCTGTAGAATGAGCTGCAGAAGGAATCAGCAAACCACTCCAATATCTTTGCCAAGAAAACCCCAAATGGGGTCACAGAGAGTCGGGCACAACTGAAATGACTGAACAACAACAACTATACCAGGCACTAGGCTATGTGTCGGGGTACAAAGAAAAGCAAAAACAGAGTCCTTGTCTTCCAGGAGCTCATATTCTTATGGAGAGACAATATGAAAACAGCTAAAGATATGCAAAATATATAAGGGTAAATAGGAGGGAGTCTCAAGAGTGACAGTAATACAGTAGTGAGGGGGTAGGGGATATACTGTTCCAATTTTTTTTTTGTCTTCGTATTTCCCAGCCCCTAGCACAGTGTACAAAATATATAGTAGGAGGTCCTGAAATAAGCCGATTCTGAAGCAGAGATTATGGTAGAACCCTAGGATCAAGGAGTGATAAATTTAGAAGTCATATTCTAGTCTAATCCCTCATTCAACAAATGAGGAAACTGAGACCAGTTTAAATAGCTCTACCCAAGTCAATACTGGCACTAGAGTTATTGTCAGCAGTTGAATCTAATTCTTCTGCCTTCAAACCCAGTCATCTTTTCTCTGTACTGCAAACTGCTTTGGTGGAGCCAAGCCAGCTTCCATCAATTTTTAGGGATGTATTTTCATGTAAAATTTTCATAGCAAAAAAAATCTAGGAAGATTCTGAATGAGGAACTAAGGAGATTTGATCAAAACTGCCAGAAAATTCCTCTAATCCTGCCTCAAATTTCTCCCCACTCTTGTTATTCTTCACAAATTAATTTTCCTAAAGCACAGATGTGCCCATGCTACCAGCTCCACCACCCACTCAGTGAACTCCAGTTGCTCCCTATGATAGGGTACAGGCTCTTTGAACCAACCCCCTGGAGCTCTCCTTGAATCTTCCCACATGGTCTGGAATGCCTGAGGTCATAAATCTTTCATTATCACTAGGTCCCAATTGCCTCTGGCTACTTCCCATCCCTGATCCCATCAAAATACCCTTAACCTAGCTTAGCCCTCCACCTCTGAATCACCTCTGGCTGTTTCCTACTCTCAATCTCATCAAAATCCCAAGCTCTAGGTTCTGACCTCTAGTCACCCCAGTTCCATCAAGATCCTTCTCAGACTCTTCCTTAAGACCCTTCCCAAACCCCTCCTCCCCATCACCCCACACTACTTGGCCACCCCTAGATCCCTCCAACAGTCTTTCTGTATATAAACTCCATCCTGCCTCTGTGAAGGTGCTCAGATTCTATCTGGCCCACTTGTCAATACAAGTGTCACAAATGGTGAGGCTTCTTAAGAGTCAACCCAATATGACGGATTTTTAATAAACTTTTCTTTTGACTGAAAGAAGGTTTGAGTCGAATTCATTTGGGCAGGACCTAGGGTATTGATATTTTGGGGTCCCAAGAATCCCAAACCTCAGCACCTATCAATTCTAGGATCAAATATAAAATAAATTGTCATTCAAAGCTCTCCAGGATGTGATCCATTCTTGCCTTTCAAGTTTTCTTACATTCTACTCCCTCTTTCCCAGCTTTAAGCCTTCAACCTAAGGAAACTGCCCCCTTGCTATTCCTTGCAGCAGACTCTCCTCATGTCTGGGCATTTTCACTGTGTAGTCTCCAAACCTATTCTTTCCTGGACTTCTTTCAAATCCCAGCTAAAATCCCAGTTTTTAAAAGAATCTTTTTCCTAATTCCTCTAAATGTTAGAGCCTTGCTAATCCCTTAATGCTAGAGCTTTCCCTCATTTAATTATCTCCACTTTATATTGTATGTGAGATTGGGTCATTTTTATCTCCCCATTTTACCAAGAGGAAATCCAGGTTGAGAGAAATTAAGTGGCTTGTCTAGGGTCACACTGCTAGTAACTGTCTAAGGCAGGATCAAATTCCAATAGTCCTACCTTCAGGTCCAGCACGCTCTCCACTGGGCCATCTATATAAATATGATGCACAGATTTTTCTAGTCTTTGTAACTGTGACCCATTTCTCTCATCCCCAAAACCATAATTATCAAACATTTTTCTTCTATTTTAAATAATTCTACCCACATAAGGAAATTTCATTAGGCTTATCAGGGAGAGACCATACATTTCTAACATCCTATGTAAAATTACTCATTAACTATGAAATCCTTAGCTACCTCTTATGAGAACTGTGTGCAAATTCCTTTCCCCTTCCCTTTGCCCTTTTTACTGGCAGGAAAGCAATCTTGTTCACCTGCCACCACCAATTTGGGATTGATTGAGACTGGAGCAACAAGGTTCTGTGCCATTCTTCTGGAGTCCTCTAGCTATTCATGAAGAAGTAATTTACTTTGGGCAGAGAACTATCTCTTCCAGAATCTGGCATCTGGTCTACAGGGCCAGTTTCACATTATCCAACGTGTGTATGTGTGTGTGTGTGCGTGTGCGTGTGTATTCGTCCTTGGTTGGCAAAGAAGACCGGGCCATCAGAGAAATGATAACATAACTTGCACTTGACTTTTGTTTTTTTGAGTGAGGGAGAGCCATGCAGGTCACCAGCCTCACTTTTCCTCCAGAGCCATCTGAATCCAGTGACCAGATATTCATCAGGATGACTGGAGATGAGCCAGGATGAGGCAATTGGGGTTAGGTGGCTTGCCCAAGGTCACACAGCTAGTGAGTGTCAAGTGTCTGAGGTGAGATTTGAACTCAGGTCCTCCTAACTCCTGCTCTGGTGCTCTATCCACTGTACCACCTGAAGAAACATGAAAAAAGCATTACCTAAAAGACTGGATTCAGTCCAAACCATTCTAGATTCTGACTTTCATCTCTATGGAGTTCTAGGGGATTCTAAGCAAGTCTTGTGAGGCAGACATAGTCCAAGAAACCACCAAGGCAACCATGTATACATAGAATACATACTATTCTATTTATATTTAGAACAGAGATCAAAATTAATTTGAATAATTTCCCAGTCACATGATGGGCAACAAAGAAAGGACACTTACCTTGACTACTGATTTTGTGTAATTGGGAGTTGGTAGCAACCTTCGAGTTCAGACGTGGGAAGTGGTCTACTCACTGATGTTTCAATGTCAATAAAAGAGGCTTGTCAACAGTCTAGACTGGCATTTTTTCTCTAAAATCTTTCTTTCCTAGAACCTTATTTGTCAGTTGTTTTATCTTTAGAAACTTTTGCTGAGGATGAGAAGGCTTTTTTGTCAGAAGGGAAGACAAATACTTCCTCTTTCAGCATTTACAGGAACCAGTTAGAGAAATTGCTGTTCTGGACCAATTATTTCTAGCAAGGTTACTGGTGTCTAGGGTGAAAATTATGGAAAATGGAGTAAAGTTCCCCTTACATCTTAAAATTTGTGATGCAAGAGAGGAGATCTGGGTTTAATCTGATGCGACCCCTAGATTTTGGGAAAGTGTATTTCAGGATTTCAGAGTCATCAATCAATCAATCAATAAACATTTATTAAGCACTTCCTACATGCCAGGTGGGGCAACTAGGTGGTGCAAGGATAGCACACTAGCCCCAGAGTCAGGAAGTTTTGAGATCAAATATGACCTCAGATACTTACTAGCTGTGTAACTTTGGGCAAAGTCACTTAACCCCTATTTGCCTCAGTCTACTCATCTGTAAAATGAGCTAGAGAAGGAGATGGCAAATCACTGTAGTATCTTTGCCAAGAAATCCCCAAATCAGTTCAGGAAGAATCAGACATGACTGAAAGGACTGAACTGCAACAATGACATAAATGAGAAGAATTGCCTCGGGAGATGATGAATGAGTGGTCCCTCATTTTGCAGTTCCTCCAACTGGATGACAACTTGTTGGGTGTCATATAGTTGGGATTATTTTGGAGGTTTAAGTTGGCTCCGGATGTCCTTCTAAATCTGAAATTCAGTGGTAGTTTTTTTTTTTAAATCAACATAAGGAATTTACTCCTGTTATTTCTGCCGAGGAGGATGACCATTGTATTACAAAAGACATAATAGGAATTATTAAAAGAGAGTTGATATCCCAGGTAAATAGGGAGGTAACAGGCATCTTTAAGATCAAGTCCCTAGGCCCAGATAACCTAGTGATTCTTCCCACCCAGAGCTCTCGAAGGACTCTAAAAGAACTGATGGATGTTATTGCTGAGCTACTTTCAATGATTTTTGAATGATGATGGAGAGTGGGAGAGGCCACTGGACCCAGGAAGGGCAAATGCTTCTCTAAATTTCAAAAGAGGGAAGAAAGTAGAGTCTGCAAACCATAGGGCAGTCACCTTGTCTTTGATTCCTGGAAAAATTCTAGATTATATCTTAATAACAATTAAAGGCATCTTTAGTAAATGCCTAGAAAAGGATATTGAACCAGTCATAAAACTGATCTGAAAAAATAACCTTCTGATCAACATAAATAAACAACCACAGTTTCAGGGGACCCAGGATGAAACATTCAGCTCACCTACTGACAGAGAAGTGAAAATTTGCTGCAGAAATCTGCTTTGCTTGACCATGCATGTTTATTAGAAAGGATTAGTTTTCTTTTGATTTTCAATGGAGGAAAGAAGGTAGAAGGGAAAATATATTTGAGTTTATTGAAAAAACTTGTTTCCTTCTTAGATATTCTTTAATTATATCTTCAATGGGTTTTTGTTTCAGGGAGAAATTTGGGGTTATTAAAAACGCTGTACAACTTTCTAAAGGTAATATCTTCCTCCTGTTTAATTCTGGACCCAGTCATTATCTATGTGCAATGTTTACCCAATAAGCATTGTCTACTCACTTTCATAAGACAGTATGGACAATAAACATTCTTCATCCATTTAGTTTTTTCTGCGTGAATAACTAGACCAAAGTCTTTTGAATGATTATGGATCTTGTTTATAGTGATACTAGGTAGCTTCTAAAATCCTATAAACATAGCAGATTAGGTACAGGACAGCTATTTATTTCCTCTAACACATACACACACACGTAATGCAGAAAAATGCAAAAAATTATTAAACTCACATTACCTGAACTTAAATCATCAAATAGTAACTCATTATTCCTATTATATACTCTACTAGGAGGTTGATACTTATACTATGAAACACTCGAGTATTTCACTTTCACCATAGCTATGTACAGTCTGAGCAATTTACTCAAGGTCCCTTTTTTATGGACTAATGGGTATACATGGCTGATCCTTTCATCAATGGTCATCTCCTCAGAGAAGCAGTAGATGCATGAAGCCCCTCTTTCTTCTAGCACCTCTCAGTGACCCCAAACCTCTCAAACTCAGACAGCAGCCACCAAGGCCAGAAACACCCATCTCAGTACGATGACTTGATCACCTATGACCAGGGAGGGAAACAAACACAAAATAGAAGAGGCAGCTAGGGTCCTAAGATTCAGACTTGGTCTCACCCAGCAAGAAGTTCATTTCTTTGCTGCCATTACTCCTAAAGCCGAGAGTGGGGAAAAACTCTTCCTAGTCTTAGTAAATCTGAGAGAGAGTGCCTAGCACAGCTAGGTAGAGCACCGGGCAGGGAGTCAGTCTAGAAGACCCGAGTTCAAAGTTGACTTCAGACATTAGCTGTGAGACCCTGGGCAAGTTACTTACCTGTAGTCTGCCTCACTTTCTTCTACTGTAAAATAAGGATAACAATAGCACCTACCTCACAGAATTGTTGTGAAAATCAAATGAAATTAACTTATAAAAACACTGTACAATGCTTTTTGGAATGCATATGTCACCTTCATAGCAGAACTAACTATATTCACTGCTATTCATCCTGTCCTCCCTTGGCTTGTCGCATTCAGTCCCATGTAACCCTCTTGCTCCCTAAACCTGTTTAGCTTATTGATTTCAGAGATGAGGTGTACTTTAATCACTTAATTATATAACTTTCACTATAATCCCAGCCTCTACCAATCTTTCTTTGCTAATGCTACTGTATTTTGGGATTTGAATCTGGTACCAAATCTTATTTTCCATTTACCACATCTCAACTCTCTTGGCTTTGAGCAAGGGTAATTGACAAGGAAAAAAAATATGCACATACAAAAGGGTATAGTAATTAGATGTGCCCAAAAGAGAAAGAGATGTGGCAGGGTGTACTGGGTAGAGAAGAGGTCTTATAGCCAGGAAGGGTTAGGAATCAGGAATTATCATCTTGATGGGTTCAAATCTAGCCTCAGATACTCGCTGTGTGACCCTGGGAAAGTCACTGAACCCTGTTTGCCTCAGTTTCTTATCTATAAATATTAAGGAAATGAAAAACCAGTGGAGTCACAGAGTGAGACATTATTGAAAAGACTCAACAATAGTTACTGTCCCTATGGAAAGGTCTCTGTACCTTTCCATAGGGTCCAGGACCAATCACTGATCATATGGTAATTAGTCATCAGAGCTCACAGGCAAATAATCTGGCCTTGGGTGGAATGGGTTTTAGGGAAATTGATTCACCTAAGTATTATTAACATAAATTAATCAGGTACTCACTTGTTTTTTCTCTATTTTGCATAAAAATCTTAAGAGTATTTCAATGTCAACAGAAGAGAAAAAGCTTATATTTTAGTGGCCTGAATAATTTCTTCCCTCAAGTGACTCAAGACAATGACATCATATTTTAGATCAGCTTAAAACCTATACAAATGAGACCTTGGGACATTTCCTAGCCCTGTGACTCTGACCAAGTCACTTAACTTTGTTTACCTTAGTTACCATCTCTGTGAAATGAGCTGTAGAAGGAAATGGCAAACCATTCCAGTATTTTTGCCAAAAAAACTGTGAATGGGGTCATGAAGAGTTGAACAATGAGTCCAGAAGTGAAGTCACTTAATATGCCACAAAACAAAACTCATTTTCTTTCCTCTGAAATCCACCCCTTGGGCCATCTTCTCTTGTGATCAGAGCCCTACAATCCATATCCTGACTGACAAACTGAACTTCTCACTCTAGGTCATGCTATTTGTTTTTGTTTTTGTTCAGTCTTTTGCAGTTGTGTCCAATTCTTTATAACTCCATTTGGGGTTCTCTTGACTAAGATACTGGAGTGATCTGTCATCTCCTTCCTCAGCTCATTTTACAGATGAGGAAACTAAGGCAAATAGGGTTAAGTGACTTGCCTAGGATCACACAACTAGTAAATATCTGCGGCAGGATTATGAACTCAGGTCTTCCTGACTCAGCCCAGAGCTTTATCCACCATGCCACCTAGCTGCCTGAAAATGGCTGAGCCATTACTTATCCCAGGAAGTAACTGACTTGGGCCTGGTGATTGGAACTTACCAAAGTTTGCCAGGAGCACTCTAGCTAGTACCTTGTACTCTAGGCAGCCAGGTGGAGTGGTGGATGTAATACTAGTTCTGATTGCAGTCAGAAAGATCTGAATTGAAATCCTGCCTCAGAAACTAGCAGTGTGATCTTGGGCAAGTTTCTTAACCTCTCTCTGCCTCAGTTTCCTCATCTGGAGAATGGAGATAAAATGCTAAAACACTGTAAAGTTTAGAGTACTAACTATGATCTAGCTACTTATCTTAAATATCAATTTCCTAATAGCTATTTTCATTCTGTTTTTTTTCTGTTCCAAAGATCATGCACCTTGGCAGAGAAAACAGAAGAAAAGTAATAGTCAAACAACTATCTGCTCTCCAGAGTTCTTATCCTTGTCCCATCGACCCTTTGCAGTAATACTAGCCTATTTTTCATTCTTCTCTTTCCCCCAATATAACAAAAAACAGCTCTAAACCCTTTCTATTGTCCTTCCCAGTTTTATTTCATCCTTAGAACTCCTGATAATCTTGAAGGAATAAATAAAGCAATTATTACGTACTTACTGTGTGCAGAGTGCTGCATTAAGACCCTGCTCTCTAGAGCTCCAGTTGTAATGGGAGTGACTACATATATAGAAGGCTTCAAATGCAAGTCAGATGGAAAAGGTTCACAGCCCCTACTAGGATGAAACAACAAAACGAATACTCATGCCGCTTTTAAAATTTCATTTTCACTGACAACCTTGAATCAATTTCCGATGTTGAGCCTTGTGAGTGTCAAGCTCTTGGGTGGCAAGGATTTTCTTTCCTTAGCCTTCATTTGCTGTGTCCGTTACACCTGCTGATGAGGTTACCAGGTTGCAGTTGCATCTTCACACAGGATTACTTCCAAAAATGATGACTGTGAGTAATGGGTGGGATGCACTACCATACCCAAGCCTCTTGTGTTTAGGGTCCTAGGCTGTCTGCATAAAAGGTCATGGGGTTCTAGCTGGTGGTGGTGGTTTGACTTGGCTGGCACATGTCGTCTCTTCTCTCTCCCTCACTCAGTCAGGCTGACTTCCCTGCCCTGTGGTGATGGCTGGCAGTTGGTGGGGAGGGCTGACCCTTTCTCCATAGAAGTTTCTTCCCTGGATAACACATGTGAGGTCTGGGCTGGAAGTTGGACTGGTGATATGTTGAATTAAGGCAATACTTTTGCATTGAAGCTCCATTATTTCATGTCTTTTTTTCATATTTTCATGTCTTTTGTTCATCTCTTTTTAAAGTCTACGTTGATTGATGGATTCCTTCTGCATTATCTTTGCCCTTCACTTTTGTTCTTTATCAGACTATTTCTTTATGTCTTCAGAACTTTGTTCTTGGGAGTTTTCCATTCCACCTGAACTGAATTCCCTGAATTCCCCTATTGACTCCCCTATAGAATTTGAGTCCATGAAATCCCATCTATCTTTTCTGTGAACCCTTTACAATCTCTTTTCCAAAATCTAGGGCATATGGGAGTATATGGCTAGTTTTCTTTTCCTTTTCTATCACAATTTCTAAAATGAAATATTTTTTTTCACTCAATGTTTTCAACATTTCTATTCTAGAAACTAGTTTTCACTTTGTTGGTTAGTTAACCTAGAGTATTGGTTTCCCTTTAGTGTCTCTAGTGTTTCTCTTCATCCAATATCATAGTGGCTTTCTAAGGTATTTGATTAGGTATAGACAGTTTTCTCCTCACTTTCTTTTCATTTTAAGGCCTTTTTAATTGGCTTTGAAAGATTAAAGGTGAATAAATTTTAATTAATCCTTGTTAGATGGTCCAAAATTCCATATTACATTCTCAGACACAATTTTCTTAACCAGATATTTATTTCTAGACAACTAGAATTGGGTTCAAATCCTGACTCTTATACTTCTTGTACGTTCTTGGGCAACTCACCTCATGTTTCTGGGCCTCAGTTTCTCCATCTGTAAAATTAAAAGTGTTTCTTTAGACAATTTCTCAGATTCCTTCTGGCTTTAAATTCTATGATCCTCTCAGTCTTACTTATTTTCATACCTAGTTATTTCAATACCCATTTGATGTCCAAGAAATATCTTCTGTGTGGCAATCCAGGAGAATCCTGTGAGAGGAACAATTTTTTCTTTTCTCTATAATTTAGAGAAAAAGTTCTTAACCGTTTTTGTCTTAGACTCTTTTGGTAGTTGGGGGAAACTATAAAACCCTTCACAGAATAATTTTCAAAGACCCTTGTAATTAAAGAAAATGTTAAATTTTATTTGAAGGTTAGTGAAAATAGGATGTATTTTTTTTTAATCCAAGTTTGTGGACACCCTGAAATCTACCTAGAGATGCATGGTTGTTGCTGTTGTTCAATGTCTGACTCTTTGTGACACCATTTGGGGTTTTCTTGGCAAAAATACTGAAGTGATTATTTCCTTCTTCAGTTCATTTTACAAATGAAGTAACTCAGGCAAACAGGGTTAAGTGACTTGCCCACCTAGTAAGTGTCTGAGGTCAGATTTGAACCCAGAAAGATGAAGCCCAGCACTCTAATCATTGTGCCACATATCTGCCTTGGAGATTCATGGATCTTAGGCCCAAATCTCCAGACAGAGTATGAAGCAAAGCTTCAATGTGTTGGCTGAACATGGGTCACAGGAACCAGGGAGGGAATATCAGGATAGTGTGGAGTAGATGGGAGAGTAGTGATGAATATGATTTATTTTTATTTAAGATTTTATTTTATTTTCTCCTAGTTACACATAAAAACAACTTTTAACATTCATTGATAAAATATTGAGTTCCAAATTCTCTCCCTTCCTCCCTCCCCTCCCCACCCCATTGAGAAGGCAGGCAATTTGATATAGATTATACAGTGTAGTCATGTAAAACTTGAAAAAAAATTTCTCTAACAGTCATGTTGTAAAAGAAAACATAGATAAAAAGAACCCTCAAGAAAAGTAAAGCAAAAAACATATGCTTCAGTCTGTATTCAAACACCATCAGTTCTTTTTTCTGGGGATGGATAACATTTTTCATCATAAGTCCTTCAGAGTTGTCTAGGATCATTGTATTTCTGGGAATAGCTAAGTCAATCAATATGATTTCTTATTTCTTCTTGGTGCTTTTTCACTAAATTATGACACATTTTAGGAACTCTTAAAGTAGTATGGAAAGATTATTGTTTTGGAGCTGTTGCTTTTCCTTCGCTATGCAAGAGGTTCATAACATCAGGGTGGTTATGCCATGACCTACAAGGGAACTGGCTCTTTAAAGTCACCTGGCTCACCCTCTCAGCTTGACTGAGACAACAACCCCATTCAGTGATTAAGGCTAGGTAAGAAATGAGGCTGAATTTAAACCCAAATCACTCCGGCTCTCTTTGGTTGGCTAACAATAGGTGCCAGGTCAAGCCCTACCTGGTCATTGTTTGGTCCCTGACTGACTCAGAGTTAGAGTAAATAGCGATTGTTTCTGTTTTGGCCAGAAACCCTGAGAATCTTCCTTTCCAGATTGATTAATTTAGTAGTTAGAGGGTTTGAGTTCTGATGCAGCTCTGCTATTTACTACCTGTGTGACCCTGGGCAAGTAACTTTAACCTATCTGGGACTATGAAGTCTCTTAGGTCTTCCTTGTAGGAGGACTGGCATTCTTTCTCACCATCTCCTCTGCAGCTTTACAAAACCTTACTCAATGACACCAAAATCATAATGCCCATTTTACGAGCAAACAATGATGTGCTCACATTCATAGTTTAGAGTTAGCTCTTCCTAGTCTCCACAGATGCCCCATTTTTTCTGACTCCCTACGTGATCATTGGAGAAGGATCATAGAAGACTTTACTCTCTCCTGTTACAAATACTAAAGTCATCAATATCAGAATTCATATTCACCCAATAGAACCTTTTTGCCTGGAGACTTTGTACAAATTTCAGACCAAACCACAGAAAAATCATAAGAAAAACCACATTGAGGAGGCCAAGATTGTTCTGGGAAATACCCATGCTAAGATGAGAGCTTGAAGAGACCTTAGAGGTCCCTGAGTCCACCTCCTCAGTGTACAGATAAGGAGAATGAGGGACAGAAATGTTAAGCATTTCATCCAGGGTCACCCAGGCAGGAAGAGACAGTACTAGGGCTTAAACTCAGGCTCCCTGATTCTAAAGCTGGCACTGTCCACTGTTACCCACTGCCTTCCCAGGTGCTCAGACACACTCAGGCCTCCTTAGTAAACTAATGAAAATTAGTTGAATCCAGAATTCATTGGAATACACAGGCTAGGTAGCTGCATGGCCACAGAGGCAAACATTGGCTTTGTGATTTCTTTGGCTTAGGGAGTTCCTGGTGAGTTTGCTCCACCATGTAGATTGGCTCCATGGAAAGGCTAAGAACTCATTTTTGTTGTTCATTGATGTCAGGCTCTTAGTGGCCCCATTTGGGGTTTCCTTGGCAAAGATACTAGAGTGATTTGTCATTTCCTTGTCAAGCTCATTTTATAGATGAGTAAACTGAGGCAAAAAAATTTAAGTGACTTGCCCAAGGTCACAAAGCTATTAAGTGTCTGAGTCTGTATTTGAACTCAGGAAAGTCTTCCTGATTCCAGGCCTGGCTTTATTCACTATGCCACCTAGCTGCCCCAAAAAACCCATAGAGCCAAAGAAGTAGGACCTTTTTCCTTTCCTCCCAACCTCCTTCACTACTCTTTCTTGCCTAAACACTCATATCTTCCCTACACCTTCCCTCCCTCCTCCCCCTCATTTATACCCTTTCTTCTCATTTTTTGTATAGAAAAAAACCTTATGGCAGGGGATTTTCCCAGTTGAGAACATAAATTTGTTATTCCTCAAATTCTTTAGAAGGACTCCATCCTAGATAGCTATGTCACTTAATCTTGGTTGACTTCAGTTTATTCAACTGCAAATTAAAGGCAATAACAGCACCTGCCTTGCTAGGTTTATTGTAAGGCTCAAATGAGATATTTGTAAAGCATCTAGCTCAGTGAATGGTACACAGTAAGTACTGCATAAATGCTTATTTCATTTCCCTATATTATATATGACAAAATTATAACTTTTCAAAAAAATTTTTATTTTATTTATTTATAAATGTTCTACAATCACTTCCTTAAAATTAAGATTTTATTCCCCCACACCTTCACCCCCATACTCCCCTCCTTCCCCATGACAGCATACAATTCTGTATAGGTTCAACATATACTTTCCTATT
>CM053771.1:151517684-151575769 GCA_028658325.1 Potorous gilbertii | reverse complement strand
CATATACCATAATTTATTAAGCCATTCCCCAATTGATGGGCATCTCCTTGATTTCCAGTTCTTGGCTACCACAAAGAGTGCTGCTATAAATATTTTTGTACATGTGGGTCCCTTTCCCATTTTTATAATCTCTTGGGGATACCAAAATTATAACTTTTAAAACTATAATTTGAATTGATGGCTTAGGGACTTTTTCCTACTGCTTTTTTCTGTCATATAACTACTCCCTTGCCTAAGAGCCTTCATTGCCTATAATTATGTCAAGGACAAGTTTCTTTGCCTGATTTTCAAGAAACTTTATAATTTACATTTCTGTAGCCCTCATCATAAATCCTGCTCTGATGCTTCATCATGATGTAACCTGTAGGTGTTATTGTGGAGGGCAAAATTTGGCTGGAAATGTTTTATATCTTGTTTAACTCTAAGTCCTCCCAGGCCCCTCTCCTTCCCCCCCCACCACTTCCCTCTGGACTGGCTTTGGGGATGCTCTTTTCTATGGCTCCTCTTCCTCCCCTCTTCTTGGGAGGAAACAGCCTGGGTCTAGGTATAGAAAATGAATTGCTTTGCCTAGAACAAAAGGGAAGGAGGGAATCTAGTTTTAACTGTTGCTTTTGGGAAATGTATTAAGATTATTAATAAAAGCATAATAACTCTTGAGCCCCAGGTTAAGATAAAAATCTTGGCTGTCTGGATAGATGTGTATTTCCCAATTCTGCTTATAAAATGAAATGGAGATTTAATAGTTAAACATTCTCAATTAATTTACTGCTTTTCAGGAAGAAAGAAAGTGGGAAGAAATAAGAGATAGGAGGCATTCTATCAGACACCTGGATTCTTGGTCAGGGGAAAATTCCCCATACTCCAGTTTCAGCTCTCTCATCTGCCCCTAGATCAAATAGGGGCAAGTAGATAAAATAGATCAAGATGCTGATTGCCCTCCTGGAGCTTAGGAATGCTAAACATCATTCTCCTCTGTATTGCCTGAAGTCTGTGTATGTGACTTAGGGTTTCTGTCAGTTAGCTATAACTGCTTCTTTCTTAGGGGATTGGGTGTGCAGGTTGAGGGAAGAGTGACAATTCGTGGTTAAAAATAAATTTGCTTTGATTTATTTTGTTTTTTATATCTTCAAAAACTTCTCCAATATCCTTCCCCTTTTCCCTTCCAAACAGTCATTTGTATAAGAAATATTTTAAAAAGGCAAAATAAAAGGAGTAAAAAAAAATCAGCATAACTATTCAATGCCTGGCAAAAAGTCTGGAAATATGTGAAGTGTACCACACTCCTGGGCCTCTCCATCACAAAAGGGTGGAGTGGGATGTGTCTTCTCATATCTCTTTGAAGTCATGCTTGCTTTTTTGTTTTATTTGGTCAACATTTCCTTTTGATTTTTGTTATTCTTTCTGTTTATATTGTGATAGTCATTATGCATTTTAGCAGGCTCTATTTATATCAGTCTTCATGAGTTCATGTAGATCTTTCCATGCTTCCCCACATTTGCAGGATAGTAATATTCCATTATATTTGATAATATTTAATATCATTTTTGGACTTTAATAAGGGCCAGAGCCTGAATTAATCAATGAGAAGAAGAGCCTGGACCTAACAGTTTCTTTGTTCTCTGAAGTAAACTTAGAGAATACCTCTTCTTATGTCAACAAGGTCAGATGGGGCTGACTTAGCATACTTTATGAGACCTTGACCCTGAGACACTATCTTGAATAGTGAGACTTTTTTTTTTCTTATCTTGTGGACATGTAGTGTGGTATGACATGTTCACGATAAAGAAAACACAGATGTTCTGAGTTGTAATTTCAATCAACACTTTACCAACTCTCTTATCTTATTGTATTTACAACCTATTCAATTAAAAAATTCCTTTCTCATGATATATAATCACTCATGGAGACCATAAATATGAAGGACATGGACAACCTTGGATTGTCCTAAACAGATTTAAGCCTGGTCATTCTTGTAGTAGTCAGTCAGAAGTTTTTCTGGCTCCATGATCATGTAATCACTAGCTTTAAGGGAATAAACAATATATATTCAGTCTCTTGGCCTTTTTTAACCAAACTATCAGAGCAACACATTCTTGTACAAGAGGAATTTGTTTAGCATTCCCCATTTGATGGTCATCTGCATTGTTTTCACATCTTTCCTATCATAAAAGTACTTCTATAAATATTTTGGTGCATATGGGGACTTTCTTCTGTCAATGACCTTCTTGGAGTATAAGCCTAGTAGTGCAATCTCCAGGTCAAAAGTTTATGGGCATTTTAGTCACTTTATTTGCATAATTCCACATTGCTTTCCAAAATGATCTTAGTGATTCACAGTTCCATCAACAAAAGTATTAATGTATTAATCTTCCAGCCTTTCAGAGGCAGTTAGGTGTTGTTGTTGATAGAGTACTGGACCTGGAGTCAAGGAAAACCTGAGTTCATATCTAACCTCAGACAACTACTAACTGTGATCCTGTAGCAAGTCACTTAATCTCTTGTCTGTCTCACTTTTTCAGCTGTGAAAAGGGGATAACAATAGCATCTACCTTGAATTGTTCTAAGGAACAAATGTGATTACATTTGCAAAAACATGTGACTGTTGTACCATTTGACATTCAGAGCCATCTCCTGTTGTCCTGATGCATATTTTGCCACTGGACCCAAATGGCTCCAGAGGAGAAAGTAAGGTTGGAGATTTTGCGCAGCAACCTCTTCACTTAATCATGATTCACTTGCAACATCATGGCATCACCTTCCTGATGTCACAGTCCTTTACAGGAATGCAGGACAACAATGACAATAACACTGAGTTATGTGTTAAAACACTGTGCATTTATGAAGTGACTCTTTTGAGTGACTTCTAGATTTACAATAATGTTTGATGCTGATTGGCATTTTCTTTTTATTCATCTATTTAGTTTCAGTTCCTGAACTGAGGTCAGGACTAGACTCTGCCCCCTGCTATTCTTTTGATAGGGTGGTCAATCTTATTTGATCTGACCAGGATCCCATAAATTCCTGCTCTGACTTCTACCTCCCAGGGTTTGACCTCCCCTCTTTGATATTCCGAATGCTGAATCTTCAGGTCCTTCTCCCCTTTTCTATTTCCTGTGGGTTTCCGGCTGACATTTTTGTGCAGTTTAGAGGTGGAAGAAGTCATTTATTGTAATTGCTCATTGAATTTCTTAATTGTAATTTCGTCTAGTGTGCACTTCAAAGTACTTCTGGTTTTTGGGAATTGAATAATATGTTCCCTGTTTAGGTACACATCTTGGCCAGAAGTCATCCCTCTGGGTTCTTAAAAATTATGTTAGCCAAGTAGAAGCTTAGAAGGGCTCTTCTAATCTGAAAAGTTTTTGAGTATGATTCTGGTAACAGACTGTCTCCTCTCGGAAGTCAGCCTAGCTTAAGAAAGAGAGACTTATCTCTAGTAGGCTGGCCATCTGGTAATAAATTCTTTGGATATAGGATACTTTTAAAGAAAGACAAAGAATAATCATCAGTTTTCAGTGGTTCCTTTTGGCTTCTGTAATGACAGTGGTGGAGTGGTGACAAAGAAATTAAAGGATACCAAGAATTACACATTCTTGGACTATTTATAAATATTAATTTAACTATTAATACCCTAAAGGTGAGATTTTTGTTGAACAATCAACTGAGGCACTACTAAAGTAATTGAACCATAGACATATTCACTGGAGACTAAATCAGAAACAAAAGAAAATTGTGGCTAAATGGAAGGATGGTTCACAGGTTCTGAGAAGAATTAGAATGATAAAGAACAGACCATCATTAAGATAATTTTAACTTATGTGCAAAATCCCTTGTAGAGTGTAAAGAGGAAGAGAAATTTTATGAATAATCAATCAATGAATTGACAGATACATTAAGTGCTTACTATTTTCCAGGCATTGGAATAGGCAGTGAGAATACAAACAAAACGAATGAGAAACAATCTACTCTTAAGGAGCATACATTCTAATAGGGAAGATACAAAATGTATATTTGTGTGTATGTGTGGTATACACACATACATGCACATATGCACATAAATACTTAGTATCTTCCTTATTATCCAGTAGATAGTCTATATAGATAGAGACAAATACATACAGAGAGATTACTATATCTATTAGATACAGATGTTACTATAATCTATGTTGTTTGTGTTCAGTCATTTTAGCCATGTCTGACTCTTCATTTGGAGTTTTCTTGGCAAAGACAGTGGAGTGGTTTGCTTCCTTCTCCAGTTCATTTCACAGATGAGGGAACAGAGGCAAAGAGAGTTAAGTGACTTGTTACTTAACTCTATGACTATAGTCACACAAGCCATATTAAGTGTTGGAGGCCAGATTTAAACTCAGGAAGATGAGTCTTCTTGATTTCAAGTCCAGTGTTGTATCCATAGCACCACCTAGCGGCTCACTAGGTCTCTGTCTTTCTGTCTTTGTATCACTACCCCTGTCTAATTTCATCTATATATATCTCACTCATTCTTTAAAGGTCAATTTAAGTCCTGTGTGCATTTAGCTTTCCTTAACTACAACAGTCCACACTGATACATTGCCCCTTCTCTAAGCTGTCACCCTGAGGGTACCACAGAAGTTCCCAGCAAATGTTTCATGTATGTTAGCTGTTTTCTCTCCACCTAGATTGTAACCTCTTAGAGGGTGAGAAGCTTGTCTTATATAGGAAGGAGTGCTTTTTTCCTGCTACATATTTTTTGTTTTTAATAATTAATTTATATGCTTTCTAGTTTTCAACAGTCACTTCCATAAGTTTTAGATTTTTCTCCCCCACCCCTCCCCAAGATGACATGCAATCTTACATGAGCTCTACACATACATTCTTATTAAACACATTTTCACATTAGAATCATGTTGCATAGAACTTCCTGCTACATATTCAGTCACTTCTGCTCATACCATGATACTTAAAAATTACCCCTTTATTCCATTGCTCTTCATCTCAGGCAACTTAACTTATAACAACCCGAAAGAATGTGAACTATTTCTCCTTCTCTTTCTCCTTCGTGACATTCTCCCTCTTGTGGCAAATAGGGTAACTGCAGGGCTTAGGATACAGGGTTAGAACATCCCAAAGAGCACATGGTGGAGTGGATCTGACATGGAGAAGAGTGAATGATCTGGAAAGTCCCCCAACTTATTTTTATACCACTCTTTCTTGTCCAACATGAGCAAGTGACCATCTTATGGCCACTTCATCAGTGGAGATAGCCCATGCTTCAACCAGCCTGTGATTCTGCCCCTGCTGTCATTTTTTGGCCCTCAAAAGAAAGGTCTATCAAACAATGAGATCCTATATTTTACCACATCTCTTTTGAATATTTGTGTATCAAACCCTATAAAAACAAGGTCTTGGGGACCAGGGTCATCTCAGTTGGTGAGGAAGACCTGAGGTCCATTTCATTAGTGGGAACCATGGACCCTTTAATAAACTGCCATTCGTTTAGAGCTCTTTTTCAGTGATTTTTCTGGCAGATTGGACAATTATAATCCCCACAAAATCTCAGTGGCCCCGTTCTTGCTCTGAATTTCCCCCTCAGAAGATTCTATATTCCTCAGGGCCTGCGGAGCCCCCGGACAAATCTCTATAGTTATTCCACTTCCTTTCTCCCATTTACCAAGTAGTTGACAAAAATATCCCTCTAGAATACACAAGAAGAGCAGTAACTGAGACAACTATTAAAGGTTATTCAGATTTGGTTTCCTTCTCTCCTGAAACAGAGACTAGGAAGGGTCTCCTCTTTTTTTAGTTTCACCATTTTCTGCAGGCAAGTCATCTTTAATCTCTTCTACTTGTCACTTCTACTTGTTTTCCTTTTGCCTGTTTTTTTCTCCTTTAGTGTGAATGTTTTTGTCCTCATATTTATCCATCCCTGCTATCTTTTGGGGCTTAGGGTTAATTTTACAGGGACCCGTTTAGCTGACAATCTTGCCAGTTTTCTTTGCTAACCTCTTCGTGGACTCCTCTATTAACTGCCTCTTCAGTAGATTTGTCCTTCTTGGACATCTTGGATGGAAGTTTGGATTTGCTTTCTCTCTTCAAATACTGGCTGCCATCAGATGTTTCTGATGAGGGTTGCTGCCACTAGCACTTTTTCTAAAGCAGAACTTATACCAACAGGGGAAGAAGCTGGAGAAACAAATGAAGCTGGGTTAGAAGCTCATGTCTTGATCCCACCCCCTCAGTCTCCATCTTTCTACCCTTTCAAATAATTTTTTGATTTTGTTTTTTATTTTTTGGAAGCAATTGGGATTTAGAGACTTGTCCAGGATCACTCAGCTGGTAAATGTCTGAGGCTGGATTTGAACTCAGGTAGTTTTGACTCCAGGGCTCATGCACCACTGCTCTACCTAGCTATCCCACCTTTCATATAATTTGTAATAGTTTTCATTTCTTCCTTTGAAAACTGTTTGCTCATATCCTCAGACCACTTGTCCATGGGGAGTGGTTTTTGGAGATAGACAGAGACAGACAGATAGACAGATAGATAGATAGATGCACTTGTATATTATATATAATCTTTAATTTTAATAAAATGTAATCTTTAATAACAATGAAAGACACATGTGTCTTTAATTATTTACATATCTTGGATACCAAACTCTTATCATAAAAATTTGAAAAAAAATTTGCTTCCTATTCAACCATTTCCTTTCTTGTTTAGGTGCATTAATTTAGTTTATCCAAAGTTATTTCTCTTATCTTTTATGATGCCCTCTTTCCTTTGGTTAGGAATTCACTTAATATCTATAGTTGTGAAAGGCATATATATCTATGATCTATTTCTCGTCTTATATTTTTGTGATCTGATCTTTAACATTAAGATCTGGTATCCATATTGTGAAACATGGTATAGGGTCTTGATCTAAGCCTGACATTTTCAGCCTGATTTCCAATTTTTCCAGCAGTTAATCAAATAGGGAATCTTTTCCTAAGTAATTTATGTTTTCCAGTTTATCAAACACCTGGTTATTGGGTTCCATTGTTTCTGATTTTCCTTTGTCTTAATTTGTTCCATTGATCTGCCTTTGTATTTTCCCCACAATGCCAGGTAGTGTTGATATTGGCTGCTTTACAATATAGGTTGAAGTCTAGAAATGATAATTCTTGCTATATCCCTACTAATTTTCACAATTGCCCTTTTCTACATATTTTATTTTTCTAAATGAATTTTACTCAATCTCTGTAAAGTATTTCTTCAATAATTTGTTATGGCATTCAGACTGTAAATTAACTTTGCTAATATTGCAATTTTTAAAAATATATATTTATTTATTTTTAGTTTTCAGCATTCACTTTTATAAGATTTTGAGTTCTAAATTACCCTCCCACCTCCCTCCTTAAGACAGAATGCAATCTGATATAGGCTATTCATGTACAATCATTAAACATATTTCCACTTTAGTCATCTTGTGCAAAAAAAATCAGAACAAAAGGGAAAAACCATGAGAAAGAAAAAAAGGAAAAAAAGAAAATAGCCTGCTTTGATCTGCATTCAGATTCCATAGTTCTTGCTCTGTATGTGGACAGTATTTTTCATCATGAGACTTTTGGAATTTTCTCAGTTCATTTCATTGTAGAGAAGAGCTAAGTCTAACAAAATCAGTCATTGCACCATGTTGCTGTTATTATGTTCAGTGTTCTTTTAGTTTTATTCATTTCACTCAACATCAGTTCATGCAAATCTTTCCAAGTTTCTCGGAAATCTGCCTGCTCATCATTTCTTACAGAACAATAGTATTCCACTACATTACATACCACAACTTATTCAGCCATTTCCCAGTTGATAGGGTCATATTGTCATCTCTATTATATTGGCAATTTCTCTAGCTAGTTAAGTTGTTATTTCTTTCCTTGTGGAGAACATTGTAATTGAATCTACACAAATATTTTGTGCACTATGACAGACTGAATCTCAAATATTTATTGCATTCTGTAGTTATTTGGAAGGGGATTTCCTTTTCTTTTATTGTCTCCTAAGTTATATAGCATGTTGTTGTTTTATTTTGTAATCTACAACTTTGCTGAAGCTATTTTTTCAATATCCTTGCTCATCTCTAGGATTTTCTAAGTAAACCATCATGTCATCAGCAAATAGGAATAGCTCTATTTCCTCTTTACCTATCTTTACACTTTTACTTACTTTAGGAAAATTTTCTGTGTATCCACATTGTATATGATACATATGAGATAGATGCTTTTTATGACAATAAAATCAGGTCCATTCCTGCCTATATACATTGTAGAGTTTTTGATATAAATGACTGTTGTACTTTGTCAAAGGTTTTTTTCCTATGTCTCTTGAGCAATTATGGGGTTTGGTATATTATTGTTTTCAATATGATTATTTTCTTAATGTTGAACTATTCTTACATCCCTGGCAAATATCCAACTTTTATTCTATGTGTTTCGTTAGCCTTTAACTCTACATAGTATGTTCTGATAATTCTTTTGGTATCTCTTGTTTTTGCTGTGATTTTACCTTGTTCATTCGCTATTTTATTGATTTGATTGTCTCCCCTCTTATTTTTAATCAGATTACTTTGTCATTTTACTAGTGTTTTCAGAGATCTAGCTTTTAGTTATATTTATTATTTATATAAAATTTTTTGGCTCCCAGTTTATTTCTCCTCTAATTTTTAATATTTCCTCTTTTGTGCAGTATAATCCACTGGCTTTCTAATTATAAAAATTCCTATGTAGTTTATCAACACTTTCCTTTTCTATTTTGTTAATGTATGTTTTCAGAGATGTTTTTTATCCCAAGGACTACTTTAGCTGTATCCTAGAAATTATTTTGCTTCATCATTATCATTTCCTTTTACACAATTATTGATTTTTTTTTTCTGATTGTTCTTTGAACTACTTCTTATTTAGGATTCATTGTTAAGGTTCTATTTGGGTCTTTTCCATTTTTTTTATTCCCTCAACTAATTATTACGTTTCATTTCACTAGGATCTATAAACTATGTATTTGCAATTACTGTTTTTTGATATTCATTTGCTACATCTCTGTACACTAATACATGGCCAATACTTGTCCAGATTCTATGTGGTATTAAGAAATATTTATATTCTTTAGCAATCCCATTTAGAAGACATCATAGGTCTTTTAGATTTAATTTCTCCATCAATTTAATACTATATTTTTCCCTTTCATTTCTGGTTCTGTTAGATTTATCCAAAACTAAAAGTGGGACATTAAAAACTCCTGCTACTGTATTAATTTGTCTTCTATAATTCAGTTATTTTTCATTTATGAATTTAAATGTTAAGGCATTTGTAGCATTTAAATTTAAATATTGATATCAGTTTGTGTTCTATGGTTTCTTTATTTCTTTGTATGTTAAGACTTTTTACTTTGCTTTGGATAATAGCATGATTGCAACTCCTGTTTGCTTTTTTTAATCCACCTGATGCAGAACAAATTTTGTTCTAGTGGCTGGAATCCAGTCTCTCATTTTTATTTTGTGGGTACCTTCATTTTTAAACATGTTTCTTGTAAGCAACAAATTAGGAGGTGTTGTTTTCTTATCCGATCTATTATTCCATTTTGTTTTATTGGATTGCTTAACCCATTTGTCTCTAATTTTGTCTTCCCCCCAATTAGTAAGCTTCTCTTTTCCTCTATGAAGACAATACTTTTACCCTTCAATTACCTTAGCTTAATCTACTTTAAGGCAACCCTATTCCCACCAGCTCTTTTCTCTTCCCATTCAAGTCCCTCTTTTATTTGGAAGTCCTTTTCCTATATTTTGAACTTTGCCTTATTTTTAAATTTCTTTTTATACCTTCCCTTTATCTAGCTTTTGAATCCTTTCCCTCTTTTTTCCCTAACTAGTCAATTAAGATCTCTCTTTCTCTCCTCCCCTTCAATTTTTCTGTTAGTTTTTTATTTCATTTTCTGTGCCTTTTTGTAAAAAAACAAAGGATTTCTTTATCCCATTCTCTCCATTATTTTCTTCCCTTTCTGTCTATTCTAGACTCTCATTCTTTGAACAATGTCTCTTACACTTATTTACTTCTTTTTTAGTCCTTGCATTCTTCATTTAGTGAAAGCTTCTAAAGTATTCATTTGCAGTTCCTTTTTCAAAAGAGTTTCTATGTCATTGCCACAATCCTCTTTTCCTATTGTTTCCTACTCTTGTGAAAACTAATTCTTGCAAGTGATAGAGAGAATAAAAGTATTGCCCCATGCTAGGAATTTTCTTGTGTACCTGATTGTGCAGTTGTTTACTGCCCTTTGCTTTCTCCATGATTATTTTCCTCCAATTTGCAACTAGTTTTTTCTTTTGGGGTATTTTATTTTATTACCTATGTCTTGTTTTGTTGCGGTATTTGTTTACATTTTTAATATTTCTATTGCTGGAGAGTTTGCAAAGCAAATAATTTATTCAGGTCTAATTTTCATTGTAGGAATCCATCAAATACCTCTTTTTATTGAATATCTTTTTTTTCCACTAGTGATTAGACTCAGATTTGTAGGGAATATCAGCTTGGGTTGCATCTTGAACTCTTTTGTTCTTCAGAACACATTATCATGTTTCCTCTTAGTTTCCTGTGAGTATAGAATGGTCTTAAGTTATTCAAATTTTCTTTCCTTTATATTTGAAAGTCTTTCTCTTGATCACTTGCAAAATTGTTGTCATTGGATTTATTAAACTTGACCAATATGTGCTTTGGAGTGAGCAGCATAGAATTTTGGAGACAATCTGTGCATTCTTTTGATTGGCATGTTATTTTCTGTGTTCAGAAGTTCTAGGTAGTTTTCTTATATTATCTCTTTCATGATGGTATTAAGATTTTTTGACTTGTGTTCTAAGAGATTTGTCTCTGTGTACATACTGTATATAGAGAGATTATATTTTCCTTTTTTTATATATAGTTTTTTGTTTTCTCTTCTTCCCAATTGTCTTTCATCTTGGTATATTTACATTCCCTGGGTGGATGAGAACAATCTGTTCCAACAGCCATGAAGGCAGATGAAGCAGGTGATGAGGAGCGCTTAGAGCTTGCTTAGACACAGATGATGCCAAGGTCATCCACTGCACCCTGAGCCATCATCAGCCCCGTCTTGACTCTGTCCTGCCATTGGACTATGATGACTCTGGAGGAGAGGGTGAGACTGATGACTTTGTGCAACCTGCCTCACTTAAATCCAATTTACGCAGGAATCAAAAGACAAAAAGAAAAATTTACATTCTCAATCTGTTGTTCTCTTTTTTGTTTCTATGGTGAGGCTGATCACCTTGTATTCAAGTTTTTCTATTCTACCAATTATGTCTGCTGTTCAGGCCACACATTCTGCTCTTATAATTATTATTTCTCTCTTAAACTATTTATAAATATCTTGCTATAGTTCCATGATCTCTTGAGAATCCACAGGCTTCTCTGCCTCATCACACATTGATTTCTTCTCTCTTGCAATATTTATTCATAGATGCCTGGATTCATTTAGAAGATTTGTAGGCCATAGTCCTTTTTCATGATAATATATTCCCTGTTTGCTTATATTTTATGTCTTTAGCTGAATTTTCTCCCTCCTGAAATCTTTGGTAATTTTAGTCTTTTTACTTTATATTCTCCCTTTCACTCACTTTCTGAAAACTTTTGCTTCTATGGTATTTTCCCTGCGGGATGAACCTCAAAGCTCTCTGTGCTTCTTCCCTTTCTGAGAAGGGAATGTTTTATTTTGCTTTAGTCTTTGCCCCAAATGACTTCTAGGGGGACAGAACTGGTTCTGGTTGGATGCCAGTCCCCTTTGTTTCAGATCTGGTGGATCCACATATATACACTGATATCCTTCCCTAGTTTCCTCTGTTTCTCACTTCTGTGGATGAGTACTGGTGTTGTACAGAGTGCTACCACATTGCACTGCCAGTAAAACAAGCTTCTGCTTTGTGGTTTTTCATAGTTGGTTGGTTATTGTCCCTCATTTTTGAAGACGACCAAAATGACATCACTATGCTAGAGTCAAGTTTCAACGTGTCCGACTGTGTCTGATCAGACCAATAGGAGCTTGGAATGCTCTATCACAGGTCTGGCACAAATAGTCCCTGTGAACACTTGGGGTGTATACTCTAAATTTGCACATCCTATATTTCTTTTGAGCTGTTTCAATTCTGTTTTACTCATAGAGCACAGCATCTTCTCTGAAGTGGGCATACCATTCTGAGTGGTTCTGTGCCAGTGTCTCTCATTGTCACAAATCAATTCCAAAGTTCTTAAGAGAGATCATGAGGGTGTCCTTGTATTGCTTCTTCTGACCACATGTGAATGTTTGTGTGAGTTCTCCATAAAAGTCTTTTTGGCAAGCATACATTTTGCATTTGAAAAATGTGGCCAGCCCATTGGAGTTGCACTCTTTGAAGCAGAGTGTGAATGCTTGATTTTCATAGCGCAGAGAAAGCTGAGGAGCTGGGAGGGAGAGCTGAGTTCTTCTGCAAGCCTGTGGGTTGGTGTATGCATCACTGCCAGATTGTGTTGACTAGTAGGAGAAGGGGTGCAGAGTAAGCATGTTAGGGATGAGGGATTTGCCTTCTCTGCTATTTTTAGTTCATTAGATTGTTATCTCATTAGGGTTCTTGATTTTACACTATGCAGACAATTGAAATTACTTAATTTCTTGGGCATAAATCTTATTAAGGGGTGTTTTGGGAGGTTGTGAGGCTCAGATAAAGTATCTAGGTCTCCATCATATTGGCCACATCTGCCACAGTCACTTCTTCTACTTACTGCTGTCCCTAGAGCCCTGTGCCTCTTTCTCCTGAAACCAGATCTAGAGCCTAACACCCTGGCTCAGTGCTCTCTCTTCACCGTAAGCATGGTCATTCTCACGATCTTCCAGTCTCTTCTTAGCCTGGAAAGATTACAAATTCCAAGATCTCTAACCAGCCTCTAAATATCTGTCTTCTCTCTCTGCAGAATAGTCAGCCAAAAATAATATACTATTACAGTGAAGGTATTGATATCATCCTGCATTCTTTTTAAAACATTAAATTCTAAAACAGTATTTGTACCTAAAAACCAAAAGGGGTGGGGAGAGTATTTCCATAAATACAGTAGAGGACTTTATATGAATTTCCATCTCATATACTTGCTCTTAAATTAAGTTTTATATGTTATTTTCAAAACTGTCTTTCTTATGTTCTCTTCTTTACATAAAAAAAAAAAAGTTAAAAATGATCCGCTTTTTTGAGGAGTCATCACTACTGCTGTCTCCTGTCTTCTCCACTCCAGTCATTTAAGATGCAGAGAAATAGTTATACTCCATCTTTATACCCTTCACCCCATTGAGTTAGATGCAGTTCTATACCAATGTGTTTTCAACACTGCTTTGTCTATTTCATTTGAATGAGGTTCATCAGATGCCCTTTTGATTTTTGGATATTACATTCCAAGATCTTTTTTTTAAAAGAAGCTACTAGTTATGTAATCCTAACTAATTGCTTGATATTCTTTTTTCTGGATGCTTCCATTAGTTTTTCTTTGCTGTAGGGGCTCAGAATTTTGGCTTTGACATTCCTGAAGCATCCCTTCATGTAGATATGTAGATCCAAAAGATCCCTTTTTGGGATCTCATCCAGAAGGTTATCATTGTATGCTTTCTACATTCACTTTGTCCTGTGGTTCTAATACAACTAAGCGGTTCTCATTTAATAGTTCTTGAATATCCAGGCTTTTTTTTTTTTTGAGAACATGGTTTTAAGGTAATTCAGTGACTCTTAAATGACGTCTCCTTGACAAATTTTCCAGGTCAGTTGTATCTGATAATAAATATTTTACTTTTTTCTCTATTTTTTTCAGTCTTGATTTTGTTTTATATCTCTTGGTCTCTCTTGGAGTCAATGATTTCTGTTTTATCTATATTGATGCCTCAACTGCAAGATTTTTGTCTAAAAAACAATGAATTGAAGTAGTACTACTTAAGGAACTGAACCATATAGGGAACTCCCAGATCAGGAACTTACTCTACGAATGAAGGCTATCTACAGCTTCTATTTGTAGTGAGGTTCTTAGAACACTCAGAGTTTAAAAGGTCACATAGCCTTAGAGGTGGGACTAGAATTCAGCATTTGGAGGCCAGCATTCTACCCACTAGATTATGCTGCTTTTATATATAAGTATATGCAGGATGAATAATGAAGAGAATAAATAAAAAGTAGTTCAATACAAAGTATTTTGAAAAGGAAGGCATTAACATTTGCGGGGGGTGGAATTAGGAATGGCATCATATGGAAGGTGGTGCTTAAGTTGCCTTTTGAGGAAAGAGTGGGATGCTAGGAGGCAGAGGTAAGGAGGGAGTGCCTTCCAGAAGTAGTTGGCAGCCAAGGCAAAAGCACAGTTATGGGAGATGGAATGTCATGTTTGAGAACCAGAGAAAGCCAGTTAGGATAGATCATAGAGTGTGAGAGAGGAAGTAATATTCAATGAGACTGGAAAGATAGATAGGGACAGGTTATGAAGGGCTCTAAAAGTTAATCAAAGTAGTTTATATTTTATCTTACAGGAAGAAGGGGCCACTGCAATTGGTTGGGTATGGGAATTACATAGCAAAATATAGACTTAAGGAAAAAAAATTTTTAATAAAATTTTATTTTTTCCAATAATATGGAAAGACAATTTTTAAACATTCATTTAAAAAGTGTTTTGAGTTCCAAATTTTCTCCTTCCTTCCCTGCCCCCTTTTTTCCTCCCCTGCTCCCTCTCTAAAATGGTAAGCAATTTGATATAGGTTATATATTATGTAAATCATGTAAAACATTTCCATATCATTCATGCTATGAGAGAAGAAACAGATGGAAAAGGAAAAAACCTACAAAAAATAAAGAAAGTGAAAATAGTATGCTTTGATCTACATTTAGACTACATCAGTTCTTTCCTGGATGTGGATAGCATTTTTCACCATGAGTCCTTTAAAGTTGTTTTGATCATTGTATTGCTGAGAAGAGCTAAGTTATTTGTAGTTGATCTCATAGCATAATGTTGCTGTTACTGTGTACAGTGTTTTCCTGGTTCTGCTCCTTTTGCATCATTTCATGTAAGTCTTTCCAGGTTTTTATGAAATCCACCTGCTTGTCATTTCTTATAGCACAATAGTATTCCATTGCATTCATATACCACAACTTGTTTAGCCAAAGGAAAGTACTTTGGTAGCAGTGTATAGGATGACCTGGAGGGGTGACAGATTAGAGGCAGAGAGATCACTTAAAAGTCTTTTACAAAAACCAGGTGAAAGGTGATGAGGGTCCAAACCAAGATGGTAGTTGTGCAATTAGAGTTCTTTTAAATCAAGTCAACACTGAAAAATGAGACTAATAGCACCTACTTTCCAGTGTTGTTGTGAGGGTTAAATGAGATAGTATTTGCAAAGTATTTAGCATAGTGCCTGATATGTAGAAGGTGCTATATAAATGTTAGGTATTATTACTATTATAGTATAGACCTCAGATCATCTGCATCCTAATTCAGCATGCTTTTCATTTATAGGACCTGACCTCTTAAACACTTAAACTTTGAATTGATTAGGATTTAGAATTAGCTCTATTTAATAGGTAAACTTGAAAAATATTTGAAGTCCTTGATGCCAAATATTAATAACTCTTTCCAGAGAATACATGTAGAGTCAGTCATGAACCTGAGTAGGTCAGACTTTCCATACCTTGCTTCTGGGCATTCCTCACTGGAGATGGGCAGTTCCTCAGCTACCTATCTGGGGTCCTCCTGATTGGCTGAGAAGGGCTGGTCACCATCTTGCTCAGAACGCTGGAAGGGGGAGACAGCCTTGGAACACTCTCGCTCTAAAGTAGAGACAGTTTCTTAACTTGGCATCTGTGAACTTGTTTCAAAAAATATTTTGTTAATTAAATTTCAGTATAATTGTTTCCTTTATAATCCTATATATTTTTATTTTATTCATTTAGAAACATTATTATGGGAAGGGGATACAGGCTTCACCAGATTTCCAAAGAAGCCCATGACACAAATAAGGTTAAGAAATCCTGCTCCAGAGACTTATAATAAGATAGTGTGAGAAGAGGAGGGATGGTAAGGGGGACTGCCAGAGTCGGGAGCTTCAGGTTTCTGAGTGGGAATCTGGTTTCTTGTTGGTATAGACTTGGGTCTGTGACTGATCTCAGTTTCCTGGGAAACATATCCTCCCATCTTGATGTAAGAGAGAGTTTCTAAAAGGAATAAACTCTGACATGGGACCCAAACAAATCCTATTCAGCTGTGCCCCCAGTAATCAAGAAACCACTAGTTCTCTATGGTTGTTACTAATTATGGACCCTATTCCTTTATGTGATTCTTTTATTGTGATTTCTCCATGATGAATTGATCTTGAATGTGATCTATCTCCTCTGTGAGGTTGAGAGTTGTTTGAAGGCAAAGAACATTAACTTCTTCCTCTGGGCACAATAAAAGAATTCTGGGTCTAAAGTTGAAAGATCTTCTTGACTGCCTAAAATGGCTGAATCTTGAATACTTTAGCTTGTTAAAAAATTCACAAACAAAATAGAAGAGATCATTCTAGGCAGTTACCTTGCACCAGAGGGCAGTGGTGGCTAGAAGTGACCTATCAACAGGGGCTCTGAACTTTGTGTCCCTAAGTAAGGGGGTTGCATTCACATGACTAGAAAGCAGACAGTAAGCACCATCACTTCTGCATAGCACAGAACATGTGTATGTGTGTATGTGTGATTTGACTGGGCAAGTCAATTGTATATCAAAATGGTCATGAATGGACCTACCTGTGCTGTATGATCTGTTGAGCTCACTTGCCTTTTAAACTTCTTTGGTCTTTCAGTTTCTCCTTGGCCTCAGCTGATGTCCAGGATGAGAGGGAAGGGACATTCATCAGGACTGCAATAGCTCTGTAAGGGAAGGGACATTCACCAGGACTGCAATAGCTCTGTCAAGTTCCATCTGAGAATCAAAAAAAGAGGCAGCAGAGAGGCAGGTGGAGAGATACATCATGGGAAAAGAGAACAGAGACATTCACTTGTGTGAGAGGTGAATTCTGAAATAGCTGAGAAAACCAAGTTTTGAGTTTCTGAGCATATTGATTTATTAAGCAATGAGTGTCAATTGTGCAACAAATTGGGAACAGACCTCCTCAGGTTGACACTGGACCCCAAACACAAGGGGAGACAGATTCATATGCATTAAAAGATAACAATAAGCAGGTTACAAAATAGATGTATAATTAGGTAATCTGATTTCTAAGGGGAGTAATGAATAAGGGCTTTCCGAGTTGTGAGGGGGAGAGTGAACAGGTACAATTCCCTGAAATCAGAAAAAGAGGTGTCCCACTCCCCCCAAGTGACTGTTTTCAATCAAAGAAACAGTAACTGATTGACCAGTACAGGTCAGATAAAACAAATGGGTTGCTTGAGATGTATAATTGTGAGAAAACTCCTTGCATCATCTTTGGATCTGACTGGGTTTCTGGTCAGCATAACCTAGGTCCTTAGTTGAGTCTTAAAAAAACAGGTAAAGATGGTTCAGCTTTCCAGTCACATGGGACTAGGTTCAAACAATGCAATGAAGTTTTCTTACAATTCCCAAAATTGGGTAAAATTTTCTTGCAAGACAGATTTTCGAAGAGACCCATAACTGAATAGAAAGGGAACTGAGCTAGACCTAGAATTGGGTCATGAGATAGAGTCAGTGTGGTTCACTCAATTTCCACTATTTCCACAATTCATTCATTCAGTATTAAGGACCTACTCTCTGTCTAGCTCAGTGCTACAAGTTGCAGGGATATCAGGGGAAAGACCTGCTTGCTCCCTGTGATGTAGAAAGACTCAACCATCTGTTTGATTTATAGGCTTGGATCTGAAAGATCACAAGAATCCATATGAGAGCTGATTCTACTTGCTCTCCAAAATATTACACATACCCACTCTACAGCTAGGTAGAACAGTGGATAGAGTGCCAGGTTTGGATCCAGAAGACTCATCTTCCTGAATTCAAATCTGACCTCAAATACACTTACTCTCTGTGTAACCCTGGGCAAGTCACTTAACCCTATTTGCCTTAGTTTACTTATCTGTAAAATGAGCTGGGAAAGGAAATGACAAACTGCTCCAGTATCTTTGCCAAGAAAACCCCAAATGGGGTCATGATGAGCTAGACAGGACAGAAATGACTGGACAACAAATAAATCAATTAACAAGAACTTATTTATCTGATCATAAAAGAAAGATTTATAGCTGAGAGACTTTAAAAGACATCTAGTTCAATCTATTCATTTTATAGATGCATTATATAATAAAGAAACTGAGACCCAGAGTGATTAAGTGAGTTGCCAAAGTTCACGCAGGCTTTAACTGGTAAAAATCAGGATTCAAGTCCTAATCCTCCCATTCCAAATCTAGCATGATCTCCTAGACCAGAAAAAAATGTATGAAAGACAAGTGAGGTTGAGAGAAAGAATTAGGGATGGAGAAACCAAAGAAAGCCACCTACCCCTGTCACTTGCTAAATCTCCAAGGTTCCTCAAATCATAGCTTGGAAAACGCTGCTAGGCTTCTTAACTCTCTCTCTTGTTCCCAGGTCTCTCTCAAAGACTATTGATCCATAAGAGGTTAACAGTACTAGAGGTAACACAACTCCCAGATAGCAGAAGAGAAAAAAAAAAGTGATACAAATGCCTGAAGCCAAAGCCCAAAAACTCACACATATATTAAACCTTTACAGAGGTATCTGGACCTAACTACTCTAGGGAAGATTTCCTTACCTCAGTGCAACCCTGAAGGTACTAGGGAACTAAGGAGGGGAGAGATCAGTTGTAAGATTCCTTTCTTTTGTTTTTCCATGAAGACTACACAAAGTTAGATTTGCTCTGCTTAACTCCAGAGCTACAAAGAGTAGTTGGGAATTACCAAGACATAGATATGTGCTCAAAGTAAGGAAATCTTCCCTAACAATTGTTATTTGGTTGTTTTCAGTCTTGTCCCATTTTTCTGGACTCCATTTGGGGTTTCCTTGGCAAAGATACGGGAGAGATTGGTTTATTTTAGAGATTAGGTACTGAGACAAGCCGGGTTAAATGACTTGCCCAGGGTCACAGAGCTAGTAAGTGCCTGAGGACACATTTGAACTCAGATCCTGCTGATTCCAAGGTCAGCCCTCTGTGCACTGAGCCACTGAGCTGGCCTCTTACCTTTTTTTTTTTTTGAAAGATTTAGAGGAGGTCTCTCTAGGTGGTACAATGCAGAGTGCTGGCCCTGGAGTCAGGAGGAACTGAATTCAAAGGTGGCCTCAGACACTTACTAATTGTGTGACCCTGGGTAAGTCACTTAACATCATTTGACTCAATTTCCTCATCTGTAATATCAGCAAAGCACTCACATATCTTTGCTAAGAAAACCCCAAATGGGGCTAAGAAGAATGGTACAAGGCTGAAAACAACTGAACAATGATTAGGGAAGTTTTTCTTGCTATGAGCAGATATCTGTCTTTGTAAGTCTCTTTATTCTAGCTCTGCCCTCTGAAGTTGGCAGAGCAAATCTAACTTTGAGTAGTCTTACTGGAATAACAAAAGAAAGAAATCTGGCAACTGACCCTCTCCTTAGTTCCCATTTACCTCCTGGGCTTCTGGATTTGGGCTTTGCCTCATTCAAACTGAGACCAGACCTTTGCTAGAAAAGGCTAAGGTCCCCGCTGCATCAAGGCCATCTCCAGTTGTCCTGATTTCTATCTGGCCACTAAACCCAGATGGCTCTGGAGGAAAAAGTGAGCCTGGTGACTTTGCACAACTCTCCCTCACTTAAATCCAGCTCATTTGCTTGTCATGGCAATCACCTCCCTTTGAGAAGGAAGGACAAGCAACAGAAAGCAGTAGTAACCCACTGCGCCATCTAGCGGACCCTCTAATACTTAGAGCTATTTAAAAGTGGAATGGGTTGCCCTAGGAATTACTGTATTTACTTCACTGAATGCCTTCAACCAAAGGCTGAATGTCCACTTCTTGGTATGTTATAGGTTGAAGTCTTGTTCGAGTATAGATTGGAATAGAAGGCCTCTGAGGTCCTTTCCAAGTGTAAGATTCTGTGATTCTACATCTAGAGCATTGGCATGGAAATTTCTGGATGCCATCTTTTCTTAGGAATTATACTGGCCTATTTGGGAACCCTCCAGCGGGGGGAGGGATCAGATGGCAGAGGACTTTGAGATCATGGCCTGTGATGATTGGTTGAATAGATTTGGGATTCTGAGCCTAGAGAAGAGATGATTTATGGAGGATATGGTAGCTTTTTTTCAAGTATCTGAAAGATTCCACTGGTTCTGCCTGGTGCCAAAGGGCAGAAAAATGTGTGAAGGTTGCAACGAATCAAATTTCAGTTTAATGTAAAGAAGAACTTTCTAGCAGCTTTGAGCTAAACCAAAGTGAAATGACTGCTCTTGGGCTCCAACTCTCTCAATTTTTGTGATTCTGGACCCAAGTCCTTGATATTAGATGAATGAAAGAAGGTAGATAATTGGTGTGTTTAAGGCTATTTGATTCTGAATGAGTGGTGACCTCCAAGGACCCTTTAAAGTTGGAGATTCTGTGATACTGACACTCTCTTGTTTTGCAGCCACGGGAATCCACTTCTAGGACTGGGTTATTAGACATATCACTGATATCCTCAAGAAACAGTGGATAACTCCAAGCATTTTTAGAATCTAAAGGTCTTCCCCTAAGCTTATCCTTGAAAGAAGATAAGGATTCTGAGAGGAAAGAATGTGTAGAGTGAACATTTTAGGTATAGAGGATGGCTTGTGGGGATCCCCAGAGATAGAAGACAGAGTTTTGAGTTTGAGAAACAGTTAGTAGTCTAGTTTGGTTGGAGCTTAGAGTTCGTTGAGGGAAGGAAGAGATTCAGGGGTGAAGGACAGTCTATATAGGTTAATGAGGTTGTAAAAGGAGTAAAGTCACTTTAGAAAAGACGGAACAGACATGGAGAATGAGAAGCAAGGTCAGTAGTGAGGACAATGACTTGATTTACTAGGAATGAGGCAGAGGGAGAGATATAAGAACAGGAAATGATGACTAGAGAAGGAAATTTTAGAATTCTTTATCTTGGAGGTTGCAATGTGATGCGAAAGCACTATTTCTGAGGGGATCTGAGATAAAGTGAAGATGCAGATCATGGGAATTGAAGAAGTTCAACTGGGAGGCCTAGGTCTTCAAAAGAATATCAAGATGTCTGTTGAGGTTCCTAAGCAGAAGGGTACTAGTTTGGATGGAGGAGAATTGTGATTCCAGTTAACAAGCCAAATCAATAAGCATTTAACTATTATGTGCCTGGCACTATGCTCAGCATGGAGAATACAAAAAGAGAAATAATTTCTGCCCTCAAGGAGCTTAAATTCTAAAGGGAAGACATCAGGAGGTTGAAAAGCAGGAGGTTGGGGGAGAAGGTTCCCAGCTAGGTCATGGTCCTGAAAGAAGTCCTGAAAGTTAGGAGCGGAGCAGAGAGAGGAATAATGGCCCATGGCTGCTCTTCCCCCCACCTTCTAAGCTAGACTTTACTTCTTATTTTACTGAAAAAAATGGAGGCCATGTCCCCTCCTCCTTATCTCACACTACTCATATGCCTTTTACCTCTCTCTTCTCCTTCACTCATTTCTCACTCACTAAAGAGGTAGCCTTTCCTCTTGCCAAGGCAAACCAAACTACATGCACAAGTGATATCATTCCATTCTACCTTCTCAAGCGGATTTTCCTGCTGTCATCTTCACTCACTTATCTTCAGTACCCTGTATCCAGTTTCTGCTTCCTTTCTGCCTACAAACGTACCCATATCTCCCTCATCCTCAAAAAACTGTCATTTGCTCTGACCATCCCTACCAACTGCCTTGTTCATAAAGAAGTGAAGTATATCTAAAATAGGTGACTCTACTTTTCTTACCAGCTGGCTTCCAACTTCATACTGAAATTTCTCCTTAAAAGGTACCAATAATCTCTTAATTATTAAATTCTTTCAAGCCTGATTCTTCTTTATATAATGGAATTTAAAAATTTGGATTCCATTTTCATTTTTTATTTTTTTAACATTCATTTTCTTATTTAGAGTTCCAAATTCTCCTTCCTTCTAGCCACTCCCCCACCCATTGAGAAGGCAAGCAATATAATAGCCATTTTATGTGTGAAATGAGGTAAAACAAATTCTATATTGGCCATGCTGCAAAAGAACCAAACATAAATAAATAAACAAGCAAACAAATAAACAAATAGATAAATAAATAATGAATGGATGAATGAATGAATAAAAAACCAAAAGTGAAAAAATAAGGAAAGTAAAAATATGCTTGAGTACCCTCTCTGCATTCTCTGCAATATGCACAATCTGTACTCTCTCTCTCTCTGTGGATAGCATTTTTCATCATGAATGTAACTGGAATTGTCATGGATCACTGTATTGATCAGAGTACCTAAGTCTTTCACAGTTGATCATTGTTGCAATATTTCTTTACTCTCCAATTGTTCCACTTCCCTTTTCTTACTTACCTTGCTTTGTCTTGCCAAGTACTTTCTCCTTTTCCTTCTTGAGTCTACCCTCTTTAGGTGCTACTTTCCTAGTCTTCTTTAACCTCTTTTATGTCCTCAATTATGAGAACAATTCTTGATTTTGATCCTCTTTCAATCAAAGAAAATAGAGTTGGGATTATTTGTCTGGGTCTGACGATATTTTTCCTTAAAATTTCTTCAAATTCTCTCAAATTTCTCTTTCTTAAATTCAGTCCACCATTTATTTCACTAGCCTAAATTTGTCCAAGTTACCTATATGATTTTCTTTTCCTTATTTGGCTTCTGTCTACCTTCTCCTGCAGCTAGATGGCATAGTGTAAGGAGTGCTGGCCCTGGAGTTTAGGAGGAAGTGAGTTAAAATCTGCCTCAGACACTTAATAGCTGTATGACCTAGGCAAGACACTTAACCCTGTGTGCCTCAGTTTCCTTATCTATAAAATGAACTAGAGAAGGAAATGTCGAATTACTCCAGTATCTTTGCCAAAAAATTCCAAATGGGGTCATGAAGAGTCAGATAAAATTAATAGACTAAACAACAACTATCTTCTCCTCCTCCTTCTCTCACAAAATACAGAAATAGAAAGAAAAACTTCTTACTAAAGACTTTTATGCAGTTTCTAGGCACAGTGAATTTACCCAGCATCTGTAAGGGTGACTTGAATAAATGGGGGAGATGTGACATATATGACTAATGGACTAAGAATTCATCTCTTCCTGTGCCTGTTGGTCTCTTTAGTGAAAATAGCTGATATCCTGGGTATAGTTTGCAGCTGTGTGTAGGGGGATGGAGTATGGTAGTGGTGGTGGTAGTGTGGTTAGCATGTGCTGGATGGACAAAAGAAGGACCCAGATCCCAACTATCATCCAATACAAGTAAATATGCAAATGTCTTTGCCTTTTCTTTCAAGACCCTGGAAACCATTCATTACTCTAGAGCTATGCCTGGGTGGGACAGGGAGCCCAGGTAAAAGTTATAAGCACTTGTATTCCTTCTTCAGGTAGAACAATTGAGATCAGCACCCTGAGTTAACCAGAAAAACTAATTAAATACGCCAGTTGGTCTGCTTCCTCCCTGCCCAGGGTCTCTTCTTCCTCTGATGGGGTACAAGCCCAAATCAAGACCTTTTCCCCTGGCATCTGGAGGGCTTTTGTCCCATTTGTCTGAAGGGCCCCTGGAAAGTCTGGCCTTGGGGAGGGCTCCTTGGATTCCCCTACCATTTCTCTAGGTCCAGATACTCCCTTTCTTATCACCATTTAGCATTCTCTTCTTTTGATGCTTTTGATATTCCCGACTACTTCCCATTCTCTTGAAGTCCAAGTTGCCCAGCCTGGATTGTGGACTACTGGCCACTCCCATCGGGATCCTCCCAGGATTTGATCTACCCCAGATTACTTGGCTACACTTGGATTCTTCCCTCAGTCTTTTTCTGTATTTAAGTTCCATCTTGCCTCCATGAAGGCACTCACATTCAATCCAGCTAGACTATGTCTAGCTGAGATTCTATCTGGTCCCTGAATACAAGCATTACAAATGCTTAGGTTCCTTAAGCGTCAACCCAGTATGGTGAATCTTTAATAAACTTTCTTTTTCTTTGGCTTTAAGAAGGCTTGTGTCAAATTTATTGTAGCAGGACCTGGCATGTAGGTATTTTGGGATCCCCACACCACCCCAAACCTCAGCACCTCCATTTCCTCAGTCCCATAGCAGTGGTTTCCCCAACAGTGATTCCCCAGTATGCTCAAGTCTCTGTCTCCTCCTTCCATTCTCAACCCCTGCCTGGGCACCACAAGGCTTTATGTTTTGAAACGTGACATCTCAACTTGAAGGCTCTTGTGTAAATCTGTTTTAGAAAGTTGATTTGGTATGGTCTTTCCTTCTGCTTTCCTCAGTCCTGCTTTATAGTGTTTGTCCAAGGCAATAGAATGGATAAATACCAAATTTAGTTTAAAAACCAAATGTTCTGGGGCTCAGAATGCAGAGGACAATATCTAACGAAAGGAAAAAGGATATTGTTCCTTTCTCTGTCATAAGCATCTATTTCTTATAATCCGCTGGCCGCTTTCCTGCTCAGACCCTTACTTACCCTTGCTAAACACCAGATAGCATGTAACTGTGTTTCTCTTTCTCTTTGGCTCTGCCACCTGCCTTCTGCCAGATGTTTTCTCTAAGCATACTCCTAAAAGTCTATTGGTATTGTGGTCCTCTGTCCTCCCTCAGCCTCCTGGGAAAGAGGATATTGATAAGCATTCTAACACATAGACCCTCATATTTAATAATCGTTTGTTTGAATAGATTTATGATTTGCTAATTATTCATCATATCACTTCCTGGACTTCTCCTTAACAGTTCCCTGGGACAGAAGCCAAGCCCTGAAAAACTGAGCCCTTCCATGAATGGAACTCCCACACTGGGGTCTGCTGTCCTGATAGGTGGTTACCTCCGGTCTTCCTCCCCCTCATTTAGGTATAGATTCTAGCTATACTTTGTTACTCATTTCACTCCCTAGATTTCTCTTCACCAGTCACCATGCTGCTTCAAGAGCAGCTTGTTCCCCGTTTTCTACTCTCTCCCCTTCCCAGGTCTGAAAGTATAATCAGATCAACTCCATCATTACTCTTGGAAAGGCTGCTTCAATATACTCCCATACCACCCCATTCACTATTCTGATAACTTTCCAAATCAAAATCTCCTTCTCTGTTGACTCTCCTATTAGAATGTAAACTCTTTGAGACCAGGCAATATCCTTGGTTTTTGTATTTATATCCCTAGTCTGGAACATAATACGTGCTTGGCACATAACAAGTACTTAATAAAAGCTTTTCCATTCATTCATTTATTCATTCATCATTGAATATCCAGTATAGTCTTCAGCACTAATATTTATATTTACTCTCTTGGTTTCTTGATATTTTATGTTACATTATCATAAATTATTATTTACCGAATGTTCAGCCATGTTGTATAGCATTTCTGCACAGCTACACTTTTAACTTGATGGTGGGCTACACTTTTCACTTGGTCTGTGCATCAGTATGGTGCCCAAGGTACGGGAATTAAACATTGAATGGTGAAGAATAGGGCAATCCCTGTTCTTCCTGGCATACATTCTCCTCACCCCTGACCCCCAAGCACCTTAGCCACAGCCCTTGCTTTCCTTTTTTCCTGTCTCTCACTGCCAACTCCCCTCTGGGAAACGTGTAATGTTGTTTCTTGGGACTTCTTCACTGTGTTCAATGCCTTTCTTTGCCTTGTCTTTGCTTTTGGGGTTTCTACTCCTCTCCAGTCCTTGAAGTTCCCTATGTTCAGTTCTTGAAGAAATTCCTAGAGAAAGGAAACAAAGATGTTAGCCTTTTATTACAAAGGCTCCCTTCACCATAATGCCCATGCTCTTTTCCAACTAAGGCAACAAGGGAATGTACTACCTGAGGGACTCTGGGTAGGAGAATGAATAGAGGGGGTTAAGAGGGAAAATAAAAGAATCTGATGGGGTGCTTGGGTGCTTGTGCTTGGATGCCAGTTCCAAGATCACATTTCTCCTTAGCTTCAAAACACTCTCCCTGACAGTTTACTTCCCAGCCCAAGAACACTATGCCTAGCAATAACTCATGAGTGGGCCCCAGTAAGAAAAACTACCTTTCCCCACAATTACTCATGAGGGGGCCCCCAGTAAAGTAAACTGTCTTTCCCCATCATAAGAACAAGCTGGCCTCTGAAGAAATTCTCTTGTAAAAACAAGACTGTCTTGTTTTTATGGTTATCTTGTAGCCGCAGAATTATCATCTATTGATTCCCAAAGTTTTCATATTCAATCCAGAGGTCAAGCTATACAAGTCTACTCTCAAAACTATCTTGCTACAGATGTAACCAAAAATATTCCCCTGAGAAACCCCTTCTGTCTACTCCCACTGCTAAACACATTTCTTGGCCACTAAGTACTTAATAAATTCTTGACACCTCCTTTGTAACATATAGAAAGCAGTTAAGCCAAACCTTCAAACTGAATCTGATAATTTATATGACATTCTGCATCCACAATCCCTTACCCTTCTACCAAAAGAAGCAAGACAGGTTCTTAGAGTCAAGGGCTTTTCTTTTCTAGGGGGAACATGGGAAAGCCTCGCTCTGGCTGTGTAGAAGTGCTTTTTTTCTTTTACTTTGAGTCCAGTCCTAATCATCCAGGATGGCATTAACAAACACATTGAGGGCAGCTAGGTGGTGCAGTGGATAAGAGCACCAGTGCAGGAGTCAGGAGGATCTGAGTTCAAATGTTACTTCAGACACTTGGCACTCTGTTGGGAGCCCTGCCCTAAGCAGAAGTTCTCTCCTCAGGAGAAAGCCACACCCGAGCACCATCATCCGAGAATCAGCTGAGCTCATCACGGACGTCTCAGCACCCGCCCCTGGAAATTCTCTCGCTACCCCTCCCATCTTCCTGCTCTCTCTTTTTTCTCTTGAATATAAGCACGGGCGTGCAGTAAAATAAATCAGACCTTGCTTAACACTCACTTGGTCTCACTCTTCTTCTCGGCCCATTCCTCTCAGGCTGGGTCCCTCCCGACACCCACTAATTAACTAATCCCGCTGGACGGGGCAGCACTCACTAGCTGTGTGACCCTGGGCAAGTCACTTAACCCCAATTGCCTCATCCTGGGTCATCTCCAGTCATCCTGATGAATATCTGGTCACTGGATTCAGATGGCTCTGGAGGAGAAGTGAAGCTGGTGACCTGGACAGCCTTCCCTCACTCAGAAAAAAAACAGGAGCAAGTCATGTCACTGTTTCTCTGATGGCTTGGCCTTCTTTGGCAACAAAGGAAGAACACACCACTAAGAACAAACCCATTATCCAATTGTGGGGGAAAATTCCTTACTTCAGGATGTTTTGGGCCACACGGCAACCTGAAAACTTGGAGTCTTTCTTCCTCTTCTGGTCAAGTGATTTTTAAGAGAAGAAGAGAAATGACTTAAATGAGGACACAGAGAACACTCATTAAATTATGGACTGATGGCCTACACAAAGGATCTGAGGCTAGAGATGGAATATTCATCCATGCTCCTAGAATGGTTAATGTGCCAGTTTGAACAGCTTCCTGAGTGATGGCAGCCAGAGTCCCATGCCAGGAGATGCTCACCCCCAGAGAACCAGCCTACAACAAACATCGGATAGAGAAGCCATCCATACCTGGACCAGTATTCACTGCTCTGATCAGCTCTGAATGAAACTATGAATTAAATAAGATTCAGGGGTTTCTGCCTCTGTTTTCTGCGTTTGTCACACCCCTCCCAGAATCCATCCTCCCAGAAGCCCAGCATTTCAAGCTAGTTTTACTCTCATATCAAGAATCCAGGATCCTGGCTGTGGTGTAGGGGAAAGATCACTGGATTTGACATCGGAACACCTGGGTTTGAATCTGAACTTTACTCATCATTACACATGTGAGCTTAGGCAAATCACAGCTGCTTTGGCAGACTTTGAATACTGAACAGAAGATTTTGTATTTGATCTTAGAATTGATAGGGAACTCTGAAGTTTATTGTGTATAGGAGTGACACATACTTTAGGAAAATCACTTTGGTTGCAGAATGGAGGATGGGTTGGAGTGGGGAGAGACCTGAGGCATTCATACCTACCTGTAGGCTATTGAAGTAGTCCAAGTGCAAGGTGATGGGGGCCTGCCCCAGAGTGGTAGCAGTGAAGGCCTCTGGCTGTTCAGTCATTTCCCTCATGCCTGACTTCATGATCCCATTTAGGGTTTTCTTGGCAGAGATACTGGAGTGGTTTGCCATTTCCTTCCCCAGCTCATTTTACAGAAGACAAAATTGAGGCAAATAGGGTTAAGTGCCTTGCCTATCATCACACAGTAAGTGTCTGAGGCCATATTTGGACTCAGGAAGGTGAGTCTTCCTAATTCCAGGAAAACATTCTATCTGCTGTGCCCTATGAAGGGCACAGAACTTAAGGAGAATTGAGATTCCAGTTTGACTTTCAGTTAGCCCTTCTGATTTCTCTTTCAATACTTTCTCCATTCTGTTGCCCTATCCGTCTTTTGCTCCTGTGGCTCTAGCACCAAAGAGATGAAGTTCCTGTCAGCCTATTTTGAATATCTGCACAGTATTTGTACCTTATGATTTATTCTGAGTAGTAATGTTTTATTAGAAAATGAAGATTTTCATTTAAATGTATGATTTAAAGGTTTACAGTATTCTGAAACCCAAATGAGGAAACTGAGATTGAGATTTACTTGCCCAAGGTCATACAACTAATTATCACAAGAGCTAAGACTAGGCAACCATCTCCTACCTCTTCATCCAGTTTTCCCCCCTACTATCACTGTAGATCAGCGCAAACCGATGGAGACAATTTCTCCCAACAAGGGACTACAGTTCTAGGCTCAGGAAAAGACAGTCCCAGGAAAGCCTGGTCTCTAAAAAGAGATCAATCTCTTTATTCCTCATACTCTTAGACTCTTTAAACCTACACCCCAAATCACTGGGGAAAATCACACTTAAATCTTAGCTTTGACTGATATATAGGGTAGAAATGTAAGCAATGTATAATGTAGACTAGTTATAGGACAGCTATTTATTTTCTTCATATACAAAAAAATGCTTAAAACACAAAGAGGTTCATACAGTAACCTATAACTCCTATAATAACCTTCCAGGAACTTGATACTTAAAACATTAAAACATAGAACCCTTAGTGGAACTGTTGAATTGGCGTTTCATTTTCACTTCTGCAATTCACAATCCAAACAGTGTCTTCTAGGCAGCAAGTGAAGTACTTGGGTTCCTATTCTCTTCTCATTCATTTTCTTGTCATGTTCACCATCCCTGAGAAAGGTGGAGTTAGGGAAACTGCAGTCAGTTCTAACTGAAGTACCCAGAAGTTCCTGACCTCTCAGAGACATGAAGTTGCCCTCAAAGCTTAAAAAAGTCACCTTAGAATTGGAATTTATTCACATATGCTTTGGGAAAAAATCTGAACATAAGAGACAAGAAAGAGCTCTAGGTCCAATCATGGTTCATCTAAGCAGCGCAAGTATGTGTCATGAATGTTGCTAAGGTGCAGGCAAGACCATAACTGGAGGGAAAGGGGAAGACCCAGAAAGTTTTACACTATTGGTTCCCAAGAGAGACAAAAAAGAGAGTGAGAATGGAAGTTGGATTGGCATCGTCAGTCTTCTCTCACATCGTCCATCTTCTCTCTTGAAACCAGAAGAAACCAAAGCAACTGCAGAGCCCAAAGAGACTCCAGAGATTGCAGAGAAGAAAGTTCTGCTCTCTCCTTCTTCTCAGCTACCTACCCCGCCCACCCGTGGGCCTCAGGCGTCCTACTGTGCCCTGGTACATTTATGTAATTGTTGTCCTGCATTGCTTGGTTGACTCTTTTATTGAAGTTCATATAAGACTTGAATTTCACTCCTCTAGTCCAAGACAAAGCACAGAAAGGCTGAATGAATTAAATAACTCCATGAGAACAAGAAGAGAAGAGCTTATGATGTAAAGAAATAGAGTAAGGGCATCCTGCAAGGGAGCTTACAAAGAATAATAACAATTTTTTTTCTGAAAGAAAAAGCTTGTTTCCATTCCTAGTTTCCTGTACTCTGTGATGAGTGGCAGCCACTTTCTCTCTCTCTCTCCCTCCGTCTCTCCTCTCCTCTTCTTTCTTCTCCTCCCCTCCCCTCCCCTCCCTTTCCCTGCCTTCCTCTTTCCTCATTTCCTCTCCTCTCTTCTTCCCTCCCCTCTACTTCTCTCTCTCTTTCTCCATCCCTCCCCTTCTTTCTTTCTCTGTTTCCCCCTTTCCCTTTCCCTCCTCAGTGGGAAGGAAGAACTGATCTAGCTATTACCTGAACAGGTAAGTGAGACATAGTTATTGGGAGGAATTATCAAAGGTGGGTCAGTGAGGCATCAATATACTTAGTTGGACTCTGAAGGGCAGATGAGTCAAATTGACCCACATGTGGAGCAGAAAGTAAAACATTTCTCCATTCTTAACCCAAGTCCCCACTTCCCTCTAGTTTAGTGTATACTTTGGAATCTTCTTTGGGTAATGCATTATCCATAATTCAGAGGCATTAAACTGCCTGCTGTCCCCCTTGTTCTAAATGAGTGTTCTGTGAAGTGTGGTTTCAAGTACTATCTAAGCTGAGATCTCTTTCTCCTCTACACCTCCTTTTTGAGATGAAGATCCTGAGAGGTGGCAAAGAAATAAAAGAAAAAAAATAAGCAATGACAATCCTAAGGGAGCAAAAAAAGAAATCATACTGTTCCTTGTTTGATCCACTTCTCCTTTAAGCCTTTAGAGTAGAACATCCATGTTTCACAAGCATATAACAATGAGGTCAGCGCAAAGGCTCTGTAGACCTTCAGTCTGGTAGTCAGTCCAATACGTCTTCTCTCCCAAACTTTTCTCTGAGTTTCCCAAACACTGAGCTAACTCTGGCAATGCATAGGTCAACCTCATTGTCAATGTGTACATCCCTGGAAAGTACACTACCAAGGTAAGTGAACTTATTCACAGCATTCAAAACTTCTCCTTGTTGTAACCGATGGTTCCACATATGGATGGTGTGGTGGTGGCTGATGGAGCGCCTGTGTTTTCTTGGTGTCAATTATTAGGTCAAAATTAGCACAGGCAGCAGAGAATTGATCCATCCTTTGTTGTATCTCAGCTTCAGAGGCTGCACTGAGTGCACAACGCCATGCCAAGAAACTAAATTGCTTCCATTTGAACTGTCTTAGGAAGATTCTGAGGATCACCTGGCAGGATAAGGTACCAGACAATGAAGTTCTTGCTTGAGCTGAACTGCCAAGCATCAAATTATGCTTCAGAGAGTGCAACTCCAATGGGCTGGCCATGTTGTTTGAATGCAGAATGTACACTTGCCAAAAAGACTATATGGAGAACTCGCATGGGGCAGGAGATCACAAGGTGGCCAGAAGAAACAATACAAGGACTCTTGCAAGGTCTCTCTCAAGAACTTTGGATTTGACTGTGCAACATGGGAGATACTGGCACAGGATCGCTCAGCATGGTGTGCCTGCATCAGAAAGGGTGCTGTGCTGTATGAGAAAAACAGAATTGAGACAGCACAAAATAAACGCAGGATGCGCAAATTTGGGATATCCACCCCAGATATTCACAAGGACTATCTATGCCCAATCTGTGGTAGAGCATTCTGAGCTCATATTGATCTGATCAGACATAGTCAGGCACATTGAAATTTCACTTATCATAGTGATTTCACTTTGGTCCTCTTCGAAGACAAAGAACAACCACCCAAGTGTTTAGATATTTAGAGGCTGTCCTACACATTTTGTACTGTTCCCTGTTGTACTATGTGTGTCAGTCTTATCTCTCCAATCAGACTGCAAACTCTTTGAAGCAAAGATTATGCCTGTGATATTTTTTTATAACCATCCAGCATTGAGAATAGCCCTGGGTAAAAGGAGGAGACACCAGAAGATTTGGATGATTGGCTGAAAACCTTCTAAGAACAGCTTACACTCCTGTGATCTATAGCAAGTATTGCATGTATGATTAATATGATACAATGGAAAAAATGATGGATTTAGAGACCAAGGACTTGTACAAAGTCTGGCCCTGTTGCTATCTCTCTCTATAAACCAGGGAAAGTTGTACAGCCTCTCCAGGACCTATTTCTTCGTCTTTGAAATGAAGGAACTAGACTAAAAATTATCTAAGGTCCTTCTAGTAGCAAACCTACAAGACTGTATTTAAATACTTAAATACTGCATATTCCTGAATATGGCCCCAGGACAATCCTTGAAGTGACCCCTGAAATAGATCCTTTCTATTTAAAGACTTAAACCTCTAGGGAGTTACAGTTACGGGACTGAGGTAAAGTGAATATATTCCTTGTGCTATCTGGGGCTGCAGAGAGATAACTGGCCATGGAGTGAAGAAAACCACAGTTCAAAATCTGCCTCAGCTTACTAGCCGTGTGACCTTGAGGAAATAGCCTAACCTTTGTTAACCTCATTTTCTTTAACTGTAAAATGACAATAGTAACAGTGACTGCAGCATAGAATTGATGTAAAGATAAATGAGAAAATATTTGTAAAGTTCTTATCTCATAGTAGGTGCTTAATAAATGCTTATTCCCGTTCCTTCTTCAGATAGTCATCTCAACTCTAGAGCCATTGCTCAAAATTCCCTCAAGGGGATGGTTTCCCAAAAGGAAATCCATTCCACAATTTTATAGGGTACAGACCATACTGGGTATTTGCTATGTTGCTTAAGTGATAATATCACAAATACCTGGTGTTAATAGGGAAATTTACAGAGTGCATCATCACCCTTGTATGACTGGGTACTGTGGAATACCCAGAAGATAATGTAGGAGGACTTGTGACAACAGAAGAATAAACATGGGAGAAAACCATTTGTTTTCCCCCGGGGGACATCAATATGTATCCCCCACTGGGACATCTGAGAATCAGGCATCCAGAAGATGGCATATAGTCATCACAGTGATGAATTTGGGTCCCTGGACAAACTCAGGGCAAAGATCACCCAAGGGGACCTGTGATAGATGAATGAGGTTATGAGATAACGGTGGAAACCTCTTTGTCTTATTAGACAGAAATCCTTTCCCAAAATTGATGTAAAGGGAAATGATTAGGCACGTCCCGTTATTCTGTGTGTTCTCTTTCCATTTTCCCTCCTCCTGCCCTCTCCACTACCAAAAGGAAATCAGTGATTCGGGTTTTCACTTTTCCTGACCACCACAGTTCGATGACATCAGCTTCTCTGTTCCTCAGTTGTTATTGAAGATGGTTGTAATGAGTAGAGTAGTAGACTTATGCAGGAGCCTTTGCAGTTGCCACTGACTATAAAGTCTATGTTTTCTTCCAACAACCACCAGAAAGTCATGTTTATGCTCATGACAATTGACCTAGGGGAAATAGCAGGTGCTTCTTAATTTGATAAGCATCTTCCTAGCAGGAGACTCTTGGTTGAATATGTGTGCACATAAACATATGTGTCTACATTCCTTTAGCAAACAAACTTTATATTTAAAGTGAAGATACCAAGACAAGAAAGCTTAAGTGTGTATGCCAGAAAAGACTTTAATTCCACTTAATCCGATGAAAGTGTCACCTTTCTTGTACCTAGAAAAGCTTACTCCTATGGCAGATACAGGAGAGGATGGGGAAAAGAGAGGTAGAGTTTTTTGAAGTATAAGTAAAAGAATGTTGTCAATTACAACTGCCTGTTTCTCCAGGGACCCTGCAAGTGAATGAAGTACAAGACTGAGCATCTCAAAGATAGCAACCCTCAACATCGCTTCCATTCTCAGATGTTCTATAGATACTGTTTTATATTAAAGCTGGAGAATAGGGTGCTGTATTCTTACTTTTATTATTTTATTGTTATGTATTATTATATGAGGGGGTGAAAATTAAAGATCAGTTTGAAGGAGAGAGAGCTTTTACCTTCCTTCCTCTCTCAGTTATCCCCCAGAAGTCCTGAGCTCCAGATTCTGCATTCCCCTTCCTTCCCTTTCCCCACCCAGTTCCCCTCCAAGGGATCCACCCACCTGTGGTATTATTCCCCGTTCCCCTAGAGAAGGCAGAGACCAGATTGGAGCAGCCTTAGAGGTGGGAGTGGGAGGGGCCCAGGTGTTCATTTAAACAGAGGAGTGCAAGATTTAAACACCTCTCTGCCGGGAGCAGTCCAGTGAACCTGTCAGGATGTCATCTAGTAACTGACACTTGGTTTGCCACCAGGACTGGACAACTTTCCCACTCAAACTACGATCTCCTGTGACCTGATCGCCAGACTCCTGAGTTCTTTGACTTGCAGCTCAATTCTTTGAATTCTCCACTGCTCCCTCAGCTCAGGACCCCACCACCTCACCCATCGGACCCTCGCCATCAACATCCATGGGCAAGGTGTGTATGTGTGGTGTGGCACCCTACCACAAATCCCTATTCCTCACTCTTGGGCTAGTTAGGGGAGAAAGGGATTAGGCTGGTGTGGCAAATTCGTGTCCATAAGACTGCTACACCACCTTAAGGACACTTTGCCTTCACCTTGGAAAGAATAAACAGGCCCCAGGGCCAGGAAAAGGCAGGGGAAAGTGCAGGGTGGGAAGATTCCACTAAATGGAGAAATCAAGGAATAAGAGATTGTAATCTGTTCATTAGAATCTCTCCGCCCTCCGGTTTTATTAGTTTCTTCAAAGGTGAAAAGGAGTACCCCTATATCAATTTCTCCAACCCAACTGTTTATAAAAATTTTCTTAAACTCCAGGTTCAGTATGAATATCTGAACCTAGACCCGTAGTGAAGAGAGAGGAAAAGAATACATTGACCTTAGGACATTTGGCAGTGAGGAAGAGGAGAGAAACATGGTCCTGGGGAGCTTCCTTTGGTTTTAACTTCTCCACCTCATATTGAGCTCCAGGTTCCTTTTCTTCAGAAAAGGGCCATACTCCCTTGGGTTTCATAGTGAAGGCTTTTAGACTAGGATATTTTTCTTTCCCAAAGGAGAGTATCTGAAGAATCTGGGGCTCCTTCATCAAATGATATAATATTTGGAAAGGACTTTTGCAGAGAGCATTAATAAAAACTTTTTCTTTTCCTTTCTTTGGAAGGTCTGGTGTGGAGTTAAGGGACATTGTTTCTTCTTATCTACCCTAAAATTGGATCGCCTTGCCAAAACTTTTGGGAACTTACCCAATCATCTATTTAAAATAAGTTTTACTTAGGCTTTCTGTGAGTGTGTTTAAGCTGGTTCAGTGTCCTTGTTAAGAAGCAGCAAAGAAATCCTAAGGTCTTGCTCAAGGAAGAGGGAAAAAAGGGTAGTGATGCTTGGGGCTAAGAGAGGAAAGATTACTTTTCCATCCATATTCCCGATACCTTCCATTCTCCACTTATCTCTCTCTCACCTAAAGGTTTGTAGATGAAAGGAGGGAGAGTCAGATATTTTTACATATCTCACCTGATATATTCCTTTTTTTCCCACTTCCCTGATTTTGATGACTGATCTCAAAGACCCTTGCTCTACAAAAGACCAATTTTTCAACTGACCTTAACCTTTGCTTCTATTTCAGGAAAAACCAGAAATTTATTTTATTGAGGTCAACAAAACAAAGCACCATGAAACAGTAGACAATGAAAGATCAGACAAGGGTGATGGCAAAGTAAAGAGGAAGAAACACAGCAAGAAGGATCGCCAGGAAGAACTCAAGAAAGACCTTGATCTAGTCAGTTAACCTAAACTGAGTGGGACCACCTTGGCAACATTTCTCCTATTTATTTTTTTCATGCCACTTTTGCTCTGCCAAGGGAACAGATGACTTAAGAGTTGAAATTGACCCTAACAATCATCTAGTCCAATACCATCATTTTGTAGCTGAAGAAACTGAGGCACAGAGACTGTCACACAAGTAGTAATTAGTAGAGTTATCATTCAAGTCTCTATAACCTAGACTCTAAATAAAAGTCGCTGTTATTCTGTTAATTTCAATATGTTGTCCATAGGACCCAAACCTTCTTGAGTCAACCTTTTTTAGATACTAGCAAAAGAAATACCCAGTGTCATTCTTTTTAAATGAACTTGAGGAGAAAATTTTAAGATTAAAAATATTTAAATGTACTTGGGCAGCTAGATAGAGCTGTGCTGGTGCTGGAGGCAGGAAGATCTGAGTTCACATCTGGCCTCAGATACTCATGAGCTCTGTGACCCTGCTGAGCAAGTGATTTAATTTTTATTTGACTCAATTAAAGGAGGAAAATACCACCAGCCTTCTAGGTTTGTTATGGGGATCAAATGAAATAATAATTGTAAAGTATTTAGCACAGTGTCTAGAACATAATAAGGTTTATATAAATATTAGCTATTATTAAATTTGTTCCATGTTAAAATTAGGCTGATATAATCTTTGCCTGGAAGCTATCTTTACTAGAGGGTTCCTATATTCTGCATGAAGCTCCTGCCATGTGGAACTCAAACATTTAGTTATCATAGTCAGAAAGATCATTTGCAAGTAGTTTCAGCTAAAAGTCAGAGGGAAGAAAATGAATGCTTTTTAGCTCTTATATGCCCTTATTGGACAACAAACTAATACAGAAACACTGAGTTTTTATTTATCCTGCTTTAAAATGGGAAGAATTACAGAAGGTAGAGCAAGAAAGAGTATGTCTTTTTTTAGTGGGGAAGGGTAAATTGAAATTTAGGTAGAGAATTCTCAGTATGGAAATGCTTCTACTTTCTATAGATGAGATCTGTTGATAAACCTAAAGTTTTAGCTACCTGGGGCAATGAGAGAGTAAATGACTTGCCTGTGATCTAATTACACAGTCAATAGGTTTCTGAAACAAAACCTGAGCCCAAGTCATTCACAACTTCCAAGACCTTTTTGTTCTGGGTTCTATGGCCTGAATTCAGTTTTGTCCCATTGTTCTAGGGGCTGATGAGAAGTGTAGTCATGTAATAAAGCAACTTCTTATTCACATAAGAATTTTTTTTTTCCTTTTGAATCCTAGGATGACCACAAACTCAGCACTAAGGAATTAGAAGAGAAGTATGGAACAAACGCCATTCAAGTAAGTCACTGAGAGGATAAAGGAGCAACATCAGGCTTCTCCATCTCCTGGGGGTGAGGAAAGGTGGGGAATACCATTAGTGTCTGGAATTCATTGTAGAAGCTTAAAGTAAAGCTAGTGTACTTGGTGTCTTTGTTTAGCTGCTTGATAAGAAAGGTTACCTGGTTCACCCTGATGTCCCTTAACTGGGGCAATGACTTAGCATCAATGATGGGAAGAATGCAATGTGTGTAGTTAAGGACTAAACTTTATCTTAGTTACTTAAGCAAGGGCTGTTCTTGTCCTTAGGTTTAAAGGGGTTTGTGAGAGGAAAGAAGGATGTGAGTTCTCTCTGCTTGATTGAAAGAGTTGCACCATCAATAAGTATAGTACCATGGAACAGCAGACTTGGAACCCTTTCAGTGGATTGGTCCCTAGACTTTGGACCAAGCAGCTTTCTTGCCTCATGGACTTTACTGTCTGAAAGTGATTGTGCCATGTATAACTAAAAGATGAAAACAACCATGTTCATATTGGTGCACAAACACCCACTATTTTCTACAAAAAACCAATATTGCTTTCTATTGTAGTCTCAATTAAGATAGAACTTCATAATATGAAATGTCTTATCATGTCTTGTTCATTTATTTTTTTAGTACTGCTTGCATTCTTGCTCCTGAGCAAGCATTCCAGTTAGATAATATTGAATTGGCTACTCACTCAACAGACACTTATTAAACATTTGTTAGGAGTAGAAGGAGATTTAAAGGTAAAAATATCTAATTTCTCCTTGCAGAGTGTTTACACTCTATTAAGGGAGAGAAAGTGGCTACCACATACAAAAATAAATGCAATACAAAGTAGAGATGTATTGAGTACAACTGTAGTCCAATCAAAACTGCCTGGTTATACCATGAAAGAAATAAATTTCCTAGAATTCATGTCAGGCTAGGTAACAAGGCAGTGCTTCACAGAGTAGGTGAAATGTGAGTGAAGTCTTCAAGGGTTGAGAAAATTTCATAGCTGGGTAATACCTGTCTAGGGTAGATATAGAGAAAAGGACTGGTTTAGCAACATCTATTTTTCAGAGGTTGCATAATAAGGTTGTTTTTCTGAGTAGGAACTATTTTGATTTTAGCCCTGGTTATCATTGAAAGATCATAGATCTACAGTTAGAAAAAAGCTTCAGAGGCTTTCTAGCCCAACCTGCTAATTTTACAAAAGAGAAGACTGAATCCAGGTCCTTTGACTCCAGGCCTACAGCAATCTTGTTTTGATCACTTCTCTGCAAATCCTTACTCTTCAGCCAAGAAAAGACATTTCCTCCTGGTTATATGGGCATGCACAATAGAAATTTGAGAAATCTAAATTGGTCTTTTCCTTTCTATGAAAAAAAATTCAGAGGTACAAGCTATAAGATAACTAGGAGCTACACAAAGCCAGGATTTCCATGCAAATATAGATCTGTCTAACTCTGTAAAAACCAAATCAAACCAAACCATTCCCTAGAGTTCTACATCCATAAGGCTTAGAATATCCAAGCATTCTTTAACAACTATTTTTCCTGGATTTGTCTTTGCAGGGTCTTACTAGCAGAAGAGCTTCAGAGATCTTGGCTCAGGATGGCCCTAATGTCCTTACTCCACCCAAAGAAACTCCCGAAATCATCAAATTCCTCAGACAAATGGTGGGTGGGTTCTCCAGCCTTTTGTGGGTAGGAGCTGTCCTGTGTTTCATTGCATATCTGATTGAGTTTTCAAAGAATAAGTCTGCTTCCATGGACAATGTAAGTACCTAAAAGACTTCCTGTCATGGGTTTTATCATTGACTTCTCTGTCGTAGAAGGGATACCAGAATCTAATGCTTCTCATAGCCAGTTCTGGGCTGACAGTCAGGGAAACAGGGAATGCCATCTTGATTCTGCCTTGGAATCACTCTTGAGAAGGGTCATGTTGCTAGACTTCTGCAGGCTGCAGTTGCTACATCTACAAGATAAGAGGTGAGGGTAGAGATGTCCTGAGGGCTGCTGTTTCTATGTCACAGAGATAAAAGAGGAAAGGATCATGGGTTCCTAAGGAGTAAAGGTCCTATATCAATATGCTTGGGCTCTACCCTCATCTTCTTAAGACCTACTTCCTCATTTCTTAATTTAATAAGTAAAGCATTCAGGCAAGCCTTTAGGAGATTCATAAGGCCTGGCAACTAAGCGTATGAAATGATTCCCCACTGATCTATGTAGCAAATACTTGGGCACCTAACCTGCTTGAGATTCTCACCCTCTGAGGTACCTGGTTCATTCTGAGCATCTGCTTCTCTGACTTAGGTCTCTTCTCTTTTGTGCAGGTCTTTTTAGGTGTTGTGCTCACCTTGGTGGTCATCCTCACTGGGATGTTTGCTTATTACCAAGAGGCAAAAAGCACCAACATCATTGCCAGCTTCACTAAGATGATTCCTCAGGTAAGCAGCTCAAAACTCCCTTGACTTGTGTCCTGGCAAACACTACTTATTGCTACTACTAAATCTTAATATAGTTCTGCCTGGTTTGTTCTTCATTCACTCAGAAAGTGCCTCCTGAGAAGTTCAAACAGTAACTTTATTTTGATGAGGCAGTCAGGGTTAAGTGACTTGCACAGGGTCACACAGCTCTTAAGTATTAAAGGCCTGAGACCTGATTTGAACTCGGGTTCTCCTAACTTCAGTGCTGGTGCTCTATTCACTGTGCCACCTAGCTGTTCCCCAAATAGTAACTTTTAAAGAGCTTTTTATTAGGACAGTGACTGACCAAATACACCTGGGAGGATGAGTCTGTACTCATTCTACCCCTTTCTCTCCCCAATTCTTGGCCTACCTGTTTTGGTGTTGCCACCAGAAAGGTAACAGAATGGCTTAACCTAATGTCTTTTCCATTGCATAGAATAGTCTTCCTATGGCAGGTTTTCTGTATTATGTTTGAAAATGACCATTTTCCTCCATGATGGCCAAAGGAACTGTGCCAACCTTAATTGGGGTAAGGGAAAAGAGAGTAGGATCCCTTCTTTGCATGAAGAAGGGAAGAATCCAGCTCAGCATTGGTACAATTATGACTAACATACACAAAGACAGCGCGACATCAAAGAGAGGGCACTGGACTTGGAGTCAGGAAGACTTGGCTACCTCAGAGACTTCCTAGCTGCATGATCTTAGGACAGTCACTGAACTTTCCCTGGGCCTCGGTATTCTCACAAGGATTGCACTTGTCAGACTCTGATTTCTTATAGCTTTAAATCTAAGATCCTGGATTTTGACTGACATCTTCACTGTTCAATCTAACATTCCTCCTAGGCTCTATAGCTAGCTAGCATCAATTCCTGCAGGCAAGGCAGCTGTTCTCTCTCTCTCTCTCTCTCTCTCTCTCTCTCTCTCTCTGTCAAGTCTACAATCCACCCCAAATCTTTATTAATATTTTCTGGTCTTCCTGTGCCCTTTGGCATTTAGAGGTCTTCAGGGCACAAGAGAAACACTGACTGCTCTACTTACAGCCAGTAACACAGTGACATAGAGTTTTGGACTTGGAACCAAGAAAACCTGAGTTCAAATCCTGCCTCAAATACTAGCTTGTGACTCTTGGCAAGTCATTTAACCTCTTGGCCTCAGTTTCCTCATCTGGAAATGGAGAACAATACTAGCAGCTACCTCTTAGGGTTGTTGTGAGGTTCAAAACATGGTAAAGCACTTTGAATGTCTTAAAGCATTACTTAAATGGTATTTATTAGTCTTTCTATAGTTAAAGCTGTAATATCCCTCTGACACTGAGCATCTAGATCAAGGGTAAATGAAGATATCATGCCAGGGTCTGAAGTTTCTTTTTCATTTTCCTTTTGATTTCTCAGAGAGCTTTTGTCATCAGAGATGGAAAAAAGAGGGAGATTCCTGCAGAGCAGCTCGTTGTAGGAGATATTGTAGAGATTAAAGGTGGAGACCAGATTCCTGCAGACATCAGGATCCTGTCCTCACAGGGATGTAAGGTAAGCAACATTGCAGTTCTGTTCATGATGATTGAATCTAATCCCAGTCTCTGTAACCTACAGTTCCATCCAATAGTCCTTGATTAAACCAAATGAGCAAGACAGCCAAAGTACCTAATTCTAGACTTACCTCAGATCTGTCTTCATGAAATTACTTTGTATAATTGAGTTTAAACTTTGTGTTTACTTTAAATGTACATATTGTTTCTCTCACCCACCTCCTTTCCCCCCTGCCTTGTAGAAAGGAATGTTCTTCAGGTTAGAGGTTTAATTTTTTTTTTTAAGAACTCCAGTAATTTGCACTATATCTTGAATATAGTAGGTGGTTCATAATTGTTTGTTAAGTTGAATTGAATTTATTTACAGGTAGATAATTCCTCTCTTACTGGGGAATCAAAGCCTCAGTCTCGTACTTGTCATATTACCGATGAGAATCCCTTGGAGACGAAAAACATTAGCTTTTATTCTACAACTTGCCTGGAAGGTAAGTCTGGTAGCATATATGGCTAAAATATTCCACAAAAACTAAGGGTTCCTTTACTCAGTCTCTACTTTTTGGTTTCCTTCCCACCACTTCATACAAGACTTTTTTTTCCTAAGGAAAACTTAAAGACATAGTTGTACCCAATATGCCAACAACAACATGCTGTAATATCATGCAATTCTTCAGATCAGGGTAATGCCTACCTGGCAGTCATATCAGTCCAGAAGATGAAGACACTCAACCAGTCTGTACCCCTTATAAGCAACACCGCCTGGAATATCATCCATATACTTTCCTTCTAGGAACAGCAACTGGGATGGTCATCAACACAGGCGACCGTACCATCATTGGAAGAATTGCCTCACTGGCTTCATCTGTTGGGCTTGAGAAGACCCCAATTGCCCTTGAAATTGAACACTTTGTCCATATTGTAGCAGGGGTAGCTGTTTCTATTGGTATCGTGTTCTTCATCATTTCAATATGCATGAAATATCGGGTACTAGATGCTATCATCTTCCTTATTGGCATCATTTTGGCCAATGTACCAGAAGGTCTGGTGGCTGCTGTCACTGTAAGTCCGTGATATGAGCTATGCTCTCTGCCTTGATCCTTATACTCATAACATAGACTATTCAAGCCCATACATAAGTTGGTATCTTACAAGTTATTTCAGTGTTTTACAGTAGAATACTTTCCCCACTGGGAGGCAATACCTGAATGTCTTAAATAGGTTGGATGTTGGAAGAAAAAATAAAGTCACTGAAGAGAGTTTATAAATTAAAATCCAAGATCATAAGGCACAAGCCTTCCTTTTCAGGTGATTGATATGTAAGTAAACTTATGTATATATTTTTTCTGCTCTAGTCTTGCCTGGAAGCAAAGTGAGAGATTCAAAGTGTGACCTTCAATTTATAAAGCAGTCTTTGTGTGGATCTCTCACCTAATCCTGACCTGTAAACTGAGGTTTGGAAGATATTGATCCCTAGAGTATATTTAAGAAGGTACATAATAGTTCCTTGAAGACTTAGAGTATGAGATGAGTGCTTTAGGATGTCCACTTGGGCTCAGAGCCCTTACAATCTTTCTGGAGAGAGTCATAGTTACTGAAGTTTACCCAATGTGAAATGGTGATTTTCATCTATATGGTACAGGGTTGCTGACTTTTCCTTTGTAATTCAAGTCATTGTGGATCCAAGGAAATAACTATAATTAGGGTTTTGTTTCTTTAAAAACAAAAACCTCTTGGCATTATTCAACCAATAAAATGCCCAAAGTTTCTATAAAACCACCATTGTTTATTTACCCTAAATTCATCTAGCCACAAATATTGGGCCATAGTTATTCGTAAAAGACAGACCAAAGTTTGGTCTCTACAGAATTGGTTAAGCAAAAGTCTTCTATCATTTTGGCTCATTGGGGTTTTTCTTTCTTTCTTTCATTTCCAGGTGAGTCTGTCCCTGACAGCAAAACGAATGGCCAAGAAGAACTGTCTGGTAAAGAACTTGGAAGCAGTGGAAACTCTGGGCTCTACTTCCATCATCTGCTCTGACAAGACTGGGACCTTAACACAAAACAGAATGACTGTGGCCCATCTATGGTTTGATAACCAAGTCTATCAGGCTGATACAAGTGAAGATCAGAAAGGTAAGACTTTGGAAGAAATCCCAAGGATATGGGACTGAGCATGGGAAGTTCATGCCAATCCTGATAGGGTGAGCAGTCTGTTCCTGAGATCTGCTTGGACTCTATTGGTGTACAGACTCACTCTCCTCTCTCACAGCAGTCTTTGATGGGCTACATCATTCTTTCTCTTGCTTTCCAGACCAGGTCTTTGACCAAAGTTCTGCAACTTGGGCCTCCTTATTCAAGATTGTAACACTGTGCAACCGAGCTGAGTTTACACCAGGACAGGAGAGTGTCCCCATCATGAAGGTAGGTTTTCTGCTCATCTGGATGTGACATCAAAGTCAATCTCCAGGTCATCTTACTGTCTTCCATCCCCTTCTGCTGTATTGCTGCTTAATGAGATGAAAAGAGTTAGTATACATAAGAGCAAGTTTGGATCGCCAATGTGTCATGTAGCCAAGTAACAAAATAGTACCTTGGCTTCATCCTGCTTTGCTTTGTAGCGTCATAGGAAAAAGTGGAGGAGGTCTCAGAATACTGATTTCAGGCAGTGTGTTGTAGTAGTTTGAACAAGGCTGAAGTTCATTGTTCCTACTGAATCCATCACCATGTTTAAGGAAATTTTGTGATCTTATTCCCTAATGCTGAAACTATGTAAATTAGTCCTATGTGTTCCTCCAAGGAACTCATAGGACTTATCTAAGTCATTGAATTGAGCATTTATTAAGCACTTACTATGTGTTAGGCACTAGGCCAACCAGACATACATAGTCTCTGGCCTTAAGGAGCTCACATTCTACTGGAAGAAAATTACATGCCCAAAGTATGCGTGAAAAACACTAGCAGGTGGGGGAAAAGGGAAAGGTCTCTTAATATGAGTTACACTTGGGCTGAAAATTGTAGGGAGCAAAGAGTAACGAAAGGCAGAGTGGAGAAGAAAGTGGTTGTCAGCACGCAAGACAGATGGCCTGTGCAGAGGCAAGAACATGGGAGATAGAATGCTGCCTATGGGGAGCAGGAAGCACTCCAATTTGGCTACTGTGACTGCTAAGGGTAGTCATGTGTAAGTAATAGAAAGGATAGGTAGATTACAGAGCCAGATTATGAAGGGCTTCAAATGACAAATAGGGGAGTTTGTGTTTGATCCTAGAATGCAACAACGATGTAATGAAGCTTCTTGAGCAGGGACACAAGTAACTGTGGCTTTATAGAACATATTTTCTTCTTTTCCTTCTGTTCACTTCTTAAACCTATCTCTTTCTGCTTGTCTCTGCCCTCCTGTAGATCATTATCCACATTCCATTCAACATCTCCTGTCATCCCATTTCTCATTCTCCTCCCCCTCCTCAAAGTTCCATCCTAATTCCATCTTTTCCAAGGTACCCTCTGGAATGCCTGTTCAATAGGTAACAAACTTAGCTTCATCTTAAACCTGTTCCTCTCCCATTCTTTCCATCTTGTAGCTCTTACTGTAACCTGGCTTTCTCATGATGACTCCCTGACCACCCTTTCCAGGACTGACTGCACTTTCACTCATTCTCATTGGCTCTCCGGTTGAGGTCAGGGAGCTGGAATATTCCTTGATCCCCATTGCCACTTCCAGGTTTTTTCCCTTCCTCTCTCACTCAGTAACCTCTCTTCCTTTGAGGTTCATGCTGTTCATATCTGCCACTCAACCAAAATCCTGATGGCTGTTGTCTGTAGACCCTCAAGTCACTCGCCTTAATTTCTCAAGGAGTTTGATACCTGGCTTTCAATTTTTTTTCTCCTCCAACTCTTGCCTTCCCACTAGGGGACTTAACAAATGTATTGGTCCTCCTTCAAATACTCTACCCATTCAGGTTCTCAACATACCCTTTTCCCATGAACTGCTCCTCCACTGTATCTCAGCCACACACAAAGATCATCCCCCAGAACTTGCCTTCACCCATAAAAGTACCATCTCAATCCATGTCCAAGAATTATAAAAGCCCCTTATCCCACAATAATCTATTGACTTTTCCCCTTCCCTATATAACTCTACTCTCCATCCTTAGCATAACCAGTTCCTTGACCCCTCAATTCTCTACCTGGCCTTTTCTGCTGAACTAGTTAATATCTCCTCTTTCCCTCATCTTGACTCCTTGGTGAACAAATTTAATTCTATGCCATCCTCCTCTCTTGAATTCCTAGCCTTCTTATCATATCACTTATTCTGTCCAGCCAAACATTAGCCTTAGATGTCTCTCACCATTTGCCCCCTTTGTACCTATGTACATACTGCCAAATGAGAGCTATGTGCAGCTAAATGAAGGCAAAGAAAATCACACAGCCACACTCTTTAGTTCAATTAAAATTTTATGTTACATAGCCTCAACTAGCCCCTTACTGCTGCTTAGCAATTCTACTATACCTTCCTAATCAATTTTCTATTCTGCTCTCCACAGTGGCTCTTGCCAAACCTTTTGTCCCTCCTCACATCTCCCATGGTTCCCCCTCCTCTATCTCTCTCTCAGATGAGAAACTGGCTTCATATTTTACAAAAAATATTGAGACTGTTCATAGTGAATTCCCTTTTCTACCTTGTTTCATCTCCCATTACTCAGATGCCTTCTATTATTCTTATCTACTTCCCCTGTTTCACATGATGAAGTAGACTGAATCCTTACCTAATCTCTCTACCTGTCCAAGTGATCCCCATTCCGCCCCCTTTCTTCCTTCCAACAGATTTACTCTTTTGTTACCACCACTCTTTCACTTACTTTCAATCTCCCCTTCTCTGCTGGTTCCTTTTCTATTGCCTATAAAGATATCCATGTTTCTCCCATCCTGAAAAAAAACAACCTTCACTTGATCCTTCTATCCCTGTTCTGATTTCTCTTTTACCCTTTGTAGATAAACTCCTTGAAAAGGCAGTCTACTATAAGTACTTCTCTTTCTTCTCCTCTCCTCTTTCACCTCCCTCTCCTTAACTGCTTACTATCTACTGTTTCACAGCATAATTATCACAGATTTTATGCCAATTGTTTTTTTTTTGCCAAAAAGTGGGGTGTGACCATTATTTGAAGCTTTTAAAAAATGGTGTCAGTATTACTTAAAAATCGTTTATTACTGAACTATCCTTTAGTGCAAGATTAGGATGCACAGAATTCTCATGAATATACATCAAAATAGGGAAGATGCAAGTCTTACCTTATTATGTGACTTACTCATGGCAGTTTTTTCTGCCTCCAGCTCCCTTTTTACCTATAGCTCTTCATTGGGTTGAGTGACAATACCATTAGTACTGCAGCACTCTAAACAAAACACTCAAGTTGTCTTTCTTGGACTTTTGGAAATATACTGACAATGCACATGTACTGAGAATTCTAGGCTAGAGGCTCACAATGTGCAAGAGATAAACTCCTATCCATATGCCACTGGTGAATACTTTGCTGCTCAGTTTACATTTTAAGTGGCATGATGAACAAAATTATACCATTCAATGATTACTCGGTAAAAAATTATAAACCAGTTTTTAGACTAAATCCCCACTGCCCGCTAAAAAAAAAAACCAGAGTGTGGCAGTTATGCAGTGACCATGATTTATCTTTCCACCAAAATTGCTCTCTCCAAATTTACTCATGGTCTCTTGGTTTCAAATAAAAAAGCCTTTCCTCAATCCTGATTCTCATTGATCTCTTTGTTGCCTTTGACACTGCTGATCACTCTGTCCTCTTTGATACTCTCTTCTATCTGTCAGGACCTCTCCTGATTTTCCTTCCATCTATCTGACTACTTCTTTTCTGTGTCCTTTGGATATTCCTCCAGATTATTCCCTCTAACTGTGGGTGTCCCTCAGGGTTCCATGTTGGGTCTCTCTCTTCTCCTTCTACAGTACTTCACTGGTAATCTCATCAGCACTTATGGATTTAATTACCATCTTTATGCTGATGGTTCTCAGTTCTGTCTTTCCCGTCCCAATCTCCCTGCTGATCTACAATCTCCCATGTCCAACTTCTTTCATAAATCTTGAATTGGATGTCCAGTAGACATCTTAAACTCAATTTGTCCAAAGCAAAACTTGTTATGTTTACCCTTAAGTGCTCCCCACTTGCTATCTTCCCTATTACTGTAGAAGGCAACACCATCCTCCTAGTCCCTCAGACTCCCAACCCAGGGGTCATCCTAGACTCCTCATTGTCTCTCATCCACCATATCTAATCTGTTGCCAAAGCCTGTCAGTTTTGCTTTTGCAGCATCTCTTCTATACCCTCTTTTTTTCTGATACTGCAATCACTCTAGTGTAGACCCCCATCACCCCATGACCTTTCTCCTGGATTACTGCAATAGCTTCCTGGTGGATCTGCTTGCCTCAAGTATCCCTCCATTTCAGTCCATCCTCCATTCAACCACTAAAATGATTCCCCTAAAACACAGATCTGATCCTGTTATACTCCTATTCAGTAAACCCCAGTGGCTCCCTGTTTCCTCAAGGAGACAATATAAAATGCTCTGTTTATCATTCAAGGTTGGTCATAGGCTAGCCCCTCCTACTTTTCCAGTCATTTTACAACTTACTTCCTCATAGTTGGACACACTTTACCCCAGTGTAGTGATGTCATTTTGGTTCTCCTTGAACATGAAGGACAGCAGCAACACCTTACTCCCCACTACACGCTATTTGACCCAGTGACATTGGCATTATGGATATTTCATTTAAAACACAGTCCATTTCTCATCCCTGGGTATTTTCTCTGGCTCTCCCCCATGCTTGGAACCCTCTCCCTCCTGTGCTTCAACCACTAAACTCCTGGCTTCCTTTAAATCACAACTTTTAAAAAATCTTTTCTACAGGAAGCCTTCCATACCCCTCTTAATTCTACTTTTTTTCCTTTTTAAATTTTAAAATTTAAATTTTTCCTTTTTTAAATTATTTTCTATTTATCCTGTAATATAGCAGGTTTTGTTTGCAGGTTGTTTCCCCAATTAGATCATAAGTTTCTTGAGGGCAGGGACTGTCTTTTGCCCCTTTTTGTATCCCCAGCACTTAGCACAATGCCTGGCACATAGCATACATTTAATAAATGTTTATTGAACCAAATTTGCTGAATTTAACAGCTATAATAAGGGAAGTATTTCTTTCTTATATTATTCAGAAATATTTGAGACAATTCAATGGAATGTCTGGGTAACTCTAAGGCTGTCAGTTGGAGAATAGGTGCTATTCTGCATTAGTTTATGAAGTTGCCTTCAATATATTCCACAGACCAAAATACAAAATAAAGATGTCAACTGATCAGATCAACTGTAGGACTATTCTTTTCATCCAAGGAGAGTTACTGGAAATGAGAACACTTACTTCAGTGTAGTTCATTCTCTCCTTACTTCTTGCCACATTGAAGCTGCCTTGGTTTCTCTTCTTACTTTCCCACTCTGTTCTGCTTTCTTCTGTTGTACATCCCTTTTCTGCCCCTGTTTTACCAAAGCTTATTCATTGGGCCTCTGTGCCTCTTTCTCCATCACTAATTTCATTCATTGCTTTAGCCACAACTGTCAACTTTATGCTGATACTATCCAAATCCCCATATCCCATTTTATCTGACTCAAGCTCTAGTCCTATCTCTGTCATCCAAATAAATGGTTGCCAGACATTGCCACTTGGCTGCTCACTGGCACCTACCCTGAAAACAACATGTCCAAAATTGAACTCAATTTCTTCATTTTCTCAGGGTTTTAAGAACCATAGGGATTGCTTAGTTCAATCTGCTCATGTAATGAAAGTGAAAATTGAGCTCAGAAAGGTTAAAACTTACCCAGAGGTGCAACTAGTCACTAGCAAGAGGCAAGAAAAACCTCAGGTTTGTTGATGCCTTGTTTAGTGCTCTTTCTGTATTTATAAAACAGTTGACAAACATTAAAATTCTATATAAATTCTAGCTACTACTATTGCTGTGCCATCTTGCTCTCCCCAAACTTCCCAAGTCAATGTCCTCTCATGGTTTCCCTGTCTATTAATGCCACATTCTGCCTGTTGTCCAAGGTCAAAGCTTGGAGTTTCCTTTGACTGTCTCATTTCCTATATCTACAGATTGACTGTACATGCCTCCCCCACCAGCACCCCATTTAAAGTGTCACTCACTTCTAACTTCTTGTGTTCTGCCCTCACCACCCTTTTCCTAGACCATTAGAGCAGTCACCTAAGTGGGCTGCTGGATATTAATTTCATGCTGTTCTAATCTTCCCTATTTCCCACTGCCAGACTTCCATGCCGTGTTTTTCATTCTGCTCTTCTGTTCACTCTCCAGTGCCTCATTAGTTTATTAAATTATTAAAAATGAAGCTCCTCTTTAACTACCCTATCCTATCCAAACTTGTTTCTCCACAGTTTTCCATCTTTAGTTAGGATTGTTTCATGACTTTCTTTATTGACAAATGCGATTCTTGTCTTTTTTTTTTTGCCTTAAAAAAAAATTCTCCATTTATTCTTTCTGGTGTTTCTAGACCTAGTTCAAATGATCCATGAAAGAAAAACCTCTCTACCTCAACCACTCTGGCCCCTAGTGATCTCATCTTTCTTTAAACTTACTTATTGTCTAGACAGTGCAATTTCATAGGTCAATCCTATTATCTTGTCTTCTGTCTTCAATTAGATTATACACTCTTTGAGGGCAAGCATCTTACCCCCCCCCCCTGCTCTTCTCCCTATTATTTATAGCTTAAATACATAGTAGGTAATCAAAAGTATAGGATAATTTTAAAAGTCATGGAAGAGACAGATTAAGATCATAATCTGATTTGTTTTATTCTTTTTTGAAAAAAAAATTTCAGAAAGCAGTGATGGGAGATGCCTCAGAAGCTGCCCTCCTGAAGTTCTCAGAAGTCATCATGGATGATGTGATAGAAAGAAGGAAAAGAAACAGAAAAGTGGCTGAAATTCCTTTTAACTCCATCAATAAATTCCAGGCGGGTTTTCCACATTATCAGGGATTTATTACTTAGCCCAGTGGTGTTCTTACCTACAGTTATGAAAAGTTTTCACAGGTCTAGAGTCTAGGTTGGCTTTTCCCCCCACAAACACAGTAAGGAAAGGAGGATGCATCTAAAAAAGCTAAGACATGGGTCTCCCTGCAAAAATCCATCCACATCTACTATCTTAGTTTCTGATGCTGAAGGATTTGGGGTTTAGGTTTTTGTTGCTTAGCTATCAGAGGCACTAAGGGAGTTGCTTATCTTTCATTGCCCCTCCTCCCCCCAATTTTTAACCTTTTTATTAAAAGTTTGAGTTCCAATTTCTATCCTTCCTTTCTTCTCTCCCCTCCCTGAGATGGTAAACAATCATATATGGTAAGTACTGATATACATGTGCAATTATGTATACCATTTCCATATTAGTCATTTGTACAAGAATAATCAAGAAAAAAATGAAAGAAAGTGAAAAATAGCCATCTTCAGTCTATTCAATCAGTATCAGTTCTTTCTCTGGAGGTGGATAGTATGCTTAACTATTAGTCCTTTGGGATTCTCTTGGGTCATTATATTGCTGAGAGTAGCTAAGTCATTCATAGTTCTTCACTGAACAATATTGCTGTTACTGTATGCAACATTCTCCTGGTTCTGTTAGCTTCACTGTGAACAGTCCATGTAAGTCTTTACATGTTTTTTTGAAATCTTCCCTCTTGTCATTTCTTACAATTTTAATATTCCATTACAATCATATCATAGCTTGTTTAGTCATTCCTCAACTGATGGGCATCCCTTTGATTTCTAATTCTAAGCCACCATAAAAAGAACTGCTATAAATACTCCTGTAAAGTAGGCTCTTTTCTCTCTTTTTTTTTTAACGAACGTCTTTGGGATATGCACCTAGCAGGGGTATTGCTGGATCAAAGGGTATGCACAGTTTTTTTGCCCTTTGGGCATAGTTCCAAATCGCTCTCCAGAATGGTTGGATCTGTTCACAATTCCACCAACAGTGCATTAGCGTGCCAGTTTTCCCATATATCTTCCAACACCCAACATTTTCCTTTTTTTGTCATATTAGCTACTCTGATAAGTCTGAAGTGGTAACTCAGAGTTATTTCAATTTTCATTTCTCTTATTAATAGTGATTTAGAGCATTTTTTCATGTGATTATAGATAAATTTGATATCTTTGTCTGCAAACTGCCTGTTCATATTCTTTGATCCTTTATTAATTGGGGAATGATTATATTTTTATAAATTTGACTCAGCTCTCTATATATTTGAGAAATAAGACCTTTATCAGAGATACTTTTTACAATCCCTCCCCACCTCCCTGTTTTCTGCTTTCCTTATAATTTTGGTTGCATGACTTTTGTTTGTACAAACCCTTTTAAATAATCAAAATGATCTATTTTACTTATTGTAACACTATATCTTCTTTAGTGCTTAAATTCTTCCCTTATCCATAGACCTGAAAGGTAAACTATTTCATGTTCTCTTAATTTGCTTAAGCTATCATCCTATGTGTAAATCATGTACCCATTTTGATCTTATCTTGGTAGATGGTGTGAGATGTTGTTCTATACATAGTTTCTATCATACTGTTTTCCAGTTTTCCCAGAAGTTTTTGTCAAATAATAACTTTTCGTTTGAAAAGCATGGATCTTTGGATTTATTATATACTAGATTACTATACTCATTTAGAGTAATATTATTTGTACCTAATTATTCCACTGATACATCACTCTCTTTCTTAGTCAGTACCAGATTATTTTGATAATTACCACTTTTTAATATGGTTTGAGACCTACTTTGGCCACACTACCTTCTTTTGCATTTTACCCCCACTGATTCCCTGGATATCCTTGAGCTTTTGTTCTTCCAGGTGAATTTTGTTACTATTTTTCTAGCTCTATCAAATAAGTTTTTAATAGTTTGATTGGTGTGGCAATGAATAAATAGATTAATTTATGTAGAATTGTCATTTTTATTATATTGGCTTGGCCTACCCATGAGTAATTAATGGTTTTCCAATTGTTTAGATCTGACTTTATTTGTGGGAAAACTGTTTTATAGTTGTGTTTATATAGTTCTTGTTTTTTTCTTGGTAGGTAAACTCCCAAGTATTTTATATTTTGTATCGACAGTTAATTTAAATGGAATTTCTCTTTCTACCTCTTGCATCTAGACTTTGTTGGTAATATACAGAAAGGTTTTTTTTAAAAAATGAAATTAACCAATGGTATATGAAATTTTATTGTTTTTTCTCATAAAACCAATTTCTAGTTTTATTTATTAGTTTAATTTATTTTACTTCAATTTTATTAGTCTCTGACTTTCAGGATTTTAATTTTGTATTTAATTTTATCATTTTCTAAGTGTTTTAGTTGCATGTTCAGTTTATTGACCTGATTTTTCTGTTATTGATTTAAGCCATTAGAGATATAAAATTTCCCTTAATAACTCATTTGGCTGCATCCCATAATTTTTTTTGTCATTTTCTTTAATGAAATTATTGTTTCTATTACTTGTTCTTTGACCTACTTGTTTTTTAATATTACATTATTTGATTTCTAAGTAATTTTTAATCTGTTTCCATTGTCCATTATTGAATTTAATTTTTATTGCATTATGATCTGAAAAGCATCATTTGCTATTTTTGTTTTTCTTTATTTGGTTGTGAAATTGTTGCATCTTAATATATGGTCAGTTTCTGTGTAGGTGCCATGTACTCCTTAGAAAAAAAATGTATTCCTTTCTATTCCCATTCAATTTTATTTTATTCTTAACTCCTCAACTTTTTTGTTTATTTTTTGGTTAGATTTATCTAGTTCCAAGAGGAAAAAGCTGAGATCCCCTACGAGTATAGTTTTATTTTCTATTTGTAATTCATTCAATTTCTCCTTCAAAAATTTGGATGATATACCATTTGGTGAATATCTGTTTAGTATTGATATGACTTCATTGTCTATGGTACCTTTCAGCAAGATATAGTTTCTTTATCTCTTTCAATTAGATCTGTTTTTACTTTTGCTTTGTTGGAAATCGTGATTGCTACCCCTACTTTCTTTGCTTCAGCTGAAGCATAATAGATTCGACTTTAGCCCCTTACCTGCTTCATATATGTTCCTTGTAAACAATATAGGATTCTGGTTTTTAATTCATTCTGCTATCTGCTTACATTTTATGGATGAGTTCATCCCATTCACATTAACAGTTATGATAACTAACTGCATTTCCCTCCATGCCATTTTTTTGCTTGCTCATCTTCCCTTTCTTACTCCCCACCCTTTCCCTCCTCCCGAGTGTTTTACTTCTGATCACCACCTTCCCAGATATACACTTCCTTTTATCAGTCACTCATCTCCTTTCTCTTATCCTCTCCTTTTTTACTTCCTTAGGATAAGATAGATTTCTATATCCAACTGAGTGTATGTTATTCCCTCTTTGAATCAGTTTTGATAAGAGTAAGGTTTAAGCTTTGCCAGTCATCCCTTCTTGCCCCATCTCCTCCATTATGAATTGTTTCTTTTTGGCTGCTTCCAATACTTGAGTTTTCATTTTGGGATTTCTTTTAAGCAGTGATTGGTGAATTCTTTCCATTTTTATTTTGCTCACTGGTTCTAATATATAAGGACAGTTTTCTTTGATAATTTCTTGAAAGATGTTGTCCAGGCTTTAAAAAAAATTTTTTTAGCATGGATTTTAGGTAGTTCAGTAATTCTTATATTATCTCTCCTGGGTCTATTTTCTAGATCATTTGTTTTTCCAATGAGAAATTTTACATTTTCTTCTTCCTACGTTGATTTTATTTTTATTGTATCTTGATGTCTCATAGAGTCATTAGTTTCCACCTGTTCAATTTTAATTTTTAAGGAATTATTTTCTTCAGTGAGGTTTTATGTTTCTTTTTCCATTTGGCTGATTCTATCTTTTAGGGAGTTATTTTCCTTAGTAATCTTGGTGTATCTTTCTGCATGTTATTGACTCCTTTCCTATGATTCTTTTGCATTACTCCCACTTCTTTTCCCAATTTTTCTTCTCCTTCTATAATTTGCTTTGTAAAATCATTTTAAAGTTCTTCTAGGAATTCTTTTTGGGCCAAAGTCCAAATTATAGTTTTCTTTTAAGCTTCGCCTGTAGCCATTTTGACACGATTGTCTTCTCCCAGGTTTAGGCCTTGATCTTCCCTATGACCGTAATAAATTTATATAGTCAAGCTCTTTTTGGTTTTTTTTTTTTTTTTTGCTCATTTTTTCTGCATTTTTTGGGGGGATAACCTGGTCTTTTTATGTGAGAGTTGGGCTCTGTTCTTGCACTATTCCAAGCTTCTTGTGCTGGGGCTCTGGGTCTTACTATAGGCCTCCACTGGGTTTCAGGGCTCAGCTGCTTGTTTTCCCTGCAAGGTTGCCTTCTGAGTTGTAGGGGGGGCTCCCTGTAAGACTCCCCTGGGTGTGGAGTTTAGCTAGTGGTCTGCCCAAGGGGTGAGGCCCTACTGTTGGGTGACTGTGGAAACAGGGTCTCTCTACTGGTAGGCCCCAGAGGGAGTGCTTCACTCTTAGTCAGCAATGTGATCAAAGTCTGGCTGATGGCTTGTGCTGGGTGTGGGGTTGCTTAGATGGGACCTTGCTACACTGCACAGACTGCTCACTTTCCTAGGGGGCAGATGGATTACCCCAGGCTAACAGCCTTGCTGCCGGCACCTGCTGTGAGGCTGGCTGCTGCTGCTGTTCTTGGACCTCACTCCCTTCCCAACTCAGTAAGATAAACTTTTCCTTCTGGGCTGGGAAGCTGCTTCCTGCTCCTAGACCAATCCTGAGGAGGTTTTCTAGTTGTTTGGAGGGGAATTTGGGAGGACTTCAGAGGGCGCTTTCCTCACTCCATTGTCTTGGCACCAGAAGCTATCCTTCACTTCTGAAGAGGACCAATGACATCGTGCTTAATGTCTTGCCTTGTTGTTCAATTGGATTTGAGTGAGGCAGAGTTGCACAGTCATCGGCCTCACTCTTCCTGAGGAAATCCAGTAACAGGACAAAAGTCAAGATGACTAGTGATGTACAGTGCACTCCCAAAGGGACTGCCTCACTTCAAAAATCAGTAAAGTAGGTAAGCCTCTATCACATTAGGTAGAGACAAACAAATATCCTTTCTGACTATAGGTGGGCAAACCAAGAAGATTCTAGATTTCATTCTATCCCATTCAGTTGAGTTTCTGGGGCTCTGTGGGGTCTTTTTGCCAGTACTTCAGATAACCAGCCTAGCAGTAATTGGTGCTTTCACTTCAGGAGTGTAGAGGTGTCCAGAGGCTGACTGCTTCTATCTCCTTCATGGAGATGGAATGAAGTGGAATGGGAATGAAAATCACTCTTTAGAGTCTAAAGTATTGGGAGAGCTGGTAGTATGAGAGAAAAATCTATTTGGTGCTAGAAATTTTCCTGGTGGCCATCTTGCTCAATCTGGAGTAAAGTGGATTTGCCATAAAGTAAAAATTCCTTTCCCGCTACTCACTCCCATCCCTAGCCTTCTCCTTACCCAAACATACACTTCCCTTCCAACTCCTAAAATATACTTAATTAAATGAGGTTTGATGGTTACCCATGGTAGTACAATTTTCCCGTTTCCAGTCAGAAAAAAAAAATCTCTATCTATCTCTGTCTATCTATCCATCCATCCATCTATCTATCTAATCAGTGCACACTAAGGGCATCAATATGCTTACTGTTTCCACTGCAAGGAAGTCAAGTGTACAAAGAGTAAGAGATGATTTTCCTTTTTCTGCCATGTGACTAGTTGTGGAAGAGCTTTTCAGGTCTCTTTGAATCGATTATACACACACATATACATGTATGTACACACATACATGTATGTACACACACATATGTACGTACACACACACATGTGAGTACATACACACACATATGGGATTCTCTTCATTGATAGTGGACTGAAGTGAAAGAAAGACCTTCAAGTGAATGCTACTATGCTGAAAACTAATGGAATTTAAGTCTCTGAGTTCCTGGAATTTTTTTTTACTGTCACCTGTCTTGACAGGACCCTGTAATTTGGTTAACGTTTAGGACACCCTGGTGAAATGTAATGAGACGAGTGCAAATATATCAGTGTGCAAGTCATTTTATAGTTGGGAAGAAGCAGAAAGAAAATTTGCTGATCTCAGTTTCTTGTGCCACCAAGAAACTGTGTCCAGCCCTAATTTTAGACTGGGCCTACTGTCTAGTCTCTCTCCCTAGCCACAAACTGTAAGAGTAGCCAGAAACCTGGAAGAGGGAAAGAGATCACAGAAGTAAATGACTCCTGCTGCTATGAAATCTACAGTAGGCAATCCTGCCCTGGGTATGACATTCAGTGGCATTTGTACCACCAGTTAAAAGGACATCTCTTCTTCTTTAAAGAGAGGCACTGCTTCATTTTGGGTCCGTTGATTTCTCCTATGAAAGCCTAGGCTTCAGCTTTAGGTTAGGGTCAAGTTGCAATCTTCTTTTCTAGGGGAAGGCACCATGGAGATCTTTGAGATCACCATGGATCTGAATAGCAAATCACAATAGAAGGGATGCTGGATATGGAGAGAGAAGTCTTAAATTCACATCTTACATCTGCCATTTACTTCCCATGTGACCCAAGTGAGGCAAGTCATTCACCCTCAGTAGGCTTCAAGTCTTTTAACTATAAAATGAGGAGCCTGGTCTCTAAGGTCCTTTCCTGCTATAACTACTTGATGCCATCAATAGAGGAAGTTTCAGTGCACACCAAGGACATTGATATGCCTCCTGTTTCCACTGCAATGAGGTCAAATGTGCAAAGAATAAGATGGAGGAGCTCTTCAGACCTCTTAGAAGTGACAGTAACTGACATGTCCCATTTAACACATTCACTTAATTTCTTCCAGCTTTCCATCCATGAGATAGATGACACCAACGACAAACGCTTCCTCTTGGTGATGAAAGGAGCCCCAGAGAGGATCCTGGAGAAATGCAGCACCATCATGATCAATGGCCAGGAGCAACCTCTGGATGAAAGCACTGCAGAGGCCTTCCAAACTGCATACAGGGAGCTGGGAGGCTTAGGGGAGAGAGTTCTGGGTGAGTTGACCTGGGAAGGGGACAGAGAAGTAGTCACTGGCCACTACTATATAAAAGATTTAAGTTGAGCAAAGGGACAAGTTTATTAAAAACTGTGGAAGGTGATACCAAGGGAAGGAAATGAATTAAGTATGTGTTTCAAAAGGACATTGGAATTTGTGTTTGGGGAAAAAAAAACATGTTTGGTGCTTAAACATACTTATAAAAATGTCTCAAGGATCAATGATTTTATAAATGATCCTCCATTTTCTAGTGCAGAAGCCATTAATGAAATCATGGATCCTTGACTGAAAGTTCTATGCTTTTTTTTTAATAGTTGAGAACTGATTCTTATTGCGGGGGGGGGAAGGGGGTGGGTGGGTTCCAGCATAGAAACTTCTTTTGCCTGGCAAAATTTCCTTATCATATAATTGCTTTTAAACAACAGATCTGTTTAAACCAATTAGGATGGCTTTTAGGAGCTTTCCTACCTGAACTTTCAAGTGCAGGCTTTAGTTTTTTATGAGTAAGACTGTGGAGGTTAGAATAATTAACCTGTACTGTCTCTTTTAGGTTAAAAATCTGTGATTCCATGGCATAATTTTTTACCTGATTGACTTTTACAGTATCCTAGAGCTACGTAGATACTTCTTGTGATAAATGGAAGATTCTATCTTCCCTAATGAAATTCCTTTCTCACAAATATCTATTGCACCTTTCATGAGGAAGGTGCAGTTAAGAGACCTAAGTTTCTATTCAAGAAAAAGAACTTTGATGCTTTTTTTATTTAATAAATTCATTTATTTAACTTTTTACATTCATTTTCACAAAATTTTGGGTTCCAAATTTTCTCCCCATTTG
>CM053771.1:151481888-151517184 GCA_028658325.1 Potorous gilbertii | reverse complement strand
TAAAGGTGTTATTTTCTTCAGCATTTTTTTGGGTCTCCTTTATCAAGGTATTGACCCGTTTTTCATGCTTTTCTTGCATCTCTCTCATTTCTTTTCCCAGTTTTTCCTCCACCTGTCTAACTTGATTTTCAAAATCCTTTTTGAGCTCTTCCATGGCCTGAGTCCATTGAATATCTATTTTGGATGTTTGGGCTACAGAGGCCTTGACTTCTATGTCATTACCTGATGGTAAGCATTGTTCTTCCTCATCAGAAAGGAAAGGAGGAAACATCTGTTCACCAAGAAAGTAACCTTCTGTGGTCTTATTTTTTTTTTCCCTTTTCTGAGCATTTTCCCAGCCAGTTACTTGACTTCTGAGATTTCTTTCCACACCCACCTGGCCTCCAGATCTGCCCAGCTAGTGTTTGGTGTCTGAGATTCAAATGCTGCTCCCCCGCCTCAGGGATTTCAATGGGGGCGGGGCTGCTATTCAGTGTGAGATTAAGTTCTGGTGCTCAGGTAGGGGCAGGGCCGCCTCACAGGGCTCAGTTCCCTCAGGGGGTTTACATGGAGACCTTCAATAATAGATCCGAGCTCCTGCCTGCTTTGAGAGCCCCTGTCTGCTGCTGTCTCTGCTGCTGCCTCTGGAAGGGCCTGAGTTATGGAGACACCTTGCTCCCCTCTCAACCCACCAAACAGTCTCTCTCACTGACGTGTGCGCCTGTGGGTGGAGAGAACTTCGTGGCCACTGGAGATTCTGTTCCTGAAGCCTGCTTGGATCTGCTCCTCTTGAGGCCCTGCGGCCAGGGCAGGGCTAGGCTGTGCTCCGGGTGTGGTGCACAGCAGACCTTTGGTGATGGTTTTTCAGGTTTTTCTCTGGAACAGAAATCTCCTCCACTGTGTTGTTCTGTGGCTTCCACTGCTCCAGAATTTGTTAGGAGTTCTTCTTTACAGATATTTTATAGCCTGTGGGTTCGGAGCTAATGTATGTGTGTCTTTCTACTCTGCCATCTTGGCTCCTCCCCCCACTTTGATGCTTTAATGTGCTTGTGTGGTATGGAAGGAGTGTCTCTCTTCCTTCTGTTGTATTGATACCTTCCCTACTTGTTCCCCACACATCTATTCCAGGTTTCTGTCACCTTTACCTGCCAGAAGATGAGTTTCCAGATACCTATTCCTTTGATGTAGAGGCCATGAATTTTCCCACCTCTGATCTCTGCTTTGTGGGGCTGATATCACTAATTGATCCCCCTCGATCCACTGTTCCTGATGCCATCATGAAATGCCGCAGTGCTGGCATCAAGGTAGAGTTCTTTTTTCTTACCTCTTGGAGTCCTTCACAGGTGAGAAAGATCCTTGGAGGAAGTTTCCTTTTAGAGTAAATAAAGTTCTCTTGACCAATTCCATGTGTTTCTATTTCAATTTTACATCTGAGAAGTATCATAAGTGGATGGAAAGAGAGCTGGCCTCAGAGCCAGAAAGACTTGAATTCAAGTCCCTCAGACTCAAGTCATCTCCTGACACATGCTGGCTAAGTGACCCTGGGTAGGACAGTGTTAATCTCCCAGTGATTTACACAACTTAAGGTGCCAATTTGCAATGATAGAGGACATTTCCTTATCAATGAAATTATTGATCTAGTCTCAACCCTTTTACGTTGGGATATTGGTTTATTAGTATTATGTAAAGGAGCTTTTTCTCAGTATACTGACTGTTTAGTCTAACATCTTAATACTTGAGTCTAGTGCTGTGAAAAAAGACAAAGGAGTGCAAACCACTTATATGGTTTGCAAAGTGCTTTTTACATATATTATCATACTTAATCCCATTATATTTTTCTCATTAACTTTGCTAGGCAATGTAAAAGGCAAAAAAAGTCTACTTTTCAAAAACTGAGTGATTGCTTTTGGCATTATGGCATAGGACTCTTCCCAACTCTTCCATTTACAAGCTCTGTAATTTTGGCAAATCACTTAACCTGCATGAGCTTCTATTTCCTCATATAAAAAAAAGAAGACAGAGTACATTGCAAACCTTGAAGTGCTCTATAAGCGAAAACTGTTGATATTGTTGTATAGCACTGATGGCCTTTTAAGCTATAATGTACCGTATAAAGATAAGGCTTTATCTTTAAGCATTTTTCTAATTCCTTTAATCTTTGTGATCTTTTAAAGCAGATTATGTAATTCCACTTTATATACTATTTAAAAAAAAAATATGAAGCTGTCCCACAAATCCTTTTTCTCCAGAAAGTCAGGTAAGACCTATACCAAAGATTATAGACTCCCTTATTCAGAATCAAGGAACATTGGCAAGTAGATATATGGAAAATGTACTGATCCTGGACTTTTCCAGGAAGAGACCAAAGGTCCACCAAAGAGCAATTCTGTTATCAACACTTACTATATACCCTACTAGCTCTTGCCTCAGCCAAGAGTAGTCATGCTCACTTGTCTCTCTGCTTTATCTAGGCCTGCTTCTCATTGATTATATCTGTTTCTCCTCATTTTAGGTTATCATGGTGACAGGTGATCATCCCATCACAGCTAAAGCTATTGCCAGAAGTGTGGGCATCATTTCGGCTAATAGTGAGACTGTGGATGACATAGCAAAACGTCTTAACATTCCTGTAGAGAAGGTTAACAAAAGGTAAGACCAGTGGTGATGCAACTCTTATCTATCTCTTTGTTTCCAAAGAGCTGCAGTGTTAGGGGCTCATTCTCTTTGGACTACAGTCTGTTAGGCTGCTGTTTCTATATCATGTCTTTAAATATACATATCCCTCCACATCAACATATACATACACATCCACACACACAGACACAGAACTGCCTTTCCACTAAAGCATTCAAGGACGCCACTAAAAATGGTATATACATACACACATACATATGCATATACATATATAATATATATATTTGTGTGTACACACACATATCCCCTAATTACATATTAAAACAATTTTTTGACATTTTTTTTTAAATTTTGAGTTGCAAATTCCCTCCCTTCTTCCTTCTTTCTCCTCCGCCTTATCCAAGATGGTAAGCAATCAGATATAGGTTATACATGTCTAATTACTTAAAACATTTCCATAATAGTCATTTTGTACAAGAAGACTTGAATAAAAGTAAAAGAAAGAAAAGAAGAAAATGAAAAACAGTATGCTTCAGGCAGTATTCAAACAATATCAGTTTTTTCTCTAGAGGTGGATAGTATGCTTCATCATTAGTTCTTTGGGATTGTCTTGCATCATTATATTACTGAGAATAGCTAATTTATTCATAGTTCTTCTTTATACAATATTGCTATTTCTTTGTACAGTATTCTGGTTCTATTCACTTCACTTTTCATCAGTTCATGTAAGTCTTTCCAGGTTTTCCAAAATCATCATTTCTTATAGCACAATAATATTCATGACATGTGAAAGTAGTATTCACAATAACATCCATTACTATCATACACCACACCTTGTTTAGCCATTCTCCAACTGATAAGCAATCCATTGATTTCCAGTTCTTTGACACCACAAAAAAGAGGTGCTATAAATTAAAAAAAAAACAAAACGTTATTCTTGATCTAATTTTAGTTCCACTTTGGAATTGAAAAAGTTACAACTAGGAGAGACCTTGGAGAAAGATCATCTAGTCCAAGGACTCTTCACTTGGGTTTCGTGAATTTTGAAAAAAAAAATTTTTTTTATAGCTAAATTTCAATATATTTGGTTTCTTTTATGTTCTTATGCATTTAAAATCATTCTCCTGAAAAGAGATTCATAGCTTTTACCAGACTGCCAAAGAGGTCAATGACAAAACAAGGGTAAAGAATCCCTTGTGTAATCCACACACCCCTATTATATTGGTAAGGTAACTGAACTGATACCTAGGTGGGGAGAAATGAACCCAAGGTCATGAAGGAAGGACTTAGTAGAACCAGGATTCAAACAAGTTCCTTTCTGATCCATTCCAACATGAATTTGTGGTATACTTTAATATATTAAAAATTTATCTGATATTTGTCAAATATTTTTCAAATCAGTGGTTAGTTGTATACAGTCCCCAAATAAAATTTTCAAAGTCTTCTGCCCCTCTTTCTGATGACAAAATAGAAATCTCTCCACACATTTGCCAAAATAATCTCCCTAAGACATAGGAATGACCCATGTCAATGACTACTTAAAACTCCTCAGTGGCCTCCAGGATAAAATACATACTCCTCCCCTGGCATTTAAGGTCCTGCCCAGTCTGTCTCCCACTTGTATTCCTTCAGGCCTGCTACATTCCAGTCAGATGTCAGACCAGCCTGTGAGCTGCTCCTGAGCTCATCTCTGGGCCTTTGTATAGGTTTTCTCCCCCACCTAAGACGTCCTGCCTTCTCCCCTGTGTTTCTTAGAATTCCTAAGTTCCTTCAAGATTCAACCTCACCCTGAAGGGTCCTCCTGCTGGGAATCCTTTTTCTGGTCTCCCTAGATGCTTGTGCTCTCTCACAGTCCCCTGAAATGACTCTATTTATCGTGTGCATCTTCATTGCTTCTTCCCATGGAATGTAACCTTGTTGAGATCAGGGTCTATTTTGCCTTTGGATCCCCAGTGCCAAGCATACAGCCTTACATGCAATAGTCACTGATTAAATATTGATTTGTTGAATTGAATATAAAAACAATACACATATTAGGGAGAAGTAAGCACAGTGCTAGGTAGTCCAAAAAAAGAAATACCTTTTACCAGCTGGGAGAAGCAAGGAAGGCTTCATTGAGGAGTAAAGTTGGGTTTTTAAGGACAAGCAGGAATTCAAGTCAGAAGATGGTGCTGAAGGAGGGCATTCCAAATACAGGGAGCAGCCAGCCATTGCTTCTCACTACCAGTTCTTTAGGGGTCCCCTGTATAAGAGGAAGGAACTTGGTAGTACTCATTCCAATTGCTCCCCTGCTAGTCTCTGTTTCCCCATCTTGAATGGGGATGGCAAAGCTTATTACTGAGTTAGGCTTCTCTATTTTGCAACAGTTTTGGGAGCATTAATGAATAAATGAGGGGCCTATCACTTTCAGAGGGTTGTTACCTACTGGACTCCCTTGATCAGCATTAGAGTTGTCTTTTGCCCTGACTGGTTTTTCCTTTGGCCCTTCCAGGGAGGCACAGGCTGCTGTGGTCAGTGGAATGGAGCTGAAGGAGATGAGCCCAGAGCAGCTGGATGAGCTCCTGACTTACCACACTGAAGTTGTCTTTGCAAGGACATCTCCTCAGCAGAAGCTGATAATTGTGGAGGGCTGTCAGAGACAGGTGAGTCATTGGGGAGGTAGAGCTCAATACTGTGCCTGGCATACAGTAGGTGTTAAATAAATGTTTATTGACTGATTAACAGGTACCCCAGTGAGTCTGAGTAAAATACCTTCATACTGTCATTGAGCCTGAGGGGAAGCCTTATAATAACAGAAGGCTCTTTCTCAAAAGACAGCTATGATTCCTTTACAAAGCTCAGGAAATGAAATGGCTAATTCTATTAAGGAAATTCAATTCAATTTCCCAATCAGTCATTAAGTATTTATTTTGTTCTAGGCACGGTGCCAGGTATTAGACAAAATAATGACAAAACAACTCCTTAAGGAGCTTGTATTCATGTTTTTTCAACTACAAAATCAAAAAATAAAACCCTGATAAATATTATCATCAGATAAAGTAGATTCCCTCATTGGCCATGTCCAAAAAATGTCTCATTCAGGACCCTGACTCCATCATCTCTGTGTTAAGAAGTGGGTACATCCTTAAGCATCAGTCTACTGGAATAGTGATCATTGTGTTAATGACATCATCCAATGTTGTTTGTCTTAAGGATGTTATTAATGCACAAATTATTCAGATTCTGCTTTCTTCACTCTGTATCAGCTCATAAAAATCTTTCCATGGTTCTCTGAAATGATCTCTTTCATTATTTCTTATAGCACAACAGTATTTACCATTATATTCATATACCATGGCCTTGGCTTGGATGAGTTTTCATTTGTCAGAGTTTGAAGAAGATGGTGGCCCATCTATTTGTCATTCTCTAATTATGACTTCTGTGTGGAGTAAATTAGTTGAGCCGGCTCTAACTATGGAGATAACTAAGGAAAGAATATGATCCTATGATCAATATTTTATCAGGAGCCTTAGAGTTACTTATCTCTGTCCTCTGCCATTTTATAATTCACCTCCATTCATTGAAAAAGGTCTTGCTTGGAGACTTACTACTCTTGTTCATTACATTGTGAGACACTATAACCCTTCACTGCCCTCCCAAATGAAGTCTTACAGTTCTTCCTAACTTCCAGATCAGATGGAAGTTTTTTTTTTATCAGTACTCCAAACTTGGCTACTCCTTGAAGTTTCTAAATTTAAATTTAAAAGTTTGATTTCCACTTTCTTCTTCTAGAATGCTGTTGTTGCAGTGACAGGGGATGGTGTTAATGATTCCCCAGCCCTGAAGAAGGCCGATATTGGGATTGCCATGGGAATTGCAGGTTCTGATGCAGCAAAAAATGCAGCAGACATGGTCTTACTGGATGACAACTTTGCTTCTATAGTGACTGGTATAGAGGAAGGTAAGTAAGGTCCCTTGCATAGATAGGTGCCCTTATAGGTTGATTTAACCTTGTGGTTTGAGGGTTACTCCTCTGACAAGAACATTCTCCTCATAGGTCGCCTAATCTTTGACAATCTGAAGAAAATCATTGCATTCACCCTGACCAAAAACATCGCAGAGCTTATCCCTTTCCTTATCTTCATTATTGCTGGGGTCCCTCTGCCCATTGGTACCATCGCCATCTTGTTCATTGACTTGGGCACTGATATTGTAAGTAGCTGAGGATCTAGGGAATCAAATCGGTGCCATAAACTTTTGGGACCATATTTTTTTCCTTCTGGTTTTTCTATCCCCTGAAGAGACTTCATTAACTTGTCAAAAGAATGATAATAAAGTCAATGCTCTCCTAAATTAGGCCTTTCATATCATTCCATTTATCTTAGCCTCCAAAAATGCATACAGTCTGTTTCTCAAGTTACTCATCCCTGAACTGGGGGCAATGATCAAGGATCATAGGTGAAGCTACCACCAAAACAGTATGCCCAATGTTTAGGAGCCCAGACAGGTTTAAGAAATCTCAGAAACATTGTAGAATACAGCCCCCAACTTATCCAAGGCTCTATTAATTCAATAAAGGATGGTTACAGTGTTTTCCAAGATCCCTTGATGGTAAGATTAAAATATTGCCTTTACATGTGGCAGTTTAAATCTTCCCCACTCAAGGAGGGGGCCACTTGCTAGAGGAAATGTAATGGAGACTAGTGGATGGAGTAAATGAGTAGAAAATGGGAAGGAATTTTCAGGAATTTGAGCTGATCATAGGCCAGTGTAATTTCCTTAACTGTCTCTGCATCTAGGATCAACCAAATTAATTTGTAGGATCAAAGATCTAGAGCTGGGAGATTAGAAATCATCCAGTTGAACCTCTTCATTTGATAGATAAGGAAATTGTATTAATGATTAATGTAAGGGTACACCAAGTACTCAATTAGAGGCAGGGGTGGTACCAACCCAGGTTCTCTAAATCCACCACAGACAATTCATAACTAAAGAATGACTGAAGAATAACCAACATAGTTGAGGGTACTTTATTCATGTGACTTTGAAAAGCATGAATAAAGGTTAAGTAGATAAGAGAAAGCCAACAGAGACACAAGAAGGGAAATAGCTCTTGCCAGTAGCTTGCCAACCTCCCCCTTCTTCTCTACGATAGTAATATATTGGGCTGCTCACACATTTTGTCATGGTTAGAGATCAGTTTCTTTTGAAACTGACAGCAAATCTTGTTGCTTGAAGACTTAAAAGTTTCTGGCCAAGCTGCTTCCAGAGAATTGGGGTTCACTTATTTTCCCTCTTCTATTTGCTATCTAAATACTAATTGTCTTTGTTGTAGCTACAGGGCAGTGGTAAGTGCCTGGATTTCACCCTCTTCTTTCCTCTCCATAGATTCCTTCCATTGCTTTAGCCTATGAGAAAGCTGAGAGTGATATCATGAGCCGGAAACCACGCAACAAGAAGAAGGACAGACTGGTGAATCATCAGCTGGCTTTGTATTCTTACCTGCAAATTGGTATGCTGAGGTCTAACTCCCCGCTGTCACTTTAGTACCAAAGGTCTTTCCTAAGGCTATTTCCTAAGGCAATCAGAAGCTGCTTTTTTATTTTATTTTTGGATGGGAAGGGGAGAACTGGGAAGAGAATATTCTGAACTCATCTGTTCCTACATCTCCTTTGTCCACTAGGAGTCTTGCAATCCGTGGGAGGCTTCTTTGCCTACTTTACTGTCTATGCAGTCCAGGGATTCAAACCTGACAGGCTCCTTTACTTACGGCCATTATGGGAAAGTGATAGCCTTAATGACCTTGAAGACAGCTATGGACAAGAATGGGTAAGAAAGTTAAAATTTTTGCCCCATTTATTCTCTACTGTTTGATCTGATTCTTGCTCAATCTTCTTTTAGATTGCCCTAGTGATACTAGCTTACTAGAATCAGTGAGTGAATGAAAACTTCAACTAACATTTGTTCAGTGAGTACTATGCACTAGAGAGTGTACTGAGTGCATGGGATACAAATATGCCTAATGAAAAAAGCATACTGTTGTCTGCCCCTGCCCTTAAGGATCTTACATTCTAATGGTGGTACACAATACCCTGAGGAACTGATGATTTGTGGAAAAGGTTTCAGGGAAGAGAAAAGGGTGCAGTCACGGTAGCAAGTTTTGAAAATGAAAGGATCAAAACCTCCAAGGCATGGTTGCTGATGATGAAATATATATTTCTGTCTCCTCATCTGATAGGTGGTAGACAGTAGGAGGGGAATGCCAAATAGCCACTTTACTGGTTTTCTCCATTTAACTCTTTTCCTTTATTAAAAAGGAGGGAAATGAAGAGAACAGAATGAAACTGTCCACATTTCCCTGAGATATGTAAGTGAAAACTACAATGAATAGCACCCTGTTAAATACAGAGGACAATGTTGATTACTAACTATCTCACTAGCTCTTTTTGGAGTTTGGGTGGCACAGTAGTTAAAGCTCTGGTCTTGGAGTCAGGAAGACCTGAATTAAAATCCTGTCTGAAACTTACTAGCTGGGTTAGGTTACCATGGGCAAGTCACTTAACTTCTGAGCCTTGATTTCCTCATACATATAATGGGGATTACAGTAGTGCCTTCTTGACAGGGTTGTTGGGAGAATCCAGTGACATAACATTTAAAATGTTGCATGTGTTAATTATTATTATTAAATTGGATACACACACACACATACATATATATGTATTTCTTTTGTTAAAACAAACTTTACCAGTTTTTTTTAAACCTCAATGAGATGACAGTCTTATGGAAGGAAACTTTGATTCTGAATGGAAACTAATTGCTGTTTGCTTGTGCAATTCTCTTTGAGAAAGAGATGAGATCATCTGGTTCAGCTTAGATTCCTAGAGTTATCTAAAGTTTAAGGTGGTCAGGGGTCAGAACCCAAGTGTAGAATTGTGTCTAATGGAGACATAACTGATTTTCAAGAATGGAAATGGCAAGTTAAAATTTTATTTGCATAGCTCTGAACTTTATCAGGACTTGTCCTTGCTTTTGGTAATAGTTTGCCAGAGCTGACACACATCAGCTTTGCCACAGACCCAAAAGAACAACTTGACTGCAAGACACAACATATGAGGATAAGTAAGATAAATCACATCATCTTTTCTTTCCTACTCAACTGTTACCTTTTCTGGGAAATTGGGTAGCCATCTATTTACACACATATCCCTCTTCCTGATCATTTGCAGACAAAATATCAGCGGAAGTATTTGGAATGTACTGGATACACTGCTTACTTTGTTGCAGTTATGGTCCAGCAAATTGCAGATGTGATCATCAGGAAAACACGGAAAAATTCAGTTTTCCAGCAAGGTCTCTTCAGGTATCAACTAGACTTCTCAGGGGCCTATCATGCAAAGAGGGTGGGATTCTGTTGGTTCATCAAAGGGACTAATGCTAGGATACTTACTATGGGAAAAGATTGTTTGTCATGGCTCTGGGTCATATTAGCCTGATGGGCTTGAGTCAGTCAGTAAATATGCATTAAGTGCTCTAAATGTACAGGCAATGTGCTAAGCTTTGGGCCAAAAAGGAAGACAGATATATTTCTGCTCTCAGGGGAGACAACATGCAAACAATTGTATACAAACTATATATATATATATATATGTATGTATGTATTAAGGAGAATTGGGAAAGGCTTCCCGTGGAAGGTGGAATTTTAGCTGGGACTTGAAGGAAGCCAGGAGGCAGAGATGGGGAAGGAAAGCATTCTAGGCTTGACGGACATCCAGTGAAAATGCCCAGAATTGAAAGATGGAATGTCTTGTGTGAGGATCAGCAAAGAGGCCGGTGTCAATGGAACACAAAGTAGTATATGGTAGGGTGTAAGAATGCTGAATATGTGTGGGAAAGGGGGAAATGGAAAGAGAAGTTATGAAGGGCATTGATTGTGTATATACATATATATTCACTCAAATACATACAAAATATATATATATTTTTTATTGTGGATGTAATAGGGAGTTTAGTGAGGGTAGGGAAGTTAAGAAGAACTCTTGGCAGGGAGACCTACTATTGGACCACTAAAAAAATACAAGCATGAGATGGTGAGGACCTGCACCAGGGTGGTAGCATTGTTAGAGAGAAGGAAGTATATACAAGAGATATTCATATATATATCTCTATACATATTTATCTATATCTATAAAATTCACAAGGATGACATCAATAAGCTTGGAGGCTGATTGGATATGGTGGGGAGAGAGATAATGAAATGACTTGCAAGTTGGGAGCCTAAGGAACTAAGAATTTGGTGGTGCAATTCCCTACAATAACAGGGAAGCTGGGAAGAGGAGAGGAGTAACCAAGTAGATTCAAAATCTGTTCATGTTTATATTTCATACAGAAATAAATATGTCTGGGTTGGCATTGTATCTCAAATTATCATAGCAGCAATCCTCTCCTATGGATTTGGAAGTATCCCAATCCTGAATTTCACCACACTTAGGTGAGTTATGTGCCCTACCCGGGGAAGGGAAAACACTGGCCACCATTCTGAGGAGAGTTGGGGACCAGGCTGGGGTAGGATGAGCATGTCTAGATTAGAAATGAGGTAGTAATGATGGGAGACCAAAAACCCCTTCTGAAAAAATGTTTAGGCCTGGTCAAGCCATTGAGGGAAATGAGGATGAATTCAAATCCCTATTCCCACTGAAAAGATTTGAAGGAAAAAAGCACACTTTATGTCCTCATCTTTGAATATTCCTTGCTTTGTATTGTGCCTTCAAAGAAAAGATCTGGTTTTGGCCAATTTAGAAAAAAACCTTCCCTGCTCTGAATCCACGTGAAATTGTGGCAGAGCCAAGAAGGCGGTGAAGTTAATAGCCCCCTCACCATTTATCTGAAAAGCTGGTTCTTAGCTTCTGATACACTTTGACTCTTGCATTTGACTGTGTTTCATTTCCAGGGTTCAGCATTGGTTTGTGGCAGTACCATATGCCATTGTCATCTGGCTATATGATGAGTTACGAAAACTCCTGGTCAGGCGCTATCCAGGAAGTAAGTAATGTCCAAAAAAAAAAAAAAAGGGATTTAGGTCCAGATTTGGAAGACCCTTGCTGAGGTTTATTGAGCATTTACCTTTTTACATCTCCCACAGGTTCCATATTTTTATTGACTCTCTTTCTCCCCCTACAGGCTGGTGGGATAAGACCATGTATTACTGAAATTGCTTTCAGTTCTCAAGACTCTTCTGAATTTTTTTCTGATGATGTTCAGTGTTTTCCATTCACTTCTCCTGGGAAGTCTCTTGTGCAATATGGGCATCATCAAAATCCACACTAGAAGAAATTTGTATGAAAGATTCTCAGTTACTATAAAAATATAAAATTTTTGTAAAATTGAGATTTGTTCTTTTGTATGCACTGTTTTTCTTCTGCTCCCTACCCTCCCTTCTTCTTCTTGTTTGTTTAAAATGTATAAACTCTGAAGGAAGTGGAAAAGAAAAAGAAACTGTTGAATCTTACATAACTTTCCACACTGTCTAATTGTAATTAGGTATTGTAAACAGGCAGTTGTAAAACCTGTACTTCCACTGGGGTTTGAAACTGTTGAGTTTTATGAACACAACCTGGACACAATTGTGTGTAGCACAGACCCTAATGGATTGGCCCAGAGAGGCCACATTTTAAAGTAAAAACTATTTTCTAAAATAAGGTTGTGACTGTGTTGTCACTATTAATTAAATTTCTTTGTGCCCTAGGAATAATAGAGGGAAAAAGATACTAGTAAGTTGTGTTTAGATGATTCATTATTTCACTCTCTCCCTCTCCACTTCTCCCCAACCACTATTTATACAGCGTATGATGGAAGTGGAGTTGCAGAGCCAGAGCCATTTGTTGAAATGGAAAAACTCAAAGTAATTTATGATCGAGTTAGAATATAATAAGAAAGGCCCCCTTTCTTCTAAATTGGGCTGGAAACTTTTCTAAGAATGGAATTTCTAGGACATCATTCTAGGAATGAAAATTAGAGCAGGGAAAACATTTCCTACCACCCCTTCTATGATTTCCAGTCACTGAATAATGAGTCTAATCAAAATATATAATTTAAGAAGAACCTCTAGTTTAAATTTTTTCCATAAACTCCCTTACCTGTTAGCTTTCTCCCATCACCATCATTTGGATCATTTATGGGCTCTTAGATTAATTCTTCAGGTAATTAGGGTCAGGGAATTTGCCAGGAGATGACACGGTATAGTGCAATTCCAAGGCTTCTATAGATATAGGATAACACTAATATGTTAAAACTGTATATGCCAATATAAGCATTAGCCCTATAGCATTAATGCTAATGATAGCTATAGCTCATCAAGTCTTTCCTAAACCATTGTACTAGGCTTTAATGACTTTTCCTCATTCCCACTTTCCTACCCAGCCTCCACTTAGATGCTGAAGTAATATTCTTAAGACTTAGGTTTGACCATTTTCAGTCTCTTTCCTCAAATCAAGTCAAAAAGCATTTATTAGGTACTTACTATATTCCAGGAATTATGACAAGTGTTGGGAATACAAGTCCAAGAAGAAAGACAATCCCTACCCTCAAGAAGCTTTCATTTCATTTCATTCAGGGAACACAATGCATGCTGAAAAGCTCTTGGTAGCAAGGAGAATATATCTGCTCAGGGAAAGGTAGAAAAAGTTTGGAGCCTAGAGAGGAATGAAGACATGACTGTTCTGGGCACTTGATTAAAATGGAGCTTCTCAGAAGAACCAACCAGTTAGAGGAAGGAATCATAGGGATGTGGTGTATGTTAAGTATGAGAAGGTCAGGGGCAGAGTGAATTCACATGAAGCTATTGTGTCATGGTGGAGAAAAAGAGTCAGGAATATATCCTGGAGAGGAATAAACCTATAACGCTTCCCTATTACCCCCCAGGATAAAATACAAACTCATCTAGAAATTTAAAGCCTTTAAAATCTGAATTTGACCTATATATTCGGACATTTTTCCCATTATTCTCTTAGGTACTTTTCAATCCAGTCTAACCAGTCTCTCTCACTTCCTATGACTTTCCCCCATTCATTGCTTTCTCTTCGCCTCTGCCTTTTAGAATTCCTAGCTCTATATAAGTCTCAGCACCAATATCACTTCCTACTTTGGGTCTTTCCTTATACCCATAATTGTTAACTTTTGGACCCTGAAATTGTTTGTTTGTATTTCTTACTATGTACATATTGTTTCTCCCAAGTGGAATGTAAAGTCCTTGAGGGTAGAATCTTTTTTGTCTCCATATTCCCTGCCTTGAACATAGAAAGTGCATATTAAGTTCTTGATGAATTCAGTTAAATAAATACCCATTTACAAATATAATGGACTAAAGGTTATTGGGAGTATGTCTGATTAACCAAGCAATCACAACTTGATCTTATCATTTGTAATTTGTATTGAGAATTACTCCACAAAGAAAGAAAACCATTTTAGTATGAAAAAAGGAAAAAAAATCTAAATCTATTTGCTGGGACTGAAAAAAGTTAGGTTTCAACTGGACCTATAATTAGCATGTAGTAGGATAACACCTAGGTTTGTTAAAATATTACCATTTTGGGCACCAGTGATGCCAGGTGGTGCTGGTCCAAAACCTAGCCTTTCTGGAAGAAGGTTCTGCACATGAGAAACTCCGTGGTTGTATAACCTTGTAAGATTTTAGAAGATCCCATGATTTGCAAACATAGAAGTATGTGTGTGTGTGTGTGTGTGTGTGTGTTTATGAGAGAGAAAGTTTGTGTGTTTTTAATTGGATAAATAGATCACACAAAGTAATTTTCTTTATAGGGAGATTCCTTTAGCAATGATTTGCACAAGCACACAGTCAAGATAAAGAGACAGCACCCAGATGCTGATGACTTGATTTCTTATATTTTAAAAATGATGAGGGGAGGAATGTAAACTGCAAACTGTGAAAAGTGGGGAGAAAACATGGTTAAGAGAAGATAGAGTTGTTGAAAATCTCAGCAAGAAGAGAAGTCAAAGCATTCTGAACAAGGTTCAAAGGCCAGGCAAATTCCCAAGATGCCAGGTAAGTAGGCTTTTAAAATATGTGACTGTTGAAAATGGTTACAGCAGGTGGGGCAGGGACTTGTGACTCACAATATCTAGAAACCTGAAAGCAATATTCATCTTTGGCAATTCTGCCATTGGTCCGCTCATTGGTGTCCTGAGCTCTGATGAGTATATACAGTAAGATGTGGGGGTTGGATGAAAAAAACCTCGTCACTTTCAACTCTCAAATTATGCACCTATGTATTGAAACTCATCTTTGGACTCTTCCAAATCTAGACATGAAGAGATTTTCATTTCAAATGGTTGATTCTTCTGAGAAGCTCCATTTGAAATGAAATTTTCATTTCAAAGGCCTAAAGGAGAGCCTGAGAAATAGAGGCAGTGAAGGAAAACATTTGCCATCCATTTAGGAAGGGCCTTTAATACTGCCTCCCCAACCCTCACCCCCTAGTTGATGTCTGTCCCTGGATTAAATCTCACTGCTCTGATCCAATCTCAGCTAAACCAGTAGAGTCAGTTGGCCTCCATTCCCCAACCCCCTCTTGGCCTTTTTAACCTTGTTCTTTTCATACTTTCGTCTGCTTCAGAATAGTTCTCAGGCAGACTCTTTACCTGTCCTAAACTGTTCACCTCTGTCTGTAATCCCTTTTTAGAGGCTTTTAACTTCTTGGCCCCTAGGTTCTAAGATAAATCTTTAACGTGTATTGAGGCAAAACCTAGGATGGCCTCTTAAAGGGACAGAAGATCTCTCTCATGAGGAATTCTGGTTCTCTCCAGAATGAGATTATTTTCCAGCCTTTCTTTTGTTAATGTCCTGGTGAATGGACCTGTCCTAGTCAAGTGTTTTCCATAGTACCTGAAGAGGAATATTTTAAAAAATTTTTTATTATTAATTTGTTTGTTTTCAGTTTTCTACAGTCACTTCCATAAATCCTAGATTTTCTTCCCCTCCATCCTCCCTCCCTTCCCAAGACAGCATGCAATCTTATATGGGTTCTACACATGCATTCTTATTAAACACATTTTCACATTAGTCATGTTGCACAGAGGAATTAAAATGAATGGGAGAAACCATGAGAAAAATCAAACCAAAACAAAACATAACACAAGAAAAAATATTCTGCTTTATTCTGTGTTCCAATTCCATAGTTCTTTCTCTGGATGTAGATGGCATTTTGCCTCAAGGGCCCTTTGGGAATGTCTTAAGTCCTTGTATTGCTGTGAAGGGCTAAGTCTACCAGAAAAATTCCATTTGGTTATTATTGTCTTCAATGTTCTCCTGGTTCTTCTTCTTTCACTCAGCCTCAGTTCATATAAGTCCTTCCAAGATTCTCTGAAGTTTTCCTGTTCATTTCATGTAGCACAATAACATTCCATTATATTCATATACCACAACTTGGTCAGTCATTCCCCAGTTGATGGGCATTCTTTGATTTCCAGTTCTTGGCCACCACAAAGAGAGTTGCTATAATTATTTTTGTACATGTGGGACCCTTTCCCATTTTTATGATCTCTTGGGGATACAGTCCTAGAAGCAGTATTGCTGGATCAAAGTCTTTGCACATTTTTGTAGCCCTTTGGGCATAGTTTGAAATTGCTCTCCAGAATGGTTAGATTAGTTCACAGCTCCACCAACAATGAATTAGTGTTCCAACTCTCTCATATATTCTCCAACATTTATCATCTTCCAGTTTTGTCATGTTAGCCAATTGACAGGTGTGATGTGGTACCTCAGAGCTGTTTTAATTTGCATCTCTCGAATCAATAGTGATTTAGAACATTTTTTCATATGACTATAGATAGTTTTAATATCTTTCTCTTAAAACTGCCTGTTCATATCTTTTGACCATTTATCAATTGGGGAATGACTTGTATTCTTGTGTATTTGACTCAGTTCTCTATATATTTTAGAAATGAGGCCTTTATCACAGACTCTAGTTGCAAAATTTTTTTCCCAGTTTTCTGCTTCCCTCCTGATCTTGGTTGCATTGGGTTTGTTTGTGAAAAACTTGTCTATTTAATGTAATCAAAATTATCCATTTTGTACTTCATAATGTTCTCTATCTCTTGTTTGGTCATAAATTTCTCCATAAATCTGACAAATACACTATTCCTTGCTCCCCTAATTTGTTTATAGTATCAGTCTTTATACCTAGATCATGTATCTATTTGGACTTTATTCTTATGTAGAGTGTCAGGCATTGCTCTATGCCCAGTTTCTGCCACATTATTACCCAGTTTTCCCAACTGTTTTTGTTAAACAGTGACTTCTTATCCCAAAAGCTGGGGTCCTTTGGTTTATCCTTTTGGTTGAGTAGATTACTATATTCATTGACTACTGTATTTTGACCTAACCTATTCCACTGGTCTACCCTTCTATTTCTTAGCCAGTACCAAGTGATTTTGATGATGAAAGGAACCTTTTTGAAGCTGAAGTCTTCTAAAATTTTCCTAAGGGCTATGATTATTCAAAAATACACATTACAGTGACCATATTCTTGTACTTGTATAACTTTCCATAGACAAATCTGTCTCATTGTCATCTTCTATAGACAGAGTTGCCTCGTAATTTTTTGTAGATTAGAGTTGCCTCTTCAAATTTTCTTCAAACAGGGGTGCCTCATATTTTTTAATATATAGGGGTGCCTTGTAATTTTCCACAGATAGGGAAGATATGCACTTTCTTTGGAAACTAGTGGAACACGGAGATCAAAGGAAATTTCTCTTTTCCATGTAGCAAGATAAAAATCCTGAGCAGAGACAATTGAAGTTTATAGTGGTGAGTGATCCTGAAGAGCCAAAAAATGAATGTCAAGAAATAGGCTATGCTTACCTGGAACTGTGGCAGATCCTGGATACAGGAAGGGACATTTCAGAACAGGAGATAGACATCATCAACCCTCCAGACAAAGCCACCTTCACTGGAATACTGAAAGTGTCCCTTCAAGCAACTGAAGCACATCAGACCATTTTCAAGGACATTTGTGATAAAACAAATGCCAGGGGTCTCTTATCTAGAATGGAATATATCTCAGGGTTATTTCAAGGGGACCATTGTAAAAGTCTGCTTACAAAGTGCTTTGCTATTCTACAGTTTTATACCTGCATAAGGCAGGTGATCACATAGTGGTCAGAAAAAGTGATACAAGGACACTCTCAAGAACTTTGGATTTGAATGTGCAACATGGGAGACACTGGCATAGGACTGCTCAGCATAGTGTGCCCATATCAGAAAGGGTGCTGTACTCTTTGAGCAAAGCAGAATTGAGACAGCACAAAGTAAATGTAGGATGCGCAAATTTGGGATATCGACCCCAAATATTCACAGGGACTATCTGTGCCCAGCCTGTGGTAGAACATTCCAAGCTCGTGTTAGTCTGATCAGTCACCGTTGTACACATTGAAATTTCACTTTATCGTGGTGATGTCATTTTGGTCCTCTTTGAAGATGACGGGCAACAACCAACCAAACCCTGTACACTTCAGTGGTGACCTCTAGCATCTCCTTCACTATTGTGGAGAAAGCCTAGACTCAGCATCCCCTTTGACTAAGAACAGCTTTATAATGATCTGTACTGTCTGTGCATGTATGACTCATGCAACGCAAGGTCTTGGCACTTCATTAGGTGAGAAAGCAGACCTCAGATTTGCGCATGACCTCTTCCAGGCTACTTTGGGTGCTGTACAAAAGAACTGCCACAAGAAGTGAACTTGCTAAAGAACCCCACATTTAATTAATTTTTTAGTTCTTCCAAAGTTGAAAATATCAAGTCCTACTGCTAAGGAGAAAAAAACAGAACAAAAAGCCTCTCTCTCTCCCTCTCCCCTTTTACCTCCTCTCTCTCTGGCTCCCCCCCCTTCTCCCCTCTCTCCCTAGCTCTCTTTCCTTCTCTGTCTCCCCCTGTTCTTTCTCTCCCTCTCTTTCTCTTTTTCTCCCTCTCTCTTTCCCTACTCCCTCTCTCCTAAAGCCATATAGGACCCAGAATGATCTATTCTGGGATGGGTGAGTGCAAAGAAATAGGAGGGGAAATGGCAGGCAAAACTCTCTCCCAAATCCTTAAAAACAAACATACAAACAAAACCCTGTGGAACAGAAACTGTAATAAATACAAGACAATGCAAGACAAGTAAAAATGAAGAAGAATGGGGAAAAATTCCATAAATGGAAATTGCTGTTCTTTTTGCTTTTGGTGCTATGGGTTCCTTTGAAATTTACAAATTTTGACTTCATTGTTTTTCAATTAGAAGATGTTACCTTCTCCTAGAATAGTCCATCTCTGAACAAGTATTCTTTAAGTAACTACTATGTTCCAGGTACTGTGCTAAAGGCTGAAGGCATAAAAGCAAAAGACAGTCTCTGCCTTCCTGGAGCTCACAGTACATTGAGGGGTTCGCATGAAAAAAATTATTTATAAACTTGATATATAAAGGATAAATTGGAGGTAATCAACAGAGATAGTCACTAGGGAGAATTGGGAAAGTGAGAGTTTTAGATTTTAGAAGGCAGGATTTTTACCAGAGTCTTAAAAATAGTCAAGGAAGTCAGGAGGCAGAGATGATGAGGGAGAACATTCCAGGCATGAGGTTCAACTAGTAAAAAGTAGAAAATGCCTTCTTATAGTATTTTTAAAAATATATTTTTACTTGGTTAAATATTTTCCAACTATAAAAAATTTTAACATTCTTCTAAAAAAATTTTAAGTTCCAAATTCAAAAACTTCTTGCTCCTTTCTGCTCTTTGAAAAGACAATTTTATCTTAATTATAATATATTTTATATACATCATTATGATATAGTATATGTAATATAACTATGCAAAGCATATTTCCATATTAGCCATGTTGCAAAAGAAAATGAAGACAAAAAAAACAAGAAAAAGAAAGAAACTTTAAAAAGTATGCTTTGATCTGCATTCAGGAGTCATTAATTCTCTCTGGAAGGAGGACAGTATTTTTTATCATGGTTCGTTTGGAATTGTCTTGGGTCATTGTCTTGATCAGAGTAGCTAAGTCTTTCACAGTTAATCATCCCTTATTCTCATATATGTTTATCTACTTTATGATAATGATGGATGGGGTGGATGGGGTGGGAATTCTTTATGCAGGGAATTCCTCAAAACTACGAAATCACACACAAAAAAATAATTCCCCTCTCAAAGGAGATGGTCTTATACATTTTTTTTGAAATTCAATTTCTCTTCACAGTATTCCTAGTAGATCTATGGAGAGTCATATATTTCTCCATTCCCATTTTTACTGGAGTAGAGCATTATAAATCATAGATCTCTAGATATAAAGGAACTCAAGAAGCTACCCAGTACTACTCGGTCATGTTATAGATAAGAAAATTAAAACCCAAAGGGGTTAAGTGAGTGGCCTAAGGTATGGGATAAAAAGAGCCTTGCTCAAAATTTTAAATAAATGAAGAGGCTTCTCAATAAGAACAGAAAATGATTTATTGCAATTCTCGTGAGAAAGGGACATCCCTCCACCAGGATGGGGAATCTGATGGAAGGAGGCAACTTACAGAAATCTAAAGCACAATTTTATACCCTAACACAGAGAATCCCACCTCCCCACTATCCCACCTCTCCATTGGCTGGGAGGTGGGCTTACAACCTAAACACGAAAAATTAGACAAACCTTGGGGAAATGTTCACCTCTCCCAACATAATTACCTCATTTAATACTTAACTGCTGATTGGCTTTAGAAAGGAGGGGAAGGGAAACCGGGGGAGCTGGTAATGTTGATGTGGCAAGAGTACAACAAACAAAGAAGATCTGAGTAACTTCCAAGTTTCAGCGCCCACAGCACTTTTACAAAGAAAGCTGGGAGCTGGTAAGGTGGGGGAGCCTACTGACTGTCCACAGGCCCTGGATACCTTAAACTCAGGCGTTCAGGGAGGGAGACCTTATGGAAGAGAAATTTTATTTAGAAAATACAATATTTCCCATATTTTTTTTAATTATGAAAAGTCTTCACAATCTCCTCATCTCACTCAATCTTTCCTCTTCTGTATCATGTGAAGATTTTCACACCACTACTAATATAAATTATCTGTTAAGTGACCTTCACTTTTTGTACTCATACCACTCCTTCTTCATGCTAACGAAAGAAATCTGATAAAGGAGAAGATCAAGTTTGGACCAGAATATGAGCAATCTCTAACCAATACATTGAGAAATTACAAGGGTACTATCTCCTTGTTATAAGCACAGATACCAAGATTAAAATGCAAAGGTAGATCAATGAATTATCCATTCAGAGGTTCCATCTCACCTGGGGAGGGACATCATCTGACGCAGTTTTCTGATCTGGATGCTCCTTCAGGCTGTCTTCAGCACAACATCTCTGCATCTTCTTCCCCTTATCTTCTGGTAGGAATCCAGATGTCCTTCTCCTACAAAACTGACCTTAATACCATTTTAGATGATCATTCTTATGCTTTAACACTTATCACTCTTACAAAATCGAAATTGGAACTCTGACCAATTGTCAGATTTAAGAATTCCACATTAGATTCCAGTGTTTACACTATTCATCAGATAATACTTCTTTTAAAGCATTTACAGTATAGGCCACAAACCATTTTTCTTTTAACCAGCTGAGACAAAATAATAACTATGTATGTTAACCTCACAAGCCTCATTAACCTGATGGTCTCCACACTATGACTAGAAATTAAAAGACCCTAACTTATTGTTGTTAAGTCTGAAGTCCTAAACCTAATAGCTTAATTTTAGACAGCTAGTAAGTTTCCGAGGTCAGATTTGAACTCAGAGATATTCACTGTACCACCTAGCTGCCCCAGCAGTTTGTACCTTGACTTTATAAAGTTTTCAAAATTGTTAATCACAATGACTAAATACACTTTAAACTTTAAAAATACAATTCACATATGTATGAAGCATATTTCACTCTACTGGCCCTAGTTATGCTTATTTATCATACTGAGTCATACCTCATATGTTTTGGAATGAGATAAAGATCAATATTACCAAAAAAGAGAGCGGGTTTCAGGTAAAGCAGCAGAGTAGAATCAGTTAATGTGGAGGGAATTTTCCAAGTCTCCTTGGTTACAATTTGTATGCTAATGGAACAAACTCTGTTAGAATATTAAGTATTGTACTTAGGAAAGAAAGGTCAAAGTGAAACCCTAGCAAGTTTCCATATGGCGGGTCATTCATGTTTATGGCTTATGCTCTCTTGGGTAAAGCCTCCTAGGCATTAACCTTTCCACAAGAAAAGACGCCAAATGACATCCAAGAAGTAAGGCCCACATCCATTCTGCCTTAAAGATTCAAAGGAGATACAAAGATAGAAGTGGAATTCCAAAGGGTTGGGTGGAGCCCATGACTTTCTTCTTTGAGGAACTCTGGGATAATAAGTAGAGACCTGGACCTGCAGTCACAAAGACCTGCATTTGAATTATATACTTCTCTCTCCCCTCTTACATTTACTAGCTTTATGACCAAGCTACTTATTTCTCTGCCTCAGTTTCCTTAGTTGTACAATGGGATTAATCATATATTAAATGCCTACTTCTTATTATATATAATTATATAATATAACATATACTATACTATATTATATAAAAAGATATATGAGATCTTATTATATAATATACATTAATTCTCTTCATGTACTCTGCAGACCAGCTACTCTGGGCTTCATGCTGTTTGCTCCTCACTTGTGTAACTCCATTTCCTGCCTTTGGTTTTTTCTCTGCCATTCCCTACACCCAGAGCACACCTTCCTCACCTCCTGGTCTTACTTAATCCCACCAGCTGCTAGTGCCTCCTACCCCTGTGCCTCAAACTTTATTTGTATATGTGTACATATTGCCTACCCTAATAGAATGTAAAAAGTCTTTGAGAGCAATGACTATTTTTGTCTTTGTATCTGCCTGACAGAATGCTTGCTGATTTATCACCATCCATTATTATTGAAAGACTCAATGGGATAATTTATATCAAAAACTTGTAAATCTTAAAGAACTTGAAGTGCCAACAGTTGTTAAGTTATTATTGCTACTATTTTCTTCGCCTAATGTGCCCAGAGTGTATACCCCTCTCCATGGTCCCCCTTTTTCTCTTAGAAGTTGAGAGACAGGTGGGTGTGAGTTCATGGCCCAGATACCTTATGGACTGGCATGCTATCTGGACTTTGTTCCAAGAGACCCTATAGCCTCGAATGCTAAAGAAATTAAGGGCTCCTTAAGAGGCAACCCAAATTAGGCGAATCTTCAATAAACTTTGTTTTCTTTGGCTTTAAGAAGGCTTGGGTCGAATTCATTCGAGCATGACCCAGACTATCGGTATTTTGGGGTCCCCCTATCACCCCTCAACCTCATCATTTATGGTTCCCTGACCGGGAAAGCTGCTAATCTCAAGTTCTTCTGCTCAAACTGGAAGGTATATAAGCCTCCCCCTCTCTCTATCCCCTACTTGTTCTCCAAGCACCTTGGAAGCAGATGTTCAGACCTGACTTCAGGTCCCAGTATCAGGCAAAGTCTCTGAACTTTCTGGGTGCTAGGGAGTTAAGAGACTCAGGTTGTCAGTCCAGTGGCTGTGTTTGAGGTCATGGACCTGGGCATACCCTCCAAAGCACAATTCTCTGAACTTTCTGGGCGCTAGAAGGTTAGAGAAACATCAGCTAAGTGGGTGGCCAATTCTCTGGATTTCCTGGACACAAGGAAATCTGGGAAGACTCGGTTATTTTTGTCCTCTTGTTTTTTTCTCTCAAGGCTTACTTCCATGTCCTCCTTTAAGGACTTCCTTAAGTGGGAGACTTCCAGCCCCACAGAAAAAAAGAAGGGCCAAAATTCATCAATCCGAAGGAATTCACCTTTGGGCTGCCTTTTATAAAATTGGAAAAAATTTAACTTCTCTAAAGACCTTAAAAAGAAAAAGTGGATATTCTTTTACAACACCCTTTGGCCTCAGTGTCACCTGGAGGACAACAAAGTGTGGCCCATATTTGGGACCTTACGATGTAATATCCTTTTACAGTTACAATTATATTGCCTCCAAAAGGGAAAATAGATAGAAATATCTTACATAAGGGCCTTAGTCAAACTCTCTCAGGACCCCATTCTCAGAACAGATTGTAAGATGCTTGAAGGTAGAGCCATCCCACAAAAGGGAAATGGGGGTGAATTGGATGTTTTGGATGACCCCCTGTTTATGGCTCCTAGGGTCTCAGTCTCACTTCCTCCCCTATCTCCATTCCCAACCCCTGCTCAGTTCCCAGTCAGGGGGCTTGCTGAGGTGACTCCCCCTGCAGCCCCTCTCACTGGGGCAATATTCACTCAGATCTCAGGCCCCACCCCCACAGCAGTCTCTACAGTATCACTGCCTGTAACCCACCCCTCCTTGGGGCCTTTACCTCAGGCCCCAACTACGGACCTTGCTGGGGTGCCCCCCTTAGCAGCCCCTCTCGCTGGGGCAATATTCACTCAAGCCTTAGGCCTTGCTCCCATGGCACTTTCTGGGGCATCTGCCCCTTTGATAGCTACTCTTCCTCAAGTACCAGAGGATCTTTCCCCTTGCCAGCCAGATCCCCTGGCCCTGCAGCCTAATACGGTTCAGCAGGCATTCCCCAGCCCCTCTCTCACAAGAAGTGAGACTTCCTATCTTCCTCCACAAGCCCCAGTTCCCATTGGGCTGTCAGGGCTGTTTCCCTTGAGAGAAGTACCTATCCCACCCAGTGGGACAACCAGGATGCATGTTCCGCTCTCTCTTTCAGATCTCACCCAGATTAAAGAGAAACTGGGGAGATACTCAGAAGACCCCACTATGTTTACTGAGGGTTTTAGAGATATATCCCTACATTTTGAACTTTCTTGGAAGGATCTGCATATTCTTTTCTCTGTCTGTTGTACCACTGAGGAGAAGGGGAGAATTTGGGAACATGCCCAAAAGTTTGGGGAATTGTATGGCTAGCAATGATCCCATAAAATACCCCCCAGGAACAGCTGCTGTTCCCACAAGGGACCCCAGATGGGACTGTCAAAAGAGAGAGGACAGGGGAAAGAGAGACCTTATGGTGATTTGCCTGTTAGAAGGCCTAAAACCTGCATTTCAAAAACAAGTAAATTTTCAAAAAATTAGGGAAATTACTCAGGGAGAAAAGGAAAACCCTGCCCTTTTTCAAAACCGGCTAGTAGAAGCTATTAAAAAGCACACAAATTTGGATCCTGATTCCATAGAAGGGGCAACAGTCCTTAGCATGTGTTTTATCAATCAGTCTGCCCCAGATGTTAGGAGGAAACTGCAGAAATTGGCAATGGGACCGCAAACACCTCAGGCCCAGTTACTGGAGACAGCCTTTGGAGTCTTTAACAACAGAGACCTTGTTGCAGCAGAGGAAAGGGAACTAAGGAGAAGGGCCAGGGCCAGGGACCATGCTCAATTCTTGGCTGCTGCCTTGTCCAGGAAAAAAAACAGGGAGCACCTCTCCAGGGCACCCCCTTGGGGGAAGGCTGGCTACTTGGGCAGTGGGGAAACCTGCTTTTGTTGCCACAAGGAGGTCACTGGTCCAAGGAGTGCCCCTCCAGGGTGCCCTCCCCCCAGAGGGAGCCCCAGGAACCAATGCCTGTGGAACCATGCCCACGTGACCAGGAGGGACATTGGAGGAAAGATTGTCCCTCAGGACAGAAAAGTGGTGGAGCCACCCCCCAGTACCCTGTGCTCCAGTCTTCTCAAGACTTGGAATGTCAGGAAAGCCTGGGTGCTGGCAGTGCTCCCACTTTCTCCACTTCTCTCACCAAACCCTGGGCAAAAACAAAGGCTGAAGGTAAGGTTATCCACTTTAACATGGCTAAATTCTCTGCTTTGACCAGTCACTCTGGCCCTACCCATCCCTTAACTCCTCGAGTCAGAGGCATTGAAGGGGAAACTAAGGAATGTCTCCAGACATACACCCTCCCCAGCCTGCTTGAGAATCTGTTGTTTAAACACTCCTTCCTTATGCCCTCCTCTGACCCTGCCCCCTTGTTGGGAAGGGACCTGATGGTGAAATTGGGGAGCCAATTTTCTCTAGTTAAACCTCTCATCTCCCTTTTGCCTCTGTTCATTACATCTTCCCCAGTTTGCTTGAGAGAGTGGGAGACAGTCAGGCCAAATATTTGGGACACTGGAATTCCAGAGAGAGCTACTTCTACTACCCCAGCCACTGTTAGTCTCTCAGACCCTAAAGTGCTCCCCCAACTCAGCCAGTATCTGATTAAGCCTGAGACCAGGCAAGGACTACAACCTTTGAAAAATTCCTTAAGCATAAAATCCTTGTCCCTTGTTTATGTCCATACAACACTGCAATCCTTCCCACAAAAAAGCCTAATGGAGAATACTCACAATTTATTTTTGCTTTTGAATGTACTTTTCCTGGGGAATCAAGTCCATACCAGCTAACACTGTTTTGCCCCAAAACTTTCGAGATAACCCTCATTTATTTGACCAGGCTTTGGGAAGGGATTTAAGGCACCTGAAACTAGCAGGCAGTAGTTTAATTCAGTATGTGCATGATATTCTTATTTGTAGCCCCATTTAGGTTTCTTTGGCTGCTGCCACAGAAGCCCTTAATTTCTTAGGCATTCGAGGCTGTAGGGTCTCTTAGAACAAAGTTCAGATGGCATGCCAGTCCATAAGGTATCTGGGCCATGAACTCATACCCACGTCTCTCTCCTTAAACTCTGAGAGAAAAAGGACAATCCTGTCTATCCCTGTTCCAGCCACTAAGAAACAAGTTCGAGTGTTTTTAGAAATGACTGGATTTTGTAGACTCTGGACTTCTAATTTTGATTTTATTGCTAAACCCCTTTATGACCCTACCTAGGGCATTGACTCAGACCAGGCTAGTTTTTGAGACTCTGAAAACTAATTCGACCACCACCGCACGTTAGATCTACCTAATCTGGGAAAACCTTTCACTCTGTATGTTGATGAAAGGAGAGGACAGACTTTGGGAGTGTTAACCCATTCCTTAGTTCCTGATCCCAGGCTAGTTGATGTTTTTATTTACTCAAAATATGCTTTCCTTGTTCTACATGCCCATGGAGCAATCTGGAAAGAAAGGGGATATCTGACAGCAAAAAACTCCCCTATCAGACATGCCTTTCTATATTTTGGCCTTGCCATAGTCATCTTTAATTCTCTCCAGAGAAATTATCCTTTATGCCAGGGAAATTGTCTTTTCTCTATACTTCTTTTGTACCTGTTTGGTGTGTTTGCCTAACCTCCTCGCCAGGTTTGTCTTTCCCAGAGTGTAAGCCATCTATTTCCAATGACAGCCCAGGTTATAAACCAACTTCTGTCTGAATCCAAGGTCTCCACTCCAGCCTACTGGACCTGGCACTGCCCAGGTTCTAAACCCTTGAACAGGATCCATCAAGGCAGGGATAACTCTATGCCCCTTGCCAGCAAGAAGTTTCAGAAACTGAGACTTTCATCCTTTACCCTGAAAGAATTTGGGTTCTGTTTGAGGGGAGAATGATGGGTTTCAGACTCTGAGAGCCTCCTTGAGCTCCCCTTGACACTTCCTACTTAATCTGTCCTTTCTTACTCAAATCTAATCTTCCCATTTGTTCCGGCAGTCTCAGGAAGCCCATGGGCTTTTCATTATCATTTCGGGTCTCTGTGGCACTCCCCACACTAGAAGCCATCAAAACCCCATTCCCCAGGCTGCCAGCAAGATCTGTATCCATTCCCATATTGCCCCTATCAAGATCTCTGGATTGCCCTACCTGCTTCCCACTCAAACCCTCCATTGTCTGATATCTCCTGATAGCCTCCAGCTATTTCCAGCCTTTGACCCTCCTTGGACTTCTCAAGACCCTTCCTAAACCCCTCCTCCCATCACCCTGGACTACCAGACCACCCTCCACCCCAGACTTCTCCTATACTCTTTTCTGTTTTTAAGTTCCACCTTGCCTCCATGAAGGCACTCAGATTCAATGTAGCTCACACTCTTGTCTAGGTGGGATTGTATTTGGCCCCCTTGTTAATACAAGCATTAGAAATGCTTAGACTCCTTAAGAGGCAACCCTATTTGGCGAATCTTTAATAAACTTTGTTTTCTTTGGCTTTAAGAAGGCTTGAGTTGAATTCATTCACGACCCAGACTGTCGGTATTTTGGGGTCCCTCATCACCCCTAAACCTCTTCACTTGTATTCACAAGCAGGCCTGATAGAATCTCAGCTAGACAGAGTCTGAACTGGATTGAATCTGAGCACCTTCATGGAGGCAAGGTGGGACTTAAATACAGAAAAGAGTATAGGAAGGATGGGGGGTGGGAGTGTGGGGGTCTGGTAGTCTAGAGTGATGGGAGAAGAGGCTCAGGAAGGGACTCCAAGGAGGATCAAAGGCTGGAAACAACTGGAGATAATCAACAAACATCAGACTAGGGGCACCTAGGTGGGAAGCAGGTAGGGCAATCGAGATAACAGACAGTGGTCACAGATTTAAGTATGAAAGGCCAGGTTCTGTGGAGAAATACAAGGAGAGCTCAATTTGAGTATAAAAAACCAGATTCTGTGAGGAGATACAGGGAGAGGTCAATTTGAGTATGAAAAGTCGGGTTAAATGAGGAGATTTCCAGGGGAGCTCAAGGAAGTTCCCAGAGTCTGAACCCCATCAGGAAGAGGAGAATTTCATTCTATATTAGCAGATTCCTATTGCTGACATATGGGGAAACAGTACCATCCATCAAGTTTCCAGGCTGGTCTCCTGACCCAGGAAAGGAGAGTATTGTCATTCCCCTCATTTGAACTTCTCAAGGTTCAGAAAGGGCTTCACTCTTAGATCAGAGTGAATTTATTGACTTTATTGAGTTTTGATGTTATTGACTTTGAAAATCTCTCTAAAACTAAAATCTCTCTTCTTGATTTCATATTTCTATCCCCTTCAATTCACCTACCTCAAAGTTCCCACCAAACACTGTTAAACCCTTCCACTCAGCTTTCTGGACTGCCTGATCTATAGCAACAAACTTGCTTTCATCTTAAATCTTTTCCTTTCCCTTTTTACTGCTATACTGTCCTTCACCCCTGTGTCACATGAAAAACTGTTGATCTGAAAACTTGGTTAAAGAAAAGGCAACAGGCTAAACGCATACATTTTATGATTTAATTAATTAATTGATCAATTCCCTATTAAAGATAACAGTAACGTAATGCATTATGGAGCCAGAAATGTTCTGGCTGGCTAGTACAGAAATCTTCTGGCTTATATACATTTTGCCATGAGAAAGGAACTCTCTCAGTTGAACAAATCATAAATTCAGTAAGACAAGACAATTAATAGAGCAATGTCAGTTGAGTCTTGCAATTCCAGGCTGGGTAAACATATGTCTCGGTGACACATGACAAGAAAGGAAATCCCACCACTAGTGAGTGGCAGGCTTCCTGTCCTAAACAGATATTCGAAATAGCTGACATAGGAAAGGGTAAACAGGGTTCAAATAGAGATTACGACCTAAGATGCCTGTATTTTCTTTACCATTAATATGCCATAACATACTATATGTCTATAGATATTAAGATATGGAAAAAGTCCCATTATTCAAGATAGTGTCTTAGGTTAAAGGTCTCTCAAGGAATGTTAAGTCAGCCCTGGCTGGTTTTTGTTGACATAGGAAGAGGCATTCTCTGAGTTTGCTTCAGAGAGAACAAAAAGATTATTCCAAAATTTTATATTAAACATCATCAAAAGTGATACTTCCCGTTGCCAAAGCAAATTCTGCTACTTACCCAAATGATTGCCATCCATCCCATCTTCTTCAGCAGATTACTATCTCTAATATCCCACTCTCTCACTGTTTTCTTGCTGCCTACAAATATGTTATCTCCCTCATCTTTAAAAAAAACTCCACAGACCCTCATTGGATCCTTCCATCCCCACTAAGTATTGTCCCATATAATTTCTGCTTTTTGTAGCTAAACTCCTTGAGAAGTACATCTACAGTAGGAGCCTCCACTTCCTTTCTTTCCACTTTTTCTTAACTCACTACAACTTGGCTTCCAGTCTCATTTTTCAATTGAAATTGCTCTTTCCAAAGTTACTAATGGTGTCTTAATTGTCATATCCAATAACCTTTACTCATTCTTCTTGACCTCTCTGTAGTTTTTGACACTACTGATCCCCTTCTTCTTGGTTCTCTCTTCTGTTTGGTTAAGAGCTAAGGAGTCAGAACCAAGATGACAGAGTAGCAGGAAATATAGCCTAGTTCTACCTCACAGCTCCACAAAGGTCTAGGAAAAGATGAGGTCTGTGTGTACCCCAAAATACCAACAGTCCGGGTCATGCTCGGATGAATTCGACTCAAGCCTTCTTAAAGTCAAAGAAAACAAAGTTTATTAGGGATTCGCCTAATTGGGTTGCCTCTTAAGGAGATTAATTATTTGTAAGGCTTGTATTCACAAGCAAGCCAGATAGAATCCCAGCTAGACAGAGTCTGAGCTAGATAGAATCTGAGCGCCTTCATGGAGGCAAGATGGAACTTAAATACAGAAAAGAGTATAGGAGGAATGTGGTGGGGGTTGGTCTGGTATTCCAGGGTGATGGGAAGAGGGGTTTAGGAAGGGTCTTGAGAAGTCCAAGGAGGGTCAAAGGCTGGAAATAGCTGGAGGCTATCAGGAGATATCAGACAATGGAGGGTTTGGGTGGGAAGCAGGTGGGGCAATCCAGAGATCTTGATAGAGGCAGTATGAGAATGGATACAGATCTTGCTGGCAGCCTGGGGAATGGGATTTTGATGGGATCTAGGGTGGGGAGTGCCACAGAGACCCGAAATGACCATTCTGTAGTATCTGTGCATCTCCTCATATTTAAGACTATTGCAATGTGCTTCGGGCTGGTGTCCCTGTCTCAAGTCTCTCCCTACTCCAGCCAATTCTTCATTCAGTCCTCCAAGTGATTTTCCTAAGGCATTTTGTTCAGTTGTGTCCAACTCTTTACAAACACATTTGGAGTTTTCTTGGCAAAGACACTGGAGTGGCTTGCCATTTTCTTCTCTAGCTCATTTTACAGACGAGGAACTGAGGTAAACAGAGTTAAGTGATCTGCCCAGGCTCACACAGCTAGTAAGTGTCTGAGGTTAGATAAGAACTCAGGAAGATGAGTCTTCCTGACTGCAGGCCCAGCACTGTATTCACTGTATCGCCTAGCTACTCCTTCCTAAAGCATAGGTCTAGCCATTTTATCCATACTCACCACCCATACCTGCTAAATAAATAAACTACAGTGACTCTCCTGGATCTAATCACTGCCTGGATCAAATATAAAATCTCTTTAGCATTCAAAGCCCAACCTAGTCCCTCTTACCTTTCCAGTTTTCTTCTACCTTATACCCTGTACCTATCCCCCTACACAACACATTTTTCAGTTCAGTGACACTGGCCTCCTTTTTGTACCATGGACAAGGCATTCCATCTCCAGACTCCAGGTGCTTTGGCTGGTGTCCTTCATGACTGAAATTCTCTCCCTCCTCTTGTCTGCTTCTTGGCTACCCTAACTTCCTTCAAGTCTTGGATAAAATCCCACCTTCTACAGAAAATCTTTCCTAATGCCACTTAAAAAAAATTAAATTCACTTCTATTTTATTTTCAGTTCCAAATTCTTTCCCTCCTTTACCCGTTGAGAAGGCAAAATACAAAAATGAAAACCCCCAAAAACCAGTCCCCCAAAAAACTCAATTACATGTAGATAGGCAAAAGAAATTTCCAAATCAATGCCCCCTGCCTCTCTACTCCCCACAAACAATAGAAAGAAAATAGCAGAATATATTGTTCAATTTGTACTTTGAGTCCAGCTCTCTTTCTGAATAACATGCTTCATCATGAATCCTTTTGAATTGTCATTGGTCATGGTGTTGATTAAAACTGATTAAAATTACTAAGACTTTCACAGTTAACTATGTTTCCAATATTGCTGTTACTATGTAAACTGTTCTCCTGGTTCTGTTCACTTCATTCTGCACAAGTTCATGTAAATATAAATTGACAAATAACCAGTCCTTAATTCTAGTGCCTTCCTTCTGTTGACTCTTTGTATTTATCTGGCACATATGTTGTTTGAACATTTTTTTACATGTTGTCACCCCCCCCCCCACATTAGATTGTGACTTCTTGAGAGCAGGGACTATGTTTTGCCTTACTTAATATCTCTAATGTTTAGCACCATGTTTGGAACATAGTATATAGTAGATGTTAAATGAATGCTTGTATGATGATGAAAGAGAGGTAGTGATGTCAAAAAAAAAGGAAAGAAAAATGTCAGTGAAACTTAAAATATATATATATATATATATATATATATATATATATATACAGAGGAAAGCAGCAAGAAGTTTAGAAGGGGACAAAGACCAGTGGGGCAATCTAGCAATTTCATATATACTTTAAAAAAGAAAGCTATACAGAGATGCATAATTTCATACATCATGTATTCCTCCGGTTCATTTGCATATGGAAATGGTCACATTTTTTTCAAATTCAATAATAATTTTTTTTTCAAACATTTTGGAGAGGAGAGGTGCATCAAGGTTGGAGAAAAGGAAATCTTATGCTTTATTTTTCCCAGAAGAGGGAAAAAAAAATAACTGTACAAACTATAGGCTACTGAGCTTAATTTATTTCAGTTCCAGGAAGAATTTAAAACTTTTAATCAGAAGAGAAGTATTTGTTAACATCTAGAAAAGGAGGTGGTGATCTCCAAGAGTTAGGATGGCTTTAGGAAGAGCAAGTTATGTCTTACAAACCTCATTTCCTTTTTTGATGGCATAAGTAGATCATGAGAATGCTGTAGATAGAGATTACCTAGATTTCGGTAGATCATTTGACAGTCTTTCATGCTATTCACATAGATGAAATGGAGAGATGAGGACTCCACAATCACATGGTTAGAAAGATTTGGACTTGACTCAAAGAATAGTTATTAAGGGTCTGATATCAATTGAGGAGGAAGCTTCTTATAAAATTCGCCAAATTCTTTTCAAATCTCATAGGCTTATCTGCCAATATGTCTTGGGGGTGGCAAGGTATTTCTCTACAGTAACTGTTGCCCTCAAAGATGGTTGCAGGGACCAGGTTGGATATAAGGCCAGTGATCTGAGGGGTTGCAACCATACCAAGGCTCTAGGGCTTACTGCCCTTGGTTTTGTCCAACTGTATTTGAGGGAGGGTGGTGGTCAAGATGGTGAGGGCGGTTTGCCTGGTACACACCACTGACTATGAGACCTCCTTCAAGGCACCTAGCTGCTTCAAATTGGCATGAGAGATACAAAGAAACAAAGCCTAAAAATTCAAACTGAAAACTAACCAGAGGGCACAGAGATGGACGTTTTGTGCACATCTGGCGCCATCTGGTGCATTTATATGCACAAGACCATGTTGTCTGATGAAAACTGCCAGACAACAAGCATTAAATAAAATCTTTACTATGTGTTTGGCACTAAGCACTAGAGATACAAGGACAGGTAAAAATTGTCCTTATCTTCAAGGACATCACATTCTAATGGAAGAAATAAAATGCAAACTACATATAAGATATATATTAGATAAAAGGTAGTCAGAGATGGGAAGCCACTAGCAGCTCTGGAGTCCAGGAAAGATCTGAAGAAGCAAATATTTGAGTGGAGACCTGGAGGAAGCCAGAGAGATGAAGAGGCAGGAGTCAATGAGGAGAGCATTCCAAGCATAAGAGACAGTTTGCACAAAGGGAAAAATATCAGGAGATGGAGAAAGTATGGAGGATAGGAAGATTGGAAACATAGGAGGAAGACAGCCTTCACTTGATAAGCTTAATTAAAGGAAATCTCCCCCTTACACTTTTGACATAGCTCCAATTGTTAGGGGGAGTCTTTCCTTACATCAAGTCCAAGTCTATGATTGTCAATCAGTGCTCTTAGTATTAAAGAAGAATAAGACTTTTTCCATGTGAACTATTCAAACACTTTACCCTATAACAAAACACACCCCTCCTATCATCTAGTTAGCATAAAATGTGCTAGCATAACTATTCCATCAAGATTATCATGTTATAAAATAAGAAGAGCAAATGTCACAGTAAATGCTTCCTCCCAAGTCAAAGAATTGAGCTTTTACAAAGGTTTGTTTTAAAGTAGGAAGGGAAAAAAGAAAAAGTGGATGTAGCATTTGGGAAACAAATCATAAGGCTAGCAAAGAGCTATGATATAATAGCAATGGGGCAGGAATGAAGGTTGTGGGGGGAGGGAATTTCCAATTGGTTGGAGTTCTCTCTCTGTCCCCAAAGAAGAGAAGCTAAGCATTTCTTAGCTTGTCTCAATGGTAACATCATCCTTCAAATGGTGAAGGAAACAATGATGGGAACTGATCCTCTGGACCCAACAATGACCAACAAGGAGGAACTATTTTCTGAGGTTAAAAAAAAACGAACAGAAGAAAGTGGACATACTATATTTGAATTTATGGAAGAGAATTATAATTCTAATAATGATATCTAATATTCATGTGGGGCAGCTAGATGGCATAGTGGATAGAGTACGAGGCCTGGAATTAGGCAGGCTCATCTTCCTGAGTTCAAATCCAGCCTCAGATACTATATTGGTAACCATACTAGCACACAGGATGTACTGCTAGCACAGGTTCTTGGATCTGCTTTTCTAAAGGAAAGACAGCTTTAGAGGGGTCAACAATCTTACTTTAGTTAAACAATGCAGACCAATAATTAGAAAGAAGTGAGTAACCAAGAAAGAATCCAATAGACAGGTGTCCAGCTGTCTAAACAAAGTAATAGATACCTAATCACCAGACCAGGGAGCGTAAACATCTGGATTCAAAAATTCAGGGGGCTCCTTAACAATGGCTTCCCAGAGTCTCGTCTGGGCAAATCGCAAAAAACCAATATTCTCATGAGTGAGCCCCAAAGTAAAATACCAACCTCCCAGTTTCCAACTAATAGGCTCAGAGACAGAAGGCATCACAACCCATGTGACTCAGTGCTTAACTGGCTCAGCACCTGCCAGGGCTCTATATGACTCAGAATGTATACCAGCTGGGAAATGAGATGAAGTTCAAAGCAGCAAGACATCTGTGATTGAAATAACTGTATACTTTTAGACCTGGGAACCTGGTTCTTGTTCCAAAGGAAAAAGGGACACATAGGTGTATTAGGGGACAAGGAAGATTTTATATTCTATTAACCTTACAGATACTAGCTCTGTAACCCTGTTTGTCTCAGTTTCTCATTTATAAAATGAGCTGAAGATGAAAATGGAAAATGAATCCAGTATCTTTGTCAAGAAAACCCCAAAAGGGGTCATGAAGAATCAGACAAGACTGAAATGACTGAAGAATAGCATTTTTATAGTCTTTTTTCTTTTTATTACATTAATACATTTTTATGGAATAAAATAGGCATTTCCATAATTAGTACAACAAAAAAATGACTGATTGTTTATGAAACTGCAAATCTACTATGCATGATGTACTATTCCTTTCAAAATATAGAATAAAAAACTCAACCCATCCAAAATTCTGAGGAATGTAGTAAATTGGGAAAAAATTTTTACGGCTAAGCTTGGGGACAAGGGCCTCATTTCTAGAATATATAGAGAACTGACTCAGATATATAACCATACAAGTCATTCCCCAATTGATAAATGGTCACAGGATATGAACAGACA
>CM053771.1:151363448-151481388 GCA_028658325.1 Potorous gilbertii | reverse complement strand
AACCTATACAGAATTGTATGCTGTCATGGGGAGGGAGGGGGGTAGTGGGGGGAAGGTGTAGGGGGATAAAATCTTAATTTTAAGGAAGTGATTGTAGAACATTTATAAATAAATAAAATAAAAATTTAAAATAAAAAAATATAGAATAAAATGATCATATAGATTTCTTTTTTTCTCCTTTTTTCTACCCTCCCCCACCCCATCCTAGAAATGGCTACCGTTAGACATAAATAGGTAGGTATATACATATACACACACACATACATACATACACGTATATATATACACACATATGAATTATTCTATACATACTTCTATTTATCAGTTTTTCCACTGGAGATAATGTTTTTCTTCATATGTCCTTTGTAGTGAATTTGGGTATTTATAATAGTCAAAATAACAATCACTCAAAGTGGTTCTTAAAACAATTTTGCTGTTACTATATACAATGTTCTCTTGGTTCTGCTAATTTTACGCTTTATTATTTTATGCAAGTCTTTCCATGTTTTTCTAAGCTCATTTAGTTCATCATTTCTTATACTACAGTAGTATTCCATCACAATCATATACCTCTTGTTCAGCCATTCCCCAACTGATGGGCATCCTTGCAGTGTTCAATTTTTGCCGCCACAAAGAGAGCTGCTATAAACATTCTAGAAGATACAGGTTCTTTTCCTTTTCCTCTAATCATCTTTGGAAATAGATCCAGTCGTGGTATTTCTGGGTCCGAGTACAGGTAGTTAAGTAATTCTTTGGATAGAATTCCCGAGTGCTCTCTGAACTGCTTAGGTCGGTCCACTGTCTACCACAATGAATCCATGTCTCAATTTTTCCACATCCGCTCCAACATTTGTCACTTTCCCCTTCAATCACCTTAACCAGCCTGATACATGATGATCTTGATTGTTTTAATTTGCATTTCTCTAATCAATAATGACTTAGAGTATTTTTTCCATATGACCATAAATGGTTTTGATTTCTTCATTGGAAAACTGCCTGTTCATATCCTTTGAACATTTATTAATCAAGGAATGACTCCTATTCTTATAGATTTGGCAAAGTTCTTTATATATTTTAGATATAAGATCTTTAACTGATTAAACCGTTTATAAAATTTTACCCTTAATTTTCTACTTTCCTTCTGATCTTAGCTGTATTAGTTTTATTTAAACTTTAGTCATGTGGCAGGCAGAATTTGAAAATAATGGCCAAAGAAACAAAGTTTTGGGCTTCTGAACATATTGATTTATTAGGTAATCTCTGACAACTGAAAAACAAATTGAGACCAGGCCTTCCCTAGCTTGATACTGGATCCTGAATTTAGGAAGGAGACAGATTTTGTGCATCAGAACAAAACAATCAACTGGATGATACAAGATGAGGTAATCCAATTTCCATTTGGAAGAAAGATTAGGGCAGAGGTGGGGAAACTTGAGGCCACATGTGGTCTTCAAGTGTGCTTCTCAGAACTGTATTCAGTCAAAGGATGGCACTTGAAGACCTAGAGGATCACATGTGGCCTCAAGGAAACAGTTTCCCCACCCCTGTATTAGGGACTTTCCCAGTTAAGAGGGGGATTGCTAATGGGTACAATTTCCTGAAAGTAGAAAAAGAGGTATCCTTCTCCTTGCATCAGTCTTTGGATCTTATTGGGTTTCTTGTCAGCATACCGTAGGTCCTTAGTAAGGCTGTCTAAGCAATAGGTAGAGTCAGTCTAGCTTCCATCCATGCAGGGATAGGTTCGAACAATGCAATAAAGTTTTCTCAGAAATCTCATAACTGAATAAAGTTTTCTCACAAGGCAGAAATTATATTAGACCCACAATTAAATAGAAATGAAACTGAACTAGATCCAGAAATGAATCATAAGAGGGTCTCAGTGTTCAATATCCACAATCCCCTCAGTCACATTGTCTTTTGGACATTTCACATTGGCGATCCTGGGTACATCTCAAACTCAGCATGTCCAAAACAAAACTCATCATCTTTTCCCCCAGACTTGGCCTTCTTGAAAATTTCCTCATTTTGGCCAAAGGCATCACCCATCTTTTAGTTCTCCAGGTTTGTAACTTTGGCAGTATCCTGGACGCTTCACTTCATGTTTCCAATCAATTAAGTATTTCCATTTCTACCTTCACAGCATCTCAAATATCCAACCCCTTCTTTCTATTCACAGTTACTACCTTAGTTTAAGCCCTTATCACTTCTTGTCTTGAGGTTGACTGTATCAGCTTCTTAATTGGTTTTCCTGCTTTAGGTCTCTCCCCTTCTCCTGTGCATCTTCCACACTGCCACCATTGGTTTCCTTAAAGCCCAGATTTTGCCATGTCGTTCCCTACTCATTAAATTCTGGCAATTCTCTATTGCCCCTGTGATCAAATATGAATTCCTCTGTTTAGCTTTGAAAGCTCTTGTAACTTGGTTCCAGCTGTTTCCATCTTCACTTGAACATTCTTCTTCTTCCAGCCTCTCCATATTACCATCTAAACTGACCTCTCTTGTCCCACATTCTGCCATCTTTCACCTCTATTCCTTTCATGTTCATGCCTGGAATGCCCTCACTCCTCCCCTCACCATCACATTCTCTCTCTTTTCTTTCTTCTTGTCTCTCCATCACCACTTACCTAATCCTTTCCTGATCCTCTCCAACTGCTAGTGTCATTCTTCCCAAACCATTTTTTTCCCCTCAGGACACTGTATTCTTTTTACATTCATCTTGTAAATATTTATATATGTACTTGTCTCTCCCATTAGAATGCAAACTCCTTGAAAGCAGGGATTTTTTTTATTCTTTGTGTTTTTATTTCCATGCCTGTTGGTAAGTAGCTACTTAATACATGCTTACTGATTTTTTTTTTAATATTTCCTATACCACTGGTATCAAACTCAAATAGAAACAGATCCCTGTAAATTACATTTTAATCTGGTTTTGGCTGTACTTGAGACTTTTGATGGCCATGTATAGCCAGTGGGTCATGAGTTTGACACCTCTGCCCTACACTGGCAGAGTCTGGAATGGGAAAAAAGACAGACCTAAGCATATTTGGAAAATGATGCAACCATACTATTTCAGAGATGGAAGGACCTAGAGATAATTTGACACAATCTCCTTCCCTTTACCAGAGAAACTAAGAAAGTTAAATTCACAGTCAGGAGCTAACTACTTGTGCAATTTAGAATAGAACTCCGATCTTCAATATTTTGACCTCTTTTCTTTTTAACCAGTTTACGTGTGGATTCTCCAGGCCACGTAGATTTTCTCCATGGAAATTGTTTGGCTTATGATAATAACATTTGTTTATAAAGCTACTTTTCTCACAACAACCATGTGAAGTATATGTGTGTGTGTGTGTGTGTGCGCGCGCGCGTGTGTGTACACACATGTGTTATCATTTTACAGATAAGACTGAAGCTCATGGAGGTTAGTTGATCTGGCCATGGTTATATTAATGCTTACATATTAAGTGCAGGAGACAAGATTTGGTTCTAAATCCATTGTTTTTTCTAACACACACACATACACATACCTCACACATGTTATCTTATGGAGATGAGCTGCAAAATTTTATTTTGTCAGTAGATGTCACTACCTCACATAAAATGAATTTCAGCCACATTTTTCAAAAGTTCATGATTTCTGATATTGCAAAACAAACCAGCTCTCAATTGAATAGTTTTTAAGTTGAAAAATCCTGCTTACCAAGTTTGAGTATATCTGTATTCCATTTACCCCTTAGTACTTTCTCAGACTCATACTCTCCACTGTCCTCTGCTCTTGAATTCTTTGCCCCCTAGTCTTTATCACTGCTCTTTGAACAAATGTTAGTCTTGCTTTGTTCTCACCATCTCCTCCCTTCTCCTCCTTATATCTGCCCTTCCTTTGATCCTCTCCTGTACTCTTATCCTTATCTGCTCCTACTTACCTGTTGAGTAAGATAGAATTCTATACTCAACTGATTGTATATGTGTATGTGCATGTATTTCTCTCTTTGAACCAATTTTTATGAGAGAATGAGGTTCAAGTGTTGCCTTCCATCTTCTGCTATTCTCCCTTCCACCATAAAAGCTGTTCCTGGCAAGCAAGCCTCTTTTATGTGAAGTAATTTTTCCCCTTCTTTCTCTCCCATCTCCCTTCTTGCAGTCCCTCTGTCTATGTAGAGTCCTTCTAACTGGCCTAATAATGACAAAATTCTTGGTATATATGTATCATCTTCCTATACAGGAATTAATCTTATTAAGTCTCTTAGGATTTCTCTTTTCTGTTTACATTTTTATGTTTTTCTTGAGTCATGTTGGAATGTCGAATTTCCTATTCAGCTCTGGTCTTTTCATAAGGAATGCTCTTCTACTGGAATTGTACCCAGTTTTATTGTGTAGGTTGTTCTTGTCCTAGCCCCTTTCCTTCTGGAATAGTCCAAGAATAATTTGGAGGATAAATTTCTAAGAATAATATGATAAATTTCAATATTTCATATTCTAGTGCCTCTGCTCCTTTAACATGGGAGCTGCTAGATCTTATGTGATCCTGATTGGCTCCACAATATGTAAATTGTTTCTTTCTGGCTGCTTGTAAAATTTTCTCCTTGATCTAAGAGCTCTGAGATTTGCCTGTAATATTCCTGAGAGTTTTCATTTGGGGATCTCTTTCAGGAGGTGATTCCTTCCATTTCTATTTTACCCCATGGATCTAAGATATTATTAGAACAGTTTCCTCTGTAATTTCTTGAAATATGATGTCCAGGTTCTTTTGTTGATCGTGACTTTCAAGTAGTCCAAAAATTCTTAAGTTATTTCTTCTCAATCTATTTTCCAGGTCAGTTGTTTTTCCAGTGAAATCTTTCACATTTTCTTTTATCAAATTTCTTGATGTCTCATAGAACCATTAGCTTCTACTTGCTCAATTCCAATTTTTAAGGAATTATTTTCTTTGGTGATTTTTTTGTATTTCTTTTACCATTTGGCCAATTCTGCTTTTAATGTGTTAATTGGGCACTGAAATTCCTTCCTTTCCTCAGGTGATTCCTCTGGAGGCAGTTACTCAGTCAAGTTCCTCTGTACCACTCCATAGTGGGATCCTGTACATCTGGATTCTATTGCCCCTCTGACTTCAGTTCCACACACAGATATCCGGTGTCCTCAGGTACTTCCACCCACATTCCCATGAGAGAAGTGAGAGAGAAAATTCTGCCTCCAGGAATCACATTTGGCAGCTCAGGAGCTCACAATAACCAAAGTGACAAACAAAAAAAGTTTGACCCTTCCACTGAGACACATTAAGGTCAAAATGCCTTCACTCCAAAACGATGATAATGCCTAACATTTATATGATGCTTTAAGGCTTACAAAGAGCTTCACAGATGATCTTCATTTGATAACATATTACTTCAAAACAACACTGTGAGGTAGGTGCTATCATTATCCCAAGTTTATATGTAAGGAAACTGAGAGAACAGTTAATGCAGGATTTGAACTCAAGCCTTCCTGACTCCAAGTTCAGTGCTCTTTTCTCAATACCACCTACTTGCCTCAATCTATTTGTCATATTGGTATGTCTTTGCCTGAACATCACCAAAAGTGTACTTCCTTTTACATAATAACTTCTCTGACTCAATCAAGACCCAGTTGTTCCCCCTTCCTTGAGGTCTCAAGTTCTACCTATGGTTCCTCTCCCCTGCTCTTTTATTGTTACCATGTAGTCATTGTAAGCCCATCATGCAAAGTTGACTTAGTCCAGCCCAAGAAAGTGACTCTGGGTATTTGTATGCATACCTAACCTTACTACCCACCTTCCATGTCTTTATACAAGGCCTCAAGGGTTGCATAGCTTGTGTTTGCTCTCCTGGGTCGTTTCTGCCAGTCAGGAGCATCACATCCTGCTCCATGCATCCCAAGGCAATACCAGCCAAACCAGAGCTCAGCCAGCTGCCTTCTTTGCCTTTCAGGGTTCCACTTCCCAGAACAGGGTGAAAAAGAGCCCAGATTGTGTCCAACACATGCCTACTGACCTGCTGGCATATACAGGAATCTCTTTAAACTATGTGGTCTCACTCTTTCACCAGCTCCTTATTGACACCAGGATCAGTCAATCAATTAATAAGCATTTGTTAAGTATCTTCTGTGTGCCAAGTACCGTGCTAAGCATTGGGAATATAAAGGTAAAATAGGGTTCCTACTCTCCAGGAGCTCACAATCTAATGGAGGAGACAATGTGCCAACAACTACTGCCAAGCTATATCTCCCTTCCCCTCTTAATTCTCCTTCCTGACCCTCCTCCACTGTTGCTCTCTACTCTCATAATCCTACTCCATCTCTCATTGTTCCAATTAACCCACCCTTTCACAAGTCACTTTTGTGAACCTCTGTAGTCCCATTCCTTTTTTCCTTCACCCTTTTCTTTTAAAAATTATTTTATTTGTTTTCAGTTTTCTACAATCACTTTCATATATCTTAGATTTTTCCTCCTCCCTCCCCACTTTCTCCGAGACAGTGTGCAATCTTATATAGGTTCTACATTCTTATTATTCCATACATTCTTATAAAATACTTTTCCACTTTAGTCATATTGCATAGAAGAATTAAAATGAATGGGAGAAACTATAAAACAAAACAAAACATAACACAAGAGAAAATGGTCTGCTTCATTTTGTGATTGAATTCCATAGTTCTTTCTCTGGATGTGGAAGTCATTTTGCCTCAAGAGTGCATTGGGAATTTTTTAGGTCCTTGCATTGCTGTGAAGGACTAAATCTACCAGAAAAATTCCTCGCGCACTGTAGTTTGTTGCTGTGTAAAAAGTTCTCCTGGTTCTGCTCCTTCCACTCATCATCAGTTCACATAAATCCTTCCAGGCCTCTCTGAAGTCTTCCTGAATGTATGGAATAACAGCACAACAGTATTCCATTACATTCATATAGCACAACTTGATCAGCCATTCCCCAATTGATGGGCATCCCCTTGATTTCCAGTTCTTGGCCACCACAAAGAGAGCTGCTCTAAATATTTTTGTACATGTGGGAATCCTTCACAAGAAAACCCCAGGGCTAGAATGGCATTTTGATGGTCACCTGAGACCAAGCATCTTGGTGTGGTAGAAAGTAGCTCTACATTTGAAGTCAGAAGATCTAGATTTAAATTAAAACTCTGCAACTAGTTAGTTATATGACTTTGGATGAATCACTTCTCTCAGTGACTCAGTGTCCTCATCTGTAAAATGATGTGGTTGAACTCCTTTAATCGCCTCTAAGGTACCTGTTGTTGCTTTTTATTCATGTCTGATTGTTTGTGATTCCATTTGGAGTTTTCTTGGCAAAGATGCTGGAGTGGTTTGCCATTACCTTTTCTAGCTCAGGAAACTGAGGAAAACAGGGTTAAGTGACTTGCCCAGGGTCACACAGCTAGTAAGTGTTAGAGGATGGACTTGAACTCCCAAAGATGAGTCTTCCTGACATCAGTCCTGGCTCTCTATCCACTGTGTCACCTAACTGTCTCTGTTAGCTGTAAATTCATGCCATCTTAGATAACAACATGAATGCTAAAGTCCTTTCCCTGGGAATGCATTTTGTCCCATGTTGATTAGTTAATATATGTATTCAACATTTCCAATTTGAATTTGTAAGCAATGTACTAATTTGCCCTTTCTGATGAATAGATGTCTCTAGTTAAGGATGGATGTATCTTTTTTAGGGAAGTATGATCCTCCCAGATTCCTCAAACTCACAGTGTTTGGGATTTGTTACCCCTTCTTGCCTTTGTTGGTACTTGGACACATCTTTCTTCCCTTTCCGACTCTGTTTTTTAAATAATGAGCCAAAACATCAAGTATTTAACATACATTAAGCACTCAACAAATCAATCTTAACCCTAAACGCAATGAGACTTAAGAATCAAACTGTTTCCTTTCATTTTTTTTCTCTTCTCTCTGTCCTTTACTGATTTTTACTCTTCAGTCTTATCCCATCTCACGGGTTTATTGTGAGGATAAAAATGAGATTATATGTACTTTGCAAACCTTAAAGCACCATGTAAATGCTAGTTATTATTCGTGATTTATTCTGTTGGTTTTCCTTCTTTCTTTATCAAGGGACATAATCAGCATCTCCACTTTTCCAAGGAACCCTCGTGTCCCAAGATACTTCAGGCCTCCAGGAAGAGGGTGACTGTTCTGTCTGTCCCCCCCCACTCCCCATTCCCACCCCCGTCACTGTTGCAGGTCAGTTGGGTAGCCTCAGTCATTTTCTTTTTGACTTGCTCTAGTTCAGAGTAGCTACATTCACCCTTGCAAAGGAGAACTAGTACGAGACCAGCGTGAACTCCTACCCCATGCTATTTTGTGGTGAAAGTGATAGCTCAGAGTGAGTCAGAAAGGTAAATAGGGTTCCTACTCTTCAGGAGCTCACAATCTAACGGAGGAGATAGTCCTTCCTGCACCTCAGCAGAATGAATGGAAAGTTGTTAATTTGTTGGCAGGAGGCAATTCAGTACCATGCAAATTAGCACAGATCAAGTGACTTGGGACAAGAAACAGATCCAGTTGGGTCTGGAGAAAGCTCAAATTAAAAGCTAAAAAGGGAGACACAGAACACTAAAGTAGGAGTATAGATTTGTAGTTCACTTAAAAGCTCCAGCTGAGGAAAATTCCTTTTATTAATATGGAAATTACTGTAGACTTTATAATCTACAATATTACATCATAATTAGATTGTAAACTGCCTGGGGGTCATAAGAGGTTAAATAACTGGTACTGGGTCATAAAGGCAATTAGGTGTCAGAGGGGCACTTGAAACCAAATTATCATGATTCCAAGGCTTCTCTGATAATATCACTTCTGTATTTTGTGAAACTTTTGTCATACACACACACATATGTACACATGCATACATACATATATATTTTCCCCTTGTCATATGTGCTATCAACTCAATAAACTTTTGTTGAATGAATGAATGATAGAATATAATAAAAGGGTAGAGAATCTATCACTTGTATATTTTATACCAAATTCATTTAATAAATTTTTGCCAATAATATGCTTATAATTGAAATGAGCCTAGAAAACAACTATTCTGACATATTTCTGGCTAATGGAAATGCTGAAATGTCTGGTACTTCATGGGAATGCTAGCCACTAAATCCATGGCAATAAGGGTGAACACCCCCCCAAAGTTTCTCTAAGACAACTTTAAGAAGCATAATGACCTGATTAGTATTTGGAAGTATCCCTTACTATCTCCGCTTCTCAAAGTATTTGCTGTCCCTGGCATCTGCTGGCTGTCCTGGAATCTACCCTGTACTATTTTTGTGATGTGTCAGTGATTGGAGATGAGTTAGAGGTTGAGAGAAAAGAGAAAAAGACAGAGCATGCAGAATTCAAGCTTAATTTGAAACTATATGAGATTAGTCTTTGAAACGTTGAGATGAATTCAGCTGATATACAAGGACCATAATATAACTGTAACTTATATTCAGGTATTTTTGAATAACTATAGTCCTTGGGAACAATCTGTTCTATAAACTCAGCTCTGGGTACTGTGAAAAGCGCATGACTAGGACTAAAGTGGGGTTCATTCCCCAGAACATTAACAAAAGCAAGAGGAAAAAAAGGCTAATTCTGGAAAGAACCAGTATTCCTGATGAGAAAGAGCTTGGTCCCTCTAAAGTCACCTTAAGCTTCACCTCAGTACACATTAAAAATTTATCTTGGAACCCATGGACCAAGAAAAAATTTTCTAAAAAGCAGTTGCAGTAAGACAGAAGTGAGGGGACAGAGAATAAGGGGGTAGGATAGGACAGCCAAGTAGTCTGCTAGAGAACTAGTTTGAAGTAGAGGAAAGCGTGACAAGAACAAGGTTACAAAGGGACAAAGACTGGGAAATGGAGTTTGTCTCAAGTGAACTGGCTCTGCTGGTTTAACTGAGACCAGAATAGGACAGGGCATTTCCACATAGGGATAGACTTCAACTCGTGGGGTATCAAACAGGGAATTTTTTGTAAATAGTAATTTTTTTTCAATTACATGTAAAGATAGTTTTCAACATCCTTTTTTTAAATGAGATTTTGAGTTCTGAATTTTTCTCCATCCTTTCTTCCCTTCTTCCTTCCCTTTCTCCCTCCCCAAGACTCAAGCAATCTGATATAGGTTATACATGTGCAATCATATTAAACGCATTTCCACATTAATCAAAACAGGGAATTTTTGTAGACCTCCCTATGAAGAGGGCTTATATTTTCCTTCACTGACTCTATTTCTTTTGCTCTCCTTTAGGCTCCTTTGAAATGAAAAAATTGCTTCATATCTGTATTTAAAAGCTGAGTCATAGACTTGACAACTGAAAGGACCATCTTATTGTATGTATTCTTCAGAGTTTAGGTTACAAATGAGCAGACCAATGGCAGAATTGCTTTCAGATTTGTAAATATTGTGAGTTGAAAATACCTGCCCACTTGCCATAGCCATTTTCAACATAGGAACATGTGGATTTTTATATTAAAAGTCTTCTCGTCTGGCTTCTGGGAATTTGCCTGGCCTCTGTTTAACCTTGCTCATAACCTATGGACTTTTCTTCCCACTTAGATTTTCAGCATGTCATGGTAATTTAAGGTTAACGGTGGGTGGGGGGAAGAATTAAAGATCTTCCCCATCCATTAATAGGCCTCAATAATTTTTGTTAATTTCTACTGAGGCAGTGGATCAGAGGGTGCTGCTCCCTAGATCTGTAAGGTGTCTAAATACTCTGAGGTGAGGTTTTACTTTGGGCCTTACTCATTGGATATGCTTGCTTGGCCAGACGAGACTCTGGGCAGCTGCTTTGAGAATCCAGATGTTGGTGCTTCTCTCTCTGGTAACTATGTATGTATGTAATGGTCAGACAGATGAATCTGTCTGTTGATTTGTGATGTGTGTATGCTTAGACTCAGACAGTTGGAAGCCCTGTCTGTTGATCTTTTTCTCTGAAGTTCAGGGTGCTGACTTTCCACCCCACCCCTCCCCTCCCAGCTAAGTGAATGCTACATGTGCTTGATTAAAATGACTATAGAAAAGCAGATCAAAGAATCTGTACAGTAGGCTCTCCTGTGTATGCTGGGGTCCTTGTTGATACACAGCAATGTTCCTATCTTCTCTTTAATATATTTTCTCTTCCCTTTCAGGGTTTTGGATTTTTACTCCACCCTTCATCATTTAAAAAGCTATAGAAAATAAAGGAATCAACATCTGGGCATTCTCTCAACTTTGATTTTGTGTGTAAATTGTTGCTAAGAGAATCTCTCTCAAAAGAAAATTATGTAATGCAATCTTTTTTCCAAGTGAAAACATGTATACATGCACATGGATACATGCATACCCGCATATAGTTAGGCCTTCTAAAATTCAACAGTATTATACAACTGTCAAACTTCTCCTCACTTGCAGGCTAGGTTCAGAAGAACCGGCACCATCTGGCATCATGGCTGATCAAAATGATCACCTTTAAACAAATCTAGTTGCTGTCTCACTACATTTTAATTACAAGTCCAGTTGACACCTGATTTTTTCATTTACAACAAACAGATTTAGATTTTCTTGACTTCATTCTTTCTAAAGTGTTTCTTTTTTTTAGGCTAACTAACTCCAGTACAAATTTCCAGGTTACAAGATCAAAATATGGCTGCTAAATTAATTAGGTATAGCCTTATAAATTTTGGTCCATTTAGTTTGCAAATGAGTATTTCATTCAATTCATCAAGAACTTCTTAAGCACTTTCTGTGTACCAGGTACTGAGCCAGGAGTTGGGAACATAAAGACAAAAAAGAAAAGTCTCTATCCTCAAGGATCTTACTTTCTATTTGAAGGGAATAACAAGTACATAGGCAAAAAACATAAACAAATAATTTCAGGATGGAAGAATTAGCAACTATAGGGATGAGGAAAGGCCCAGGGTAGGGGGTGGCATTGGTACTGAGCCTACAAGAGATAGAGTAATTAAAAGCCAGAGCTGAGGAGGGAGAGCAATGAATGGGGGAAAGCCTGTGAAAAGACATATAGGAGGTAAGAGATATTCTAGACCTGTTTGATTGTATTGAATAGTGTAAGAATGGAAAGAATAAGAAAATAATCTGAAACTATGAGTCAAATCCAGATTTTGAAGAGTTTAAAAAGTCAAGGAGAAGATTATATTTTATCCTAGGGCAAGGGGAAGGCATTGAAGGTTTAGTTCTCTCTGCTCCTAATTGCTGCTTTCTTCAACCATGCCACAGTAGCCTCCTGCTAATTTAGTTTCTAGAAACTTCTCACACTAGAAGTACACTCCCCTCTGTGGTTCCTTCCTCTGATTAGTTTGTTTGTCCCAGCATCTCATTTCAAGGAAAGTTACTAGGATAGTCACTTCTTCATTCCTTTCTAGGCTGTGAACTTTATCCACCTCTCCCTGAGCAGACAACTTCTCCCTACTCCCAAGCTTCGATTTCAGCCTCCTTTTATGTGTTGTCTTCTCTTATTAGAATGTGAGCCTTTTGAGTGCAGGAACTGGTTTTCTTCTTGTAATTTTATTCCCAGCACTTACACAGTGCCTGGAGCATAGTAAGTGTCTCCTGACTTGAGTAAGTAGAGAGATAATGGTCAAATCTGAGTCTGAGGAGTATTAGTTTAGCAGCTAATGGAGAATGGAGAATGGATGGGAAAGGGGAGAAAGTAGAAGAAAGACCCATTAGAAGCCTAGTATAGTAGTTGAGGAAAGATTTGAAGAGATCCTGAACTAGGTGGTAGCCATGTGAAAAGAGAGAAAGGACAGATGGGGAGGGATTGTGAAAGTAGAATCAGCAAAGAAATGGTGACTAATTGGAGATGGGGGATATGGGAGAGGGAACCTTGAGATGATCATGGTATTCTCAGCAGAAATAGGAAAATTAGAAAGAGAAAAGGTTTTGAGAAGGGATATCAAGATAAGTTTTAGACACAAGTTTAAAATGCTTGTGGAACATGGGAATGGAGAAGTTAATTAGCTCCTACTAGTACAGCAGGAGAAAGAGGAGAGCTGGATATAGTGTGTAGGTAGTCATATGCATAGAGATAATAACTGACTCTTCTAAAGAGCTAAGGTGCCCAATGAAATTCTAGAGAGAAAAGGGGGCACAGGACAGAGTCCTGGTGGACACTGCACAAGGAAGGCAGATCATAGATGATGATATTGACATTACGGTTTGGACAGAGAGATGGAGTACGAGGAAAACACAGGAAAAAAGGGAGTATCTAGGAGGAGGGCGTGGTCATCAGTATCAAAAGTTACAGAGAGGTCAAGAAGGACAAGGACTGAGAAAAGGCGGGTGAATTTGGCAATAGAGATCATTGGTGACTTTGTGAGAGTAGTCTCAGTTGAGATGTGGGTCCTTATGCCAATTGTAATAGGCTGAGTATTGAGTGGGAGGTGAGGAAGTAGAGACAATGGGTGTAGATTTGCCCCCTCCCCCTAAGAGTTCAGCTGTGAATAGGACATGTAAACAGTATCTTGAGGGGATAAAATGGACAAATTTTCTAAGGTTTGGAGAAATCTGGGCATGTTTGTAGGCAGAAGAGAAGGAGCCAGTGGGTGAAGACAGAATAAATGTTAGAAGAGGGGAAGATCAAAGGATCTTCTAGTCACCTGGAAGAGAAAAAGGAGGAACAAAGGCACCAATAGAAGGGTGATCCTGTTCAAGAAGGAGGGCCCCTTCTTCCTTGGAGAAAAGGAGGAGATCTAGGGAGATTTGAGGAGATTTGAAGTATGGCGTTGGGGAGAAGAGGAAAGTCAAGGTAGATGGTCTTAATTTTATCAACAAATTATGAGGCTAGATTATCTGCTGTCATGGATGGGGTGGTATATGTTGCCTGAGAATAAAAAAGGTTGCTTTGGGGACGTGACAGACAATCAAGGGGAAGTAGAATCTCTGGGGTGGAAGTCTAGCTGGGACTGTTGTTCAGTCCTTTCAGTCATGTCTGACTCTTCATGACCGCATTTGAGGTTTTCTTGGCAAAGATACTGGAGAGGTTTCCCATTCCTTTTCCAGCTCATTTTACGGATTAAGAACTGAGACAAACAGGGTTAAGTGTCTTGGCCAGGGTCAAGTTGCTGGTGTCTGAGACTGGATTTGAATTTAGGTCTCCCTAACTCCAGGCCTGGGGCTCTATCCACTATGTCACCTAGCTGCCCAGATGAGATTAGACAACATAAATTTGTAGTGGACATGGCTAAATGCAATTTTGTGGCATCCTCTTTTGGTGTTCAACCTCACTTTTTACATATAAGACTGTGCAAATTAAAGTTGTATAAACCATGTATAATCTATATTATAATAGTATATAATACAGGCTATATTTTTAACTGTCCTATAAACTCCCAGCTTATAATTTAGTAGACCAGGCTTGAACCAAATGGAAAGGTAACTATCAGACTTGCATTTACAGTAGTTTTAGTCATCTTAGATATAGGGCCTATGCAAAAACAAACCTATTGGTTTAGTTATGGGGCAAATGCTTGAAATTAAAATATGGCAGGAATTAGCATATTCAATCTAAGCTTGGAAGGAGAAAAGTCTTCTTATCCTATATCTAGATATCAGCCTTGAGGTTGCAATATACCATGCCATTATATGGTAAATTTCCTGATCCTTATTCTCTGAGGAATCAATCCAAGAAGTGTAAAGATGTTCTAAATGACAGTTATGGGATGAAGGATGAGATAAATAACAGGGCAAGTTGCTGAAAAGAAAAATTTAAATCAGAGGTTCTTTTTAGTTATGCCATATTTGGATTAGGCTCATTATTTAGTGGCTTGAAATCCTAGAAGGGATTCTGGGAAATGCTTTCTCTAGTCTATTTTTTTATCCCTATAATAAGGTACCAGAAACTCCAATCTTAGGAAAGTTTCCAGTCCAATTTCAGTCTAATTTAGAAGCAGCTGGACTTTTCTGATACAACTCTAACCCAATCATGTCCTGCCTTGAGGGTTTCCATTTCAACTAAAAAAATTAAGTCAGCCTATTCATTTTCTTTGCAACCCCACTCTCACCATGTACTTTTTAAAGAAAGGAGAGGCAATGATGAGTCACCCAAACACATACTTATTGATCTTTTTCCTTCCATTACCCTTATGGCATGAAGAAATCTAGATTTTCTCTAGCAAAGGTTCTTAACATTACCCTTCTCCAAGTAAAGACCCACTTTGGCAGTCTTGTGAAACCTTCTAGGATGAATGTTTTTAAATGCATAAAATTAAATGCATAGGATTATGAGAGAAATAAATTATATTGAGATATTTATCAAAATAAAATTTTTTTAAAAGTTTACAGACCTCATACCCACATCACACCTATCAGATTGACTAACATGACAAAACAAGGAGATGATAAATTTTGGAGAAGATGTGGGAAAATTGGAATACTTATATATTGTTGGTTGAGTTGTGAACTGATCTAACCATTCTGGAGAGCAATTTGGAACTATACACAAAGGGCTATAAAACTGTGCATACCCTTTTACCCAGCAAAAACACTTCTAGGTCTATATCCCAAAGAAATCATAAAAACAAAAAAAGGACCCACATGTACAAAAATATTTATAGCAGCTTTTTTTTTGTGGTGGCCAAGAATTCAAAATTGAGGGGATGCCCATCAGTTGGGGAATGGCTGAACAAATAATGCTATATGAATGTAATGGAATACTGTTGTGCTCTAAGAAATGATGAGCATGTAGACTTCAGAAAAACCTGAAAAGACTAACATGAACTGATGCTGAGTGAAGTGAACAAAACTAGAAAGAACATTTTACATAGTAACAGCAACACTGTGTGATTAATTTTGATAGACTTATCTCTGCTCAGCAACGCAAGGATCTATGACCACTCTAAAAGACTCATGATGGAAAATGCTATCCATATCCAGAAAAGGAATTATGGTGTCTGAATGAAGATTGAAATATTAAAAAAAGTTTACAGACCCCAGATAAGAACCTTTAATCTGCAGTCTTCTACATGAAGTCCTTGAGAACTATAGTGAGCTCTGATGACCACAAAAGGAACCCAAGATACAGAGGAAGAGTAAGGACTTGAAAGGATGCCAAAAAGGAGATTTTTACAGCCTTAGGGGATTGATGGCAAAGACAGAATAACCAAAAATTCGACGAAGCTTTTAGATACTGTTTTAAGGTTTGCAAAGTGCTGTGCATTTTATCTCATTTGACATTCATAACAATCCTTTGAAACAGGGTTGATCACCCCTGTTTTACAGATGAGTAAACTGAGACCAAGAGAATTTAAGACACAGGGTCACAGTAAATATCTGGTGAGATGCCGTTAAATATTGATTTCCAGTTTTCCTGGCTCCAGGCTCAGTGTTCTATCTGCTTGGACCACCCTGCCACCTTAAGTTTTCAACTACCTTCCTAATTGAAATAGAGCACCTTCTCAGGAGTCTAAGAACAACACAGTCACAACCTCGTTTTATAAAATATACTTTACTTTAAAATATGTGACCTTTCTAAGGCCAATCTACTTTGTTTTGTACTATACATGATCATACCCGGGCTGAATTCATAAAACTCAACAGTCTCATACCCAGTGCAAGTGCAATAGAATTAAATATTGTATATACATCCAACAGGTTATTTTTCTTCTCTACCTTTTTTTAAAGTTTCCACATTTTAAACAAGTGAGTGACAGAGGGCAAGGTGCAGAAGAAAAGCAGCCTATCCAGAAAGATAAATCTCATTTTTACAGTACATTAACTGAGACTCCTTCATACAAATTTCTTGTAGTGTGTGGATTTTGATGATGTCCATATTGCACAAGAGACTTGCCAGCAGAGGTGACTGGAGAAACACTGAACATTGGGAAGAAATTAAGAGTCTTGGGAACCAAAAGCACTTTCAGTAATACATGTTCTTATCCCACCAGCCTGTAGGAGGAGAAAGAGAGTCAATAAAAATATGGAACCTGTGGGAGATGTAAAAAAGGCAAATGCTCAATAAATCCCAGTAGGGTCTCCCCAATCTGGACCCAAATCATCCTTCTTTGATGTTACTTACTTCCTGGATAGCGCCTGATTAGGAGTTTTCGGAACTCATCGTATAGCCAGATGACAATGGCATATGGTACTGCCACAAACCAATACTGAACCCTGGAAATGAAATGGAGCCAAATGTAAGAGTCAAAGTGTATCAGAAGATAAGAACCAACTTCTCAGGTAAATAGTGGTGGGACTATTAACTTCACTGCCTTCTTGACAACTTCAACAATTTCAGGTGAATACAAAAGAGGGAAGGCTTTTTCTACACTGACCCAAATTTTTTTTTAAGGTACAATAGAAAACAAGAAATACTCAAAGATGAGGATGCAAATTGTGCTTTTTTTCCCCTTCAAATCTTTCCAAAGTGAGTGTGGTTTTGAATTTCATCTCATTTCCCTCCATGGCTTGACTATGCCTAACCATTTTTCTTTTCCAGGAGGGAATATCTGATCTCCAGTCCCCACTACATCTGCTCATCCTAGCTCAGCTTGGTCCTCTAAATTAAGACTCTCTTCAGAGAGTCCCTTCCCACACTAGGGCAGATAACTCACCGAAGCCTGGTGAAATTCAGGATTGGAACACTTCCAAAGCCAAAGGAGAGGATTAGTGCTATGATAATTTGAGATACAATCCCTATCCAGACGACTTTATTTCTGTAAGAAATGAAACACGAACAGATTTTGAATCCATATAGTTATTTCCACCCCTCTTACCTTCCATATTAATGTAGAGGGTACCACCCAGTCCCTCAAGTTCCCAATTTAGGAATCGTCCTGGTCTCCTCACCATCTTGCACCCTCCATATCCAATCAACTGCCAAGGCTTGTTGATTTCACCCATATGATATCTCTTGTATATACTTCCTTCTCTCCACTGACACTGCCATCATCCTCTAGTGCAGACTCTCATCACCTTATGCCTTGCCTGTTGTAATAGCCCACTTGTGGTCTCTGCCACAAGTGTCTCATGACTTCAGTCCATCTTCCATACTCAGCTTCCAAAGTTCAGGTCTGAATATGTCAATCCCCTTATCCTCACACCCTCAATAAACTCCAGTGGTTCCCTATCACATCCAGGACTAAATATAAAATCATATTTGGCATTCAAAACCCTTTATAATCTGTTCCCTACCTCTTCAGTATTCTTATACCTTTATACTACTGCCTTCCCGCACCACCACCCCCAAATTCCATGATCCAATGACCTTGGCCTCCTTGTCATTCCTCATACAAGATTCTCCATCTCCTAACTCTGGGTATTTTCATTGTTTGTCCTCTGTTCCTGTAATGCCTTCCCTTCCTCTTTGCCTCCTGGCTTCCTTGTGTTTCTTCACATCTCAGTGAAAATCCTACCTCCTATAGGAAGACTTTCCCAATTCCTCTTAATTTTAATGCTTTCCCTTTGCTGATAATTTCCAGTTTGTCCTGTATATATTTTGTTTGTGTATAGTTATTTGAATACTGTTATCACCCCCATTAGATTGTGAATGCCTTTTTGCCACTCCTTGTGTCCCGGTGTTTAGCACAATGCCATGCTGGCACATGGTAGAGTACTTAAAGTTTTTGACTGACAGATATCCAACAGGCTAATAAGATCCAGAGTAATATCAGGTGATTTTTTTAAACCATACTAAGTATCATAATATTAGTTCCTTAGATGAGCCAACAGAACTTCACTTTCTTTCCATTATAAGTTTTTGATATATAGTATAGTTGATACCTGAAGAGACCTTGCTGGAAAATAGAATTTCTCCGAGTCTTTCTGATGATCAAATCTGCTATTTGCTGGACCATGATGGCAACAAAGAAGGCAGTATATCCAATCCATTCCAAATAATTTCGCTGATATCTTGTCTGCAAATGATTGAGAAAAGGGAAAAACTTTGAGACTCAGCAGAGAAATCTTTTGGAAATGTTAAAGGAAGCTTCATAAGGGCTCATTCCTAGGTGTGCAAACAACTGATCACTCAGCCGTCCAGAAAGGGTAACAGTTGAGTAAGAAAGGACGATATCATTTCTTCAACTTATTCCCACATATGGTACCTTGTAGTCTAAATGTTCTTTTGTACCAGTTACAAAGCTGATGTGTGTTAGCTCTGTTGTTTGTTGCTCAGTTGTGTCTGACTCTTTGTGATCCTGTGGACAATATTATGCCAATACTGTCAGTGGGATTTTCTTGGCAGAGAGAGGAGTAGTTTGTCAGTTCTTTAAGGCAAACAGAAGTTAAGTGACTTGTCCAGGGTCACATAACCAATGAGTCTCTGAGGCTGAACTGGATTCAGGTGTTTCTGATTCCAAACCCAGCACTGTATCCACTGAACCATCTAACTGCCTCTAGCAAACTATTATCAAAGACCAGAACAAATCCTGATAAAGGTCAGAGTTATTCAAATATTTTGCACTTCTCTGTCATTTCTATTCTGGAAAATCAGCTACAGTTTCAATAGGCACAGTTCTCATTCATTTTCTGCTTTGTGATCACTTTAAACTACAGATAAGTCTAATGATCTAAGCTGAGCATTTCTTATGATGAAATGCATTACCCAAAGGACAGTCTTCAATTAGAAACCCAGTTTTTCTCTACAAGACTCTTGTTTCGTTGCTGTTTTTCTAAAAAATTTTTAATTAATGAATTTTGTTTTTAACAAAAGATGCACACTCACACACACATATATCCATTTAATAATAACACTTTAAATTTTATCTCATTTGGTTATGTGAATTCAGGACCATTTTTATTGCCATTTTACAGATGAGGAAACTAAGGTTCACAGAAATTAATGACTTGCCCATGGCAACCCAGATAGCAAGTGTCTCAGACAGTATTTGATTTTAGATCTTTCTGCCTTCAAGTCCATAGCTATAGTCACTATGCTATCTGAAATTCCAGAACCAGTTAACAGAAGTGGTAACTAATGTTGTCTACTGTATTTAACCTGAGATCTGATATTGTTTAATGTTATCTTCATTTATTTAGTGGAAGGTAGTAGATATATTTTCATTCTATTTTCATCTTTACATTATTTTTTATATTTTGTTTGAAAAAATATTTTCTCCATACTTTTTTCCCCTTTCGTTACTTCCCGGTAACTGCTTCACTCCATCACCTTTCATTTGTAATAGAGAAAACCAGTATATTGATCATATGGTATTCCCTACCTATGGCTCACTGCCTCTTGATCAAGAAGAAACATCGCATGATCACAGACCATGCATGACCTGGAACTTTAAATCTTTCCATTGCCAGAGCTTGCTGCCATGAGAGTAACCGTTTCTCCTTTTCTTCCCCCTTTCAGCTTTTTCTAGTTCTAGAATCGTGATGGAATCAACGGGGTTGCTCTTTGGTATGTGTGTCACTTTACTCCCTTACATCCTCAAGGGAAAGGATCAAAGTGCTTTTTCCTAGGCTTTGTTGTCCATTTGTTTTTCACTTGTACCTGACTCTTTGTGACCCCATTTGGGGTTTTCTTGGCCAAGATCCCAGAGTGGTCTTCCATTTCCTTCTCCAGCTCATTTTACAGATAATAAAACTGAGGCAAGCAAAGTTAAGTGACTTGCCAGGGTTACACAGATAGTAAGTGTCTGAGATTGGATTGGAACTCAGGAAGCTGAGTCTTCTTGACTTCAGGTTCAGTACTCTAACCATTGTGCCATCAAGCTGCCCTCCTAGGCTAAGAGCCACCAATTTTTTTCCAGTGTTTTCGCCCACCATCAGAATGTATGATCTCTGAGGGTAAAGACTGATTTTAGTTATGTCCATAACTGTTTTAATTCATTGAATTTGTATTCTACATACTTAGTAGTGTCTGGTGCATAGGAATTAGCAAATGTCTGTTGGCTTTTTGCTTCACTCATTGATCTACTAAGGTAGTCTTACTAGGGCAGTCCAGAGGATGGTGATTCAGGATCAATCAAGTCAAATGGGCAATAGGATGGAGAATCAATAGGGTTAGAATTTTGACCTCTCTTACCCATTCTTGTCCATAGCTGTCTTCAAGGTCATTTATATCATTATCTTCCCATTCTGATCGTAAGAAAATGAGCTGGGCAGGTTTGAATCCTTGCTCTGCATAGACAGTGAAATAGGCAAGGAAGGCTCCCAAAGATTGCAGGATTCCTATGGAACATATAAGACATGCTAAGAGTGATGAATTCAAGGTATTCTCTTTCCACTTGTCCCTATCCAAAGAATAAAAAAAAAAAAAGGTCGTTCTCTGAACTCATTATGGGATAGGAACTTAGGAAAGACCTTTGACACCAAAATAATACATGAGAGATTTCAGCATACCTATATGTAGATAAGAATACAAAGCCAGCTGTTGATTCACCAATCTGTCCTTTTTCTTGTGGCGTGGTTTCCGGTTCATGATGTCACTCTCGGCTTTCTCATAGGCTAAGGCAATGGAAGGAATCTATGAAAGGGAAAGAAGATGATGAAACCCTGTCACTTGCCACTATCCTGTAGGTAGAACACAGCCCATTAATATTGAGAGAAAATAAAATAGAGAAAATAATGAACCCCAAGGCTCTGGAAGTAGCTTGGCCAGAACAGTTTCAAGCCTCCAAGCAACAAGTCATTTACTATGTTTCAAAACAAACAGATCTCTAACCATGATACAATGTATGAGCAACCCAGTTTAATACAGTATAATAGAGAAGAAAGGATAGAAGGCTGGTGAGGGTCATTTCTCTCTCTTTGTCTCTAGTTTATTCTCTATCATCTACTTAATCTTTATTCACATATGCCGAAATTATATGAATAATTTAGCCTCATCAAGGTTGCCTATTCTTCCACTATTCTCTAATTATTGTCTATTGAGGATTTAGAAAACTTCAGCCTAAAAATGTCTACTTGATATGTCCTAGTGTGAGTCAGGCTTCAGTTTCCTTATCTATAAAATGAAGACACTGAACTAAACGACGTCTATTTTCCCAGCTTTAGATTCATGATTTTGTGAATTAATTTGATTAATCCTAGATGGAAAGATGTCTAAGGGAAGTACAGTACAACATTTTCTCATTAGAACAAAAGATTACTAAAAATGTGAATAGTGCCATCTTTCACCTTTTCAGTTCATTTACCCCTCCATTCACTAGTTTTCCATTATACATACCTTTAGCAAATCTATACTTCTTTTCTAAGTAGGGAAGATTTAGTTGAACTGTCATACATAAAGGAAGTATTTTCATCTTAAGAGTTTTAAGACGTCTGAGAATATGGTATCTTTTATTAAATTATGAGAGCCTTGGATTAGTTAGGGGATTGTATCCTACTATATTTCTTGGGCCTCTTAAACATTTCTAGGCCCCTAAGCTTTGGGAAGACTGTTCTGGCAATAGTTTCACTCATGATCCTTGATCATTTTTCCCAATTCAGGGATAAAAAAGCTGATATAACAAACCATACATATTGTTTGAGGTAAATGGAATGGTTTGGAACACTCTATTCAGGAGAGAATTCATCTCCTTACCAATTTCTTGCCAAGTTATTTAAGTCTCTTCAGGGGAAAGAAAACTCAGAAGGGAAAATGGTCCCAACAGTTTATGAGACTTGGTTCTATATTTTATTCCCTGGTACCCCAGGATAGAGTAATAAGCTCAATCTCTTGATAAGACATATAAGTTTCTTCATAAGAAAGGAAATTTAGAAGAAAAAATGGTCCCAAAAGTTTGTGGCAATTGATGCTATAATTTATTTTATTCCTTGGTACCCCAGAAATCTACTTACAATATCAGTGCCCAAATCAATGAACAGGATGGTGATAGTACCGATGGGCAGGGGGACCCCAGCAATAATGAAGATCAGGAAAGGGCAAAGTTCAGCAATGTTTTTGGTCAGGGTAAAAGCAATGGTTTTCTTCAGATTATCAAAGATTAGGCGACCTGCAAAGAAGATGTTCTCTTTAGAAAAACTGCATTTGGTCCACAAGGTTAAATCAACACTTGGTAAAGGCATCTGTAAAATGTCTCTTGTATGGAAGGGACTTTACTTACCTTCTTCTACACCTGTCACTATAGAGGCAAAGTTGTCATCCAGTAAGACCATGTCTGCTGCATTTTTTGCTGCATCAGAACCTGCAATTCCCATGGCAATTCCAATATCAGCCTTCTTCAGGGCTGGGGAATCATTAACACCATCCCCTGTCACTGCAACAACAGCATCCTAGAACAACATGGGATTCAAACTTTAAATCCAGTAACTTTGAGGAGTAGCCAGGTGACTGGAGCATTGATAAAAATAACATCCTCCATACTCTCCTGAAGATAGGATGACCCTGTGTCCTGCAATAACCTTTTCTGGGAAAAGGGTCATGTTTCCATGTGATAGAAAATAAGCATTCACCAAGATTCTTTTAAACTAATGTATATAATAATGTGATAGAGGACAGAGATGGACATCTCCAGCTCTAGTGATAAAGTAATGAGCACAAGTTCTTAATTTTCCCTTAGTTGTCTCTGCATCTGAGCACAGCCAAATGAATTCAAAAGAGAATTTATAAATTAGAGAATGACCTTTAGAGGGCCACCATCTTCTTTAAACAATAAGAAAGGAAAACTTGTTCCAAATCGAGGTGATGGGATATGAATGGAATGGCAATAACACAAGGGATCATTTCAGAAAAACCTGGAAAAACTTGGAAACAGCAAAACCAAAATGATTTACATAACAACACTGCAAAGACAAAAGTCTTAGAAATAATCACCACAAAGATTCCCCGCTATTCCAGCATGCTCCCCACCTGACAGGTGGAATCAATGAGATACGAGATTTTTTTTTTCTGGACATGGCCAATGAGGGAATTTGCTTTGTTTGAACATGAATGTTTATTACGTAAATTTAGTTTTTAGTTTTTGACTCTTTTTTTCACCAGTGTGGGAGAAAGAGAAATAGATATTTTTGTGAATTGAGAAATTAAATATAATTTTAAAAGTTAAGAACAGGAGGACATACCTGATGTTTAAATGGAATATAGGGAACTTTCTTTTCCTGAAGTCAAATAAATATATGTATGTTTCAGGAGCTAGGTGGCACAGTGGAGTCAGGATGACCTCAGTTTAAATCCAGCCTTAAATTGTTACTAGCTCTGTGATCTGGGCAAGCCACTTAACATGTTTGCCTCAATTTCCTCAACTACAAAAATGGGACTGAAAATTAGACAATAACCCTAATTCATGGGGTCTTTGTCAGGACCAAATGAAATAATATTTATCAAGCTCTTAGCACAATGCATATAGAAAGCACTACATAAATGCGAATTATAATTATTGTTTTTTTCTTTGTATTTCCAATGCTTGGCACAGGGCCTAGAATGCAGTAAATGCTTAATGAATGCTTGTGGAATTCAGTTGAATTTTCTTGAAAGAACCAGCCATTTCTTTTTCTGATGCTTGTGAGGGAATCTCAGTTGTATTTTAGGGAAGAGCTTTCTGTTCTAACAAAGCCATACTAAATGGCAATCTGAAGGTGTCTGACTTGGACTCACCTGGGTGCCTATCAGTCAGTTAATAAGTATTTGAGAATCACCTGCTATGTGTTAGGTACCTTGGCCTCCTTTGGCCTCCCTTATCACTCACCTGTCTCTGACAACCCTCCACGATGATCAATTTCTGTTGGGGAGATGTCCTTGCAAAGACAATTTCGGTGTGATTGATCAAGACCTCATCCAGCTGCTCCGGGCTCATCTCCTTCAGTTCCATTCCATTGACCACAGCTGCCTTTGCCTCCCTAGAAGGTCCAAAGCAATGCCCACTTAGCAAAAAAGGACTAACGCTGAAGGGATTGTTCCTCACTGGCAATAGTCTGAGGTGACTAGTCCCTCACTTCTCTAATGCTCCCAACTCTTGCAAAATAGAGAAACCTAGGTTCAAAAATAGGCTTTGCCATCTACATTCAAGAATGGGAAACAGAGTCCAGCAAGGGACTCAGGTTGGAAAACTTGCAATGAATACTACCGAGTCTTTCCATTATAGAGGGGACCCCAAAAGGGCTGGCACTGAGAACGTCTGGCTGTTCTCAGTGACTAGAATGCCCTCCCTTACCACCAGCTTCTGCCTGTTGAATTCCTACTTATCTTCAAAATCCCAGTGCAATATTTTGTCTCTTCAATGAAGCCTTCCCTATTTTTCCCCACTGGTGGTGACTATTTACATCCTTGGACCTCCTACTATATTGCTTATGTATTCTTTCATCTATGTATTATTCTGTATTCAATCCAACAAATAATTATTAAGTCCCAATTATATGTAAGGTAGTGTGCTTGACACCAAGGATACAAAGGCAAAAGTCATTTCAGGAGGGTAAGAGCACAGGCAACTAAAGAGAACAGGAAAAGATTCACAGAGGGGGCATCAGAGAAAAATCTTGAACAAAATTGGGAATTTTTAGAAGTACATTTTAGGTAAGGGAGACCACATCTATAAGGAGGTTCTTAACCCTTTTTGTGTCATGAAGCTCTTTGGCAACCTGGAAAAGCACACGAGGCAATTAGGTGGTGCAGTGAAATGTGCACAAAACCTGGAGTCAGAAAGACTCCTCTTCTGGAGTTCAAATCTGGCCTCAGACAGATTTGTGTGACCTTGGAGAAATTACTTAACCCTATTGGCTCCAGTATCCTCATCTGTAAAATGACCTGGAGAAGGAAATGGTAAACCACTCTAGTTTCTTTGCCAAGAAAATCCCAAATGAGGTCACAAATCATTGGAGATGATTGAAAATGACTGAACAAAGCCCATAGATCCTTTGTCAGGATGATGGTTTTAAATGTATAAAAGAAATAGATCTCAAAAAACCAGTTATAGTGAGATGTAGCTACTAAGATTTTTTGAAAGAAATTCATGAACCCACATGTTAAGAATACCCTTTTAATCCTACTATAGACCTAATATTGGATGAAAATACCATTTTTGGTGACTTTCCTGAGCTCTTTAGAGGAAAAGTAATTATGTGTTTGCATGTGTATATAAACAACTCCTCAGTGGCAGCTTAAGAGGCTCCAGACCCCAAAGCAGCGAGCCCCAAAACATTTCAGCTCTTTGGAATCCAAGGGGGCTGACTCATCTGCTGACTCACTATCCCGCTTACCTTTTGTTAACCTGCTCCACGGGGACCTTAAGACGTTTTGCTATGTCTTCTACAGTCTCGCTATTGGCCGAAATGATGCCCACACTTTTGGCAATAGCCTTGGCTGTAATAGGGTGATCACCTGTCACCATGATAACCTGAAGTGGGTGAGGAACACATATAACCAATGAGAAGCAGGCCCAGTAAAAGCAGAGAGACAAGTGAGCATGACTACTCTTGGCCGCGGCAAGAGCTGGTAGGGCATAATCAGCACTAATGAGGGATTTTCCCTTTGGGGGACTTTCAGCTGTGGTCTATCTTTCCTCCCCCACTCCCAGTACATGTTCTGCTGGCTCCCGTGTTTCTTAATTCTTAATTTCTTAATTCTTTTCCTCTTTTCCACTTTATCTCTAGCGCAATTCTTATTTGTTCTTTTAGGAAAAAAATCATGGAACATTTTCTGATTTTTTAAAAACTGCATATAAATGTGAAATTAAATATTCTAAAGGATCACAAAGAAATAGAATTAAGAAAATGCAAAAAAACTACTATTGCCTTGCATTTATATAGTGCATTATAGCTTAAAAGGCTATTTTGTGTCTATTGATATTAATATATTAATCACAATAGCTTATAATTATGATACTTCATGGTTTGTAAAGCATTTAATCCTCTTTTTAGATGATGAAACAGAATTTCAGGGAGGTTAAGTGATTCACCCCAAATCAGACAACTAACAAATGTGGATTTGGGAATCAAGTCTTATGTCATAGTGCCAAAAGCAACCATTGATTTAAAAAAAAATAATCTTTCTTTTGTCTTTTCATTCCTTGTCATGGTTCATGGGGAAAATATAAAGGGATTCAATAAGATAATCTATGTAAGTACTTTGCAAACCACAGAAGTGTGTTACCCATGTAAGCTATTGTTATTATTCACATTCCTGTGGCTGTCTCCACTCCACCAGAGTAGAGTATCAAGGTATTAGCTAAACTAACTGCAATGAGAAGAAACTTATCTACAGAATTCTCTGAGGTATCTTGAAAGGGGCCAATCACTAAAAACTTGATACAGTTAACTTTAAAGGAATAAGGATTGAGGTCGGACCTGTACTTTCATCAAAAAGGAAATGTCCTCTACCATTGTAGATTGGTGTCCTTCTCTACAATTTATAGTAAAGCAAGTTGCCTGCAGGACTGGGAAGTAATTAATATCTGCCCCAGGTGACTTAAACAGTATATATCAAGGTAGCACTTGAGCCTGTTATATCTGAGGAGGGACTGGAACCCAGGTCTTTCTAGCTTTAAGGCCAGCTCTTTATCCATTCTGGCATGATGCTTCTCAAATATAAAAGAGAAAAGAAACATACATGGGATTGGTAGAGAGGACTTTTTTATAAAATTGAACTTCCTCAAAGGAAAAGTATTTCTACCTTGATACCAGCACTTCGGCACTTGGTGACTGCATCAGGGACAGTGGATCGAGGGGGATCAATCAATGATAGTAGCCCCACAAAGCAGAGGTTAGAGGTGGGAAAGTTCATGGCCTCTACATCAAAGGGATAGGTATCTGGGAACTCATCTTCTGGCAAGTAGAGATGACAGAAACCTGGAATACATATGTATGGGGAACAAGTAGGAAAGGCATCAATAAGAACCACAAGAAGATAAGAAATGAGAGACATTGCTTCCATATCACACAAGCACATGAAGGCAACAAAGTTCTTTTATTGAATGGAAACTTGAATCCCTTCCCTGAACCTTCCTTAGAAAAGATGCAGTAGATATTTGAGGGAAAGGAATCTTATTAGGGATAGGATAGAGTCTGATTATCATAAGGAGTATCTATCTAGTTCTAGGACATTGTAAAAAGTCATTCCAGAATCAAGTTGAACATTAGGTCAAAGGATCACAGATATTTAAGCTGAAAGAGAACTTATATGCCGACTAGTCCAACCTCCTCAATTTGACACATAAGGAAACTGAGGTATGAACTTGAAACTTTAGGTGTGAAAGCTCCTAAAAGCTACCCTTGTTGGGTTAAACAGATGTGATGTTTAAAAATGTCCCCATTTCCCAGCAGCTGTAATGCTTTGGAGCTTCTTAAGAACTCTACAGCTTGGGAAATCTCATTATACTTCCTGGTGTATCTCATCAGTGCCCTCAGCCTTTCTGGTTGGACCCTGTGACTGGAGGATTGGGTCACAGCCTCCAGGGCATCTCTTTAAGGAGGAAACTCAGGGATTTATCTTCCCATTTCTCAACCAGCTATATTATTTTTGGACTTCTTTAGAACTTTCCATTATGCCCCCAAGTGCCTCCTTCCCTTTGCCCCTTTTGTGTTGTCTTCTCTATTAGACTTTAGATTTTAAGCTCCTTGAGGTCAGAAATTATCTTTGGTTTTATTTGTATTTGTATCCCTAGTGCTAAGCATAGTGCCTAGCTCATAGTAGGTATCTGATATTTATTGACTGATTAAAGGAGAGATTGCATGGTGATAAAATTTTGTCAGAAGTTTTTGTGTTAGGAACTCTCCATACAAATAAAATTGGTTCTCAACCAAAAAAAAAAATAATAAAAAGCATAGACCATTCATTCAAGGATCCATGAGTTCATTGATAATTTCTGCATTAGAAAATGATGAAACATTAATAAAATCAAGGATCCTTGATGCATTTTTAAGAATATGTTTAAACACCTATCATATACTTTCTTTCCTTCCACACACTCACCCCTCACAAACTCTAATGTCCTTTAGAAATACAAACTTCATCAATTCAGATTAATTTACTTCCCTTGGAATCACTTTCCACTATTTTTAATTAGTGGGGCATTCATTATTTTCAGCTTAATTTTTTTATGCTGTAACTGCAATTGCCAGTGGTCCTTTCTTCTCTGTCACCTTCCCAGGCCAACTCACCCAGCACTCTTTCTCCTAAGCCTCCCAGCTCCATGTATGCAGTTTGGAAGGCCTCTGCATTGCTTTCATCAAGAGGTTGCTCCCGGCCATTGATCATGATAGTGCTGCATTTCTCCAAGATCCTCTCTGGGGCTCCTTTCATCACCAAGAGGAAGCGTTTGTCATTGGGGTCATCTGTCTCATGAATGGAGAGCTGGGAGGATGAAATTAAGTGAATGTGTTAAATGGGACATATCACTGTTACTGTCACTTCTAAGAGGCCTGAAGAGCTCCTCCACAACTAGCCACACTCCAGGAGAAGGAAAATCATCTCTTATTCTTTGTACGCTTGGCCTCACTTCAGGGGAAACAGGAGGCATATCAATGTCCTTGTTGTGCATGGAAGCCTCCTTCATTCATGGGATCAAGGAACTAGAGCAGGAAGGGACCTCATTTTATAGATTTGCATCTAAGACTTTTCATGCCACAGTTAGCATTCCTATTGAGACATGCTATTCAAAGCCCATGGTGATCTCTAGGATCCCTTGGTGTCTTCACTGGAAAGGAGACTCAAACTTGGCCCCAACCTAAAGCTGCAGATAGGCTTTCATATGAGAAATCAATAGACCCAAACTGAAGCAGTTCTTTTCACTAAAGAGGAGGTGAGGGAGGGCAGAACCAAGATTGGAGGGTAGAGACAAGATGGCAGAGTACAGGCAGCAACTAGCTGATCTTTCCCAACATTTCCCTTCAGCCATCTTTAAAATAACACCTCAGATCAAATTTTGGAGTAATAGAGCCAACAATAGGATAGAGTGAGATTTTTTTCAGTCTAAGACAACTTAGGAGATCGGCAGAAGAGGTTGTTATGCCAGGATGGGGGCCAGCCTAAAGTATGGTAGGAATATAAGCAGTAGGCCTTGGAGGCAGTTGAGGCAGGGGCAGCAGCAATAGCATTGGGAACCCAGAGATGGTAAGGAGGTTGGATAACTGGTCAGAAAAAAAAATTACAGGCACCTTCTGTTGGCACTGGGGACAGCTGGTGAGAATTTGGCAATTATATTGCCCATGCACAATTCTGGGTTGCAGTTCAAGGGAGGAGAGAGGAGTGCTTGTGGCCAGTCACAAAGGACCAATGGCTTTGATCACAGTTCCAAGACTGAGAGGAGCACCAGTGCTTGTGGTTGTAGGTGACCAGGGGCACTTCTTGGGTAAAGATCAGAGTGAAGACCAGAGCAGTAACCACACCTCTCTCTGGATCATACTACCTTGGAAGTATTGAAAGCTTGCAGACCCCCAGAACCAACTCTAAAACAAGAATGTGAAAAAACCTATAGCTTGAGACATGGTTTTCCCATCCGCAGGTGAGCAGAATCCAACTTTAATATAAAGTTCAAAGTCAAGGCTGAAAAAATGAACCACCACCACCAATAACAACAACAGCAGCAGCAGCAAAGAACTTGACCATAAAAAGGGGAGATCAAAACAGAAACTCAAAACCAAAATTTTTAAAGAAAAATGCTAATTTAACCCAATCCCCATAAGAATTCCTGGAATAGCCAAAGAAAGGGATGAGTGGTAGAAGAAAAAAATTGGAAAAGAAATTATAGAGATGCAAGAAAATTATGAAAAGAGAATTAATAGCTTGGCAAAAGAGGTATAAAATTTACTAAAAAAAAAGCTTAGAAAGCAGAATAGGTCAAATCAAATGGAAAAGGACATACAAAAATTCATTGAAAAAAATCTTCAAAAATTAGAATTGGGCAAGTGGAAGCTAATGACTCTATGAGATGTCAATAACAGTTAAAGTAAAAAAAAATGAAAAAAGAGGAAAATGTGAAATCTCATTAGAAAAATAACTGATCTGGAAAATAGATTGAAAAGAGATAATTTAAGAATTTTTGAACTGCCTGAGAGCCATGATCAAAAAAAAGAGCCTGGACATCAAATTTCAAGAAATTATAAAGGAAAACTGCCCCAATATCTTAAATCCGGAGGGTAGAATAGAAATGGAAAAAATCCATTGATAGCCTCCTGGAAAAGATTCCAAAATGAAAACTCTTAGGAATATTATAGTCAAATTCCAGAGCTCCTAGGTAAAGGAGAAAACATTGCAAGCAGCCAGAAAGAAACGATTTAAATATCATGGAGTCACAGTCAGGATCACACAAGATTTATCAGCTTTCATGTTAAAGGAGTGAAGGACTTGGCATGTGATAAAAGCAACGGAGCTAGGATTACAACCAAGAATAACCTTCTCAGAAAAACTGAGTATAATCCTTCAGGGAAAAAATGGATATTTAAAGAAAACAGGACTTTTGGACATTCCTGATGAAAAGAACAGAGCTGAGTAGAAAATTTAACATTCAGAAATAGAAGACTCGAGAGAAACTTAAAAAGGTAAACATGAAAGAGTGATCATAAGGGACTCAATGAAATTATATTGTTTGAACTTCTATATGGGAAGAGGATACATGTAACTCCTAAGAAATTTATCATTATTTGGGCAATTAGCAGGAGACTACATAGACAAAGGGCCTGAGAGTGAGTTGATTGCATTGGGATGATCTCCCCCACTCCCTCTCCAAAAATGAAGGGGTGTGAAAGAAGGATGCACTGGTAACAGGGGCAAGGGAAAGGCAGATATAATATTCCTCACATAAAGGAGGCATGGCAAGGAAGAGCTTAGTAAAGGGGAAAACGGAAGGGGGAGGGTGGGCAATGCTTGAATCTCACTCCCATTAAAATCTGTTCAAAAAAGAGAATACATACACACATTCAGTTGAGTATAGAAATCCATCTTGTCCAATAAGAAATAGAGGGGAGGAAGGGAGGGAGGGAGGGAGAAAGAGAGAGGGAGGGAGGGAGGGAGGGAGGGAGGGAGAGAGAGAGAGAGAGAAATGGAAGAAAATAGGATGGAATTAACAGTAATCATAACTCTGAATGAGAATGGGGTGAGCTCACTCATAAAACAGAAATGAATAGCACAATGGAATAGAAACCAGAATCCCAACAATATGCTGTAATTTACCAGACACACTCTTGAAACAGCAAGACACAAAGAGTTAAAATAAAGGGCTGGAGCAGAATGTATTATATTTCAGCAAAAGTAAAAAAGGCAGGGGTAGCCATCATGATCCCAGAGAAAGTAAAAGCAAAATTAGACCTACTTAAAAGAGATAATCAGGAAAACTAGGTTTTCTAAAAGATACAGACAATGAAGTAATATAAATTGTTTTTTCAGCAAGTTAATCTGATAAAGCTTGAGTAAAATTTATAAAAATAAGAGGCATTTCTCAATTGATAAAAGTCAATGGATATGAAAAGGTAGTTTTCAAAAGAAGAAATCAAAGTTATCTATGGTCATACGAAGAAATGCTCTATTGATTAGAGAAATTCAAATCGAAAAAACTGTGGTACCACCTCACACATATCAGATATGACAAGTGCTGGGTTAGTGAAAATCAGTAGACTAATAAATTGTTGGTTGAGTTGTGAACTGGTCCAATCACTCTGGAGAACAATTTGGAACTGTGTTCAAAGGGCTATTAAACTGTACGTACCCTTTGACCTAGCAATCCCACTATTAGATCTGTTCCCTAAAGAGATCAAAGGAAAAGGGCCTAAATATACAAAAAATATTTATGATGACAAATAATTGGAAATTGAGGGGATGCTCATGAATTGAGGAATGATCGATCAAGTTGTGGCATATGATTGTGATGGAATAATACTGTGCTATACGAAATAAAGGGGGGAGGGGTGGTTTCAGAAAAAGCCAAAAACGAACTATAGCAAGATCTGTCTGAACTGAAACCAAGTGAAGTGAGAACAGATCATTATATACTACAATAGCGATGTGGTAACGGTGAGCAGCTGTGACAAACTTGACTACTCTGATCCCAAGACACTTCCGAAGGACTCATGATGAAAAAGAAAATGCTGAAGTGCTATTTACCTTGTCATTTTCTAGCTCTTTATTTTTTTTTGATATGGCTAATATAGTTACGTGTTTTGCATGATTTCACATGTATAATCGATATAATTTTACTTGCCTTTTCAGTGGGTGATGGAGGGGTGGGAGAGAAGAAGAAAATTTGGAACTTAAAATAAAACAAGAATATTTATAATATATAATAAATTAAATTTTTTTAAAAAGATGAAGCAAGGTCCATTTAGGTTGTGGCACAAATTCCAGTGAAATTCATACCTAGGGATGAATTATCTACTGCAGTTTTCATAGTAGCAGTAGACATCTACTTGTGTGATCCCTTCCTCTATTCCAGGTTTCAGGCTATTCTTATAGATATTGGGCCTTAAGTCTGTAGTCACACCATTAGAGCTGGACATTGTTTCTTTGTGGCATAGAGAACTGAGACCAGCGAAGATTCCCTCTGCTTCTTTTCATCTATGAAATGACCTACATGCTGATATATTTGCAATGGTCTCATTATATTCCATTAGGGCTTCCAAAACAGTAACCAAAACAGGAGGGAAATACAAGGTCCTGTCAAGAGATGTAACATTAAAAAAAGAAATTCTGGAAACGCAGAGACTTAAATTCCATTAGTTTTTAGTCTAGTTAAACTCACCAGGGGCTCTTTCTTTTCAGTCCACTATCAATGAAGAGAATCTTATATATGTGTATTCTCTCTGACCAGTACCTGGGAGAATGGTACCACCAAGGTAAACATCAACCTAAACTCATTTAATTAAGTACCACCAAGGTAAACATCAACCTAAACTCATTTAATTAAGTACCACCAAGGTAAACATCAACCTAAACTCGTTTAATTAAGCATATTTTCCGGGGTTGGAAAAGAAGTGTATGTTTATATGTATGAGAGGAGGGTTGGGAAGGGGGAAGGAATTTTTACTTTACTGCTCAATTCTGCTTTGTTCCAGACTAAGCAAGAAAGCCACCAATGGAATTTCTAACATTAACTAGGCTTTTCTCACACTACCAGCTGCCCACTTTGGGTTCTCAAGAGTGATTTTCATTCCCGTTCCAACATGAAGGAGACAGAGGCAGTCAGCCTTTGGACACTGCTAAAGTAAAAGGATCAATTGCTACTAGGCTGATTTCCTGAGATATTGGCAAAAAAACCCCAAAAAAACAAAACCCACAGATTCCTAGAAATTCAACTGCATGGAACTGAATGAAATCTAGAACCATACTGATCTGTCCACAGAGTATACACATACTATCAGAAAGAGTATTTATCTGTCTCTACCTAATGTGTAGTCAACTGATTCTGTCTTTTGAGATTTTTTTAAAAAAGCATTTTATTTTAAATTTATGAAAGAAAACAAGCATTTCCATAACATAGAATAATTTAAAAAAGATTGTACATGAAACTACAACTCTATTATGCACAATTTGCTATTCCTTTAAAATATAAAGTTAACTTGTATATTTTTTTATTTTTTTCTTCCCTTCCCCGTGTGTGTGCGGGTGTATAAACATACACAAATATATGTAAAATCATTCCATGTATACTTCTATTTATCAGTTTTTTCTCTGGGGGATGATATTGTATTCCTTCATATATCCAAGGGTTGCTAATTTGGGTATTTATAATAATCAGAATGATTTATTCACTTAAAGTTGTTCCTAAAACAATATTGCAATAGAAACCAAGATCCCCCAGTCCCTCAGCACCAGAAACTGACAGCACCAGAAACTAAGTATACATGGATGGATGATTGCAGGGAGACCCACATTCTAGTTTCTCTAGACTTATCATTCTTTACTTACTAGGCTTCTTGGAAAATAATAGCCAAAGTAGCCTTTATTGGAGATTATCAGCTCATATTCCTCAGGCTCTAGACCTATGAGGGCATTTAGTAATTGTAGATAAGAATACCATTAGGCTAAGAAGTAAGATCCCTAATCAGGAGGCAAAACTCACCTGGAATTTGTTGGTGGAATTAAAAGGGATTTCAGCCACTTTTCTATTTCTTTTTCTTCTTTCCATCACATCACCCATGGTGACTTCTGAGAACTTCAGGAGGGCAGTTTCTGAAGCATCTCCCACCACAATTTTCTAGATTTAATGAAAAGGTTAAAGCAAATATATCATTATAAACCATATTCTGGCCCTTCCATAACATTTAAAATTAACCTACATATTTACTGCCTGCCTGCCACATGGTTGTTTGTTTGTTACCCTTTGTTCTCAAAGAGTACCAAAATGACACCATCATGCTGGAGTTAAGTCTCAGTGTGTCTTACTGTGACTTATCAGACCAATGCAATCTCAGAATGCTCTACCACAGATCAGACACAAATAGTTCGTGTGAACAAATGGGGTCAATTCTCTAAATTTGTGCATCCTGTGTTTCCTTTGAGCTGTTTCAGTTCTGGTTCGTTCATGGAGCATAGCACCTTCTCTAAGGTGGGCATGCCATACTGAGTAGTCCTGTGCCTGCCATATGCTGAAGTATTGGAGGTAATAAGGGAGAGGGGAGAAGATGATCCTTGACCTCAAAGCCTCTAATCTTATTGAAGATAAAACAAAAATAAATGAGATAGATAATATGATTAAGCTTTGAATTGTATTTTCTAGACAATAAGGTTAGAGAAAGGTGGGGATCAAAAAAGGGTAGACTAATTGAAGTAGGAAAGGTTTTCTTTAATGGTGAATTGAAACTAGGCTTAGGAATTCCAGAAAGGAGAAATGAAGTAGAAAAAAAGGAAAAAAAGTGAGTTATGAAGAAAGAAACAAGGCTGGCACATTGCCATTTAAGATAGTAGTGAAATAGGCTTGACTAAAGTTGTAAAATAGTGGAGAAACAAGTTTGAATAGGACAGGGTGGGGGTCATATTACAGAGAGGCTTGAAAACCAGGCAGAATTCAGATGATATAAGGAGACACTGAAGAATAAGAAGGAAGAGTGGGATGAAAATATTGTTTAAGGAATATGTCTGGCAGTGGGACGGAGGAAGGATTAGAATAGCAAGAAACTAAGGCCCACTAGCCCAGTTAGGTGACTAATATAGCAGTCTGGGTAAAAGGTGATGAAGGCAGAACCCAAGCAATTAGAGGTGAGAGACATTTTACAGGGGAAAATGGTATTTACAGTCACCCTGCAGATATAGAAAATGAAGGAGACAGCCAAAGGTGACTCCAAAGTTAGGGCCTGAATGACAGAAAGAATGTAGTGTTGAAAAACACAAGGGAAATTTAGATGGACACTTGTCTGTTGCCTCTGTATCTGTTCTGTATTGTTGGGCAAGTTTAAACCTTTTCGAGTCTAAATTTCCTTTCAAAATATCAGTGAATTGAACTAAGTGATCTGTTTTTAAAATTGAGAAATGAAGATATAAATTCACCATGAAATAAAACTTTTCCCCATCTCTACCACTCCATTTTTGTGGATGTCCCCTTAAACTTACTGTCTCGAAAACACAGTTCAATGCTTATCTAATTCATTTTTCTTGTATCTTCATGGAAAAGTGGAGGAACTTAATCTTGGTTTTTAAATATGTTGCTGTCAGAGTGGGTGACAGTGGGTTGTTTAGGTGGCAATATCTATTAATTATTTGGAGGATACATATGAGATTGAAACTTGGGTTAGATAAGACTGGGCATTAAGATTTAGGCGAATGCAAAGGCCTGGGAACCAAGCTTTGGGAAAAATACCCATAGTGAGGGTCAGAAGGAGGATGCATATTAAAAGGCAACAGAGCACAGTAGGAGAGGAAATAAGAGGAGAAACTAAGGTAATTTCAACACAGCAGTTCCAGTGAGAAGTAGAGAATGAACTACACTCTAGCATGCCAGTGTTCATAGCTGGACATTCTGGATGAGAATAGCTCTAGATTTGATCTGATGGATACCTTAAAAAAAACTAGACCTGTAATTCTATTGAAGTAAACAATTATATCTGCTAATGAAGATTAGCACCTGTTATGGTGGTTGTCCTTCATATTCAAAGAGCACCAAAATGACTTCATTATGTCAGGGTTAATGTAAAGAACATGTATCTGACCGTGCCTGATCAGACCAATACAAACTTGGAAGTCTCGAACAGAGGTTGGGCAACATAGTCCATATGAACATTTGGAGTGAAGATGTCTCTACATTTGCACATCTCACATTTCTTTTGAGCTACTGCAACTCTGCTTTGCTCATAGAGGACAGCGCCTTCTCTGATGAGGGCACACCATGCTGGGCAGTCCTGTGCCAGTGTCTCCCATGTGTCACAATCAGTTCTAAAGTTTTTCAGGGAGACGTTGAGAGTGTCCTTATATTATTTAATTTTACCATCATGTGAGCACCTGCCTTGTGTGAGTTCTCTATAAAATAGATTTTTAGACAAATTTGCTATGCAACTACAATCAGAGAATTCAGACATTTCTGAATGTTATAACAGAGAAGCATTTTCCTTATCACACCAACTTAGATAAACAGAAGTTAAGGAAATACAATGTTTTATAAAACCATGTTCATTTGTGACTGTCATTCTTCTGCTCAAGAAACTTCATTGGTTCCTGGTATTGTATCCTAGCATACGATACAAACTCTTCTATTTGGCATTTAAAACCCTTCATAACCTGGCTCCTTATCCCACCTATCCTTTCTGGTTGATTTCACATTACTATTCTTATCAGTTATTATGACCAACATGGACTGTTTACTGCTCCCCTCAAACAGCATTCTCTCTCCTGTTCTTGCTTTTGATAGATTGTCTCTCAGGTCTGAGACCTACCCACTCTTCAATTCTGACTCCTATCCCCTTTTGTTTCCTATAATTGTCAGCCCTAATGTTGTCATTAGATGAGATCTTTTTCTATTCCCCCAGTTGGTAGTGCTTCTCCCTTATTTTTTTATATTTATCTTTGTACATGTAATTTTCCCCCAGTAGAAAGTAAGCTCTTCTTGTTCCCTTAGTGCTTAAAGGAGTAAATACTTAGTAAGTGCTGAATTCAATGATTTAGTTGAGTCTTGGAGGAGCAAATAGGATTTACATAGTTTTAACATTGGAGAGCAAGATCATAAGTTTTCCTTTAACAAAATATTGAGCCAGTATTCTGGGTCCTACTGAGTGGGAGAAATAATCAATTGCAGCCTTTTTTAGTTCTTTTAATGTCTGACTCATCATAACCCTGTGGACTTCTGTGTCCATGGATTTTTCTTAGAAAAGATGCTGACTGGAGTGGTTTTTCATTTCCTCCTACAGTGGTAAACAGAGGTTAAATGGCTTGCACAAAGTCACAGAGCTAGGAAATTTCTGAGGCTGGCTTTGAACTCAGGTCTTCTTGACTCCAAATTCAGGGCTCTAGCCACTACATCACCTAGTTGCTTTGTTCAAACTACTACAACACATAATCTCCAAGTCAGTATTTTAAGAGCTCTTTTGGTTTTTCCTATGTCTCTACAAAGCAAAGTAGAATGTAGTCAAAGTACTACTTTGTCACTTGACTAGATAACATGTTGGCAATTCAAGCTTGCTCTTACATATACTAACTTCTTTCAATCTTTTTAAGTGGCACCACAGTTGAAGGGGATAGAAGACATCAAGATGACCTGGAGATTGACTTTGATGTCACACTTCAATGAGCAAAAGACTTACCTTCATGATGGGGACACTTTCCTGTCCTGGTCTGAACTCAGCTCGGTTGCACAGTGTTACAATATTGGATAAGGAGGCCCACGTTGCAGAACTTTGGTCAAAGACCTGGTCTGGAAAGCAAGAGAAAGAATGATGTAGCACATAGAAGACTGCTGTGGGAGAGGAGAGTGAGTCTGTACACCACAGAGTCCAAGCAGATCTCAGGAACAGACTGCTCACCCTATCAGGGTTGGCGAGAACTTCCCATGCTCAGTCCCATATCTTTGGGATTTCTTCCAAAACCTCACCTTTCTGATCTTCACTTGTATCAGCCTGATAGACTTGGTTGTCAAACCATAGATGGGCCACAGTCATTCTGTTTTGTGTTAAGGTCCCAGTCTTGTCAGAGCAGATGATGGAGGTGGAGCCTAGAGTTTCCACTGCTTCCAGGTTCTTCACCAGACAGTTTTTCTTGGCCATTCGTTTTGCTGTCAGGGACAGACTCACCTAGAAAAGAAAGAAAAGAGATATGAATACTATTGAGTTAGAATAATAGAAGATTTTTGCTTAACCATTTCTATAGAGACCACACCTTGACGCATCTTTGATGAATAACCATGCTCAATATTTGTGCCTGGATGAATTTCTGGGAAAATAAATAGTAATGGTTTGTAGAAATTTTTGTAGGTTGAATGATGCCAAGGGAGGTTTTTTTTTAAAAGGTAAACAAAAGTCCGATTTTGGTTCTTTCTTCCTTTGAAAAAAATGAACCCCAATGATTGAGTATTTAAGGCAAGTTTATACCATATGGATACAAAACACCATTTGATCATGGATCAATTTCAGCAACTATGCAGCTCTACAAAAAAGACTTATAAGAAAGCTGCTGGACTGACTTGTGTCAAAGTGAACATCCTAAAGTACTCATCTCATACTCTGGGTCTTCAAGGAGCTATTATTTATCATTTCAATAATTCACATCTCAAAATCTTTTGGTTTCTGTTGACCTTGGAAATCTCAAAGACACTCTAGTATCCATTATCTTACACCTCATTTTACAAGTTGAGTCCAGGTAAGAGAACACCATACAGACTGATTTACAATTTCTTTGCATCTTCTGTCTTGTTTCTAGGAGAAAGTACAGCAGCTTATGTTAACAGATCTCCTTAAAAGGAAGACTAATACCTTATAATCTTGCATTTCCAATGTTGAAACTATCCTAATTAATCCTATTTGACTCTCTAAGACTCAATCCAGTAAAATATTCGTTATTGTCCTCCATGGGAAAATAATCCCATTTTAAAACCTAGGGATAACATAACATACAGATCCATGATACACAGAGAAGAGGGATCCAGTCCGAGAGCATAGATCACATCATGGACTTACAGTGACAGCAGCCAGAAGACCCTCTGGCACATTGGCCACAATGATGCCAATGAGGAAGATGATGGATTCTAGGACTGGGTATTTCATGGATACTGCAATGATGAAGAAGACAATACCAATAGAAACAGCCACCCCTGCCACAATATGGACAAAGTGCTCAATTTCAATGGCAATTGGTGTCTTCTCATTCCCAACACCGGAAGCCAGTGAGGCAATTCTTCCAATGATGGTACGGTCACCTGTGTTGATGACCATGCCAGTTGCTGTTCCTGCAAGGAAAGTATATGGATGATGTTTCAGGAGGTCTTGCCTATTATGGATAGAGAATGCTTGGGCTTCTGTCTTCATACTCTGGCCAAGTAGGCATTGCCCTGATCTGAAGAACTGCATAGTCTTAGATCAAGTGTTGGCATATTTGGTACAACTATGTTGTTGTTGTTGATTAATTCCCTTTAAAAAAGTCTGTATGAAGCAGTGGGAGGGAGAACAAAACGTAAAGACTGACCAGAGGGACCCTAATTTTTATGGAGTGCTTGCTACTTATATCTCACCGGACCTACCTTCTAGGCAGGTTGTAGAGTAAAAGCCAATGTTCTTTGTCTCCAAGGGATTCTCATGGGTAAAATCACAAGATCGAGATTGAGGATCTGATTCCCCAGTAAGAGATGAATTATCTACCTGTGAATGAATTCAATTCAATTTAAGAAACATTTGTTAATGTGTATATAAGGCACAGTGATAGATATTGAGGTTATACAGACAAAAAATAGTATGAATCTTCAAAGACCTAACTTTATAACGAGAGGTAAAAGAAACAACATGCACACAGTTTAATAAATACAAAATATATATTAAATAAGGTAATTTCATGAAAACAAATTTGAGAAAGGTCTAGAGTCAGTTACTTTGGTTCTCTTTTCCATTTGGTGTAGCCAGGAAAGAGTATTAGGTGAAGCTGTAGGTTACAGCAAGTAGAACTAGGTCTACCATCCTTAGAATGTATCATATTAGCACTTACTTTACATCCATGTGAGGTCAGGATCCTGATATCAGCAGGGATCTGGTCTCCACCTTTAATCTCTACTATATCTCCCACAACAAGCTGCTCTGCAGGGATCTCCTTCTTTTCTCCATCTCTGATGACAAGGGCTTGCTGTGAAAGGAAAATGTAAAAGAAACTTCAGAACCTGACATGACATCTTCATCTACATCATTGGGTCTGGACTCTCATGATCGGGGGAATAACATCTATAAATTGTTGTTAAAACTAAAAACTAGCATTTCAATAGTGCTTTAACATTAGCAAAATTCTTCATGATATCTCATTTGATTTGCACAACAACCCTGAGATGTAGGTGCCATTACTGTCCCCATTTTCTAGATAAAAAAACCGAGGCTGAGATACGTCAAATGACATGTCCGGATCACAAAACTAGTGTTTAGGCAAAATTTCAACTTGGGTCCTCCTGGCTTCAAGTCCAACATTCTATCCATTATGTTACCTCTCTGCCAGTAGGACAATTTTTCTTGGGCCCTGAAGGCCTCTAAATAAAATAGTGCACAGGGGGACTAGATAACATTCATAGAAGATTTGGGGTGGGTTGCAGGCTTGACAAAGAGAGAGAACAATAGGGACCTGCTGGAATTGTAGGCAGCTATAGTTTAGGAAGAATCTTAGCTTGAACAGTGAAGACATAAGCCAAAATCCAGGAAGATCAGAGGCCAAGTAGAATGCCCTTATTATACAGCTGCAACTAGAGGCTCAGAGAAGTGACTGGTCTAAGATCACACAGCTAGGAATTATCTGAGGTAAGATCTGAAGCCAAGTCTTCCTGACTCCAAGTCTAGTACCCTATCCCTGATGGCATGCTGTCTTTGTGTGATATAAGTCACAATTGTACCAGGGATGTCCTTTATTCTTCCCTTCTTTATGCAAAGAAGGGATCCCACTGCCTTTTTCCTCCCTCAGTGAAGGCTGGTAGTTCCTTTGGCCATTGTGGAGGGAAATGGTTGGTTTCAGATGATACAGAAAACCTGCCATAGAAAGACCATTCAATACACAACAGGAAGGACATTGGGTTATGCCATTCTGCTATCCTTACGGTGGCAATGTGAATGGATAAAAGAAACGAGGTGAGTAATGAAAAGGGGCAGAAAATGTCAGGCTCATCACCTCAGATACGGTCACTCCCCATAAATAACTCATTAAAGGTTACTGTCTGAACCTCTCAGCTGACACTTCATGAATGAATAACAAAAGTCAGGCAGAACCATATGAGAAGACTTAGAAGTAGTGACAAGAAATGTTTGCTTACCCGAGGAATCATTTTACTGAAACTGGCAATGATGTTGGTGCTTTTTGCCTCTTGATAATAAGCAAAAATCCCAGTGAGGATGACCACCAAGGCGAGCACAACACCTAAAAAGACCTGCATGAAAGGGAAAGGAGACCTAAGTCAGGGAAGCAGACACTCAAAATGAACCAGGTCATTGAGGGTGAGAATCTCTACTTGCTGGCAAGTCAGATGCCCACATATTTGTTATATAGGTCAGTGGGGAATCATTTCATACATTTTGGTTGCCAGGCACAATGAATTTCCTAAAGGCTTTCCTACTGCTTTACTTAAGAAGAGAGAAAATAGGTTAGAGTCCAGGTATGCTGATGATTGATATAGAACTTTTGTACTTAGGAATTCAGAATGCTTTCCTGTTTTATCTCTGTGGTATAGGAATGATAGCTATCAGTAGCTGCCTAGGCCCTCTCTTATAGATGGAGCCTGGAGAGCTCCAGCATTCTTGACCTCACCCAAGAATGATTCCATGGCAGAAACAGGATTTAATTCTTTCCCCCACCCCCTCATGCACAGTCTAGGACTGGTTATGAGAATCCTTAGCCTCTGGTATCTCTCCTATGACAGAGATGCCAATGACAAAGCCATTGTAAGAAGCCTGGTGGATACTTACATTGTTCATGGAAGCAGACTTGTCCTGTGAAAGCTGGATTCCATAAGCAATCCAACAGAGGACAGCTCCGGCCCACAGGAGAATGGAGAATCCACCCACCATTTGTCTGAGGAATTTTATTATTTCGGAAGTTTCTTTGGGTGGAGAAAGAGCATTGGGGCCATCCTGAGCCAAGATTTCTGCTGCTTTTGTGCTCGTGAGACCCTTCAAGGACAGAGCCAAGAAAAAGTAGTTGTTAAAGAATGATTAGATGTTCCTAGCCATGCAGATGTGGAACTCCAGGGAATGGGGAAAGGGTGGTTGGAAGGGGTCCTTGTGTATAGATTGAACATCCTGGCTTTATAAAGCTCCTGGCTATCCTTTAACTTTTACCTTTGGGTTGTTAGTGTTGTTTTTAGGATGAGGAAAAGATTAAATTCTGTAAAGAACTATACTATATGCTTATATAAAAAGGAAGAAATAACTTTTCTTGGACACAAAATGAGGATTTGTAGAGGTGAAGTAAAAAACAAGGTGATGGTAACTCTGGAGACAGAACCTGGATTCAAATCTTGTCTCTGACACTACCTATGTGACCTTGGACAAATTACTATCTCCATGGTCTTCAGTTTTTTCTTCTATAAAATTCAGATTGGATAGAAAGTTTCTGAGCTTCTTTGTGACTCTGGATCTTTGAGTTCTTACCCAGAAAAAATCTTATTCTGAAACTTCTATAGTAGACATATCCAGCCCTTTCCTCTATATCTCTCCAAGATAGTATGTCATCTATCAATTAGAAAATCTCTATTCTTCAATGGCTCACTCACATTTCACCTCCTCCACGAAACATTATTCTATTATCCTAGTATTGTGTGACCTCTAAGAAATGTTTCTGTCATGGCCAATTTAAACAATTTTAGTTGTACCATTTTTACATTTAATATACACTGCCTTGTGTTATATTTATTTGTGTACCTGGTACCCATTTTCTTTCCCTTGCTACAATGAATTACTGGTAGTTTCCCACCTTTTCCCAACCCCTGACAGAATGCAACACACATAGAGGAGCAAGTCCCTGATGTTGGTTATTCATTCTCTCAGTGACTTACTCGGATGATGTTTGTTTCATACTTGTCTTCTAATTCCTTAGAGTTCAGTTTGTGGTCAACCTAACATTCAAGAGAAAAAAGACAGAGAGAGAACCAAGTAAAGGAGATGTCATTTAAATTAAGTGGCTATATTTCTGAAAAGCTACCAGAAGATGGGGACAGAGCTGGTTAGAGAATCCCAGAGTTGGAAGGGGTGTTGGAAGATATTGGAACGAATCTTCTACCTTAATACATACATCTTGTCTACAGCATCCCTAGCAAGTGATTGTCCAGCTTCTGCTTAAATTTTTCTAGAAATAGGCAGCTCATGACCTCATAACACACTTCATTTCATTGATGAGTAACACTGATTGAAAACAAATACACATCTCTTCCGTTTCCACCTTTTACAACTACCCTATCTCTCACTAAGTTTTATCTCTAGCCTATATATCTCCTTAGATCCCCAGGACAGACATCTTAGGATTCAAAGGTATCTGTGAAAAACACTACAAAGTATTTTTCATGATATTGTGAATTGCCCTGAGATAAAGCCACTAGCTGTTGAGCAAAGAACTGATGCCTCATCTTCTCACACAGTTTGTCCCTTGGTTTCATCAGTCTATTTATCTTAGGGTTTTTGCTTTCTTACCTGTCCCAGGGTGGAGTGTACTATCTGGCATAAAGGTTCCTCTTATGTGAGACTCATCAGCAACGATACTTATAATCATTTGTTTTACTCCCTCATTTCTAGGCTAAGGGAACATAACCTTCCCCTTAAAACAAATGAACTCCAAGATTCACTATGGATTCAAATCTCCATGAAAATTCAAGCTAAATGTGAAGTTAAAGTGATACTTCAGGTTGGTTAGCCTTAGAACTTAGAACTCAGCAACAGCCCTTGCCTTCAATTTTCAGGATTTTACTTTGCTCTGGACAGGAAAAGACCCCATTTCCAATGAAAAGAATTAAATTTGAATTTTAGCCCTCCTCTCCTAACTTCAGTTCTGCTTTCAGAACACTTTCTCCTAACTGTTATTCCTTTCCACTGTTTTAAAAAGTGGCTTTGATAATGAGCCAGTCTATTCTGGTGCAAGGTCCTGGACTCTTGCTCCTAGACATTGTATAATAATAGTGCAATGCAAACCATCTCAACCAGGCAGTAAAGAGACCTTCCCTCTCTCCACCCTCAAACCCAGGCATGCTCTCTTCAGTCAGGGCTCCCAGGGCAGAAGCAAAAAGGTAAAAGGTCCCAGCATGGACCACAGGAGAATCAGATTGGTGAGAGGGAAAGGAATTCCTCAGAACACCACATTTCCCATGGTCTCATTGGTATCAGGAAAGGAAAGAGAACATTTTGGTCAATGATGTTAGGAATCCTTGGATCACAAGCCTTTAGGACTGGAAGGTACTGTGGAGATAATTTAGTCCAACCCCTTCATTTTCCAGGTAAGGAAACTGAAGCTCAGACAGCTAAAATAACTGTTTAATGTCACACACCTTTCTGGTCTGTGGCATAGCTATGACAGAACTCAGATCTCCAGGCTGCCAGTGTCTTACTCTTTCCACTATATTACTTCAGAGACATTTATCTTCTCAGAAAGGTGTAAAATGCCTAGAAAAAGGTTACTATCACATAATAATCAAGATAAAATTTCAAATTATATCTCCTTTAAAAGTAATTATTTCTTGGAGAAAAAAGGCATTTCTTCAACCTTAATTTTAGATGCTTCTCATGTATCATATAAATTTGTGATTTTAATGTTGAAATAAACAGTCACCCTTGCAAATACAGTAAATCCTTCCATAAAATCACTGGCAGATGGTTTTGAACCTTCTTTACTTGATCACTTTTAGTAACAAGGAACTTCCTACTTTGCATGGCAGAACTGTTGAAACGGTTGAGCGGTTCCATTGTTAGACTGCTCTTCCTGATACTGAGTATATTTTATTGTTCCATCATGTCCTACTCTTTGTGGACCATATCTTTTCATGGGGTTCTCTTGGCAAAGATATTAGAGTGGTTTGCCATTTCCTTCTCCAGTGGATCCTTTGTCATGCAATCAGAGGTTAAGCCCACTTGACTAGAATCACATAGCTAGGAAATGTCTGAAGCTGAATTTGAACTCAGTGCTTTCACATTCCAGGCCCAGTTCTCTATCTCCAAACTGTATAGGGAGTAGGATCTACATATAAAATTCTACTGACCAATATTGGGGAAATATCCTTAAGCAAGAGAATTAAACTAACATAATAAAGCATATATTTTACATACTGCAGATGGTCAATGTGCATTGTCTACTTCCTTTATTATTTCCCCAGTGTCTGCTTATTTTCATGAAAGGCTATAAAAATACCAACAAAAAATCCATATCCACTGAACCACCAGCTAGCTCATGGTATAAGAAGTGGGATATACATATATGTATATATGTACACACATAAATATACACATACCCATACACACACTATACACACACACACACACACACACACACACACATACCATAGAAACACACAGTGAGCATATAAAGATATACAACCTAGAGGCAAGATGACAGGAGGGATATAGATAGCTGCCTTTGGAGTCAGGAAGACCCAGGAACAAGTCTAGCTTCTCATATATGATGTTTGTGTGATCGGATCTTGAACAAATTACCTAACCTCTCAGTGTCTCAGGTGGTTAACAGTATATGTTAGCAATAGATATTATCTACAAAGAGTGTATGTATTTCTACAGTGGGAATTCTCTACTCTGATTTCAGTTCATCTTTCCCCAGCAGGAAAAGAGATAGTCTTTCCTCCAGCCCTTGGGAATTGTTTCCATTTTAAAGTGTGACAAATAGAGATTCAAGGTTTCTCTGTTAGTCTCTTGTCTCATTATTGCCACTATAAAAACGTAAAATGATTTTGTTCCATTTCACTTTAAGCAATCAAGTAGAAGAGAAATTTCAAACTATATGCCAATGATCATTCTGATTAGGATTGCTAACACTGAGCTCTACACCTCAGTGCCTTTATGCAAAATACAGGAACCATCTAGTATAGCTTTGCCTCCAGGCAAAGATTGTATCAATCTAATTTTAACATGGAACAAATTTCTTCAGTGCATTTTCATTTTAAACCTCAGACAATGGATTTTTCTTCTGCAAGAGGTATCTTAAATTAGGCAGATCTCAAGGGGACCTTGAGGTATGGTGTAATGGACAGGATAGTACAATTAATGAATGAAAATAACATTGGGAAGATAGAGATTTGAATCCTCACCCTACTAATTACTACTTGTGTAACAATCTTTGTGCCTCAGTTTCCTCAACTGCAAAATGATATTGTTGGACTAGATTCAGGTCAATTCCAGCTCTAAAACATGTGCCATTAAAACAACAGGATGTTCCTTGAGGTAACTGACCAGATCAAGTTCTTTCTTCAGTTCTTCTTTCTGGGGCTTCTTCTTACATCCCAAGTGGTTCTTCAGGCCCTTGCACTTTTCTTTGCCATACCCCTCATTTGTTGTTTCAATGTCTTTTATTCCATTGACCTCAATAGAGTAAACTTCTGATTTTTTCTGAAATGGAAACAAAGATTATCAGCTGAAAATTGGTCTTTTGTGGAACTGTGTAGAGGTGATCTCAAGTCAAGGAGGTAAGAAAAAAAAGAATGCATTATGATAGGTCTACAAATGTCTGTTCTGGTTCCCCTGCCTCTCATCTCTACAAACTTGAAGAGAGGGAGAGACAAATGGAGTATGCATGGACAAGGTATCTTCCTTCCATTAACCCCATGGACAACATCCCTTTTCTTCCCTTCCCTTATAGGAGTGCCTTAGGATTTCTTTGCTACTCCAAGAAAAGCAAGATGTGCGTAGACAGGCCTGCTAAACACTTTTTAAAAATGAATGATTAGGTAGGAGCAGGGTGATCCAATCTTAGGGTAGAACAGAAAGGAAAACATCCTACTCTTCCTTAACTCTAGAGTGGAACTTTTCAATGAAGCCAACATTTAACAAGCACCTACTATGTGCCAGGCACTGTATGAAAGCACTTTACAAATAATCTTCTTTGATCAAGAAGTCTCAGATCCCTCAGACACTTTCCTTCCTCTAAAATGAACATCCCAGGCTTGAAGCCAAGACCTCACTTTGCTCTCCACTACCAAACCCGTTGGGGTAAGTCCCCTTTCCGGGGAATGACCTGAGCTGGAGAAGCTAAAAGAGAAGGCAGTTCCCCCAGGACCATCATTCTCCCATTTTCTTTTAGCTTTTCCTGTTCCCAAGGTCCCTGGATAGATGTATTCCTTTTCTCTTTCCCCACCACAGTTACAAAGGTTTGATTCTATTCTAATTTTAGCTTTATTTGCTTTGTACAAAAATTTTTAAATTTTATTTAATCAAAAATTTTCCATTTGCTTTTTGGGCTCCATTCTATATCTCATTTGACTCAATTCTTTATATTCAATTCAATATATAATTGAATTTACTGAATCTGAAGTTTTTAGAAATTTGTTGTAGAAAGTTGGATTGGGGAAACTGATGTGAAGATATACCACTCCATCTCTGTGGAATCTAATAAAACCTGAGGACAGAGATTCAAATGAACAGATTTCAGTCCTTCTATCTATTCTATAGAGTTCCCCCAACCCACATTTCTTCCTGCCTTTCCCAAGTCCTAGGGGTCTCTCAGGGTGGTGGTCAGCTCTCTCCAGGCAAAGGCAGACAGCTGTGTGGGTGCCAATTTGCCACATCAGCCTAATGACCCTTCTTCCCACCAGTCCAAGAATGAACGGTAAGGGTTGGAGGTGAAGCACAACGCAACACGCACCTTGCCCATAAGTGCTGATGGTCTGGCGCAGGTCCGAGGCTGGGTGAGGCGGTGGGGTCCTGGTCTGAGGGAGCAGTGGAGATTCAAGGAATTGGGCCGCAAAGCCAAAGAATTCAGGAGTCTGGCGATCAGGTCACTGGAGCTCACAGGTTCGGGTGGGACAGTTACCGGGTCCCAGCGGAAAATCCAATGTTAGCTGCAGGCTTCTGCCTCTGCTGACATCCTGACAGGTTCAGTGCACTACTCCCTGTAGGGCAGTGAGCCCATGCCCTCCTCCTTTTGAATCAACACCTGGGCCCCTCCCACTCTCACCTAAGAGTGCTGGTCTAACCTGGTCTCTGCCTTCGCTGGTGAGGCGGGAGTATAATACCGCAAATATGCGGACACCTTGGGCTACGGATGCAGTCTGGAGCCCAGATACGAGGCGCGCGTGGGGGCTGGGGGTTGAGGAAGAAAGGAAAGGAGCTCGCTTTTAATCTAATCTTTAGTTTTCACCTCCCCACATAAATAATAGCAAGAAAAAACCCTCACCATTCTCCAGCTTTAATTGAAAATAGTTATCAGGAGGATCTGAGAAGGTAATTGCTGTTGGGGATGGAGGGGAAGGGTCTCTGAGACGTTTCATTCACTTGCTAACTCAGGGGCCAGCAAGACCCTGAAGAAATAGGAAGCTTTACTTGACATCATTCTGTAATTTACGTTTTAATAAATGATTTCTCTTCTCAGCTTGTTTCTCCCATGAGGGCAGACCCCTAGGTGCAAACCCATCTAGGTGCAAAGAAAGGTACCGCCCCTTATAATGGGATTAAAGTTTTTACGGGCATACACACTCATTCTTTTTGTGTTGGTATCGTCACGTGAAATCTAAGATTTGCTTGCTAAAGGAATCTGCATGCATATGCATACACACACACACACACACTTTCATGTGCACAAACATTCAGCCAAGAATCATCTGTTTGGAAGATGCTTTCTTTTGAAAATAAAGTTTATCAAATGAATAACTTCTATTTCCCCTAAGTCAGAAGATAGGCAATTTGCAATGAGTGTAAAGCTGACTTTCTAGGGGTTGTTGGAAAGTTCAGGCTTTATAGCAGGTACTAACTGCTGAGGAAAACCCCCTCCTGACTTCTGTTATAATCCACTACTCCACTCGCTATCACCATCTTCAGAAACCGCGGAACTGAGAAGCTCATGTCATTGAACACAGATCTAGATATGGTCATCAAAGAAAGTAAAAATCTGAATTGTTGACATGCTTTTGGTCCTGGGGGGTGGGGGCGGGACTTGAGAGTGCATAGATTTTAAAAATACCGTTTAAAAACTGACAATAGGACAATGTGACTGGTCATTCTCCTTTTCATTAATATTAGAAAAAATTTCTCCCTAACTGGGCATATAGTTTTCTACCATCAGCTCCTATCCTTCTTTAGGTACCACATATCCCTTTGGGTGACGTTTTCCCTGAACTTTTCCAGGGATCCGAGTTCAGTCACCACTGTGGTGAACATGTGCCGTCTTCTGGATGCCTGATTGTCAGGTGTCTCAGAGGGGTGTGTGTGTTGACATGTCACAAGGAGAACAAATGGTACCTTTCTCCCAGGCTCATTCTTCTGTTGTTACAAGTCCTCCTACCTTACCTTCTGGGTATTCCACAGTGTCCAGTAGCACAAGGGAGATGATAAGGTCTCTAAATTTCCCTGTGAGCGGCAGGTGTTTCTGATGCCGTAACTCAAACAATATAGCCGGCACCTGGTGTGGTCTCCGCCTTGTAAAATTATGGATTGGATTTCCTCTAGGGAAATTCTTTCCCCCGGGGAAGTCATCCACACAGTTTTGGGCAATGGCTTCTAAACTCCACCTCTATGTCTAATGAATCTTTAAAAAAAATTTTTTTTAGGGAAGTGGAATCATGATTGCAGTATGAAGGAAGGAAGGGATGGGGAAAGAGAATAAACATTTATTAAGTACTTACTAAGAGCCAGGCACTATGCTAAACACTTTACAAATATCACATTTATTTGTCTCTATCACCATTTTACAGCTGAAGAAACCGAGATAAAGGATCATATGTCCAGGGTCACATAGCCAGGAAGTGTCTGAGGCCAAATTTGACCTCAGATCTTCCTGAAACCAGGGCTAGGTCTCTCTCTACTGTGCCACCTAGTGGAATAAAGACCTTCTCTTTGCCCTAATCTAACTGAGTTTATGTCTGTAAATGGAAGTCTGTTGGAAAAAGGGTTCAAAAGGGCTCACTTCAAGGATGGTCCTGCAGTCAGGTTTCAAATATATGGAATAGCTGAGCAGATTTGAACATGTGATTATAACTGACTACTGCAAAGACTTTAAGAGTCTTCTAGTCCATTTCTTTCATTTTATAGATAAAAAACTAAGACCTGGAGGGGGTAAGTCACTTGCTATAGATGGATGCTGCCAGAGCTAGGATTTGAACCCAGGTCCTTGGTACTGCACTCTTTCCACTGTGCTACAATAATTATATGTGCAATAACTTTTCACTGCTCACCAGAATGTGTAGGCTATTCTTGGAAGATTTTCACTTAATCAGTCAAGTATCATGGTACACCTTTTTACCTAGGTTTATTCTCAATGCTGTGTGGTTATAAAAGTACCATCAAGAATAATCATTGTCTTTAAAGAGTTTGAAATCTCATTGGAGAAACAAGACTGACACACAAAACAACAGGGAGAAGTACAAAATGCATGATAAGAGCCTCTAAATACTCTAAGAGTTTAAAGGAAAAATAGATCAGGAGAGTACTCATATGATTTCTTTTTTTTCTCCCTTAAGATTGTAATTGATCTTTTTTTCTTTTGTTTCTCCACTTCTCAGGTCCTCCATCTCAGAAAGGTACAGCAGAGAAGAGAGGCATTGGATTCCTGGAAACCAGGAATATTGGATTACTGGATTCCTAGAAACCACATTTTGTAGAGCACTTATCTAGAAAAGAGGATAGTCAGTCCTATACTAAACTCAACACTATGCTTTACTCAAAAAGGATTCCAAAGTACAAATTGTACTAGAGAGAGGTGGTGGCTGAGTTTCAGAGAAGAAAATAATTGGGCTAAGAAAGGAGAGAGAAACGTTTTACTTCCTGTTTCCACATCTGAGTCAATTTATGATTCATTTGTCCTTCATATTCCAACTGAGCATGTTGATGTCTCACTGACTCACCTTGGATATTTCCTCTCATTACCCGTGTTTCACTTACCTCCTCAGGTATTGGCTAAATCAGTTCTATCTTGCCAGCAAGTGAGGGCTTCCCTGAGCCTGAAAGAAAATTGTGAATAGACTTTAGCTGAATATGATTTCATACACTGGTACTGAAAGACCTTTGTATATTAATACTCAAGGATGGCAAATATGTGAAGCCATTTTGCTGAAACTCACTATGAAGAATCAGTATCTGTGAAAAGGATATCTTCTGCTAGTGATCCTGATGCTGTTAAAAAAGAATAACAGCTAGCATTTTTATAACCTTTAGGTTTACAAAGTACTTTGGAAATATTACTTTATTTGATATCACCTCACAAGAAACCTCTGAAGGAAGTGCTATGTATGACTTCATTTTACAGATTAGGAAACTAATACTGAGAGTAATTAAGTGACTTGCCTAGAGTCACACAGCTAATAACTGTCTAATAGTGTGTAAACTCAGGTCTTATTGAGTCCAAGTCCTGTGAGAGATAATAGGATCTCTGAAAGTATGGTCTTAATGAAAAAAAAACACTATATGTATCCAGAGAAAGAGCTGATAGGTAGAGGTATATAGAGAGTTACTTTACACACACACACACACACACACACACATAACCACCTATTTGTGTCTAATGGAGGGGGAGGAAGGATGGGGAGGGAAGAGAAAAAATACAACATAATTGTTATATATTTAAAAGAAATAAAAAGTTAGACATAATAGATTTGCAATTTCATGAGCAATCTTTTTTTAATTATAATGTTATGGAAATGCTTGTTTTATTCTATAAATTAAAAAAAATTTAAAAAGTAGGACACAGAAAATGCTTTTCACAATGGATAGCTAGAGGTTTTCAAAGAGAAAACTAACTTTAGAATAGATAAAGAATTTACTGTGTTAATTCAGTGCCAGGGCATGAGGATACAAATAAAAAGTAAATAACAATCCTGCCCTCAAGGACCTCAAGGATTCTAATGGAGGATGGCAATAAAGGAATGCTAGAAAGGGCAGGAGGTATGGTGCCATGTGGTGGAGGCAGCAAGGAATTGAGATGAAAGTTCTCTCTAAGATTCACTCAATTAGTGTTGACTATCCAATGAAAATTCTGGTACCTATTGTATACCAAACTCCATTTGCAAACTGGATCCCATAAGCAATTCAACAGAGGAGAGTTCCTAACCAAAAGAAGATGGAGAATCCATCTCGAAGGCAGTTCTCTTCTTTCCTCGATGGGATCAATGCCTTTGACTCCTCCCCAACTCCTGCCCTCATACTAGGGAATTTCAACATAGATACTGATACTCTGTCAAACACTCTGACCTCATAATTCTTCAACTTATTTATTTCGCGTGTCTTATTTCTTTCCTCCACCTCAGTTGCGTACAAAAATGGTTATACCCTTGATCTTTCCTTCACCCATAAATTGTTATGAAATGTTTCATGTTCCCGAACGCTGAAATTCCCTTATCTGATCATTGACAGATCATCTGATCCGGCATTTCATTTCCCTTGCCTTGTAACTCTAAACACTATTCATTTACATTGCAGCTTCCAAAAACTCGACCTCTCAATTATCTGTCAGGAGATTACCCTGACACCACGCTAGTTACATTCTCCTCCTTTTCTTGCTTTGACCCCTTGGCAAAACTATTCAACTCTATGCTGGTCTCTTGATCCCCTTCCCCCCTTATCATAGCATTGACTGTACCCTACCAAGCCCCAACGTTGGATCATTCCAGCATTTTCTGTCTTTGTTCCTACACAATTGCTACTGAATGAAGCTGTAGAAAATTATGAAACTGTGCTGATTAGGTCCACTACAAATTTATGTTACATAGCCTAAACTGAGCCCTCATTGCTACCAGGCAATTTTTTATCCTTCTAAATTAGCTAATTATCTCACTTTCCATAGTGGTTCTTCCAAACTTTTTCAACCCTCCTCAAATATCCCATGGCTCTCCCGCCTTCCACCTTCTCCACTAAGAATCTTACCTCATGTTTTACTGAAGAAAATGAGGCCATTTACCAAGAGCTCCCTCTTTGCCCCCTTTCCATCCAGATGCCTTCTGCCACCTTCTTCTTCACCTTTCTCAAATGAAGAGGTGGCCTTTCTTCTTGCCAAAGTACAAATGATCCCATTCCATCCTATCTCATCCAGTAGATTGCCCCCTCTATCATCCCTACTCTCCTATTTATCTGCAATCTCTTTCTGTCTATTGACTCTTCCCTATTGCCTATAAATATGCTCATATTTCTCTCATCCTCAAAAAGCTCTCATTTGATCCATCCGTTCTTGCTAGCTATCATTCCATATTTCTGCTGCCTTTTGTGGCTAAAGTCCTTGAGAAATAGGTGCTTCAGGATCCTTCCTCTCATTCCTCAACTCTATGTAGTCTGACTTCCAACCTCATCATTCAATCAAATTCCTCTCTACTAAGTTGCTAATTATTTTCAGTTGACAAATCCAATGGTCTATTTTTTTTTCAATTCTCATCTTCCTTGACCTCTCTGCAGTCTTTGACACTTGCAATCACTCTTCTCTTTAGCCTTTAGAGACATGAGTTTCTCTTGTTTTTCCTCCTATCTCTCTGACTGCTCCTTCTTAGCCTTTATTTTTAAAATTAAAAAAATTATCCATATTTTATTTCCCCCCACTTACATGTAAAAACTATTTTTAACATTCATTTTAAAAACTTTTGAGCTCCAAGTTCTCTCCCTTCTTTCCTCCCCACTGCTACCTCATTGAGAAGGCAAGCAATTGGATATAGGTTATACATGTGTAGTCATGCAAAATATTTCCATAATAGTCATGTTGTGAAAGAAAACATGGACAAAAAACCCCTCAAGAAAAGTAAAGCAAAAAAGTATGCTTCAATATATTTTCAGACCCCATCAGTTCCTTCTCTGGAGATGGATAGCATTGTTCATCATAAATCCTTCAGAACTGTCTTGTATCATTATATTTCTGAGAAAAGTTAAACCTTTCACAGCTGATCATCTTACAATACTGCTGTTACTTTGTGCACAGTACATTCCACTTTGCATCAGCTCATACAACTCTCTCCAGGTTTTTCTGAGAGCATACTGCTCTTCATTTCCCATAGCAAAATAGTATTCCATCACAATCACATGCCACAACTTGTTAAGCCATTCCCTAATTGATGGGCATCACCTCAATTTCCAATTCTTTGCCATCAGAAAAGAACTGCTATAAGTATTTTTGTACATACAAGTCTTTTTCCGTTTATTTTTGGTAAATGTCTTTTGAGATACAGATTTAGAACTAGTAATTCTAGGTCAAAGGGTATGCATGGTTTGATAGCCCTTTGGCCATAGTTCCAAATTGCTCTCCAGAATGGTTGAATAAGTTCACAACCAATGCATTAATACCCCATTTTCCCTACATTTCCATCATTTAAAAGATCTTCTTTTCTGTCCTGTTAGCAAATACAATGGGTATGAATTAGTTCCTCAGAATTTTAATTTGCATCTCTCCAATCAATAGTGAATTAGAGCATTTTTTCCCATATGGCCATAGATAGCTTTGATTACTTCATCTGAAAACTGATCATATCTTTTGATTATCAGTTGGGGAATGGCTCTCATTTTTTATAAATTTGAATCAGTTCTCTATATATTTGAGAAATGAGACCTTTATCAGAGAAATTTCCATCAAAATTTTTTTCACAGTCACTATTGCTAATTATATTTCCATCCATCCTATTTTCCCTCTCTTCTTGTCTCCCCTCAAAAATGTTTTGCCTCTGACCACCTCTCCTTCAATCTACTTTCCCTTCTATCACCCTTTTCCTCTTCTCTTATTCCCTTTCCCTCCTACATTCCTGTAGGGTAAGAGATTTCTATACCCAATTTAGTGTGTATATTATTCCTTTTCTGAACTAATTCTGATGAGAGTAAGGTTCACTCACTCTCCTTCACCTCCACTGTCTTCCCCTCTACAGTTAAAACTTTCTCTTTCCTATTTTATGTGAGGGAATTCATCCCATTCTACCTCTCCCTTTCCCTTTCTCTCAGTACATTCCTTTCTCACCCTTTAATTTTTTTAGATATCATCCCTTCATATTCAACTCATACCTGTGCCCTCTGTCTATATATATATTCTTTCTAACTGCCCTAATGAAAAAGTTCTTGTGAGTTACACAGATCATCTTCCCTTCTAGGAATATAAACAGTTTAACCTTATTGAGTGCCTTATGATTTTCCTTTCCTGTTTACCCTTTCATACTTCTCTTCAGTATTATTTTTGAAAGTCAAATTTTCTATTCAGCTCTGGTCTTTTCATCAAGAGTGTTTGAAAGTCCTCTACCTCATTAAATATTCATTTTTCCCCTGAAGGATTATACTCAGTTTTTTTGGGTAAGTGATTCTTGGTTGTAATCCTAGCTCCTTTGCCCTCTAAGTCCCCCAGTCCTTTAATGTAGAAGTTGCTAAATCTTGTGTTATCCTGACTGTGGCTTCATGATACGTGAATTGTTTATTTCTGGTGACTTGCAATATTTTCTCCTTGACTTGGTATAGCAGTAAGCACCCCAGCATACACAGGAGGGCCTGCTGCACAGGTTCTTAGATCTGCTTTTATGAAAGGAAAGCAACTTTTGAGGGGATCAACAATCTCTTTAATAAAATACATATATCAACAGAGAAAATACAACCAGGAGCAATAGAAAGGGATTCCAACTGTCTGACCATAGGCAATACATACATCCTTACCAGAGAGAAAAGCACCAGCATCTGGGTTTTTAAAGCCAGAGGACTTCTTAAAGTGACTGCCCAGAGTCTCATCTGGCATACGATCCTTATTCCAAAAACTAAGCCCCCAAATCAAAACCTCACCTTACAGTGTACGTATATATGTATGTATACTATACGTATATACATATATATACACACACATCTATATATACATGTATATATAGATGTGTGTGTATCTCTGTATCTCTCTCTCCCCTCTTTTTAGAACTGGAGGGTACCACTCCTTGTGACCCAGTGCTTCATTAGCAATCAGCAAAATGTGTGGGCCTTCATAGGAAACAAGCCTCCCCCAATCAAGCCTCCCTCAGTAGCCCCACCTGAGTCTTATCAATGGATACGGAAGATATTTAACTCCCATTACACCTGGGAACTCTGGAATTTGGCTATAATATTCCTGGCAGTTTTCATTTTGGGATCTCTTTCAGGATGGGATGGGTAGATTCTTTCAATTTCTATTTTACCCTCTGGTTCTAGAATATCAGAGCAGTTTTCCTTGATAACTTCTTGAAAGATAATGTTTAAGCTTTTTTTTTTTTTTTTGCTCATGACTTTTAGGTGGTCCAATAATTTTCAAATGATCTCACCTGGTTCTAGTTTCTAGGTCAGCTATTTTTCCAAAGAGATATTTCACATTTTCTTCAATTTTTCATTCTTTGTGTTTTGCTTTATTGTTTCTTGATTTCTCATGAAGTCATTAGCTTCAATTTGCTCAATTTTAATTTTTAAGGAATTATTATTTTCAGTGAGCTTTTGTACCTCCTTTTCCATTTGGCCAATTCTGCTTTTTAAGGAGGTTTTTCTTCAGTGAGTTTTTGTGCCTCTTTTCCATTTGGCCAATTTGGCTTTTTAAGGCATTCTTTTCCTCATTGACTTTTTATACCTCTTTTACCATTTGGCCTAGTCTGTTTTTCAAGGTGTTATTTTTTAGCCAGTATTTTTTTGTGTCTCCTTTACCAAGACGTTGACTTGTTTTTCATGATTTTCTTGCATCACACTCATTTCTCTTCCCAATTTTTCCTCTACTTCTCTTACTTGACATTCAAAAACCTTTTTGAGATCTTCCATGCTCTGAGACCAATCCACATTTTTCTTGAAGGGTTTGGATGTAGGAGCTTTGATTTTTTTTTTTTTATCTTCTTCTAAGAATGTGTTTTGATCTTCCTTGTCATTATAGTAACTTTCTACGGTCAGAATTTTTTTCTGTTGTATGATTATTTTCCCAGACTATTACTTAACTTTTAACACTTTGTTAAAGTAGGGATCTGCTTCTGGAGTAGAGGGCACACTGTCCCAAGCTTCAGGAGTTTTATGTAACTGTTTTCAGAGATACTTCTAGGGACCTGTAAAATTTCATTTCTTCCAAGGTGATATGATCTAGGGAGAGGTGTTTTCTCCTCTCCTGACCTGTCCTCTGGTCTGAGATTGACCACAAGCATTCTTTTCTGCCCTGGAGAGTTCCCCTCCTCCACTGTGGTCACAACCTCTGCTATGCTAGTGCTCCTCCTCACTCTGGAACTGATACCCAGGACTGTGACCATGATCCAAGTATGGGCAAAATGACAGAATCCTGCCTCAGTGTCAGCAAAGAGGCCCTTGCAATCTCTTTCTGATCAGTTGTCCAGCCCCCTTACCATTTGTGGGCTTAGGGAAGTAGTTGTTGCTGATTCAGTCATGCCTAAGGCCTGCTCCTTTTTTGCTGGGGCCAGGTCTGAGCTGCTGTGATCTGTTCTACACTGTGCTCCTCTCTCACCCTGGTGCACCAGACCTTTCCTGCTGATCTTTTAAGTCATCTTGGGCTGGAAAATTTTTCCACTTCATCTTTTTGTGGGTTTGGCTACTCTAGAATTTGTTTAGAGATATTATTTAAAGCTATTTTGATGGGTTTGGGGAAGAGCCCAGGTGAATCCTTGCCTTTACTCTACCATCTTGGCTCCACCTCTTCAGTCTTCCTTTCTTTATCTAGGTCTCAGTTAATCTTGGATGTCCTACAGGGCTTTGCCTGGATCCACTTTCCCCACTTTGTACTATTTCTCTTGGCTCCCATAGATTCAATTATCCTTTCTGTGGTTGATTCTCAAATCTACTTACCTAGCCCTAACCTCTCTGCTGCCCTCCAGCTTTACATCTCAAAGTGAGACACTTAGCACAGTGCCTGGCACATAGCAGGTGCTTAAAGTGTTTATTGACTGACCTTGACATTGAACCCGTCTCAGTCTCAGTTTTCTCATTTGGAAAATGGGGATAACAATAACACTTCCCTCTCAGAGTTGTAATGGCCATCAAATAAAATAAGCAAAATGCTTGGCAAACCTTATCCAGCTATGTAAACTTTAGCTATTACCAGACAGCTAGGTGGCCCACTGGATGGAACTCTGGCCTTATGAGTCAGGAAGTCCTGAGGCCCTATGTGGTCCCAGTCACTAAATCTCTGCCTAACTCAGTTTCTTTATCTATAAAATGATGTTAATAATAACACCTGCCTCCCAGGATGATAAGGACCAAAATGAGGTGACTTTCATAAAGTTATCTTGTAAACCTTAAACACTATATAGATGCTAGCTTTACCCACCTTCCTGATTCTTTTAACATTTTGTGCCTACTAGGATAGCACTTGGCCTGTCTGTATGTGAACTGCTCATTTCTCTTCCACTGGTCCACTTTTTTGGTCACCTATGTATGAAGAGTAAGAAACTTTGAGGCCAGAGAGACTAGGATTTTAATCCCATCTCTGACCCTTATAGTTGGGTGGCCATGGATAAGTCAGCTCTCCTCTGAACTTCAGCCTCTTTATCTGTTCAGTGGAGACAGTAATACCTGTAGTATCTACTTCATAGACTGTGGTAAGGATCAAATGAGCTAATGTATGCTAGGTACTCTACAGACCTGAAAGCACTTTATAAATGCCAGCTCTCATGGCACCTTTTCATTGCAGTGTATTTGCATCCACTTAGTATCTTTCCATTGCCCTTTGGATCTCCTGAAATGTTCATTCTTATGATCACGGATTGGAGACATATATCATTATGGGGAGAATATTGACAATAAAAATATTGGGTTTTGCTTAAGCTTGGGATAATTTACAATATAACAAAATGTCTCAAATATAGTCAGGGTTTATCGCCTTCTCTGACCAGTTCAGTTCTGGGTACAGCTCACCATATAGCTACAGTGAGTGTCTGTGTGTGTATATACACACACACACACACACATATACATATATATATATATATATATATATATATATATATGTAAATATATATGTATCTATACAAATCTTTATACATACACACATGTATATATATGTATATGTCTACATATATATACATGTATATTATATATACATATACATACATGCACATAAAGGAGAGAGAGAGAAAGAGAAAGAGAGAGAGAAAACTAACTGCTTTTGCATCTGTTTTGTTGTTATCTGGACAATAAGTGCTTTTCAAACACTGTCTTTTTTCCATTATAGGTCACCAGGGAGATCTGCTGAATAACCATGGATCTCACTGAATAGTCCTTGTTTTGCCCTAGACTCTTATACTATCCATACAATGTCATCTGTGAATAGGAACATCAATAGAACCTTGTTATCCATAGGAGAAATCTCTCTTTTCTATGGACTCTGTACAAGATACCATCTATGACACTAAGTAACATTTAAGATAACTATGTTGCCTTCTTTTATGCTTGATCCTTAGCAAGCAGATTGCTGAATAGGCTTCTCTCCATCATATCATCTATCCTGGGCTCTTATATGTTGTTAAATATGAATGAGAATCACCTCATTTGAGAAGAGCCTGAATTTAAGACTCTATTTTGTTTGGCTGAATCAAATGCCTTAAAAAAATTAATACAAAATGCAGGCAACCATAAACTTTTATAACCCTGTTTCTATCCCACAGTGGTATAGCTTTCCTGAGGGATAGCCTGTGACTTTTGTTTGTGTAAGTGAGATGACTCCTGATTGGTTGAGAGAACACTGAACCTTGGTGCTGTTTGAGTGAGAAGGAATTTGCTTCACTTTGTTGGAGAGAGTTTAAAAGAGATTAAGACAAGCAAAGCATGAACTTCTAAATGGTTAATGGGAGTCTATGTGGTCACAGACAGTAGGGAAACAGGCCACCATCAGTCCCTTGACTTCCAGGACTTGCAACCTCTAGGAATGGATTTCCCTTGGTGAGATTATTTCTTTCCTCCCTGGCTGAACTGATGTATTTTATCTTACTTCCAGTCATAGTCTTCCTTTGCTATAGTGTGCTTTTGGCCTATTCCAATCTGGTTAACTTCTTTGATTTCTATGTAGTGTTTTGCTTGAATAAATAGGTTTACTCAAGATCTATGATGGCTTTTTGTGTAATTAGCATTTGATGGGAAAGTGCTAAACTAGAGAGTGTAAATTAAGGATTCCTTTATTAACATCTTTCATTCTTAATCAAGACACATACCCTGAGATTAGCAATATTTGACCTGTGGCAGATAGATATAATTCTAACCCCTCTTGGAGATTAAAGGACAGTATACCTGGATCTTTCTTGCCCATCCCCCTACCTAGGGAACTGATAATCCCATCATAGCCCTGTTCAGACTATATATAAAGGGATATAGAGGTATGTCAAATCCCTAGATCATATCTGTCTGTGCCACCTGGGAGCAGTGCCAATACATTGAGCCATGAATGAGACAAACCCATATATACATCTTACATATAGGGACAGGCCCAATTCTCTATAATTCATTTGTTTGACTCTGAAGATGTGGTTCACTGTAGAAAATTATCTGTGAATGCTTTTCTATTTCCTTCTCATGTTTTCCTCAAGGATACCTTTGATACATGAATAGATACTCTCATAAAGATTTTTAAGGGGCTGAAACAACAGATGTGTGTTCACAATGGTTGATGAGTTTTTTGGCTGCCTTTTATTGCTTAAAAAATATTATTTGTGATCTTTCTATTCTGTTGGAATATTACCCTCTGCCATATTCCTGGACTGTCACCCTTTAGAGGGTAGAGATCATAGGATTATAGAATTATACCAGGAAAGGACATCTGAGGGTCATCAAGTCCATTGCCTCTCTTTCCTTCACCTCCTCCTTTCTTCTTTTCTTCTCTACTCTTCTGTTTAATCCCTTCCCCTCCTCTATTCTTGTAAACTCTCCTCTTCTTTTTTTCAATTAAGTCAACAATCATTTTCTAAGTTCCAATTATGTGTCAGGCACTCTGCTAAGTTGGAACAAACAAACATTTATTTCCTTCCCAACACCCCTCCCTCAATTTAAAAAGAAAAACAAAATCCCCTTATTTTGCAGATAAAAAAAAGTGAAGCCCAGGGAAGGGAAATCACTTATCCAAGTTCACATAGGTAATGAATGGCACAGCTGGTATTTTAATCCATCTTCTGCCTCCAGGTCCAGTGTTCTTAATATACCATACTTCCTTGTATCCCCAGCATTTACAGTATTAATTAACTTTATTGAATTACATTAAATACGGAAGAGGAACCAGAGCCTAGATTTAGAACTGGAAGGAATTGTAGAGGTTGTCCAGTCTAATGACCTCCTTTTACAGATGAAGAACGGGGGTCCTGAGAGGCTATGGCTTGTCTGAGGTCCCACAGGTAATCAGTTGCCAAGCTGGGATTTACATCCAGTTCCCGTGATTCCAAATTCAGCAATTTTTTTTCAATTTACTATGCCGCCTCTAAAAGGAATAATTATAATTATTCCATTTAGCTCAAGAGAGTATAAATTGAATAAATAGTCATAAATTTTAAGGAGGTTGGTTTCAGTTTAGTGGAAAGAAGAACACTCTAACAATTAATGCTATCTGGCTGAGTAAGCAGCAACATGTTCACAGACTTTTGGCCCTCTTGCATCAACTTTCTGCCTCCAACTCCACCACCTGGCCTTCTGTAATCATGATGGAACAGGCCATCTTCTCTGCCAAAGACTTCCTGGCCGGTGGACATTGTCACTGTTGTCTCTAAGGTGAGGTGGTTTCCATCAAGACAGTCAAGCTCCAGGTATAGCCTACAAGCAACAAATTGTTACAGATAAGCTGTGTAAAGGCACAATGGATTTGTATAGTTTGAGTTCCAAAGGAATAAGGGCTTCTGGCCAGTAACTTGGCAAATATCATTAGATATCCTGTCCAGGTCTTTAACTTTGCCTTTAAAGACAAATATAAGCAGGTGTTTTTGGAAGCAGTGGACAAACACACAATTTTGTAGGTAATTTTCTGGTAATCTTGCCTCTGGTGGTACATCTGGAGCCGCTTCTCTCTGCTTTGTCTACCCTTTGGATTTTGTGAGAACTTGCTGTCAGCTGATGCTGGGAAATCTGGCCCTGAGAGAAGATCCAAAGTCCTGGGAGACTGCCTTGTGAAAATCACCAAGTCTGATAGAATTCATGGCTTATATCAAGGTTTCAGTGTCTCAGTATAGGATATTATTACCTATAAAACAATCTACTTTAGAATCTATGATACAGCAAAAGATAGGCTGCCAGATCCTAGGAAAACTCATATTGTAATAAGTTGGCTGAATGATTGCACAAACAGTGACTGCTGTAAGGTGGTGAATGATGTAGTCTGGGTGCAAAGGAGCTGATATCATGTGTACTGGGACACGACTACTGGAGGAAGATTGCTAAAGATAAAGGTGGCAAAGCTTTGTTCAAGGTGTCTGGTCCAAAAGTTATAAAAGGCCTGGGTAGGTCTTTCATGTTTGTCCTGTATGATAAGTTGAAGAAAATAATCTGTGTAAAGTTGCAAATAGTGAGTAGAGCTCAAGTAGAATATTTAACCATACTTAGCATTTTGGACAATTGATCTTCAAGAAACCGCTATTCTCTTTTTATCTAGGCCAGATCATGTTTGTAGAGAAGTCAGAGAAAGCTCTTAGAAAAAGGGACTCATTTATTGTGGCTCATTATTTACACAATGGAACTGATAATGATTCAGTTTATTGATTCTATTGGTTTTGGGGAAAATAACAGTTACTGTGTGTCCAAGGCGGCAAATCAACTTAGACCATCTAGTTTAAATGATATTTTGTAGGACATAAATTTGTGTTTAAGTATTTATTTGGGACGGGGGGTGGTATTGGCTAGGCCCTGGAGGCAGGAGGACCTGAGTTCGAATCTGGTCTCAGACACTTAGTAGTTGTGTGACCCTGGACAAATCATGACCTTGTTTGCCTCAATGTCCTGATCTGTAAAATGAACTGGAGAAGGAAATGGTAAACTACTCCATTATCTTCGTCAAGAAAACCACAAATAGTACATGACTGACCGCCCCCCGCCCCCCAGTTAAAGAAGTCATGCCTCCCGTTTGTATTTAAGCACTATATACACTATTTTGCCTGACACTCACTAGCTGTGTGACCTTGGGCAAGTCACTTAACCCCAATTGCCTCATCCTGGCTCATCTCCAGTCATCCTGATGAGTATCTGGTCACTGGATTCAGATGGTTCTGGAGGAGAAGTGAGACTGGTGACATGTACAGCCCTCTCTCACTCAAAAAAAAACCCCAAAGTCAAGTGCAAGTCATGTCATTATTTCTCTGATGGCATGGTCTTCTTCGGCAATGAAGGACGAACACACATGCTATTCTGCACAGCTGACCAGTTGGCAGTTATGATGATCTGTGTTGGGCTTTCTGTTGTAAAACAGTAAATATACAGAACACTCTAAAAAAAAAAAAAGCCAAAACAAATAGTGCTACTCCCCCAAGTGGAATGGTCTGGCTATTTTTTGAAACAATGAGCTTTCTGTTTCTTAGTGGGGGCGTGGTATTGAAGCAAAGACAGATGACTTCTTGGTAGGAATGTTGTTGCATTGCTCTGGAGGTTAATTAAATGACCTCTAATGACTCTTTTCAACTTTAAGATTCTATGAGCCCAAGATTCTGTCACTGCCTGATCAATGGGAGGGTTTTTCCAGGAGTTTCCAACAATGACAATGGCCCTGTATTGAGTCATGAACATCCTCATTCATATCCTACTTTGTTAGATGTCTAAATTTGGGGGTGTTACCTGTGACTGTGGAATAACTAATTTGCTAATATGGGGATTATACCTATGACCCATGGGTCTTTTGTGCCTTTAAGCACTGAATTATCTCAGTCCAGGTGAAAAGGTGTCAGGGAGCAGTTGTGGATGTGTGCGAGGATGTGGACTTAGCAGTAGTGTATCCAAACATTAGTGCTCTAAAACCCCTGCTTCCTGATTCTGGCTGTCAGTCAGACTTCCACAAGTCAGGTTTTCTTTTTGTATAGCTCTCCTTTGCGGTTTGATATTTTAGTAAGCCTAATTCACTCATCACTTGAATGTAAAAAAACAAACCAACTCCTAAGCCAAGGAGGAACATTCCCCTTTATCTCTGACATCATTTGTACCATGGTTTAACCAACTGGTGACATTACAAGAGACTAGAAATTCTTTGAGCATAGTCAATCAGTCAGTCAAATACTTATTAAGCTCTCACATCATGATTAGCACTGTCCTATGTGTTGGGATACAAAAAGGCAAGAACACTGTTCCTCCCCTCAAGGAGTTTCCTTTCTATAGGGGAACACAAAAGTAAATACCAAATCTATACAGGGTGAATGGAAAAGAATCTCAAGGGGAAGACACTAACATTGAGGGGGCAGGGGAAATACTGTTTCCCCTACCCCTACTTTTTTAGACTTTGTATTCTGGTGCTCACCACCCATATTTTTTCTTATAGAGGCTCATGATGATGTGGTAGAGTGCTGAACTTACAGTTAAGAAGACCTGAGTTCAAATCCAGCTTTTAATTCTCATTAATTATGTGACCCTGGGCAAATCACTTATCCAGTTTTGCCTCGGTTTCCTCGCCTGTAAAATGGGGATAATAACAGCACCCACCTCCCAGTGTTGCTGTGATGAGCAAATGAGATAATATTTGTCAAAATCATTTAACACAGTGCCTGGTGCATAGTTTTACTCAGCCACATTCAACTCCTTGTGACTCCATGGTCTGAAGAAGGAAATGGCAAACCACTTCATTATCTTTGCCAAGAAAACCACTCTATTATCTTTGCCAAGAAAATCCCAAATACTGTCACAAAAATTGGTCATGACTGAAACAACTGAACAACAACAGTGAGACACAATTTCTGGGGTCCACACAGCAGGAATTCTGCTGCTGCCTCTGTTTATATGAGGCAATCCCCTAAGGCTTGAGGAGTCTAACCTTAGTGTAATCATGTCTTCCATGACTGGCTATGTGCAGAAAATTCAAAGGAGTTTCCTGACCCTTAGTAGCTCAGGTCATAACTGTCTTCGAGGATGTGAAGAGATTTATGGATTATTTTGTGATTCACTCTTTGTTATGGATACTGAACTTTGCTATGGATGAGGGAGAAAGATCAACAGAATTAAAGAGATGGAAGGGACTTGGACCATGCAACCCCTTCCATAATATCCCCAACAGGCTCTCATCTAGCCTTTGCTTGAGGATCTCCAAGGAGGGGGCATCTACCACCTCTTGAGATAGTATGTGCCACTTTTGGATAGCTCCAATTGTTTTTTTCTCAATTTACTGCTTCCTAACTTTATCTGGCTGATATTTACAGAACAAGATTGTTTCAGACTACATTGGTACAAAAAACTTGAAGGTTGTAAGGGTTATGAAATGCTGGAAATGTATGCCTCATAAAAATGGCTAGTGGTGTCTTCTCCTCTGGAGAGTTTTTTCTCAAAGGAAATCTGGGATGTTTTTGGATGTAGCCTTGCCAGGAGGCAAAGAAATGAATCAGAAAATCCTTCGATGGATCTCCTAGCCCTGAATTTCTCTGACAGACTAGAAAGATAGTCTAGAAGGAGGCATAGTGCTGGAATTAGCCTACTCCACAGCAGAGATTATCGCAAATCTCTAAGATCAGAGGATGGTAGATTTAGAGTTCATCTTCTAGTCTAACCCTCTTAATCAACAAATGAGGAAACTGAGACCAGAGATGACTTACTTACTCAAGCTAATACTGGTACAAAATAGCGGTGTGGTCAGCATTTGAATCCATTTTCTCTGACTTCAAATTTTTCTTCTCTGCTACACACTGCCTTGGTGAAGCTAAACCAGTCTCCATCAATTTTCAGAAATGTATTTTGATTAAAAAATATTTTTCCTCAGTGTGAGTATTTCTTCCACTGACACAGAGCTGAGCTTCTCCTTGCCTCAGTGTGAGGCTTTCTTGATCAAACTAATTAATGACCTGATGACCAGTAACCTTGTTGAACCTTTCTGACTTAAGAAGGAAACAAACATTTATTAAGCACCAACTATGTGTCAGACACTGTGTTTAGTTCTTTACAAATATTGTCTCTTTCGATTCTCACAATCTTGGGAAGTAGGACTCCAGGCTCAGTTTCTATCCATTATACCACCTAGTTGTAGACAAGTTAAGCTACCTGCTCCTTAATGATTGAGCCTAAAATTCTTTTGCCTGAATAAAACCTGCTGCAACTTATCTTTTACCTACTTATCCTTTGAGAACCCAGGGTCACTTCCACTCTTATTAGGAATCAAGATGGGGAGGCATGGTAAATAAGCAAATTGTCTAAAAGTGATCTGAAGTTTTTTTCCCCTGCCACAAGTTCAATAGGAATCAGTGATATGATAGGATAGGCACAATTCCTAATGAGATCTTAGGCTAAATCAAGACAGCAGAGCTTTAAGGAATATGGAGATGTTCTAGAAGAGAATTAGTCATCTCTGATCCCCACCAAATCCCAGTTTACCAGGTCTATCTGTACAAGAGCTTTCTCTTTGTCAAGAATGGCCTTTCTCTCCTACAGCCCAGGTTTTTATATTTTCCCTGTTCCCCTTTCCTGGAATTCTCTTCCCTCCTCATCTTCCCCTCCTGGCTTCCTTAACTTCTTCTGATTATCTACCTTCACTTTATCTTTTTTTTGTTTATAGTTATTAGCATGCCATCTCCCTAATTAGACCCTGAACTCCTTGAGAGCAGGGACTATTTTTCTTCATTTTTTCATTGATTTTGAACTTAAATACAGAAAAAAGGAGAACATTTCCATGTACATAGCACAATATATAGAGAGGATTCAACATAAAATCATAAATTTCCGTTTCAAACTATTTACTTAAAAAAGAAAAAGGCAGAGACTTTTGGCCTTTCTTTGTATCTCCAATACTTTGCAGTGCCTGATACTACCAAGTGCTTAATAGATGGTTATTGACTGAGTAGCAGTGGAATGGGGGGAGTGGTGTCAAGCTCTGGAGTTAGGAAAGGGGGCTATAGGAACTCAAGGAAATCCCAGATTCATCTACAAACCAACTGGACACTTTGGTTTTCCTTTTTTCAGAACTGACCAGCAGAGGGAGGGCACTCTAAAATAAGAACCTGACTTCCTGATACTGACTTGAAACCATTGACAGACAACTACACCAAGAGGAAATCCATCAGGCACCAAGTATTTACTCAACACATACATACAGAGTAGGCAGCCCTGTCCCAGGTGCTTCCCATTGTCTCTGACTAAGCAATGGGCAATTTAAATAGAAGACAACAGAAAAAAAACCAAGACTACAAAATGAGAAATTTGGACCAGAAGATGTTTATGGTCCATCTTCCAGTTTTGTTTCTGTGATCAATACCAAAATATAAAAGTTAGCAGGAAAAGCTGCTGAGGTCAATCCTCTAACAGTTCTGGCACTTCAGGGTGTCTTGTCTCATTGAGGGAAGTCTGGGCTCCCATAGGAAATTCTCCTCCACTCCAGAAACTGAAGATTTAGCAGACTCAATCAGGTGTACCTCTGCTGTTTCCAGGGTGATAATGAGACATTTTAAAGAAAAAGAAATCTCAGTCTACCTTAGAGACTTTTTCAGTTGAATCAGGAGAGGAGAGAGGAAAGATGTCCAGTGTTTTCTGCCATTCCTGTGTTAACTGGCTGACTGCGTTTTTGGAGGGATCATAGTATTTATAGCTTGAAGGAACTTTGGAGCTAGCCAACTAGAGTATAAGAATTCTACTCCCCTATTCCTGTTTGCTCTTATTTTAAAAAATCAGTTCAACAACATTTTTAAAGCATAAACTATGTGCAAAAGTTAGGAGGCAGCTAGATGGCACAGTAGATAGAGCCCTGGACTTGGAGTCAAGAAGACCTGAGTTCAAATCTACTCTCAGACACTTATTAGTTGTGTGACTGTGGGCAAGTCACTTAACTCCTGTTTGCCTTGGAGGCAGCTTGGTAGCTCATTTTAGAGTCAGGAAGATATGAGTTCAAATTTGGCTTCAGACACTCATTAACCCTGTGGCCTTGGGCAAGATATTTAACCCTGTTTGCCCCAGTTTCCTTGTCTGGAAAATGAGTTGGAGAAAGAAATGGCAAACCGCTCCAATATCTTTTCCAAGGAACCACCATGATGGGCTCAAAAAGGGTCAGATATGGCTGAACAACAACCACAAATGTGCAAAAGGGCCATGTTAGGTGCTGGGATACAAGGATGAAAAATGGTTCATATTCTGCCCTTAGGGAGCTTATATTCTACTGAATTCATATAAGAGTTGTACATAGATACCCATGAGGTAAACAAAGGAATAAGAGGTGGAAAAGGTGATTTCTGTACAAAATGTTCTAGAAAGGTTAAGGGTGGACAGTTGGACCAGAAAATGCTGTGTGGAAGAAGGAGCACCAGGGTTGTCTTGAAGAAAGAGGACAGGTGGAGATGAGAAGGAAATACCTTCCAGACCTGAGAGTGTCCAGTATAAATATACACAAGTGAGAGATAAGAAGTATAGTTAGAGTATATTGTGCAGAAATAAGAGCAATATGAAGTCAAGCTGGAAAGGTAGGGTGGAGGTGGATTATAGGGGATTCTGTCAGACAAAGTATTTTATTTAGGCAATAGAGAACCACTGACAATTTGGGAGCAGGAGAATGAACTGTTGAGACCTGTGCATTGGGAATATTATTTGGGCATCTGTAAGAAAAATGTAACGGAGAAGAAAATTGAAATAGGGAAAATGTTTAAGAATCTTTTATAATGGTCTGGGTAGCCCTTGGTGAAGGTCAGAACTTAGGTGGCAGCAGCATGAATAGAATAGGATAAATTCAGAAGAGGTTAGGGAAGTAAAATGATGGTTGTTCAGACATTTTTCAGTTGTATCTGACTTTTTATGACCCCATTTGGGGTTTTCTTGGCAGAGATACTAGAGTGGTTTCCCATTTCCTTTTCACTTTACAGAGGAGGAAACTGAGGCAAAGAGGGTTAAGTGATTTCTCCAAGGCCATATAGTTAGTAAATTTCTGAGATCAGATTTGAACTCAGGAAGATGAGTCTTCCTGACTCCAGGCCCAGTTCTCTATCCTGCCCCTCAAATGGATAGTCATTGGCAAGTGAGGATGAGGGTGGGCATTAAGAGATGAGGCCTAATCAAAGATGTCTCAAAAGTTTTGAACCTGAGTGACAAGGAGAATTGTGGAATCATTTTTAATGGGAAAGTTGGCATGAGGACCAGGTTTAAGGGGGAAAAGTTGGGGAGGGGAAAGATGAGTAATTGGGTCATAGATAGGTTGAGTTTCTATACCATCATACTGCCAGTCCCCCAGGCTCAAAACCTAGATGTCATCCTCAACTCTTCATTATCTCTCACCCCCCCCCCGCCCATATCTAACCTATTGCCAAGGCCTATTGATTTGACCTTTGCAACACCACTTGCATAGGCCCCTATTACCTCATACCTGGCCTCCTACAATAGCCTGCCAGTGGGTCTACCTGTCTCAAGTCTCTCCCAACTCTAATCCATTCTACATAGAGCCAATGAATCAATTTTCCTAAAAAACCAAACAAACAAACCCGCAGGTCTAATCACATCACCTCCCTTCTTAATAAACTTTGGTGGCTTTCTATTGCCTCCAGGAATAAATACAAAATGCTCTGTTTGGTATTCGAAGTCCTCCATTGACCTGTTCCTACTTTTCTAACACCTTACTCTCCCCTTCTATACTCTTTAATTGAGTGATATTGGCCTCCATGCTGTTCCAGGACATTCTAATCTTTCAGCTTCAGGCATTTTTTCTGGCTTGCCATGCCTGCAATGCTCTCCCTCTTCATCTCTACCTACTAACTTCCCTGGTTTCCTCTAGATCCCAACTAAAATCCCAAACTCTCTTAATTCTAGTGCCTTCCTTCTCTTAATTATTTCATGTTTACCTGTATGTAGCTTGTGTGTACATATTTATTGGCTTGTTGTCTTCCCCATTAGATTTTGAGCTCCATGAGTCTAGGGACTGTCTTTTGCCTCTTTTTGTATCTATAGTACCTAGGATAGTACCTGGCACACAGTGGGCACTTAATAAATGTTTATCAATTGACATATTCAGATGAAGATATCTGGCAAGCTGTTAGTATTGCAGAACTGGAGTTCAAAGGAGAGATGAAGGACATGAATATATAGATTTGGGAGTTATCTCCTAGATATATAAATTTCACCTGATTACTATAGTCCACATTGATTTTTCCTCTCTCTGGAGTAATAATGGAATTTATGAGACTTGGATGAGATCATCAAGGAAGAGAGTAGAGAGAGAGAGAAAAGAAGAAGGCTGGGATTAAGCCTTGGGTCATATCCACACTTGGGACAAAGAGGATGATGAAGAATATGAGACAGATGAGTCAGACTGGGAGGAGGGCAGCTAAGAGGCAGCCATAGCAAAGGAAATCAGGAGAGAAGAAAATTTCTGGAAGCAAGAAGGGATCAACGGTGTTAAATTTTGCTGGAGGCTCAAAAAAGATGAAGACAGAAAAGACTATTGGATCTAGCAGTTAATTAAACTTTGAGAGAGCCATTTCAGTGGACTGGTTCAGTCAGAAGCCAAAATCAAAGGGCTGATGACTGATAGCATGGTGAGGATGCTGAGGTACCAAGGATAGATAATTCTTTTTATAAGAAGCTGTATAGTAGATAGAGAGCTGAAACTTGTCAGGAAAACCTGAGTTCCAATGCTGCCTCATCTATTTATTAGCTGTGTAATTCTGGGTAAGTCCTCCCTGGACCTCTATTTCCTCATCTTTAAAACAGCAGATTGGACTCCAAAGGCTGTTTCAGCTCTAAATCTATGATCCTTTGAAAGGGGAGAGAGGTATAGGCTGATAAAGTGAATTGGTATCAGGATCATGTTAATATCTTTAAATCCCTTAAAACTGTCTTTTTCTCTTTTAAATAGTATTTTATTTTTTCCAATTGCATATAAAGACAAGTTTTAACATTCATTTTTTGTGAAATTTTGAGTTCCAATTTATCTTCTCTCCCTTCTCTCCCCCTCCCCAAGACAACAAGTAATCTGATATGGGTTATATATTGCAATTATGTAAACATATTTCCACATTATTCATGTTGTAAAAGAAGTGGAACAAAAGGAAAAAAAACCACAAACAAGATAAAGAAAGTGAAAACAGTATTTTTCAGTCTGTATTCAGACTCTATCATTTCTCTGGCAATGGATAGCGTTTTCCATTATGAGTCTTTTAGAATTGTCTTGGATCACCATATTGCTAGGAAGAGCTAAGTCTATCATAGTTGATCATTTGTACAAGTTACTGTTACTGTATATAACTGCTCTCCTCACTCAGCATCGGTTCATGCAAGTCTTCCTTGAAATCTGCTCATTTTTTTTTTATTCTGAACATAAGTAAAACAAGCATTTCCATAACAAAGTAGAAGAGAAAAAGAGAGGGTTGTACCTGAAACAGCAATCCATTGTGTACAATTTGCTTTCCTTTTAAATACAAAACCAAGTTATCATGCAACATTTTTTTCTTCTTCTCTACACCCTTCCCACCCTACAGATAGTTGTCATTAGACACAAATGTGTGTGTGCGTGTGTGCGTGTGTGTGCGTGCGTGTGTGCGTGTGTGTGTGTGTGTGTGTGTGTGTGTGTGGTTAGTTCTTTCTTCTGGATGCAAACAGTATCTTCCTTCACAGGATCTTTGGAGTCAATCCGGGTACAGAATATTTTTTATTTTGAGACTTCCACTTTTTCTTCTAGTTCTCCCCTCTAGAGACACACAGAGTAAATATGGCACCCCTTCATGGATATTATAACAGCTAGCATTCATATAGCTCTTTAAGATTTGTAAAGCACTTCCCTGCCTGATCCCACTTGATCCTTAAAACTATCCTGTGAAATAGATGCTACTATTATCTCCACGGCTCAGATAAGGAAGCTGAGGCTGAGAAAAATTAAGAGATTTGCTCAGGGATACATCGCTAGTAAGTATCTGAGGCAGTATTCAAACTCAGTTCCTCCTGACTCCAGGTCCAACACTTTATCCACTGCGCCAACTATATGAATATAATGTCTTGATTTTTCTAGTCTTTGAAACGGTAACCCGTTTCTCTTATAGAAAATATCTCCTATCACAAAACCATAATTCAGAAGGAGTACAAGGGTTATTACACCCCATTTCCATCAGTTGATCCTCTTGGCTTGGATTCCACAGAACAACGCACCCCTTCCCTCCCCCCACATCTCTCTCATCCACCACCTTTTCAGTTTTCTTTTGAGTTTTGTCTTCTCCCAATAGATGATAAGCTCTTTGAGCCGGAATTGTCTTTTTCTTATTTGTATCCCAGCACTTAGCACAATGGCCAGCACATAGTAGGTCCTTAATACAGGTTTACTGGATTGAAATTTCTTTTGCATTTTGAACAATCATCCATTTTAAATTATTTCATCTCTATGAGGACATTTTATTAGGCTCGCTGAAAACCTGTCAAATTATTACTACCCATTCCCACGAAATTCCTAGCTAGCCTGTATTAGAATGTAAGCAGATTTGAAGAGAGTCACCCCCTTTTCTTGGGTGAGACAACTAAGTACCATAGTGGCTAGAGTCCCTGACCTCGAGTTGACTCATCTTTGTGAGTTCAAATCTGGCCTCAGACACTCACTTGCTGTGTGACCCTGGGCAAGTTGCCTCAGTTTCCTCTGTATATGAGCTGGAGTTGGAATTGGAGAAATGAGTTGGAGAAAGAAATGGTAAACAACTCGGGTATCTTTGTCAAGAAAAACCCCAAGTGGGGTCATGAAGAGTCCAATATGACTCAAACAACTGAACCACAAGCAAGAAAGCCCTCTGTTACTCACCTGCTACCATCAGCTTAGCTTGGGTTGAAGCTGGAGGAACAGGGCTCTATGCCATACTTCTGGAGCCCTCCAGCTCTTTGTGGAGGAGTAATTTACTTTGGGCAGAGAACTATCTCTTCCAAAATGTGGCATCTGATCTACAGTGCCAATTCTATTTTCTCCAATAAAGAAGCATGTGAAAAAGCATGACCTGAAAAGCTGGATTCAGTTCAGACTACTCTATTTAGATTCTGACTCTAGCTGTGTGGCTCTAGCAGATTTTAAACAAGTCTTGTGAGGCAGATTCTGTCTAAGAAACTACCAAGGCAAATATTGCTACTTAGAAAAGAGATCAAATTAAATTTAAATGGTTTTCCAGTCACTTAACTGAGAACCAAGGGAGGACACTCATCTTGACTAATGAGTTTATGTGAAAGGGAGTTATTGGCAATATGCAAGCCCAGATGTGAGAGACTATCTACTCCAATGCTTCAACTCCAATAAAAGAGATTGGTTTAACACTCTGCATGGTTCTCTCTTAAACTGCCATGTCTTTCTCAAAAATCTTTTTTTTTTTCAGAATCTTGTTTGCCTGTGGCTTTCTACTAAAGAAATTTTGAGGAGGGTGGAAATTTTGTTGCCAGTGGGGAAGACAAATACTTCCTCCTTCAGAATGTAGACCAAACAATGCTGACAAGGTTTAGAGTTGGTAGAGCTGGTTTAGGTACGAAAGAATTCACTTAGACATTCTCTGTAGCCATTGGGAGTTTTACTGATGCAAAAGCAGTATGGGTATCCTAGCAAGAAAGCTAAGTAAGATACTGATATTTGGAGGAGTTATGCTTATATAGAGTTTTCAGAATGGTGATGTGGTTTCAGAGGTTTTTATGAAGGTTAAAGATAGGACAGAATGTCATGGGATGAGGGAGACGAAGGGAATTTTTTATGTTTTAAGGATTTAAGGACAGGACAGGAAGAAATAGGTTAAAAATTAAAGGACAAGGGGAACACAGGATAAGGGACTCAAAAGCAATTCTTTTGATACAAGTTCAAGATAAGGTGGGGAAGGACTTCAGGGCACCTTCAGGTTACAGAATAAACTAGGGGCTTCACAAAATCAACCCTTAATATTATTTTCAACCCTTAGGGTACTATTTGTATCTGCATCAAACGCTATTTTGGACTAACAAGTTCCAGAAAGGAGGAATTGGTGACCAGAATGGAAAGGATGGAAAATTTGGGAAGTGGATCCCTCCCCATCTTAAAATTTGGGGTAGAGGAGGGGATATCGGAGAAGAATCTGAGTTGACTTTTGGATTTAGGGAGAGTTGATTTCCAAGGCTTTAGAGAAAGGAAAAGTAGAATCCCATAGATGAAAATCCTATGAAAGAAGTTAACCCAGGAAGGAAGGCAAGCTCTCAAGACTGAAATTCTTTAGACCTGGAACAAAACAGTTCTGATGAGAACATAAAAAAAGGAATTATTTAAACACATCAAAAGCCTATTGGAATAGATTTTCCATTTGGTTCCTTGTCTCAAGTCTCTTCTTCCCTCAATCTGTCTTTCACATAGCTGTCAAAGTGATTTTCTTAAAACTCCTTTCTGCACCCCGCCCCAACCTGTCAAACTCCACTGACTTCCTATTACCTTCAAGGTCAAATATCATGTCTTTTGTTTGACACTTAAAGGTCTTCATAAGTACTCCTTTCTACTTTTCCAGTTTGCTTACATTTTAATCCCCTCCTCATATTCTATAATCCTAAAACAAGACATTTTTTCTCCTGCCTCTCTATGCCTTTGAACTGTCCTTTTCCAATACCTGGAATGTTCTCCTTTCTCTCTGTGACCTCATTTGGGATCATTTTACAGATGAGGAAACTGAGGTAAACAGGGGTAAGTGGCTTGCCCAGAATCATACAGTTAGTAAGTGTTTGAGGTCAGATTTGAATTCAGGTCCTCCTGACTCCAGGCCCAGAGCCCTAACCAGTGTTCTCTCTGCAGGGGACAGTTAGCTATGTTCAAATATTTGAAGAATGGTCTTGTGAAAGAGGTCTTTGATTTACTTTCTTTAGTCCCAGAGGGTAATGCCAAGAACAAAACAGTAAATGTAGGCTCATCAGGAAAAATCTGACAATTAGAGCTTCCCAGAAAGTGGAAGAGGACCCTTTGAGAAATGATGAATTTTCCCTCATTGAGAGTCCTCACTCAATTGAGAGTGGATGAACACTTGCCTTTTTCATTATAATGTGGATTCCTTTCAGGTATGGGTTAGACTAGGTCACTGCTGTCCTTCCAACTCTCCAATTCTATCATCCTATATAGCATTTGGTCCTAAGTTCCCCATCATTCAAGGTATTTAAAAAAGAGGCTTGATGAATATTCATAGAGATATTTTAGACAGAGAATATTCATGCATTAGGTAAGAGGGTGGACTAGATGTCTTCTGGAAAGGACCTAATCCTGCTCCTACACCTTGCAAGAAACACATCCTTTTCTCCCCAGGGAATCAGCATTTTCCAGAATTGATCTGAAAAGTCTGTCATATGTCCAAGGTATTTCTCTTTCACTCTTTTCTACATTTTTATTGCTTTCTAACTTGCTTCCTCAACCTGGCTTGTGGCATTCAGTCCTATGTAGACTTTTTTGTTCTCTGAGCTTGTTTGGCTCATTGATTTCAGGAACCAGGTACTCTTTAATCACTTAATTATGTAACTTTCACTATAACCCTAGCTCTTTGCTAACTTCTACAGTATCTTGGGGCTTAAATCTGTTACTTAATCTCATTTTCCATTTGCCACATCTCAGCTCCCTTGGCTTTAATCACAGGTATTTTTTGACAAGGCCGAAGAATACACAGATACAAAAGGGACTGCTAATTAGCTGTGTCCAAAAAAGAGAGATGTGGCAAAGTAGAGACGAGGGTAGGGAAGAGGTCTTGTAGCCAGGCACACCTAGATTCAAGATCTGTCTTTCACACACTTGTTGTGGGATCCACAATAAGTTACTCAACCTTGCAATGTCCTAAGTAAGTCTTTAAGACTGCCATTTGTCAGTGGCAGATAATGTGCCAACTGGCATTAGTAGGGGAATTTTCCCACCAGAAAATCCTTATACTGGTGAAACCGCAGATCTTATTTTAAAAAGTGGGGAGAAGCTGCTGTATTCCAGACTTGGCTGATACTTTATCTTTCTAACCTTAAGTTGCTCAATTCTAGCCTATCTCATGATTTTTTGCTACCTTATGACCCCCAAAGAGTTTCATGTTTATGGCACCAGAATCTATACATGTTGATTTGGGATAGAGCTACTCGGAATTTTCTTGTCTGTTTACAATCTCAATCTCAGTTTTAGCCCTTCAGGAAGCCTTCTGATTCCCAGAAAGCTTTTGCTGATGAGCCTCTCATTTCTATATTTAGTTAACTTGGTTTCTCTCTTTCCTGTGTCTGATGGGGCATAGGTCCACATATCATTAAAGTGTTTCTCTTCACTCAGAAAAAAGAATACTTTACACACTTCATGTCTAAAGTTCACAGAGTCAATCCATTTAATTACATTTTCAAACTCTGTACTGCAAAACACTCTTATATACCAGTTCCCTCCCCACATGTTAATTTACTTATTCTGGAACTGGGCTATTTTTTATTTTATTGTTGGCAAGTGCCATAATATTAGTATTGCTGAGGCAGTGACTCATGGCACGTAGACAAATGGAGTAGTGGGAAACTTAATGGGCTCTATTCCAAGGAGGGATACTATTTTAAAGAGGAGGAAGAATTTAAGGTAAAACACTCAAGATGTCTTAAAATCTATTTATGCCTTAAGTATCGATACTAGAATTTTTAATGCATGTAGTTCAAGGGAAGGTTTGTAGAGTCAAATAGAGAGGATGGGAGTTGGACTAGCTAATTAGCTCCAAGACTCTCTGATTCTCTAGATTAGAAGATAGTGAGAGTCAGATAGGCAGTTGAAGGTAGGAGCAGAAAGGAGAAATACAGACTTGGAACACCTTAGAGTGGTGGTGGAGAAAAGATAGATTTGTGGAATCTCCTTCCTTGGCAATCTGTAAAACTTGAGTAACTCTCTAGCTGAAACAATCAGACGTGATCTGCCTGGAGATAGTAGCAGAGACTGGATGTGTTTACGTGCTGCTAGTCAAGTTATAAGGTTAAAAATTCAGTCATTGAGGTCAGAGGGATGGCTTTTCCCGAAAGAGAAGGCTTTTGGGTGATAGGTAGATGATGGAAGTCCACCAAATAGAATGACTTAGAATTATACTTTATAGTTTCCTTGTTAGATAAGGATTTTCTTAATATGGCATTTTCATGACTTTTCCTATCAAGTCTATGTCAATATGAATTCTAATGTAATCTAGAAGTTTTTGATCTTCAAGGACAGAACTAGCTCTCTTAACTTGTTCAAAGTGTGGGAATTGCACTTAGGATTTAATTTCCTTAACTTGTGTCGCTGTGCTGTGAAGAATGTGAAACAGGAGAGGATGGAGACTCCTCCTAGAACTGGAAGGGACCTTTGAGATCATCTTATCCAACCTTACTTCTTTTTACAGATGAGGAAACTGAGAATCAGAAAGCTGGGAAGGAGGGGGTGGGAAAACCATGTCCAAAGTCACATGACAAATTAGTGCTAACCCCCCTCACCTCTCTCTTCTTTTCTGGCTTCAAAATCATGTAGTATTCTTTCAAAGTACATCCCTGAGATGTGATTTGTGATAGAATGGGGCAAATTGAGCAGTGCTGAATAGCCAGAGAGAGAAATCAAGGGGACAGGTTATTCAATTCCTTTTTTATATTCAAAGAGTCATCAACTCTTGTAGCACTGCTACTAATAAGAGGACTCCTCCTTATTTACAGTACAAATCCCTCAACTGTGAGCAGTCCCCCTAAATCTTCCAAGTGGTCACTTAGAACAAGGAATGGTGACTCTGAGCATGCTCCATGGGGAGGGGAAAGGGAACACTGGCTACACATACATCTCTGCATTCATTGCTCTATCAAGGGACATATAATCTTAGCAGTATGTTTAGTTTTCATTTCATTGCAGTCCAGCATCAGCTTGAATTTAAATGAACTATTGGTCTAATTTGGCCCAGCAGTTTCAAAATAACTAGAATAGTTCTTTTATGAAACTTACTCAGGAGAAAGTGGGAAAAAGACCCTAGGAAACTCATTTTGTCAGGCAACAGTTAGAATCCACTGCAGAACCAAATCCAACCCAATTCAGTTTACTGTAATAAGAAAACATCCATCCTATTAGTTTATCACTTAATCTCAATATCATCTGCTCTCTCAACTTTTTATTTTTCATGTGGTTTTTACCTTTCAATTGATTTCTTCCCAAAGGTAGCCTGTTAGGATTTCTTTCTTAGTCTTTTCCACTTTCATTCTTTCATTTTTTTCCTCTTAAAAAAAGCATTCATTTGTTTTCATTATTCATTAATTTTAACAAATATTCATTATTTCTTCCTCCCAAAACTCTCCCCTAGTGAACAACTTAAAACACACACATACACACACATCCCTAATAACAAATGTGCATAGTACAGTGAAACAAATTCCCACATCGGCCATATCCAAAAATACGTTTCATTCTGTATTTCAAGTCCATTGCCTCTTGAAGAAGTCGGCAGCACCTTTCGTCTTCAGCTACGGGGCTTTTGGTTTTCATTTACATCAGTTCTGAAGTTCTTTCTATAATATATTGGCATTGTATACATTGTCCTTATTCTGCTGACTTCACTCTGTGTCTATGTATAGAGAAACCTTCCAAGCATCCTTTGAAACTATTTCATAATTTTTTGTAACCCAATAATATTCCAATCCATTCATAAAACAAAATTTGTTCAGTCACCCCCCCCCATTGAGCATTCCTTTAATTTCTAATTTTGATTACTATAGAAAAAGCTACTATAAATATTTTTGGACATATATATATATATATATAGCCATAGATATAGATATATTTAAGGTCCTTTTCTTCTTTCTTTGATTGCTTTGGGGCATAGTATCTTTTTTGGGCACAGTTCCAGCTCTCTTTCCAGAATGACTTTACCAATTCCCAGTTCCACAATAGTGTAGTACTGTGGCTATTTCCTCATAACCCCCCTAACATTTGTAATTTTCTTCATTTTTTTGGTCAATTTGATGGGTGAAGGAGAAAATCATTGAGTTACTTTCATTTTCATTGCTCTAATTATTAATGATTTGGAACATTTTTTTATGTGGGTATTGATAGCTTGGATTTCTTTCTTTGAAAAATGTCTTTTCATCTCCTTTGATCATTTATCTGTTGGGGAATGCCTATTTCTTCCATTTATTACAATACTGCATTTGTCCCTTCCCACAGGGGTTAGTATAACTTGTACTCCATGACCAATCAAAAGGTGTCTGTCTCAAGTAGCCCCCATGAATCTTGGTAATTTAAAGGGTAAAAGGTTCTCAAAAATCACTTTATTAAAAAGTAATAATTATAGTGAGCTCTTAGAACATTATAAAATAAGGGAATTACTTATTTTTTAAATTATTTTTAGTCTGGACTTGTAATTTTATTGTAGAGACTTTTAAAAATGGAAATTCTCCATAGATACAGATTGAGAACTCTTCTGTAACTTATAGTCTTAGTAGATGGATTTGTAATAATTATGTTTTGAAAAATATTATTTGATATTGTAGTTATAGGATTACAATGTGGAGTCACTTAGGCTAAGTGGTCTTAATGACCATATATATATATATATATATATATGTATATATTACATATATATATATATAATAATAAAGCCTATACTTTTCCACTATCCTGACTTATTCTGACTCTACGTCAAACATAAATTATCATAGTTTTTGATTGGACCAAACTCCCTTTTAAGGATCCTTGATTAAAAATTTAGACCCTCACCCAATTTCTTTTTTTGTTACCTTTTATTTTACATCAACTAAATTATATATTTGTCCTTTATAAATAAAATGCTAAGAAAATTGAAACCACGCTTTGTTATTTAAAGTTATACTTCCAGATTATTTTCTTTTTACATGTTTAAGATGGAATGGTCCAGCGGCGTTGTCCACTGTCACAGATTTTAGTTCTACTCAGTGATATGGCACATCCTCCAAAATGAACTAATAAAACACAAAAAACATCTCCTACACATTAAAAATATGTGCATGATAAAGGTAATTTACATTGATAAATAAAGAATGTCATTTATTAAGACTGTTTCATAAAGAGGAAATTTAGGATCAGTAGCCTTAGTCAAGGTACACAGTTGGAAGGGATGAACACAACTGTCTCTAGGAGAGGACAAGATATAGACAGTCATGGATAAGGTATGTATGCATGCAGGCACAATTTAAAACTGCTCCATTGGTCTTTGTAGGGATATGAAACAGTTGGAATGAAATGCTGTGGTTTTCCCTTTCTTTAAAGAAAAGTCCATAGTCTTACTTCATTATCAAAAAAAATTGGCAAGGATTTCCAAATGTAAGCTTCACAATTTAAGTAAATGAAACACTAAACAAAATGCTTCATAAATCCCCGTCTTGTTTGGTTGTGCCTCCTGGACGCAAAAGCATTTTGTAAACAAAAGAGTGTTTCATACAAATTAAAATGTCATTTTGGTGAAGAACAAGACATTTCCACAGACTTTTAAAAAGTTTTAAAATGTTCAAATGGTCCTTGTAGCCAAAGCAATAGATGTTGGAGCATGGAGGGGCTCCAAGGCTTCTTTAGCAGTAAGTTCCTATTTTAAAGGGCTCAAGGTCTCTTCAGATTGATCGGCTTGCTGGTCAGTTCCTCTTGTAGAGCTGCATGGAAAGATTTCACTTTATTTCGAAGTTTAGTAAGAATGTCTATCTTTTGCTTAAGAATTACTTCAGGCTGTATAGCATATGAATCTACATCATAGTTTCCTTCTTCAGTTATTTCTAGGAGGGATTTTTCATCTTCTAACCGTCAAATAGCTTCCTGGAAGACTGCCCGGTGATCTTCTACAACTTGCTCTTCCATTTCTACCACATGAGAGACAGGTCCATGAAAAATTAATAAATGTGGAGAAACCTCCTCTTTATTTTGTTCACAAAAGAGTTTCAGGCCATCTCTTTGAGGTGAACTCCTACTCCCTACTGTGTTTCTAAATCATCAATTTGATTTGGAGGATGAGACATAAAAACATAGATAGCACCAACAGCAGCTGGATCTACAGTTAATTCTTTTATCCTATTTGCATATCTCAGTGTATCAAGAGTATTGTCACAAGATGCCATCCCTGGAGAGATGGTAGCTTTCATGCATGTGGGGGGATTTTCTCCTATGAATGGATCTTTTAGCACTTGAGGTAGTTTACTTGCTCTGAAGGGAGTATGAGATTTATTTCTATCTAAGGCTCTGATGCACTCCTTGAGTGCTAAAAGGCTTTGATTAATTTCAACACCTTCAAGCTGAGTTTGCCTATCTGCACTAGCAGTATCTGTTCCTCTTTTATTTCTGGGCAAACCAATGAGAAAATTTGCCGTGTAATTTTCCTTTCCTTCTAAGGATAATTTGAAAGACTGCATGGCTCCAAGATGAATATGCATTTGTAGATGTCTGAGCAGATGTTCTGCAACTATTGTCTATTTTACTGAACTTCAGGACATCTTCAACTCCCCCCATAACCCCCCCCCGTCCAGAATCCCACATTGTGAACTTGCTGTTCACTATCCTCTAATACTTTCAATTTTGTCTTCCTATTAAGCAAATGAAATACCTTTCCCCTATATATTTCGAAAAAGATTGCATATACTTGAAGTTCTAACTTCTTATAGTTTGGTTTCTTTAGCATTAAAAAGAGATCTGGAACTGCTAGCACATGTATCTCTTTAGAACAATCTTAGTTCTTTCCTTAAAAATCACTACCCATGGTGTGTTTTTCTACTGCCTATTTGACTATAAGCAAAACATGTGGCCGTTCTTTTGAATATGGTTTCTACTAATGGTCTAATTATAAAACTGATTATAAGCCATTTCATTAGGGACTGAGTCATCAAAGGCATAGCCAAAATGAAATGTTTGGCTTTCCAAGTGCCTTGTTAAGTTCACTTTTTTGCTTTGGTTAATGTACCATCACAATATATTTATTAGGGACTGTTATCACATCAAGTTCTTTCATTACTGTTTCTTTTTTGTTGAGTGGTTATTTCCTTACAAACACATATCCTGTGTTTGATGTGTTGATGTATTCATCGATTGTATCTGCTGCTATAAGTAGTCCATAATCCAAGATTCCTCTAAAGTCTCTGATCATATACATGATATTGTAATTTGGATTTATAGCATCAATGTCCCAGGCTCTTTTGTTCTTTAAATTCTTGTTGCTATAGCCTCCTTTTACTATGTTTTTCTTGAAGTCTCTCTACTTCCTTCACACAGTTGGATTTTCTACATGAAGAGAGTCTAAATTCCTTTTTTGCAGCTTGAATTGGAGATATATCTGAAACATTACCATTCTGTTGTGTAGCGGAAGCCTGTTCAGAAAATTGACTAGGCTGTGAACCATAGAAAAAAACACCCATTGATCCTTGCTGGTGGGTCATTCTTAATAGGGGCCACAGTCTGGAGGTGCTTCACAATTTTGTTTACATTGGCTGAAGGGGTAGGAGGAGGAGGTGTTTCTGGGCTAGCTTCTATTTCTTCACTAGGTACAAGGTCAGGGTTAAGTGAAAAGATGCTCTCTAAGTCAATCACTTTGCCTTTCTTTTGTATCTCTGTTTTCTATGCATTAGACTGTTACACTTTCATTATCTTCATTTAAAGATGTCATGGCTTGATGTATTCAACCTGCAGAATGAGAAGCATTGGCCTAGATGATCTTTAAGGGTCCCTCCAACTCCAACAATGACATTCTGTCATTCTTTGGGAGCTCTTAACAAGCCTAATCAGAAGACATCACACATATGTGACCAGCAACTTCTAATCTCCTATTACTCTTCTCTAAAACACTGGACACAGCATCACTGCGTTTGATCTTCATGGAAATTCTGATCTGGATCTTACAGAAATTGGCCGCTGTCTTCACCTCATTGGAAGAAAAGGCTGAGGGTGAAGTGACTGGAGTTAGGCTGGGAAGGGTAGGGGCGTGGAAGGGGGAGGAGAAGGAGAAGGAGAAAAAGAAGGAGGAGAAGGAGAAAGGAGGTATAGAGAGCAAAAGACATTAGGATGGTTGATGGCAGAAATGGTAGTGGCAGGAGCATGGAGGAAGAGACCCCTCACCCAATTTCTTGTCCTGATTAGGGAACTCCCAAGCTGGGTCTCATTCCCATAAGTGACCCTGGGGAGTTTTCCCATCACATCAGGGTCTGATTAGGGATACTCCCTCCCATTCTGGCATCAATTATCTGTTCTCAACCATTACCATCTTTAAAATGTACCGGCTCAGACCATCGTGCTGGGTGGGTACTCTCACCAAGATCATTGCCACTGTACACATCTCTCTTACATGAGTGACTTTGACCTTGCATGTCGTGATCTCTGCTTTGTTTTTGCATTGCCATAGAGTGTATATATCTCTGTGCGTTTCATTTTTATTTGCTTGTGCTGTGCTGCATAGTAATAAAAATACTTGTACTAGCTTCCTGAAGACCGATTTCCATAAATCCTTGAACTTGGTTCTTTGCTCTAACCTGAGTTGTGAGGCCAAATAAAGCAGAATTCTTAACTTTTTTTTTTTGGTCACAGACTCGTGTAGCAATCTGATGAAGTCTATAGATCCTTTCTTGGAATGGCACTTTTAAATAACTTAAGAAAATGTTAAATTTCAGTTAGAGGTTAGTGAAAATACATTTGTATTTTCTTCTATCCTTCCAAGTTCATGGACTTCCTGAAACCTATCTATGGATCTATAATGTTAATGTAAGATTGGTGGTTGTTGTTGTTGTTGGTGGTGGTGGTGGGGAAGAGTTAAAGATCTTCCCAGCCCATTAATAGGCCTCAGGAGAAGCAGATTAAGGGAAGCTTGATTAGGGGAGACTTTTAGGAAACCCACAGGTATTGTTTCTAATGAGGCACTAGTTCACCAGAGTCTTGCCCTCTGGCTCCAAAAAGTGTATATATAATCTTTGGAAGAAGGTTCATGTGCCAGATGAGGCTCTGGGTGGCCATTAAGAAGCTCTCCAGCTTTGAAATCCAGACGTTGGTGCTTCTCTCTCTGGTAACAATGCATGTATGTAATGATCCAGAGAGTTGGATCTGTCTGTTGATCTAGGATGTACATATAGCTTGTAGTCAGAGAGTTAGAAGCCCTGTCGGTTGGTCTTTATTTCTCTGCTTGTATTTTCTCTGTTGGTGAATGTAATTAAAGTAGATTGTCAACCCCACAAAAGTTGCTTTCCTTTTAGAAAAGCAGATCTAAGAATCCTGTACAGCAGGCTCTCCTGTGTATGCTGGGGTGCTTACTGCTACAGGATCCCATTTGCATGTGGGGGTTGGAGGGTGGAGCCGAGTGCTATGGCTCCCAGAAAAAGAAGCCCTGTTTTAGAGAGCTGTCAGGCTCTCTGAGCAGCTATGTGACTTGCCAAATGGTCACAAATACCAGAGGCCATATGTGATGCTAGTCCTTCCTGTTTCTAAGCCCAACTCTCTGGATGTTATACCATGCTACCTCTGAATAGGTGGTGTAGTAGATAGAGCACTGGACCTGGAGTCAGGAAGCTGTAGACCTGAATCCTTAGTCACTTACTAAATGTATGACTCTGGGAAAAGTCATTTAACCTTTTCCAGTCTCAGTTTCCTCATCTGGAAAATGATATAATAATAGCACTTGCCTCACAGGGTTGTTGTAAGGATCAAATTATTTCATATATTTGCATATTTCATATATATTCATATATTTCATATATGTATATTCATATATTTCTTATTTCATATATATTCCTATATTTCATATTTGCAAACCTTGAAGTTCTATAAAACATTATCTCTTGAAATTATTCAAACATTGAGTTAATGGTAGATGCTTATTTAGAATCATTAATTCATCTTATTGTAGTATTGTGGTATTAGTTTTTGTAGGGAAACTATAAAAAAAAGCCATGAGAGATGCCAAAGTGTAAGAGGTTGCCTTCAGAGAGTGTGTCTTCCCTTTCACCCAAGGACTGTAGACAAAGGCTGAGTGACCACTTGTAAGTTGTGTGGTAGAGGGAATTCCTACTCAGGTACAGATTGGGTTGGACAGCCTCAGATGTCTTGTCTTAGACTGTGAAATTTCCTTCTCTCATTTACTTTTTTCTTTCCTTCACAGAGCTGATTTTGTTTTTGGAAGGTACCCAGTACAGAAGATCATCATTATCCTGGGAGGCTATAGCCAAATCAACTGAGACTTATTGAATACCTATTATGTGTTCAAACTTGTGCCAAAGAAAGTAATATTAATATTAAGGCTTTAGATATGATTATTGCCTAGTATTTCTTAGGCACTTTCCATTTATGAATGGATTATCAAATCATTCCCTGTGTTAAGCCTAATGCTTTCCTCAGTGGTGCTAATAAATGTTGATTTAAGCTGTTGAACATTTTTAGTGTTTATTGTAGTATCTGAAAGATTTACAATTCTTCATTTATAGGTTTGGAAATGAAGGTACAGGGTAGTTAAATGGATGGCTAAAGATGACACAGCAAATCAGTGGCAAAGTATAAGAGCTCTATATGGAAGGTCCCAGCTCAAGGACTTATCGCACTCAAGTATTTATTGTCAGGAATGGACCAGCTGGCATCAACTGGGATGTATCCTGTGAATTCTCCTCCATGAGGGCAGAAAAAGGCAATGTTAGGCCCTGAAGGTGCTGTGAACACAGGGAAAATCCAAACATTGAAATCTAAAATAAAGATGTCTACTGTGGGCATGAACAGATGGGTTGTGACCTGCATTGTTGGAGAGAGCATTCATATCAACAGTATCAAAGATCCCTGGAAGTATTAGAATATTATAAAGATGTTGTAATTGAGCAAGCATTTGCTAAGGAGAGTTCAGGGTTGATAATAGAAAATACTGGCCAAGGATTATGCAAAGATGGGTCAGAAATATAATGGAGGTGGGAAGAGAATTAGGGAATCCTTATCAAAGTAGGCAAAAGTAGGCAGATTGGGGATGTCACCAGCATAATTCTTTTTTATTTATTGTCTGTAGACATGGCAGGTCAAAGATACTTCATACACCTACAATTTTAGTTGGGAGACAGTTCACTTCAGTCATTCAATTCTGACCTTTCTTTCCCAGGATTCTGTTTCCTTTTTTTACTATTTTTTAACAAAAAGAAATTTGGGAAATAATAACCCAGTTGTGTCTTTGTTCACCCACCTAGCATTTCAACCACACTTAGGCCTGCCCCTTGGAGTCAGTGGCTCATTATCCTGTTTCCCTTTGCCCGTCCTAGACTGCCTGATAAAGACAAGTTTCTCAGATTTTGGTTTGTGAGCTTCCTCTCCATGATAATACCAGCTCTCACTCTTGGAGATGTCAACATACATGTGGATGCTTCTAAAGCACATTGGCAAATATGTTTTTTTTATTGTTATCTGCTGTGAATTGTAGTTAGAGAAACCTTATTTATTCACAGGGATGTTAGAAAAGATACCCTTAATCATCCATAAATGCTATACCTCCACGATCTAGAATTCTTAAGTTTCTCTTTCTGTACACAATTGCTTGTCCTTCCATCTATCCTTCCGCCTTATTTCCTATAAACCTTTTCTTGTCCCTCATCATGACCTCTAGTTTCTCTACCTCTCTTTGCTTTCCTAGTCAATGAGCTCTGATCTCACTTTTTTTCTTTCTGGAATTTTGACCCTATAGTTTTTACAATTTTAATATATTTATTTTTCGATAAAGAAAAAAAAATTTCTTCAATTCCCCTTCCCACTGGGAAAAAATAGTCAGTCAACATTCATTTATTAAGCATGTGCCATGCACTGTGCTAAATACTGGGGATGTATATATACATATACATATGTATGTGTGTGTATACATATACATATATATAATATTTATATGTAAGGAGAGAGAGAGAGAGAGGTTCTCTGCCCTCAAGGAATTAATTCTCAGTCTAGTTAAAGTGAATATACAACAATATAAAGTAGTATGGAATCAATGCCAAATGTACAGACTGTAAGTGCTATAATTCATAGAAGGCAGTGATCCCTTTGGACCGGAGTCTTCTGGGAGGAATTGGGATCTAAATGCGAATATTAAAAATGGATAGAATTTAGACAGCTGAAGGGGAGGGAACAGCATGAGAAAAGGTGTGGAGGCAAGAAAGACATACTGAGAGAAAAGAGAATAGACTAGATTCATTTGAGTGGATAGTTTCTGTAGGAGAACATGATTATATAAGATTAGACAGGTAGGCTGAGGTCATATTGGAGCGAATTGTAAAAGTTTTATTAGGGATTTTAGAATTTATTCTGCAGACAAGAAGAAGATACTAAAAGTATTTGATCAGAGAAGTGATATAATGAAAGTGATAAAGAAAAGTCCATCTCTGATGTCTCAGCCCAGTGTGGAGATAATCTTGGATTCTCAAAGGCTGTGCTGGCACAGGCTAATCTCTCACAGGTCCTACCAAGTTGGAAAGCCTTCCAGTAAAAGCTGGGAGATGGATTGTTATAGAAGAATATGTCTAGTCCACACATACATCACCTAAAGGTTGGTTAAGAGGTGATGAAATTTTGGGCAACTCATGAAACCATCTTCTAAGGTGTGGAGGCTTTGTAATTTGTATCAACGGAGGGAGTGCCCACACTGATGAAGTAATGGGTGAAGAAAAATAATTGAAGAATTATGAATTGGAGGGAAAGAGAGAGAGAGAGAGAGATTTAGGCCAAAGCAAACTTCGTTTACTTCCTAGTTCTACCCGAAGTCAACCCTGGCAGGGCCATTTCCTACAAGGAAATGGTACAAAATGCTACAGTCACAGAGGTGAGCTCTCTTGGGATTAATAGGCTGTTAGGAGAACTCAATTTCCTATTTATAAAAGTGGCAAAGGGAAAATCTCCCTTTTGTGCTTCCAGGGGCACATTGTTGTGTCCTACAGAGCAAAGAAGGGAACAACCAATTTCCTTGATCCAAAGAGGATCACTGGGCTGATTCCAGAGGTTCATTTGTGGTATCCTACTATTTCTAGCTATTGCCACTATCTGGGTTAGGTTTGAGAACCTCGAATAAGGTAGAAACCCTTTGTCTGGCACAAATAAACTAGTGGGAACACTTTGCAAAAAGATGCTACATCAGTCATTTCCTTTGCTCAGGATCTGATGAGCTGCATTCTAGACTTGATTATCATTCAGATGGGTGAATGAGTGACCTACTTTCTCTATCAAATGAATTTAAGGTGAATAGAATGATTGAACACCACTAAGGAAATAGGCGGGTCTCTTGGCAGCCTAAGGCTCTCTCTTGCTAAATCATGAGAAAGCTATTTTAATCTAAGTCTATGGACCAAGAGTTTTGGACCTCTTTTGTGTCAAGGACCCATTTGTCAGGCTGGTGAAGCATATTGGCTCTTTCTCCAAATATGTTTAAATAATTGAAGCAAATGATAAATTTTAATTTGAAGTTAGTGAAAAAATGTATACATATGTGTGCATATATGCATATATATATATATATATATATATATATATATATATATAAAATGTGTGTATACATATATTAAGAACCCATGATATAGAAAGATTTCATTAAGAACCCCTGGTATAGATAGATTTGGCCTCCAACTCACTTAAAAGTATAATTTCCAACATGAGCTAGTGTGAGAGACATTTGAATATTTAAAACTGCTTAGGGAAGTTTGATTTGCCTTCCTCAGACAGGAACAATCCAGTTACCTCTTAGCTTCATTGGCATTCTTCAAGACTCAGCTCAAATCCAGCTTTCTATAGAGAATCTAGGAGAGAGACTTGGGATATGCCCATATGGTTGTGATCTCAGTGAGAATTAACAATTGGAAAGGGAAGGGGAAGAGGCAGGGAATAAGGATTTGTTTGGTACTCACTCGTGCCAAGCACTGTGCTTTACAAATATCTCATATACGTGAGATAGATAGGAGGAAAAGTAGGGGCAATAGAGTCATAAAAGTCTGGAGAAGATAATCAACAAAGCCAGATGCTGCAGAGGTTGAGAAGGCTGGGGATCAAAAAAAGACCATCAGATTTAGTAATTGAGTGATCATTAGTAACCTTGAAGAAAACAGTTTCAACTGAGTATCTTATTTTCTCTTTCTCTTTCTTCTCCTAGTCTTCCCACATTCTGGACCAGAACACTGCAATAAATGCATAGTTTAATTAAGAGGAAAGGACAACATGAAATCTCAGAATTTTTCTAGGGTAAGGCAATTAGAAATATAGAAAAGAAACTTGCTTCATCTCATATGAGATGGCTTTAAACTTCCTAGACTATCTTCTACAAAATTTCTTCCATGTGTAACTTGGCTATCCTGATTCTCTTCTTATGGAGGAATGGTGTAAGATAGTGTCCTGGCAACCTCCAACTTAGTTTTGGATCTGTTTCACTAGCATCTCTAGATGGGACTTGTTCATCATTCTTCCTATCTCAGGTTCACTTTCAGCCTATCAGGAAGCCTTGTGATGGCACAGAGGATTTCAGGAAGTAAAGTCACATAATAATACTATTTAATCCCTTAGCTACCTAGAAATCTACTTGCAGTTTCTCCCACTAAAGGATAAACAAGGAAATAGAGGTAAAGAGCACGTTTCTTATGACTTCACAGAATAATTCTGCCAGAAAATATAGGTCAGACTTAATGTACCCAAAAGACATCTAGATAAAGGAAAGGAGAGAATAGTGATAAATAATATTGTGGAGGTAATATCAATAAAATTTGGCAACTGATTGGATGGGGAGGGAGGAAAGCAAAAGATTTCTTCAAAACACCATCTGTGTCACAAGTCACTTAAACCAATCTTAGCTTCAATTTCCTTATTTGTAAAATGAGGGGGTTAGACTAGATGTCCATAAAGGTGATCTTCTAGCTCTAAATGAATAAATCTATGAGAATCCAAATACCTTTGAGCTGTTAGATTCTTGTTGAATAAATCTGTGAATACTGATAAACTGATGTGTTTGAGAATTGTTTGGATTCCCTTCCTTCTCCCAGAGGTGATAGGTTGCAATGAACCACCCCTGTCTATCACCTAGTTCTCTGTCATGACTCATAACAAGTGGTTAATCTGTGGTCATAGGACCAAAGGAAATGATAGGAACTTAGTTGTCTAGCACAGGGATTTGGATTCTTTATTTATTTTTTTGGTCCTCATTAGTACCATGGTTTTAGGTCCCAATTTTGTTTCAAGATACTAAATGGATATTCAAAAGAATTTACTATCTGGTTTCTTGTCTAAGAACCTCCTTGCTCATAAGTAGGTGTAGTTCAAGTACAGGTGAGGCTGTATCTACAAATGTTACACATGTATTTTTGGGGATATACAAATACATATACAACCATACAAGCAAAAAATCCAGACAGATATCACTCCTTTTCCCAACCACAGACAGTCAACCTCCCCACAAGCCATCTTCTTGGGGCCACTCACATTTTCCCTGTCCTACCCTGCTTAGAGTGCAAAGGGCCATTTGTTTGCATGGTGTACAAGTATTGTTAGAGTTTGACACTCTTGTGCTTCCTCTATAGTTTCTGTTCGACTTAAAGAAACAGCAGGAATTACATTTTGGGACATGTTTTGTTTTCTGTTTATTACATAACACTTGGAAATTCAGGAAAGACCGGTGAGCAGGGTAGGAAGTCAGAACCCTGTCTATCCAGCTCTGCATTTATCCAGCTCCTTTTGCAATGCTCCACAGAAGGACAGAGTCATGTTTAAAGGCAGTTTTCTTTGGGTCCTTTGAAATCTCTGATAACTTTCTATAATTATCCTTTGTGGAGTTAGCCTCTTTTACCCTGGCCCTGCTGCTTCCTGGTCTGAGTCTTGTAGGGGCTGCTTGGGCAATGGCTCCTTTTAAGCTAAGATTTCTCCCCTTGCAGGATTTGAGGCTGACCTCCAAGGTTCCAAAATCCCCACTTTAGCTAGACCCTCTAAAAATTTGTCAGACCAAGCAACATGGGGTCAAGAGAGGGGACCAGAAATTTCCAAGAACCATGTGTAGACAGTGATTTTCCCAGTTTAGTAAGGGTAATTATAGAAAATCCATGAGATCATTTCCCCTTTGCCTTCTGGACTTTCTCCCTATTTCCCTCCTAATCATATGAAGTTTTTTTTTTTCTGTCTGGCATATAGTAAGTACTTAATAAGTGCTTAATATCGTGTTGCCTAGACCAAGATACAAAAATTTTAGGTCAGGTGGTTTCAACTAATTTCCCTTGGTTTTCAATTTCCCCTACCATTTGGTTTTATTTTTTTTTCAGTCTGAGGATCACTTTCCTTGATGGAGAAGACAGTTATGGTACAGAAGACAGACTATTCACAGGACCTGAGCTCAAATCTCAGCTCTACCACTCACCATGTGACCTTAGGCAAATTGCCTCATCTCTGGGCCTCAGGTTGCTCATCTGGAAAAAATTAGAAATGTGACCAGATTAGGGGTGGGAAACCTGCATCTTCAAGGCCACATGTGACCTTCTAGGTCCTTAAGTGTAGCTCTTTCACTGAATCTAGACTTCACAGAACAAATCCCCTTAATAAAAAGGTATATTCTGTAGGACTTGAACTCAGTCAAAGGGCTGCCTCCAAGGACCTAGAAGAGCACTTGACTTTGAGGCTACAAGTTCCTCACCCCTAGACTACATAGTTTCTAAGATTTTTTCCAATTCTTGATCAGTGAGTTTAAGTCAGCAGTTCTACTTAATTGACATTTCCTCATTTACATCAATGTATTTATCCTTATATTGTTCCTCTTGTCTTTGAAACAGCTTATAAAAACCTCTTTTATTTCTAGCATTTTTCAGTGTCGTGGCTCATTGCGGATTTTAATTTTTCTAACTCTGATACTTACAAGTTTGTGTCGCTCTTTCACGATCTTGGGATCATAGGATTTTAGAGGGACCTTAGAGATTAACAAGACCAATTCCTTCATTTTACAAAGGAGGAAAATATGGCAGTTGGTGGTAAAGTTCATAAAGCCTGGAGTCAGAAAGATCTGCACTCAAATATGACCTCAAAGACATACTAGCTATGTGACTCTGGGCAAATCACTTGTTATCTGCCTCAGTTTTACTAACTGTAAAATTTGGGGGGAAAGATAGCACCTTCCTTTTAGAGTTGTAAAGGTAAAATGAGATAATATTTAGAAAGTGCTTTGCAAACCTGACAGCCATATACAAATGCTAGTTATTTTTATTACCACATAGCCCCAACAATGAAAATAATTTGCTCCAATTACACAATGGATGATCTAGGGTTTGGATCTTCTGATCTGAGATGTTCTGACTCTACTTCCAGTAACGATTAGGTAAAATAAGCAATCAACAAATATTAAGCAAGCACCTACTATGTTCCAGGAACTGTATAGAGCCACATCTCTCGTCTTTGATCACGTGTCCTTATTTCTATTCCTTTGGAAGTTCCTGTAAAAGATGAGTCCATTGGAGAACGCCTGTGTAGCAAGGTGTCACCCCTTTTTCTTTCTCATTAGCATGGGTCAACCGTGCTATCAGATATCTCTTTTTCTGTAAGGAGATAGAAGTCATCCAGATTGAGATTCTCCAGGTTGCCACTCCTGCTGCACTGAGCAAGACCCTCCTCTATGCCTCAGCTTTTCCATTATCATAGAAAGAGAGACAATACTCACACTACCACCAAATTATTGTGGGAATCAGATGAGATAATGTTTCTGAGAAAGCTTTGTAACTGTGAACAACACTTTAAATACTGCTTTAAGGTTTGCAAAGTGCTTTACTAATGTCTCATTTACTTTTCACAGCAAGGGAAGAGTAGGTGCTTTTATCAGTCCCAATTTTTATAGATGAGGAAATTGAGGCAGGCAGTAACTACTTGACTTGCCCAGGTTCACACAATTAGTAAGCATCTGAAGTCAGAAAATACATGTGAAAATGTTAAGTGCTAAGGTCTTGTGCTTCTCTGATCCTATCCATCCTTCATAACTTCTGCATCCCTTCCTTCCTGATTCCTTCCGTTTTAAGCTTCTATCTCTATATCGGACAAGTTAATATTTTGATCATTCTTCTTTAGACAACTAGGTGGTGCAATGGCCTAGAGTCAGATAGATGTGGGTTAAAATCCAGACTCAGAAACATACTAGTTGTATGTGCTCCTGGTAGGCAAGTGAATTAATGTCTCTGTCTGCCTCAGTCCTTGTGGGAAACAAAAAGAAGGAATTCTGTTTCCACAAGATTAAAACTCCTCCCAGCTTTAAGTGATAGCAGTTAATCAAAGTTCTGACCTAGCATGGTCAGGTACAAGGTCAGAAACTTGTGCACAGGCTTGACAGACTATTTGAGGGGAAGCCTATCAGAGAGGAGAACTTGAAATCATATGGTCAGAAGGCCTCATCTGGCTGATAGATGGTGTGTCGAGAAGTTCAAACTTGGAACAAAGTTGGTCTGAACAAATTGTAGCCTTCCTGTAGCACTTCCTAGGAGCTACTCATTCATTCAGATGGAATGAATGTAAAAATTAATAAAAATCCTTCCCTGATTTCACAAGTATTGTTCTTTGTTTAAGGTGAACATGTTTCTCATAGTCCAGAATTATAAAACGGAATACTAGTAGCAACCTGCAACCCTTATAGGATTGCTGTAAGGATCAGGTGATATTTGTAAAACTTCAGGAACAAAGTCGGCACTTAATAAAAATTTGTTTCCTTCCTTATGTTCCTTCTCTCTTTTCAGTGTCAAACTCACAGAGTTTGGTCTAAGAAAGACAAAAGAAATGACATGGTTTCCGCATTTTTACATCTCTCAGTTGAGCAGCTATGTTAGCATGGAAACTAATAATTTGTAATTGAAAGCCTCAAGTAGGTGTTCCCAAGTGGTACCAGTCAACTCTGATTGGTTAACATACTGGGAGGTGGGTAATATTAAAATGAGGGTCTTGACTTTATCCATTTCCATATCATTTGTCTTGATGTTAGGGAGAATCAACGTTTTCCCAGACCTGTCCAGGCAACACATTAAGCAGGAATACACCCATTGGTCCAGAATAAGGAGAATCTGGAAGAAGGGGGATAGGGAAAACTCTGAGTTTTAGGATAGTGATTATTAAGAAAAATCATTTTTCGCATTAGAAACCAACATACTTGGAAAAATTATGATTCTGGCATTGGCCTTTGTTACTTCTACGTGTCATGAGGCTTATCCGCTAATCTAAACATGTGTATTGTCTTCATCATCATCTCTGTCAACATTCTGAATTTGTTCAATTTGATAGAGAATGCTTAAGTAGTGACATCATCCCACTGGCATGGCTGCTTCCTCCACTATTGTTGATCACAACCCACCTCTGCCTCTGTATCCAGTGCTTTTTATGAATGCTTTTATGTAAATCATAGGCTTAGAGGATTTAGAGCTGGAAGAACCTGAAAAATGAACCATGGAAAGTAGGAAACACAGGGGACTGAGGAAATATCTAGGGTCACTTCCATGTTTCAACTTCCAGACTCTCCTTTGGGTTTTCCAGACCCATTTCAGCCACTCAAGAGCAAAAGGGAGAGAGAGAAATGACAGAAATGAGGGAGGAAGGGATAAGAAGGAAATGCATGTCAGAAAGTTATGCAGAGTATACCAGGGGAAAGGTCTCCATCTGTGGCCACAGTCCAAACAGCATGTTGTTAGCCATTTAGTGCAGGCAGAGGTGTTTTATGGAGAGTATTTGTAAATTCCTAAGACCAGGGACTTTGTCTCCATCTTCCTATCAAAGGAATTCAAGTTTGTTTCTGAGTACATCCACTTTAGATGCAGCTAGGTGGATAGAGAGGTGGACCCGCAGTCAGGACAGACCTGAGTTCAGATCTGACCTCAGATACTTCCTAGCAGCTCTGATGCCTTAATCTCTTGCAGAAGGAAATGGCAAAGCACTCCAATATCTTCATCAAGAAAATCCCATGAAAAGTACATTTTGTTTATTGGAAGAGAAAATAGAATCAAAATAATAGTTGAACAACTCTATCTACTCTCCACAGTTCCTCCTCCTTGTCCCATCTACCCTTAGCAGTAGCTCTAGTTTTCTCTTTTCCTTAACATTACTAAAACACCTGAGGCAGCCAGGTGGTGCAGTGGATAGAGCACCAGGGCAGCAGTCAGGAGGACCTGAGTTCAAATATCCCCTCAGACACTTGGCACTCACTAGCTGTGTGACCTTGGCAAGTCATTTAGCCTCAAGTGCCTCATCCTGGGTCATCTCCAGTCATCCTGATGAATATCTGGTCACTGGATTCAGAAGGCTCTGGAGGAGAAATGAGGCTGGTGATGTACACAGCCCTCCCTCCCAAAACAAAGTCAAGTGCAGGTCATGTCATCATTACTCTGATGGCATGGTCCTTCTTTGGCAACGAAGGACAAACACACACACTAAAACACCAGAAACCTTCTTTGCTGTCCTTAGCTTTCCTGCTAGATTTACCTCTTTCTTAGCATTAATTCCTTCTTTAAGGAAGAATGAAAGAATGAAAAAAGCAATTACTATGTGCTTACTCTATGCAAAACACTGTGCTAAGCACTAGGGCACAATCCCTGCTCTCAAGGAACTCACATTCTATTTGGGAAGACAACTCATATGGAAGATTTCAGCTGCAAGCCGTATCAAAAAGTCTCATGGTTCCTAGGGTGCAGCAGCAAAGTATATAGTAATGTTTCTTTTTTTAAAGCCATACTCATTGACAACATATCATTTTATGAGGTTGAGCCAAGGACCTGGACAGCAAGAATTTTCTTTTCTTAGCCTTCATTAGTTGTGGCCATAGCACCTATAGGAGAAATTGTCAGACTGCATCTCCTCAGGGGTCACTTCCCAGAATACATCTGTTGGCATTGGATTGGAAACGCTACCATACTCAAAGCTCTTGTGTTCAAGGTGCTAGGCTGTCTCCATAAGGGTCTAAGAGGATATGAGGTTAGAGACTGATTTGCCTGGTGCATGCTGCCTTTTCTCCTTCAGAGTGCCTTCTTCCTAGTCAGATTGGCTTGCCTGCCTTGTGGGTGGTAGTTGATTGGCAGTTTGAGGGGATAATTGGCCCTTTCTCTACAGAAGTTGCTTCCCTGGATGATGGATATGAGGGCAAAGCTGGAAGCAGGACTGAAGTTCTGTTGGATCACAGCAAACTTTTATATCAAAGCTCCATTCCTTCTATCTTGGTTCATTTTTTTTTTTAAGTCAAAGTTGATTGATGGATTCCCTCTGCATTAACTTTACTCTTTTCCTTTTCTTCTTTATCAGATTATTTATCTGTGTCTTCAGAACTCTGTTCTTGGGAGCTTTCCATTCTATTTGAGCTAGATTCCCTTTTAGACTTCCCCTATAGAATTTTAGTCTATGGGATCACATCTCTCCTTTCTGTGAATCCTTTACAATCTCTTCTTCCAAAATCTAGGGCATATAGGAGAGCTTGGCTAATTTTTCTTTCCTTTTCTATAATGGATTTGAAGGCAAAATGGTCTTTTTCACTCATTGTTTCCAATCTTTCTATTTTAGAAACTACCTTTCTCCTTGTTGGTCAGTTAGACCCAAGTTGTTAGTGTTCCTCATTGATTCCCTCATACTTTAAACATGAAATTATCATTAAGGCAAGTCAAGAAAAACTGCACCACTTTGGACAGAGGCAGAACTCCAGGAGATATTTAGTAATTAAATTCTGCTTGCCATCATTTTTATATCATGCCCCTTTGCCAGCCTTGCGATCAGTTTGAAAAAACCTTCATCTATTTCCTCTTTTCTAGGTAGCCTGTTGTATGTTCTAATAATGTCATCATTTTTGTTTCTGCCTCTGTTTATTCTCTACTTAAATGCTCTTTATTATTCTTTCCCTGGTTTCAAGATTAATAAGTAACATTTATATATGTTGCACACACACATACATATACATATGCAAACATACACGTGTATGTGTGTGTGTATACAGTTATGTCTTCCACATTACAGGGGTTACGGGAACCATTTGGAAAAATCTGCTTAAAAGTTTTTGGCCCTCCCTCTGTACCAAAGAAGTCTAAATTATTATGGTATTAAAAGATAAAAATATTTTGTTATTATGCAATACTATACATATATTTTATGCATTTCTGAGTTTCTCAACTTTTTCTGTGTTGTCTGCTGGACTTTGCATGTCATCTGTGGCTTCCCCAAACACCCTCAAAATTTCCATTTAATTTCTTATACTTGCTATGTGCCAAGCATGGTGTTTAGTGCTTTACAAATCTTATCTTATTTGATGTTCACAACCACCCTTGGAGGAAGGCTATTGTTATCCCCATTTTACAGATGAGGAAACAGTGGCAAATATAGATTAAGTGACTTTAGGATCACACAGTTAGGAAGTGTCTGAGGCTAGATTTGAACTCAGGTTTTCCTGACACCGGGCTGGAGGTTCTATCCATCTACCATCTAGCTGCCTCACTAGTATACCATCCTTCTATACCATGCCCTAACCTTCGTGTCCTCCATGTTTTTTCCTGCTTTTTATCTATTCTGTTTAATTTGAATAAGATATTCCCTTCTAGAGCTATATTCTTGTCATGGGTCTTATTTCCAAATCTCAGTGATGCCTAATGTCAAAATTGTCTCCCTTTATTAGGATCTCTGGTTCAAGGTGCCTGCCTTCCAATTGTATACTTATGTAAGGATATCTGAGCCTATGTGATTTCTTATTGACTCCTTCTTTGTTTTTGTTCTGTTGTGAATTTTTGGGAGTCTCTTTCATCTAGCCCTTCATCCAACATTTTGTCTTCTTTCTAAGGTATCTGGTTTGGTGAATATATGTCAGCAGTTTTCTTTCTCTCACTTCCTTCTCAGTTTAAAGATTTTTTATTAGCTTTGAAAGAATCAGGGTAATGTACACTTTGCTTCCTCTTCAACCCAGACGAGAGTAGGTTCCAATATTACCAGCTCTCCACCCTCACCTGCTTTCTTTTGTATATCTCTTCCTTTCACACCCCATTTTTATGAGATAATTGCTCCCTTTTACCTTTTCCTACCCAGTTTATTTTTTAGAATTACCTCATCATATACAACTTAATTCCAAGCTTTCTTTCAAACTACCTTAGTAATGGTAACAGTTTAAAGAATGCCAATAGCGATAATGATGACCACTTTCATATATCGTAAGTGAACCATTTGACCTTAATCAGTGCCTTATATTTGGTCTTTAATAATTTCCTTATATTTCTTCTGAATCTTTTATATTGAATTTTCCATTGAGTTCTTGTCTTTTTGTTGCAAATACTTGAAAGTCTTTTCAGTTCATCAAATATCCATTTTTTTCATTCAGATGTTACTCAGCTTTACTGGTTTAGTTATCTTGGATTCAAGTCCACCTCCTTTGCTCTTCGAAATATAATGTTCCAAGACCTATGGTCTTTTAGTGTAGAAGCTGCTAGGTCTTGTGACATCCTGATTATTTCCCCTCAGCATTTAATTATTTTTTCTTGTTGCTTGCAGTTTTTCTCTTTAACTTAGGGATTTTGAAACTTGGTTATGACATTCCTGTAAGTAGTCTTCCTAGGATCTTTTTCATGTGGTGATTGGTAGATTAATTCTATTTCTACTTTATCTTCTTGTTCTAGAACTTCAGTGTAATTTTCCTTAATAATTTCTTGTAATATTGTATCTATCCTTTTTCTGAGGCTAGAACTTCATTTTTATTATATTTTATATATTTTAAGTTAGGCTAAGTTATATTTTAAATCATGATCCATTCCATTCCCAGACACTATTTAAAAAATTTTTTTTCCAATTTAGAAAATATTTTAAAGTTTTGAGTTCCAATGTCTATCCTTCTCTCCCTCTTTCTCTTTCCCTTCTCCCTGAGATAGTAAGCAATCAGATACAAGTTGTACATGTGCAGTTATGTAAAACATTCCAAATTAGTCATTTTGTACAAGAAGATGAATAAAAGAAAGTGAAAAATAGCATGTCTCAGTCTGTATCCAATCAAAATATCCGTTCTTTCCCTGGAGGCTGATAGTATGCTTCATCATTAGTTCTTCGGAATCATCAGACAACATTTCTTACTTAGATATTTTCATCTTCAGAGCTAGAATTGGATTCAAATCCTGACTTTTCTACTTCCTTGTGTGATCTTGGGTAAACATCTTGCCTTTCTAGGTCTCAATTTCTCCATCTGTAAAATTGGTTTAGATGATCACTTAGGTTCCTCTTTAAATCCTATGATTCTTTGCACTGTTTCTTTCTGTTTCTTTCCATACCTGGTTATCTCTAGATCGTTTTGATATCCAAGATGCCTTTATTTATGAGAACTTGAGGTAAGAAATGTTATCTATGTACCAGCCCAGGAAAGTCTCCTCACAAGGACATTTTTCTCTTTTTTTCCAAAACTAGGAGCAGAGCTTCTTAACTTTTTTGTATGTTATGGACCCCCTTGGCTGCCTAGTAAAACCTATGAATACCTTCTCATAATAATTTTTTTAAATTTATAATTGAAGGAAATGATAAATTTCTTTTGAAGGTTAGTAGAAATGAAATATTTTTGCACCCAAGTGTGTGTAGTCCCTGATATTTCTCCAGAGTATGGATCCCAGATTAGGTATTCCAGACTTAGAGAGTAAGGAGTGGTACTTGATGGCAGTGATTGAGTAGGGGTTGGAGGAACCAGAGAATGGATGTTAGATAATCTCAGAGTAGAATGGGGTAGACAATCGAATGGTGCTGAGTGTGATTTCTTATTCCTTTTTTGGTGCTTTCCCACAAAGTTATGACACACTTTAGGAGCTCCCAAGGCACTGTGGTTAAGTGGAAAGAGCATTAGTTTCAGAGTCAGAGGGCATAACTTATATTTCAAGCTCTGATGCTTACTACTTTTATGACTTTGGTCAAACCCCTTTATCTACCTGGGTCTCTGTTTCCTTATTTGAAGACTGAATGGTCTGTAAAGTACTGTTCAGCTCTAAAAAATTTGTGGCAATAAAGTCTCATAGCTCTTGTCTGTAGGAGGAGAGATGTTATTTTCCCCCCACCCTTCTCTCTGTGCTTTTTCTACCTTTTGTATATGAAGGATCTTGATTAGTGACACCAAAATTATTATGCCTATTTTACAGGTAGAAAAACAATGAGATGGTACATGGTGAAATCACAGCTTGGAATCAGCTCTACCAGATTCCCTGCTCTCCACATTGTTTTCCCACATGTGCCATTGTCTCTCACTCCTTGGTACTTGGAGGAGGATCAAAGAAGGCTATCCTTTCCTTCATTACACTAAAAAGGGCAATTTCAGACTTCAAGTATCACTCAGTTTAGCCTTTCTACCTGGAATTTTTGTACAGATTTCAAAGACTAAACAGTGGGGAAACTACAAGAAAAACTACATTGTTGGAGGAGGCCAATCATCCAGGAAAATCCCCTCCTACATCATGGGGTAATAGATTTTGAACTGGGAGTCACTTTAAAGGTCTTTGAGTTCAGCCTCCTCACTGTACAGAAAAAAGAGAATGAGGGACAGAGGTGAAGGGGCACACCTTCATACAGGATAGAGATTTATACCCAAGTTCCCTGATTCTAAATCAAGCATTCTTTTCATTGTGTCCCACCACTTTCCCAGGGGTTTTGCAGCACCTAGACCTCCTTAGTAATCTATGAAAAAAATTTGAATTTAGAATTCATTAGAAAATACAGGGGGCAGCTTAGATGGTGCAGTGGATAAAATGTCATGTCCTGTAGTCAGGAAGACTCATCTTTCTCAGATCAAATCCAGCCTCACACACTTACTAGCTGTGTGATCCTAGGCAAGTCACTTCACATTGTTTGCCTCAGCTCCCTCATCTGTAAAGTGATTTAGAGAAGGAAATGGAAAATCATTTCAATATCCCTGCCAAGAAAACCACAAATGGGGTCACAAAGAGTTGGGCAGAGTTGAAAAAAGCAACTGAACAACGACAAAGAATATTCAGGCTAAGTAACTCCATGAGGATGAGCTGACAGACAGATCCAAAAATTTCAATAGAGTAGGGAGTTCCTGTTGAGGAGCTTTCTCTACTAATGTTGATATCATGGGGAGTTTTAACACACCTTCCCAGTAAAAGATCAAGAGGAGTTGAATCCTCCCTCCTTTATTTCCAACATCCCCTACTCTTCTTTTGCCTAGCCCAACATCAATGTTTACCCAACATCCTCCCTCCTTACTTGCCCTCACCTATTCTGCTTCTCCTCATTATGAAGAAAGAATTATTTAAGAAAATAAGAACAGGCTTAAAGAAGATTCACACAGGCCAATAAAAACCAAACAGCAGTGCCAAAGAAATTGCATTTAGAATTTTTAAAAATTATATTTTTTTCTTTTCCTAATTACAGGTAAAAACAATTTTTGACATTCATTTAAAAAAAATTTGAGTTCCAAATTTTCTCCCTCCCTTCCCACATCCCTCCGTGATATAGTAAGCATTTTGATATAGATTATACATGTGCAATCACACAAAACATTTCCATATTAGTCATGTTGCGAAGGAAAGTACAAACTAAAAAAAATCCACAAAAAAATAAAGTGGAAAATAGTATGCTTTGATCTGTATTCAGACTCAATCAATTCTTTCTCTGAAAGTGGATATCATTTTTCATCATGAGTCCTTTGGAATTGTCTTGGATCACTGAGTTGCTGAGAATAGCTAAGTCATTCACAGTTTATCAGTATACAGTATTGATGTTATTGTGTACTCATTGTCCTGGGTCTTCTCATTTCATTTTGCATCAGTTTGAGTAAGTCTTTCCAGATTTTTCTTGAAATCATCCTGCTTGTCATTTCTTATAACACAATTGTATTCCATTACAATCATATACCCCTTTATTTCTTAGCCAGTACCAAGTAGTTTTGATGATTGCTGTTTTATGATGAAATTTAAGATCTGGTATGGCCAGGCCACCTGCCTTAGCATTTCTTTTCATTAATTCCCTGGATATTCTGGATCTTTTGTTCTTCCAAGTGAATTTTGATATTATTATTTTTAGTTCTATAAATAATTTTTGATTATTTGATTGCTATGGCACTAAATAAGTAAATTACTTTAGGTAGAATTGTGATTTTTATTATATTAGCTTGGTCTACTCACAAGCAACTGATGTTTCTCCAGTTATTTATAACTGACTTTATTTGTGCAAAAAATGTTTTGCAATTGTGTTCATATAGTCGCTGGATTTGTTTTGGCAGGTAGACTCCCAAATATTTTTTATAATGTCTACAGTAACTTTAAATAGTATTTCTCTTTCTTTCTCTTGCTGTTGGGCTTTGTTAGTAATATGTAGAAATACTGATGACTTATGTGGGTTTATTTTATATCCTGCAACTTTGCTTAAGTGGTTTATTTTTTCAGGTAGTTTTTTACTTGATTCTCTATAATTCTCTAAGTATATCATCATATCATCTGCAAAGAGTGATAACTTAGTTTCTTTTTTGCCTATTCTAATTCCTTTAATTTCTTTTTCTTTTCTTATCGCTAAAGCTAACATTTCTAGTACCATATTGAATAACAGTGGTGCTAATGGACATCCTTTTTTCACTCCTAATCTTATTGGAAATATATCTAGCTTATCCTCAATATATAATGCTTACTTATAGTTTTAGGTAGATGTTACTTATCGTTTTAAGAAAGGCTCTATTTATTCCTCTGCTCTCTAATGTTTTTTAATAGGAATGGGAGTTGTATTTTGTCAAAAGCTTTTTCTGAATCTGTTGAGATAATTATGTGGTTTCTGTTAGGTTTGTTGTTGATATGATCAATTATGCTGATATTTTTCCTAATATTGAACCAGAGCTGCATTTCTGGTATAAATCTCACCTGATCAAAGTGTATTATTCTCGTGGTAAGTTGATATAATCTCTTTGCTAATATTTTATTTAAAACTTTTGCATCTATATTCATTAGGGAAATTGGTCTATAATTTTATTTCTCTATTTTGACTCTTCCTAGTTAGGTATCAGCATTATATTTGTATCACAAAAAGAATTTGGTAGGACTCCTTCTTTGCTAATTTTCCAAAATAGTATGTGAAGTCTTTGAATTAATTTTTAAAAAATATTTGATGAAATTTTCTTGTAAATACATTTGGCCCTGGAGACTTTTTCCCAGGGAGTTCATTGATGGCTTGTTCAATTTCTTTTTTTCTGAAATGGACTTATTTAAGTATTTTACTTCCTCTTCTGTTAATCTTGGCAATTTATATTTTTGTAAATATTCATCCATTTCATTAAGACTATCAAATTTATGGGCATAAAATTGGGCAAAATAATTCTTAATTTTTTAAAAATTTCCTCTTCACTGGTGATGAATTTACCATTTTCATTTTTATACTGATAGTTTGGTTTTCTTCTTTTTAGAAAAATCAAATTAACCAAAGGTTTATTGATTTTATTGTTTTTTTCCTATAAAATCAGCTCTTAGTTTTATTTATTAGTTCAATAGTTTTCCTAATTTCAATTTTATTAAGTTCTTCTTTGGTTTTCATTATTTCTAATTTGGCATTTAATTGAGATTTTTTAACTTGTTCTTTTTCTAGCTTTTTCAGTTACACATCCAATTCGTTGCACTCCCCTTCTCTCTATTCTATTCACGTAAACATTCAGAGATATAAAACTTCCCCTAAGAGTCACTTTCACTGCATCTTGTAAGTTTTAGTATGTTGTCTCATTATCATCATTCTCTTGAATGAAATTATTGATTGTTTCTATGATTTGTTGTTTGACTCAGTCTTTCGGATTAGATTATTTTCTTTTCAATTAGTTTTTGGTTTATCTTTCCATGGCCCTTTATCACATATAATTATTATTGCATCATGATCTGAAAAGAATGCATTGACTATTTCTGCCTTTCTCTACTGGATTGTGAAGTTTTATGCCATAGTACATGGTCAATTTTTGTATATGTGCCATGTACCACTGAGAAAAAGGTATATTCCTTACTGTCCTCATTCAATTTTCTCCAGAGATCTATCATATCTACCTTATCCAGAGTTCTATACACCTCCTTGACTTCTTTCTTATTTATTTTGAGGTTAGATTTATCAAGTTCAGAGAGAGGGAGGTTGAGGTTCCCCACTAGTATAGTTTTGCTCTCTATTTCTTCCTGAAATTCTCTTAACTTCTCATCTAGAATTTGGATGCTATACCACTTGGAGCATATATGTTTAGTAATGATATAGTGCCTTTTAGCAGGGTATAGTTTTCTTCCTTACTGCTTTTGATTAGATCTACTTTTGTTTTGTCTGCTTTTTTTCTTCTGCTGAAGCATAATATATTTTCTCTAGCCTTTTACCCTTAACCTGTGTGTATCCTGCTTCAAATGTGTTTCTTGTAAACAATATGTTGTAGGATTATGGTTTTTAATTCATTCTACTATCCACTTCTGTTTTATGGGAGAGTTCATTCCATTCATATTCACAGTTATGATTACTACCTGTGTCTTTCTATCCCATTTCACCCCCATTTATGCTTTTATTTCTCTCTTCTCCCTCTCCCTCCTGAAAAGAGTTTTGCTTTTAACCATTGCTTCCCTCAATCTTCCCTCCCTTCTACCAGCCCCCCTCCCTTTTTCTCCCTTATTCTTTACTATTTCTTCCCTCCCTTCTAAACATGCCCTCCTTTTTCTTTTCCCTTTTCCTTGCTATTGCCTGTAGGGCAAGTTAGTTTTTTGTACTTAACTGAGTATGTTATTCCCTCCTTGAACCTAATCCATTGAGAGTAAAGTTCAAGCAATGCTCATCTCCCTCCCTTCTTTCTCTCTACTAAAATGTTTTTGTGCCTCTTCATGTGATGTAATTTGCCCTTTTCTGCCTCCTTCTTTTCTCTTCTGCTGTTAACAATCCCTTTGCATCTCTTAATTAGTTTTTTTATCATCACATCAGTTAATTTATACCCACTGACTCTGTCTATGTAAATCCCTTTTAAATGGCATAATCACGATACACTTCTCAAGATTTGCAAATATCATCTTCCCATGCAGGGAACAAAACCATTTGCCCTTATTGAATAACATTTTTTCCCCTTTTCTCTTTTTCTGTTTACCTTTTTATGCTTCTCTTGAGTCTTGTATTTGAGGATAAAATTTTATATTGACCTCTGGTCTTTTCATCAGGAAGGTCTGGAATTCCATTATTTCATTGAATGTTCATCTCCTTGCCTAAAAAGCAATGCTCACTTTTGATGGATAGTTGATCCTTGGTTGTAATCTGAGCTCCTTTTCCTTACAGAATATCATATTCCAAGCCCTCTGATCTTTTAAAGTAGAAGCTGCAAGGTCCTGCATGATCCTCACTGTAGTCCCACAATTTTTGAATTGTTTCTTTCTGGCTACTTGCAGTATTTTTCCTAGACCTGAAAATTCTGGAATTTGGCTACAATATTCCTTGGTGTTTTCAATTTGGGATCTCTTTCAGGAAGTGATGTGGTGGATTATTTTGATGACTATTTTATCCTCAGGTTCTAGGATCTTGGGACAGTTTTCCTTGATGATTTCTTGGTAGATACTGTCCATGTTATTTTTTTCATCATGGCTTTCTGATAGACCAATAATTCTTAAATTATCTCCCCTGAATCTGTTTTCAAGGTCAGTTTTTTTCCAATGAGATATTTTACATCTTCTTCCATTTTTTCATTCTTTTGATTTTGTTTGACTGATTCTTGATGCCTCTTAGAGTCATTAGCTTCTACTTGACCAGTTTTAATTTTTAACAAATTGCTTTCTTCAGTTAGCTTTTGTACATCCTTTTCCACTTGACTAATTTTACTTCTTAGGGAGTTATTTTCTTCAGTGAATGTTTTTCCATTTTGTGAATTGTATTTTTAAAGGAATTGATCAGTTTTTCTTCTACCTCTTCAATTTGGCTTTTAAAATCCTTCTTGAGTTCTTCCAGCAGTGCTTTTTGGGCTTGAGATCAGTTCATATTCCCTTTAGAGGTTTCAGATGTGAGTATAGTGTCAGTACTGTCCTCCTCTGAATTCATATTTTGATCTTTCCTGTCCCCATAGTAAGAATCTATGGTCTTTGTTTTTCTAATTTGCTTTTTGCTCATTGTGATTGCCTTTTTCCTGGATTTTAAAGTCGATCTCCATTTCTAGGGCACAGGGTGTCTGTCCCACACTTCTTGTGCTGGAGGCTAATGTCCTGGTTACATGTTTTGTGTGCTGTGACTTCTGGTTCTGGTAGCTGGAAGCTATACAATGCTGCAACTTCCCTGGTACTGAGCTGGAGCTGGCTGACAACTTGTATTTTTATAAATTTGACTCAGCTCTCCATATATTTGAGACATGAGGCCTTTATCAGGGACACTTCCTATAAAATTCTTTTCTCCAATTTTCTATTTTCCTTCTAAACTTGGTTGGATTGCTTTTGTCTGTGCAAAACCTTTTAAATTTAATACAATAAAAATTACCTATTTTATATCTCACAATGTTATCTATCTTTTTTGTTTGATTATAAAGTCTTCCCTTCTCCATAGATCTAACAGGTTAACTATTCCTTGCTTTCCTAAATTGTATATGGTATCACCCTTTATGTCTAAATTATGTACCAATTTTGACCTTATCTTGGTATGTGGTGTAAGATGTTGGTCTATACCTAGCTTTTGCTATACTTTTTTCCAGTTTCCCCAGCAGTTCTTGTCAAATAGTGAGTCCTTGTCCCAAAATCTGAGGTCTTTGGGTTTATCAAGCACTAGATTACAACAGCAATTTTGTGTATTGTGTACCTAATCTATTCCACTGATCCACTACTCTGTTTCTTAGCCAGTACCAGATTGTTTTAATTATCATTTTATAATACAGTTTGAGATCTGGTTTGGTTAGACTACTTTCCTTCACATTTTTTTTTTCATTAATTCCCTTTATATTCTTGACCTTTTGTTCTTCCTTATGAATTTTGTTAGGGCTTTTTTTAGACCTATAAAATAATTTTTTTGGTAGTTTTATTGGTATGGCACTGAATAAGTAAATTAATTTAGGTAGAATTATAATTTTTAATTATATTATTTCTTTCCTTGTTAAGATCTGATTTTATTTGTGTGAAGGTTTTTTTTTGGTTTGTTTTTTTTTATGTAATTGTGTTTATATGGGTTTGTAATGGAAGGTAGAATTCCAAGTATTTTATATTGTTTACATTTATTTTAAATGGAATTTCTCTATTTCTTGCTACTGTACTTTGTTAGTAACATATAGAAAGCTGATGATTTATGTGGGTTTATTTTCTGTCCTACAACTTTTCAGAAGTTTCAGAAGTTAATTATTTCAATTAGCTTTTTATCTGATTCTCTAAGTATAGCTTAATATCATTTGCAAAGAGTGATAGGTTTAAGGGTCCCTCATTCAAAACAACCTAGCTCTGGCTATAGACAATGAATTGCTTTGCCTAGGACTAAAAAGAAAGAAAGAAAGAAAAACATGTTGCAGTATAAGCTCTTCCTTTTGAGAAGCTTATTAAAATTGTTAATAAAATCATAATAGCTTTCAGCCCCCATGCTAAGATAAAAATCTTGGCCATCTAGACAGGTGTGCAACTTTTTAGTCCTGGTAACAATTCTGTGTATTCAAGCTAGTACTATCATTCTCCTTCCTATTTTGTACTTTTTGGATGCAAGTAAAGATTCAAAAAAATAGTATTATTTTATCTTTATTTAAAGAAAGCTGACTTTTAGGGAAGCTAGATGGCTTAGAGGATAGAATCCTGGGATTGAGTCAAGAAGACAGTTGTTCAAATCTGACCTCAGTTACTTACTTGCTGGGCAAGTCACTTAACCCTGCTTGCCTCAGTTTCTTCATTTGTAAAATGAGTTGTAAACGGAAATGGGAAAATATTCCAGGATCTTTGTCAAGAAAACCCCAAACAGGTTGATCAAGACTCAGATATGACTGAAACTTTTAAAAATCAGTTTAATATTTCAGGTGGAAAGTAAATGGGGAGAAAGAGGAGAAAGGAGGCATTTCACCAGTCACCTGGATTCGTGGCCAGGGCAAAGGTCACCACACTCCCTTCTCAGCTCTCCTTTCAATAGATCAAGATACTGAGTGCTCTGGTGGATCCTGGGCATTCTAAGCACCATTCTCCTCTTTCTTTATTGCCTGTAATATACGCATCTGTGTTCTGTCTGCCACAGCAACTTCCTTTTTGGGTGTGGGGAGTGACAATTCGTTGTTTAAAATAAATTTGTGTTGATGTCTTTTTTTATGTTGTCAAAAATTTCTCCAGTATCCTTCCTTTTTCTCCTTCTAAAGAGCCAATATAACATCCAGCATAATAAATTTTTTTTTAAAGATAAAAGGAAAAGAGGGGAAAAAAATCAGCAAAACTGACCAATACCAAAATACACCACACTCATGGTCCATCCCCCTCTGTAAAGGAGTGGGGTGGGAGGTCATTTCTCATATCTCTTTGGAGCCTTTCTTGTTTTTGTATTTTTTGCAACATTTCCTTTTGATTTGGGGGGGATTTGTTCTTTCTGGTTACATTGTTATAATTATTGTGGATATTTTTTTCTTGTTCTGCTTAGATGAGTCTGCATTAGTTCACACAGATCTTTCTATGCTTCCCTGTATTCAAATAAACTTAATATATAGAAATATTTCACTATATTCATGTACCAAAATTTGTCTGGCAAATTTCCAATAAATAGACTCCTAGTTTGTTTCCAATTTTTTGTCATCACAGAAGTACTCCTATAAATATTTTGGTATATATGGGGACTTTCTTTTATCAGTCACTCCTTCGGGGTAGAGGTCTAGTAGAGGAATCCCTGAGTCAAAACTTATGGGCATTTTAGCCACTTAATTTGCATAATTCCACACTAACTTCCAAAATCATTGTACGACAGTTCCATCTACAAAGTGCTAGTGTGCCTACTTGTCAACCCTTCAGAGAGGTAGGTGGTACAGTTAACAGAGGGTTATTCCTGGAATCAAAGAAAACCTGAGTTCATATCCAGCCTTAGACGATTACTATGTGACCTTGGGCAATTCACATTCTCTCTATTGACTTCCGTTTTCTCAACTGTAAAATGGAAATAATAATGGTACCTACTTTGAAGAATTGTTCTGAGAAACAAATGAGATTATATTTGTGAAAGCACTTAGCAAAGTGCCTGGCTCATATTAGGAGATACATAAATGCTTATTAGCTCCATCTTCCTTTAAAAATTGACTATTGTCATTATTTTCAGGGTATAAGGTGAAACCTCAGATTGTTGTGGTTTTCACTTTCATATTATTAATGATTTGGAGACTTCTTTCAGATGGTTATTAATAGTTTGCATTTCTTCCTTTGAGAACTGTTTGTTCATATCCTTTCATCAATTATCTGTTAGGGAATGTTTTTGGTTTTATTTATATTAGCTAATTTTTATCTCTTTTATTTTTGAGATTCAGAGAGCAGGATCCTAACGTTCTTTTCTGGTGTCTCAAGATAATTTTATGGATATTGAAATTTCTAAGTCTGAGATTTCCTCCTGGTCTGAATCATGCTACTTACACATTCACAAACACACACACACACACACAGAGTGTCCTCATTATATGTAGTATACATTATACACACACACACACACACACACACACACACACACATATATATATATGTATGTATGTATGTATGTATGTATATACATATCCCAAGACCCACATTTATCTCTTTATCTATGTGGAAACGGATGATCCACTGGATAATAAGGAAGATACCATGTATATGTATGTGTGTAAGTGTGTGTGTGAGAATACATATACATATACATATATATATATATATATATATATATATCTACATTGATAGATAGATAGGAATTATGCACTGTCCACTGATAGTTCCTCCAGAAGAGGAACTTACTCTACTAATGCAGTTTAGCACATTATCCACCCCTTATATTTGTAGAGAGGTGCTTAGAATACTGAAAGGTTTAGTGATTGCTCATATGACCTATACATATGACTCTTGAACTCAGGTCTCACTGACTCTGAGGCCAACACTTTCCCCACTATATCATGCTTCTTTCATGTATAAGTATGTGCAGAATAAATAATAAAGATAATAAAAAATAGTTCAGTAAAAGATATTTTGGGAAGGAGGACATTAGCATTTGGTAGGGAGGGGAATCAGGAAAGGTGTCATATAGAAGGAGGTGCTTAAGCTGCATCTTGAGGAAAAAGAGGGATACTAGAAGGCAGAAATGAGGAGGGAGTGCATTCCAGACATAGTTGGCAGTCAAGGTAAAAGTATAGTTGTGGGAGATAGAGTGCTATGTTTGAGAAAGAGAGAAAGCTAGTCAGGCTAGGTCACAGAGTGTGGGAGGGAGAGTAATATTCTATCAGCCAGGAAAGATAGATAAGGACCAGGATGTGAAGGGCTTTACAGAGTTTACATTTTTATCCTCCAGGAAAGGAGTCACTGCAGGAATTACATGATGAGATATGGGCTTACAGAAAATATTTTGATAATAGTGTGTAGGGAGACTTGAGTGGTGAGATTTGAGTCAGGGAGATCAATTAGGAGCTTGTTGCAAAAAACCAGGTGAAAGGTGATGAGGGCCTGAACGAAGATGCTAGCTTTGTGATTTTGAATCAAGCCAACATACATACATACATACATACATACATACACACACACATATATGTACTGATAGTCAGTGACTTTAATATGAAGGTTGGCATAGGACTGGGTGGAGAAAAATACCTTGGAAGTCATAACTCAGGATTCAGAAATTTAAAAGCCCAAAGGCTGAATATTCAAAGGCCTATCTAACATGAATACTTCCTACTAGGAGAGATTCAGTAGGTGCTGGATATCTCAAGAAATGAAATTGATTGGGCAGAACCAAGATGTCAGAGTAGAAGGAAGTAATGAAGATGAGATTCCATTAACAACTCCTCTAAAATGGTTTATAAAATGTACCAAACTAACAAAGGCTATGAACAAACAGCTCTCAAAAGAATTGCAAAGTATTCACAACCCCATGAAAAGGTACTCAAACTCATTAGTAATAAAAGAAATGCAAATCAACCACTCTGAGCAATTCATTTGCAAGTCATGACATCACCTTTTCAATGTCATGGTTCTCTTCAAGAATGAAGGACAAATAGCAACAAGGTTTCATCTCACACCTTACAAAGTGGCAAAAATGATAAAAAATGGCAACAGTCAATAGTGAAGAGGTTGTAAGAAGATAGGCACACTAATTCATTGTTAGTGGAGCTGTAAAATGGTGTCAACATTTTGGAAAGCAATTTGTAATTATGCAAATAACTATATATCCACACCTTTGAACTGGAGACTCCATCATTGGGCTTATCCCAGGAAGTCATCAATAAGAAAAAAGTCCCCATATATTTATGGTAGCACTCTTACAATAGCTAAGAATTGGAAAGAAGGTAGATGCTTATTAATTGGGGAATGATTAAACAAATTCTGGTAAAAGAATGTAATGAAATAGTACTCCACAGTAAGAAATGATACATGTGGTGAATATAGAGAAGCTTGGAAAGATCTATGTGAACTGATGCAGAATGAAGTAAGCAGAGACAAGAAAATAATATATAGTGAGAAGTAACTAAACAATGTCAATGGAAAGGAATATAATATATCAAAAAGTATGGAAAGAAATATGACATCAAAAAATCAAAAGTAAATGTAACACAATTATAAAGATCAAGTGGAATGTAAATGAAAAGATATTAAAGACATTCCCAACCAATCTAATCCTTTGTAGAGGTGGGAGGTCCACAGGTGTGACCATTTCACATGTTTTCTGACTTAAGGTACCAACAGTCGTGTTTACTCTTTTTCCTCTCTAAAAAGAAAGTACTATTTGTCGTATAGGATGGCTCTCAGGGATTTGGAAAAGGAGGAATACATTGGATACTATAGAATTTAAAAGAGAGAAAATAGCAATAAAAATTATTTTTCAAATGCACCAGACCAATTCCTTCTGGATAAATCCAGAAAATGTCACAGTGAGTCTTTGTCTAGTCAAGGTCAGTATAGGGAGACAGACAGAGAAGTCTGAAAACACTTGAGATAGGGTTCTGGGTGGGCAGACCACTCCAGTACTGAGGGAGAGACTGTTCACCAGTACAGAATGAGGTCCTAGATTCATACTAGTGCACCCCTAGATCCATACCAGGTATGGCAATGGGAACAGGTGCCAACTGGCAGCTTTATCATATATTACTTAATTCTGAGCTGTAGATCTGAGGCAAGAGTGAGAAGAAGACTTGTGCACAGTCTGATGCTGTTTGGCAGTGGTGTTGCCTTTGTTTGGTAGGTAAAGCTTGGGTGGTATACCTAGAAAAGACAAAGTTCAAAGGCCAGCAGCAGCATAAGTGTGATTCAGAACCTAAGTTCAGCGTTGGGTCTCTAGTCTAGCCTACAGAGGAAATCCAAGGTGGGAAAGCCAGACCAAAGGGGAACCTATAATTCTGCCTCTCTGAGTCAACAATGTTTTTCAGCTGGCTAATAGTAACAGAGTTGAAAAGTAGTCTACTCTTGCTTAAATTCACACCCAGGTCAGAAATGTGAAGATAAGAGGGCAGCAATCAGATTTTCCTATGAATCAGACCCCTTTGGGAGCAATGAAAACTTGCAAATGCCAAACCTTTATTTGAAATCTCTAAATTATACAACACGCAATACCCCAAGAAAGCAGTAACAGAATTGCCCAGGCCTTTCCTTCATTTATGTGGTAGAGCCCAGGTTTGACATCAAGTGTGAAGTCAGGAACTAGGCTGGAAGAATTGGCAAACAAAAAAAGAACCCTGCAGTAAAGAGATCTTATGATGACAGAGACAGAGACACAAACACAGAAGGAATGACTCCAAAACACCAAGAAGCAAAGCCTTCAGCAAAAAATACAGCTTGGGCACAAATTTTACTAGAATTCCTAGAAGAAAAGAAGCATTAAAAATGCTTTATAAATGGAATTAGAATGCCAGAGGAGAAAAATGGAAAAGAAATGAGAGCCAGGGAAGAAAGAATTGGAAAGGGAATTAATTAATAGATTGGCACAAGAGGTATAGAACTTGTCCCAAATAACAAACTCTTTGAAAATTTGAATGGACCAAACAGAAGCCAATGACTTCATGAGGCAACTAGAAAAACTAAAACAAAGTCAAAAGGCTGAAAAATCTAAAAGGAAATGTAATGTATCTCATAGTAAAAACAATCAGATGAGAAGTGAAGCTACTGGAGGATAACAGATCTATTGCTGTCCTGGCATGCAGGGAATGACAAAAGACCAAGAGGAAGGCCTCTAGCACAGAGGGAGGGCTCTCTATAGAAGATTTGTGGGAGGCAAAATAAATAAAAAATACAATAAAACATAAATAATGTTGATATGAGTTTTTCTAAGTAAATGTGCAGTCTCAGGGATATTACTGTATGGTTTAGTGATTCTGCTTCCATTTGATTTTTGACACCATTCCATTAAAGTACTGGGGTGCACACTGCTTTAGAGCCAGTTATTTACATATATATATATATATATATTTTTTTTTTTTTGTCATTTTGTCTCATATAACAATACTATGAGATAGGCAGGGCAACACTTTATTCCTATTTTACAGATGAGGAAATTAAGATTCAGAGGAGTTAACTTACCGAAATTCATACAACTAGTAATCTGGAATTCCAATCCTGGTTTTCTAAAGTTCAATCATTTCCCTGCCACACCATGCTCTCTCATGATCTCCTATGCTGGATTAGTCCTTCTTAACCTTATGTATTCTCTATCATGACCCTGACCTCCTATTAGGCTGGCAGTTCTTTTGTCCTGTCGACCTGCAAGTTTGCTTAAAAGAGGCAAATGGGCTAGGTGGTATAAATTCATATTGTTTATTCCCTTAAAGCTGGCTAATACATGTATACATGTAGTCAAAATTTTAATTTTGACTGACTGATAAAAGAATGGCGTATACGTTTTAGAACAATCCAGCTCAAGATGTCTGTGTCCCCCAGATTTATGATCTCCATATGTGTTTAGCCATAGCATGAGAAAGGAATTTTCTCAGTTGAATTCATTGTAAATATAATAAGAGAGTTGACAAAGTGTTGAAAATACAACCCAGGATATATATCTTACCATTAACATGACATAATATAGTATATAACCATAAAATATTAAGATAAGAAAAGTCCCATTATTCAAGATAGTGTCTTGGGTTAAGGAGTCTCATCCTTAATGGTCATAAATAGAGGAAATGCTCTTACCTTCATCTGGACTTGTAATTGTTGACATAGGAAAAGTTGTTCTCTGGGTTCAGTCAGAGAACAAAGAAGGGCATGTCTGTTAGGCCAAGGTGGTCCTTCTGGTTGATTAATTCAGGCTTTGGCCCTTATTGGGCTTCAAATGATCTTTCAGGATTATCAGTCAGTTCACACCATGATTTTTTCTGTCCTGGAATGATCCTTCACTTCTCACTCTCCTTCCATCTCTATTCCACACCATATTTGGGTTCTGCCCCTAAGACCCCAAGCTCTGATAGGTGGATTTTGGCTTTATCTTTCAGAGGTGCCCCAGAAATTTCCTTCCCCTCCCCTTTTCAACATTCTTTCATATGTTGTCTTCCCCCATTAGAATGCAAGCTTCTTGTAGGCAGGCATGCTGGTATCACCAGGGATTAGCATAGTGTTTGTCACTTAAGCACCAAATGAATGTTTCTCTCTCTCCCTCTCTCTTTCTCTCTTCCTCCCCGCTCCCCCCCCCCCGTCCCCTCCATGTCCCCTCCACGTCCCCTCCACGCCCCTCCCCTCCATTTAGCCTTGGGTAGCTACTCCAGCCCTCACCTACATCATCCCTCTCTGAATTATCACCCTGAGGACACCACAGATATCACTTCATTTTCCCTCAAAATGTTTCATGTGTGTGATACCATGATGTTTAAAAGTCACTCCTTTATTCATTGCTCTCCATCTCAGGCAACATAGCTTATTTGGTATTTTCTTCTCCAATGGGCTTCTCCTTCACCTTCTCCTTACTGATGTATTCTCCCTCTTGTGGCAAATAGAGTAACTGCAGGAATTATGATATAGGGTTAGAACACGCCAAAGGGCAAATGGGGGTGTGGGTGTGACATGGGGGAGAGCGAATGATCCACTTGCCCCATGTTTGGTTTTCTGAGGAACATGGACAAAATGGAATGATTCCAGGTACTATTAAGATGAGTGGGAGATTTTGTGGGGCTTGGTGGAAGGAATTGTGAACGTTATTGGTGTGGAAAAAGAAGACATAGATGAGTGGTTCTATTTACAAGTATTTCAAAGGTTGACACTGAAAGAAAGCTTAAATTTATTATATTTGGTCCCATGGGGCAGACTGAGATGCAATGGTGGTCTGAATTTACTTTTCTGGGTCTTCAGTTGCAGTAGCTGCTGAGGAGGTGGGAGTTCTAACACCTGTGGAATTGATTGCCAGAGGGCAGCTAGGTGGTGCAGTAGATAGAGCACAAGACATGCTGTTAGGAGGACCAGAGTTCAAATCCAGACACTTGATGCTTACTAGTTGTGTGGTCCTGGGCAAGTCATTTAACCCTGATTGTCAAAAGAAGCAGTTGCCAGGCTCATTTTTACCAGGGCTGTTGCCCTAGATGATAGCTGTGGGGGCTAGCTGGAAGCCTAGCCAGTGGTATGGGCGGACACTGTTATTCTCTGAACTTCCAGGAATTGTTTTTGGACCTTGTATTGCTGAGAAGGGCTAAGTCTATCAAAGTCAGCCATTGCACACACTCAGCATCATTTCATGTAAGTCCTTCTAGAATTTTCTGAAGTCTGCTTGCTCATCATTTCTTATAGCACAATAGTATTCCATTTCATTCGTATACCACAACTTGTTCAACCATTCCCCAATGGATGGGCATCCTCTAAGAGCTAAATTTCTTTTTTGGAATTCTGGCTTCCCAAGTTTTCAGCCTTTCTAAATAAATACAGACTAAAATGCCATGAGTTTTAAAGTAGATTGAAATGAACAGTGTGAACTAGATCTTCCACAATGGATTGTTGGTCTATCAACTGAGATTAGACAGACAGTATTTGAAAGGGGAGAAGTTTCATGAAGAACCCGAAGCCAGATCCTTTTCCCCTTCACTTTAGTTCCAGGAAACATTGTCACTCACACTTGGTGCTTTTAATGGGGCTCTGGTAGTCTTTCTGAGACACCTGCTTACCACTTTCTGTCTTTCTGGCCCCAACCTCTGTCTGACTCATTAGAAGACCTGAAGAAGCCACGTATGCAACCGTTCCTTCCTTCTGTAATAAAATAACACCAAATGAGACAATGTAAACCTGAAGCCACTATATATCAATGGTCAGTTATATCATCATCCATTCATTCATCACATGATTGTGATACTATGTGAACACCGTGAAAATACTCTGAGAGATAAAAGGCATAATCTGTTCTTAAGGAGCTGACAGTTTAGTTGGAGTAGACTTGAGCTACTTTGTATTTATCTCTCTCCCTTACATCTACTCTGTATATACTTGTATGCATTCTTATCTCCCCCATCCCATTACAGTGTAAACTCCTAGAGAGTAGGGATGATTTCTTTCCTTTGCAGTAGATAGAGTGCTGGGCCCTTGAGTCAGAAAGATCTGAGTTAAAATCCAACTTCAGATATTTACTCGCTGTGTGATGCTGGCCAAGCCATCTCTGCTTGCCTCAGTTTCACTATCTGTGAAATAAAAATAATAATAGCATCTATCCTCCTCCCCCACTCCAGGTTGTTGTAAGGATGAAATGAGATAATAGTTGCAAAGTGTTCAATTATATTTATTGAGTCATTTTTATTTGTGTCTGAGTCTTCATGACTCCATTTGGGGTTTTCTTGGTAAAGATTTTATTTTATTTTTCTATTTTAAATAAATTTATTTAACTTTTTACATTCATTTTCACAAGATTTTGGGTTCCAAAATTTTCTCCCCATTTGT
>CM053771.1:151285760-151362948 GCA_028658325.1 Potorous gilbertii | reverse complement strand
CATAGATCTGCCCCGCTAGTGCTTGGGGTCTGGGATTCAAATGCTGCTCCCCAGCCTCAGCGCTTTTGGCGGCAGGCCTGACTGCTCTTCAATGGGAGCTTATCTGCTAGTTCTCAGGTGGGGGCAGGGCTGCCTCTCAGGCTCAGTTCCCTCAGGGGCTTTATACAGAGATCCTTTGTAGTGGAGCTGGGGTGGAGCTCCAGCCCACTCTGGGAGTCTCTGGCTGAGCTGCCTCTGCCTCTGGCCGAGCTGCCTCAGCCTCTGCCGCAGCGGCCGCTTCCCAGGGGGTCCGAGTCCCGGAGATCCCCTGCTCCCCTCTCAGCCCGTCTCTCTCACTGACCTGTGCGTCTGTGGGTGGAGGGACCTTCGCGGCCCCCGGAGATTCAAGTCCCTGATGGCTGCTGGGCTCTGCTCGCTCCTCTCAGTGCCGCATGGGCGGGGGAGGGGAGCGCTCGGCAGGACAGGACTCCGCTCCCCTCCAGGGTACCTTTGTGGTCGGTTTTTCAGGGCTCTCTGCAACGGAAATCTCCTTCACTGTGTTTCTGCGCGGCTTCCACTGTTCCAGAATTTGTCAGGAGTTCTTTTTACAGGAAATCTATGGGCTGTGGGTTCGGACCTAGCATAGGTGAGTCTTTCTACTCCGCCATCTTGGCTCTGCCCCCCTTGGTAAAGATTTTAGAGTGGTTTGCCGTTTCCTTCTCCAGCTCATTTTACAGATGAGGAAATTGAGGCAAACAGGCATAAGTGACTTTCCCAGGGTCACTCAGTGTCTGAAGTCAGATTTGAAATAAGGAAGATGAATCTTTCTGATTCCAGGCCCTGTACTCTGTCCATTGTGACACTTAGTTTCTCTTGACCGCCTATGGTAAGTGCTTAATAAAAGTTGACTATTTTTATTTTTATGGCAGCTAGGAGTCATGGTGGATGGAGTGCTGGGCCTGGAGTCAGGAAAACTCATCTTTGTGAGTTCAGATCTGGCTTCAGATACTAGGTTTAATCCTGGAAAAGTCAATTAATGCTGTGACTTTTAAAACTACTACTATTATTACTTGTATGCCTAGTGCTCAACACGTCATAAATACTTAATAATTGGTCATTGTTTGGTTGAGATATACACACTAAATGTCTAATAACTATCCAAGAATTAGGTGACAGCAAGAGGTAACAAATGAGTAGATCAGTCAGTAAGAGCAATGACTTCATTAGGAGTGGTGTTTGTGAGCTGCTGTGGTCAGAGAAAACTTCCTGAATGAAGACATTGTGGTTCACCTACTGATTGATGCCACCAAAGAGGAAATGTATACATATATAATTGTGTGTCAGCAGAAAGAGAAGCAACTGTGGTAATAGTGGATAGTATCTGTACCTGGAGTGCGATTCAGATCCTTCCTTTGGTATTTGTGAGCTGCGTGACCATGGACAGGTCAGATGTCTTCTCAGAGTCTCAGTTTCCTTATCTAAAAATCGCAATCATAAGACCGTTAGTACCCTTCTCTGAGAATTTGTTGTTCAGTCATTTTTTAGTCATATCTGACTCTTCCTGACCCCCATTTTCTTGGCAAAGATACTATAGAACTTTCCATTTCCTTCTCCAGCCCATTTTACAGATGAGGGAATTGAGGCAGACAGGGTTAAGTGACTTGCCCAGGGTCATATAGCTTATAAGTGTCTGAATCCAGATTTGAACTCAGGTCTTCCTGACTCCAGGTCTGGCATTCTATCCATGAGCTACCTAGTGGACCCTCTGAAAGTTATTAGGCTCAAATGAGATAATGTCTTTAAAACACTTTTCCAACGTTAAAGCATGTGTCAGCTACTGTTAATGCCAATTTGGAAAAAAGATCCAATGGTCTGTCAGCCTTCTTTCACCAGTGGTATACAAAAGTGAGAAAGAAATTAAATTATTCCATCTTGGACATTTCCCACTGCCTTTATATAGCTATTCGGGAGATGTTCCTAAAGTCTTAGTTCATTTTTAAGCTTTAATGGCTAACAATAGTTTAATAATGATATATTTTTAAATTAATTAGTTTAATTTTAGTTTTCAACATTTACTACCACAAATTTTTGAGTTTTCAGTTTTTTCCCCCTCCCCAGGACAGCATGCAATGTGATAATTACATTCTTATTATACATTCTTATTACATGTATTTTCACACTAGTCATGTGGTAAAGAAGAATTAGAATGAATGGGAGAAACCATGAGAAAGGAAGAAGCAAACAAAAAATCTCCCAGAGCAAATAGTATACTTCAATCTGCATAAAGGCTCCATAATTGTTTCTCTGGGATGTGGATAGCATTTTCCATCATGAGTCTTTTGGAGTAATCTTACCCTTGCATTGCTGAGAAGGGCTAAGTCTATCAAAGTCGATCATGGTACACTGGCTGTTATTATGTACAATGTTCTGGTTCTGCTCACTTCACTCAGCATCATTTCATATAAGTCTTTCCATGTTTTTCTGAATTCTGCCTGTTCATCATTTCTTATAGCACAATAGTATTCCATTACGTTCATATACCACAACTTGCTCAATCATTCCTCAATTGATGAACAATCCCTCAATTTCCAATTCTTTGCCACCACAAAAAGATCTGCTATAAATATTTCTGTACATGTGGGTCCTTTTCCCATTTGTATGCTCTCTTAGGGCACGCACATTTTTATAGCCCTTTGGGCATAATAATGACATGTTTTTAAGCTTCTACTTGCCGAAGCCAACCCCTCTGCATGCACAAGTGATTCCATTTCATTCTCTCTCCTCCTCCAGCAGGTAGCCCCCATCACTCTCATTCCCACTCTCTTACTTGTCTTCAATCTCTCTTTGTCTATTGATTGCTTTCCTACTGTGTACAAACTCATCCATGTCTCCTCCATCCTCTAAAAACAGTCACTTGATTCATCCATCCCTGATGATTAGTATCCCATATGTTCTTGCCTCTTTACAATCTAGCTTCCCACCTCATCATTCAATTGAAACTGCTCTCTCCAAAGTTATTAATGATCTCTTACCTGCCAAATATAGTGACCTTTTCTCAATCCCCATTTCCTTGACCTCTCTGCAGCCTTTGACAGTTTCCATCACTCTCTTCTCCTTGTTACTCTCTTATTTCTACATTTTCATAACATTACTTTCTCCTGGTTCTCCTCCCATCTACATAGTTCTTCCCATCCTTCTTTTCTTTATCCAAGTGCTTGCTACCCTGGGTGTCCTTTAGAGCTCTGTCCTGGGCTGTCTTTTTTTCATCCCCTGTTCCTTCCCCTATTCTCTTGGTGATCTTACCAACCTCCATGGATTTAATTGTCATCATCATGCTTATTTTTCTCATATCTACTTATCCAGACCTAATGTTTCTGCTGACTTTCAGTCTTTCATCTCCTGCTCCCTATTGGACATCTTGAACAGAATGTTCTATAGACATCTTTAAATGAACATATCTCAAACTGAATTCATTATCTACCCTCCCTCCTGCCTGCAACCCTCCTATTTTCCGAATTTCCCTATTACTATAGAGGGTACCATCAGCATCTCCTTCCTCTAGACTCGAAACCTAAAATGTCCTCACTCTCTCTTACCTCTAATATTCAATCTGTTGACAAGGCTGGTCAAATTTATTTTTATAACATCTCTCAGTTATGGCTTCTTCTTTCCTCTGTCACAGCCACCACTTTGGTACAGGACCTCTTTTCCTCAAAACTGTTACAATAGTATATACAAGACTGTTACAATAGACCACTGGTTGTTCTGCCTGTCATGACTCTTATTTCAGTCCATCCTTCACTCAGCTGCCAAAATGATCTATATAATGCTGGTAATTCCCTATCATCTCCAGTATCAAATATTAAACCCTCCATTTGGTGATCAAAGACCATTATAATCAGTCCCCTTCTTACCTGTCCAGTTTTCTCAAACCTTCCACTCTCCTTCCCTTCACTAATTCTTCATCCCAGTGACACTGGCCACCTCACTGTTGTTCCAACAAGATATTCCATCTGCGGACTGGGAATTTTCATTGGTTTTCATTTATGCCTGGAATATTCTTCCTCCTCATCTCTACCTTCTGCCTTCTCTGACCTCTTCCCTGACCCAACTAAAATCTCAAATTCTACAGGAAGCCTTTCTTAATTCCTCTTAATTCTAATGCCATCACTCTGTTGATTATTTCCAATTTGTCCTTTATACAGCTTGTTTGTACACAATTATTTTCATGTTGTCTCTTCCATTAGATTGTGAATTCCTCAAAGGCAGAGATTATAGTTTGCCTTTTTTTGCATTGCTAGTGCACAGTACTTTCCACATGGTCGGTGCTGAATAAATGATTATTGACTGACTAATGTCTTAATAAGCTTTCATAGCTTAAAACTGTACTAAGAACTTTGGAATCCCACATATACAAAGACTAAATGAGACACTAATTTGGGTCTATTAGAACTTGACTCTTGTAGCTCAAGTCAAATGCTTGAGGTCGGTTGTTGTTTTTTTTATTGTTTGTTCTCAAAGAGGACCATGACATCAGGGAAGTGATGCCATGACATGGATGTGAATTGGATTTAAGTGAGGTAGGACTGTGTAAGGTCATCAGCCTCACTTCCTCTTCTGGAGTCATCTGGGTCCAGTGGCAAGATATAGATCAGGACACCTGGAGATGACCCCAGATGCAGTGGGGGACCTTGGTCTTTTTAAGTTGAGGTCTTTAACAGGTCTCGGTTTGACTGAAGAGGCTGAGCCACAGGTGGGGAGAAGTTGGTTGCTTCACCATTGAATCTGCTTTTTGGCTATGGTGAAGCTCCAATTCCAGAGAGGTCTATAACTTACGCTCTTTTTGTCAGCTCAGAATTAGCGTTGGAAATATTTGTGGCCCACAGGAGGATGGGCTGATAATGGGAAGAGAGTTGAAGATGTGGCTACAGAAATGTTTTCTACTTTCCCTTGCTCCTGGTACAAGCACCTTCTCCATCATGGGCTGATCCCCACCCACTGGAGTTATCTCTGATATTTTCTAAGTCATACTCTGTCTTCATTTTTAAAGAGAATGAGAATTATGAAAGCCAGGACAACTTCTTCAAGGGATTGGAAGTGAACCTCCTATAAAGGCAGTAATACTGAACACATACTCAGATGCTGTCTGATTAGACAAAGTGAGCTTTGAGCCTGTTCAAATAGAAAAGGCAGGAGAGGGAACAGCAAGGAGCTTCTCAACTGAAAGTTTAAACCTATCTCTTCTTCTAACTTACTATGTAATCTTCAGTAAGTTTTCAAATTTGGAGAGAGTGCTCAGTTTCTTTGGCTCTAACAGGGGGATAATTCTCCAATTTCTGTTAGTTGATCTTATAGTTTATTAAATGACTAAAAGATACTTTTTCTGACTGTATAATTTAATTCTCCAAACTATTCAGCTACAAGTTTTCTGCAGTTTTTTCTTTTAGATGACAATACAATTGAGAATTCCATTGAGATCCTTATAACATGTGGAGAAATCTAGAGGAAAGCCTAAGCATGTTCAGTGGACCTCCTGTGAAGAACTTACTGGAGGACATGGATAACAGTCCCATAGAAAAAGAAGACATGGCTAGGGTTTAACTTAAACCTATGGTGGGAGAATACTCACATCAATGAAATCACAGTAGTAGCAACAGCAATAATTATAACTAGTATTTATGTAGTGCATTAAGGTTTGCAAAATTTTTTCAATTTTTATCTCATTTTGTCATCACAATAGACCTAAGTGAGCTATGATTATTCCCATTTTACATATGAGGAAACTGAGGCATATGGAGATTTAAGGGACTTGTCCAAGGTCACACTGGCTACTCTTCATTGTAACTATTCTCCACAGTATCTATCCTGGGGATACACACAGGCAGTTCTCCCTTCTCCATCCTTCTTATTTTAAAGCTTTTTTGATTGGATTGCATACCTAAGGAATTGATCTGTTGTGTTGGAAGTTGTAACTAGATGAGTGTAATGACAATTTTCAGTTGTAGGATTCTAGATTCCAACTTGGACTTTTTAGGAGAATTCCTGGCAGAAATGGTTAACTAGAGGTGCCATTTGTAAATATTTATGAATTTCATTATTCATAATTGCCACGGTCCCTACAAAAGCACATTCAGGATTTTATGAGTCTTTTCCTAAAGGAAGATGATTATGGCAGAAGAGGCAGAGACAGAACACAGAGAAATAAAAGGCAGTTACCTGGCACAGTGGATAGAGCACTGAGACTGGAGTCATGAAGACCTGGATTCTAATCTGACTTCAGACACTATGATCCAGGGAAAACCACTTAGCTTCTGTCTCAGTTTCCTCATCTATGAAATGGGGATGATAACTACATCTACCTCTTAGTGTTGTAAGGATCAAATGAGATAATATTTTTAAAATGCCTGGCATTTTTTTCAGCCCAGAGTTGGTGTTGGAAATAAACTTAATAAACACGTTTCCTTCCTTCCTTCCTTCCTTCCTTCCTTCCTTCCTAACTGTAACATCAACATTAACACTGGCCCAAGCTAAGAAACAGTAAATTATTACTTGCTTACTAGTACGCTGGGAAAAATGTTCTGAAGTCCTGCCACATGCAGTTTAGGTTAGGTTTTCCTTAAAAGTTATTCACCTCAAGTTTTAATTGGCTCAGTGAGCAAAGCCTTCTTGGTAAGCCCAGTCACAAAACTGAGACATGAAGCCATGGAGCTCTTCTCTCAGATTTCTGACCACATACCGGCAGCATAACCGAAACAGTGGTTAAGACAGGAGAGTCGCAAAGTTTGATTAAGATTCTATCCTCAATAAACATCTTTTTCTTGCTTTTAAAATCCATTCCTTGCTATGGCTAAATAACCCTCCTTTTCCTAACTGTCAGATAAACTGTGAGTGTCTCATTTCACTTTAGACTTGGATCTCAGCCAGAGACCAGCCTGCTCACCTCTGGCTTATTACAACTAGATTTAAAACATTTACACTTTGCAATATAATTTATTTTAAAGTGGAAGTAAATCAATAGATACATTTTCTATACTTTTAATTTATGAAACTTTGTTCATAGCAACACCGGAAGACCAACTACTAAACCCTACTTGGGGTTTATAGCCAGGTTGTGATCCATAATAGGTGGGAGCACCCAAAGGATGAAATGACATATCCCTGAAAGAGTAACATCAGAATTTACATATGCAAAGAAGAAGCAGAGAGAATTAGGATTGACAGAATCTCAGTTTATATATAAATTTTCCAAACTAATTTTTCTTGAAGATCACAGAAATGTTGCAGTTGTACTGTATTTGAAGTTCAACAAGGTCTTGGATTTCCTTGTAGATAAGATGAAGAAGAGGAACCGTGAATGGTTCTTGCGGTTTTCCCCTTTTGTTCTGATTCTTCTTTCATAACATGATTAATGTGGAAATATATTTAACATGATTGTACATGCATGATCTATATCAGATTGCTTGCTGTGTTAGGGAGGGGGAAGAGGAGAGGAGGGAGATAGATTTGGAACTCAAAATCTCATAAAAATGAATGTTGAGGACTATCTTTGGAAAAAATAAAATACTATAAAGTGGAAAAATTCTTTTTTAAAAATAAATGTGACCTGGATGATAATTTAGTTAAGTGATCTCCTGTATCTTACAAGTTTTGATTAATGAGTCATCATCAACCTGAAATGAGGTCTGAGTGGTATGTCATTGGACTTTAAACTGTTGAACATTTTTCTCATTAGTTTGGATGAAGATATAAATGACCCAAAAGAACTTTTGTTTTTGGTATCATAGTAACCAATATTTACCATATTAGAAATGAAAAAATTTTTGTATTATTGTAAAAATAGTTTTGACCTTGAGGCCCCATGGTGGTCTCAATGGCACAACCTGAGAACTGTTGGTTGAACTCAAGGTAAAAAAAATCAATTACATGCACACAAAGTGAAGCAGGCCTGATTAAACATCATTTTGTGTAAAACAATGTAATGGGTTTTGGTTGACTGTAAACTCAATATGAGTCAATAGTGTTGTGTGGAAGCCTAAAAGCATCCTCTTTTGTATTGTGTCTAGAACTTAGAAAGAGAGAGTCCTGTTGTACTCAGACCACACCTAGAGTAAGTACTCTGTTTAATTCTGGGAGTCCCACTTGAAGGACATTAATAAATTGTATTGTTTCCCAAGGAGGGTAAATAGGATGGTGAGAGGACTTTCAACAATGCCTTATGGGGATTAAATTAAGCAGGGGTGTAAAATGTAGAGAAGAAAAACTAAAAGGATGATAACTGCTTTCTTCAAAAAAAAAGATTATTATGTGGAAAGATTAATCTTATTCCATGTAGTTTTAGAGGGTAGGGCAATTAGAGCTGCCCACCAATGGGTTGGTTTGCTTCCTAAAGTAATGAGTACGTCATAGCTGAAAGTGTTCAAATAGAAACTGGGTGAGTGAGTATCTGTCAGGGGTGTTTTAATGGGGATTCAGTCACTAAGAGAGAGATTGGATTAGATGATCTCTACAATCCCTTCAATTTTGAAGACTCTATAATAGTCTTCTCTGTCTTTCTTGCATTTAAAACCAGCTGTGGTTAGTATTTTAAATAGGGAAAATTTGCTTCCTCTCCCTCTTTTGGTAGCATTATTTTTTCCCAGGCATTCTGTGCCCTGACCATGCTCTCCCACTCATGATTTTATTTCACATTGTTATTACTATTTTTGTCATAGAAACTTATTATCTTTCCCCCTAAACACTCCCTGCCTCCTACCTGCCATAATACAGGAAAGGGCAAAACCATTCTCAATCCTTCCGGCTCACAACGTAGGAGTTATCCTAGATTTTTCACTCTCTCTCCTTTCCTCCCATCTCCCATATTCAAACTATTGCCAAAGCCTACCAATTTCACCTTTGCAACATCTCTCAAATGTGCCCCCTTTCCTCTTCTGACACTGTCATTACTCTAGTACAGGGCCCCAACACCTCATGCTTTGGCTATTGCAATAGCCTGATGGTACATCTGCCTGCTTCAAGGCTCTCCCCACTTCAATCCATTTTTCAACCAGCCACTAAGGTGATTTTCCAAGAACATAGGTCTAATTATGTCACCCACTCCTGCACCCCACATTCCCACTTAATATTAACTTCAGTGGTTTCCTAGTGCTTCCAGGAGCAAACACAAAATGCTCTGTTGGACATTCAAAGTCTTTCATAACTTACCATCCTCACTTTCTGGTCTTATACCTTACTCCTCAATACATACTCTTAGATCTGGAGATATTGTCCTCCTGGCTGTTCCATGAACAAGACACTTAATCTCTTGACTCTGGGCATTTTCTTTGGCTGTTTCCCATTCCTGGAATGCTCTCTCTCTCCTCATCTCCAACTACTGACCACCCTAGCTTCCTTTAAGTGTGACTACAATCCTACCTTCTACAGAAACCCTTCCCTAATCTCTCTTAATTCTAGTGCTTATTTCCTATTTATCTTGCTTGCTTTGTAAATATCTGTTTACATGTTGTCTCCCTCATTACATAGATCAGTCGTGTAATCTTATAACACACATTTAATATACTAATCATGTAGATTTTGGAACTGATCTTAACATACAACCTATACACAATACAGTTAATTTCTCACAAAGAGAAAAAAAAAGGTATCTCTGCTCCTTGAGGACAGGGATTGTCTTTTGATTCTTTTGTATTCCCAGCGTTTAGCACAGTGCCTGGCACACAGCAGGGGTCTAGTAAATGTTGATTGATAGGAAAACTCTGTATTAAGACAAGGAGAAATGGTGATCTCCATTGAAGAAATGAATATCCTTATAGCTCTGTCAAGTCTGAAATGCACTTCCCTTCATTACTGAGATGTACAATTCTTAGTTTCCTTTAAGGTACAGGATCACTCCCCTCTCCAAAAGGAGACTTGACTGATTTTCTCTGTTTTTTAGCACTCTCTCCCTTTTAAAATTACTTTGCATTACTTTACTGATATACATGTTGTATCTTCCCAAGAGAATGTAAACTTCTTGAGAGCAGGGATTATTTTGTCACTATATCACCATGCTTTACCGCTGTGCTAGATATTTAATAAACATTTATTGAATTGAATTATGGAGACAAAATCTAAGATCTTTTGAAATAATATCACTAATTTTTCTTGAGTGTTCACCAACTAATTGGAACCAAAAAATTTGACTGATTGGGAGAAGATGGTACACAAGTGTGCAGTGGGGAGACAACCTGGGATTAAAAATTTAGTACCAATAAACCACGAAGTAGACAATACATGTATTAATAATGAATGGGGCGACAGTATGGATAAATTTCTAACTCAGTATGTGCATGTATGTGTTATTTATTGCAGATTGTGCAAATGTTTTACTACCAGCTAAAGCAGATACTTTTCCATAATGCACATTCACAGTGCCCCCCATCCCACAGGAGGGACGTGATACAGATATGATTTTACTCTAGTTCCATAGAATTAAAACTTGATGGGTCTTTAGAGATCTTTTGTCGAACATTTTATAGATGAGGAGACTGAGGCCCAGACAGGGTGAAAGGATTTGCTCAAGGTCACAAAAGTCATCTGTGGCAGGGCCAAGATTCAAACCCATGTCCTCCAAATCTGAATCTAGCACATCTCCGAAGATCCCATGCTACCTTCCTGTTGCACCTTGGGATGGTTCTCAGTTTGCCTGAAACAGAAGCAAAGACAGATTTGGCATGTGTTAGTGGTAGGAGAAGGAAAAGGCCAGTGGGGGTGCCTAGTTAGATACTCACTTTTCCTCTCCGAGCTTCAGAAGTCAAGGTTTTTCTCTTGGTCTTTCCAGATTTTGGTTGTTTCTCAGATGCTGGGGAGTTGGAGTTTCCTGCAAGTCTCAGGGTAGCTTCAGAAAAATAGCAGGGAATTCTGATCAGCAAGGGTAGGGCCCCTATGTCATGGAACTTTCAAAGCCTTAAAACTCAGTCAACTAAAGTTACAGAGATCATCCCTACAGAGGAAAACATGTCTTCTCTAAGGCCAAAGCACCAGGCTGGCAGCCTGACCCACCTGATCTGAACATCCCTTTCACCACTAAGAGCCAGAGAAGCAGAATCAGTACCTTTTATCCCTTCTCCTGGCCCAGTGAATGTTTGCTCACTATTTGTCTCAAAATTACAATCCAAGTCAGATTCATTGCTAAGACTATTATGGTCATTTTGTAGGTGGAAAACTGTGGCCTACAGAGGGTATATAATAATAACAGATAACATTTATGTAGTGCTTTAAGGTTTGTAAAGGACTTCACCTATATCTCACTCAATTCTCACAATGACTCTGTGAATGTCATGATCCATATTTACAGATAAGTAAATGGATACGCTGTTTGATTAAGTGACTTGTCCAGGCTCACACAGCAAGGAAGTAAGTGTCTGAAGCAGGATTCAAACTTAGGTCTTCCTGACTCTTAAGTCAACTCTATCTGCAGCAATCTCTTATTGCCTCTAAGTCAAATTAAAATTGGGTAAAATACTAGATTGGTTCAGTTTCTGTTTACAACCTAGTCTATTCGTTAGAATTTGTTCCAATTTAGTCTTTTTAAAAAATTTTCACCATTCGTTCATTTACTCATTCACTTATTTATGTATTTATTCATTCATTTATCTATTCCATCTCTGCAAAAAGTGGTTTTCTACTTGGATGTGGCACTTTCCACCTGTAATCCCAACTATTGAGGTAGATTGAGGCAGTGGATTACTTCATCCCAGGAATTCTGAGTTGCAGTAGGCTAAGCCAATTTGATGTCTGCACTGTCTGGCCCTCGATATAGTGAGCCCCTAGGACTGGTGGGGTGGCTCGCCAGGACACCTAAGGAGGGGCAAAGAGGCCCAGGTCAGAAACAAACAATTTTCTGTAGTTATTTCACTTCCTGATTCCCCCATCTCCCCACCCCTACCCCCACGCGCCTTTCTGCTACTGCTTCCGAACTATTCTACCATGTTCATCTCTTTTACTCCTCCATGCTGAGCCAGCTTCCAGTAAGCTTTATCTGAGCTACTTAGGTCCAGTTTGGGTGACCTGGGTTTGTTCTTGGTGGCCCATTGATGAAGAACTTTCTTGGGGTTCCATAGTAACTCCTTACCTCTCACACTCCATTAACTTTGTTTCTAGGTGATTGAACCAACCATAACAATTTTAGGTAAAGGATAGGGGCGGCCCTAGTCTTTCAACATGATCCTCTAATCCCTTGAGTCAACCTATCATGGTTCAGGCCCTCCTTAGATACTATGTTCTTCATTATTTCTCATCCTTTTCAACCATAACATGAAGGTGGAGACCTTTTCTTCCTGCTTTTTGGTGGGTATCAAGGACTTTCACACAGCCACCCTGTGTACTTTCAGTACTGAAATTGGTTATCTGTTTGAAAACATTCAAATCTCATCATCTTAGGGCATTGCATAAAGCTCCAAGGAGATGTCAAGTGTGAGTCAGCAAAGACTCTCTAGTGGTTTTCTATATTGTCTACACCAGCCCCCTACCAGTTCCTGCATTGTCTCTGTGGAGTATCCTAGCTAAGAGTCAAACATTTCATTTTCTTCTTGGTAGGGATTCCCTTCGCCCTCCACCCTTGAAATAATTCTCTTTTCCATATTGATCCCCCATAGTAGTTGGCTGGAAGCATGTCCCATGGGATCAGCCCCTACCACCATTCCCACTGGCTGCTGAGGAGAGTGTCTCATAGGAAGCTCTGTTTCCGGACTGGTTGACATCATGCTTTCACACCATCTATCTCTCACCAGGAGGGCTTAAAAAAGATGCTCTAACTCCTGGTTATTGATGATGGTTTAGTAACTAATTTCCCATGACCTTTCATTCCCCCATTCCCTTCCCTTCCTGTCTCTTTCAATAGTTGGGAATGTTTCCAGCAGTTCATCTAGTCTTTCTTCCACCATACTCACTACATTACAATTTTCCAAGGACTCCACAGTATGACATAAAGTCCTTTCACGATTTTCTTGGCACAGTTGATAGGCACCCCTCCCCACAAGCCAAAAGTCCTGGATAAGGGTCTTTTTCTATGACTGAGCACCAGTTTGTAGATGCTTGTGCAGAATAGAAATACATTAATTTTTTTTGTGTTACAGTGCTTCAGAAACTCAGTCCAGCTGCCCACTGAGTAAAGTTCATGATAATTTGCTTAGCATTCAAAGGCCAGTACAGATAGATGTCTTACTGTCTTTTCCCCTTATACTTCTCAATGTCTTCTACACTCTAGTCCAACTGTATTTCTTTGTGTCCCTTGAATACAACCCTTCGATTTCTCACTTCCCTGTCAGTGATCAAGCTCTCTTTCACAGCAGTATCTTCCCTCTCCATCCTTTAAAGTTTAATTTTAATGCTCTTTCTTCTAGGAAGTCTTCCCAGATATTCCCTTTGGTGGCCACTTTGACCTTCACATCTCACACAGCACACTATTTTGTAACTCATTAAGACACTTATCCCATAATGCTATAAAATAAAATTGTCTGTTTCTGTATTATCAATCTATCAGATGGAGCTCCTCAAGAGGAAATTCTGTGTTTTATCTAGTCTCTGAATTCTTTCCTGTGCCTAGCATAGCTCTGAATGTAGTAATCTTCTTCCAAATTAGCCACATATATGTTATATAGTTCAGTATCATTTTCTAGATGAGGAAACTGTGGCCCAGAGAGATTGAGTATATGTTTATTGAAATGAGATACAATGCAATGCTCATTTTGGAGGGGGTGGGGGAACTATGCCATCTGTATCATCTTTATCTATTTAAGATGGGAGATGGAAACATCTCTAAAGAGTCTTCTCCACGATTTTGCCTCCTCCAGTAAATAATGCAATAGACTGGCCAAGCTCATCCCTTGTAATCTCCACAGGGAAGAGACAAGATGGCCTGGCATGGAAAATCTGTGCTCCTTGATTAAGAACAAGAACTGCTATTAATCCAATCAGCTTATCATATGAAGAAGAAACACCTGATTCACTTTGGATCCGGAACTGAGAAGACATTCAAAAGGCCCTACGGAGCCACTTCTTATCCTTTCCTGGCTGTGCTCTGTTGAGGGGGGCAAAAGCTGCTGTTCTAAGCCTTCTAGAAGAGAGGCGACCATGGGACTTTTGATCCCTACCCACACTTCTACGTATTCTGTGAGTACATGGCTTGTCTTTGTTGCTTCCACTTCTGTTGTGTTTATACTTTTCTACTTTAAGGAGAAAGAATATTGGAGAATGGAACTAGTTAGGCCTGTAACCTTGCGAATTTTGGAAGATTAGGAGATTGAACTGATAGATATCTTGGAGCTAGAGTCCAGGCAGAGGTATAATCTAATAGCATCAACCTGAGGAATGATGACTGGCATCCAAGCCTAGCAGTGTATACCCTGTGGACAAGTGGCTGGACCCGAGAGGCAGGGCAGTAATTCTGGCCATTGGCTGTGTGGAATTCACAAGTGAACTTGATAAAGACAAGTCCTTTCCCGAAACTGCTTTAAATCTGACGCTCCTCTTTCCAGGAACTGGAATGGTATAAGGGAGAGTGTACCTCCAGATGATGGACAGAAACGCTTTTATTTCTGTTCTTGCTCTATCTTTTCAGTAAATATCCCTTTGTGACAGCCAGTTGCTGTCAATTGGTTCAATGGTACTGGGGTACTAATCATTGGTAGTTGACACAAGGAAGAAAATACTCTAATGAGAGCTCAGGCAGATGGCACTTGAAAGACTCTCCTCAAACCTTCAGGGGTACTGCTGTAACACTAGCCACACTCTGGGCATTCAACCAGCTAGAGCGTGTGTAGGTTGGGAGAGTTAGTTCAGAATCTTCTTACAGTAATGATGCTGTTTGCAATGTGATGAAGCTCTTTATCAGCTTCAACCTTGTAGAGGCAGTGCGACCCTTCAGCTGTCGGGGAGCTGCTGGCTGGGCAACTGAATTAGTTCATGCCTTGACAGCACTCTGATGACAAAGTGTTACCTAACTGTTAAGTATTATTATTGTTAATGACATTGGGAAGGAAGGCATGTGGGTTGGTAACCATGCTGTACCACAATACTGGCTTCTAAAGGGCTTCCTGTTGACTGTTCTCTCTCTTGTCCCATCGTGCAGGCACATGGTGAGATAGCCCCACAGCTTGTGAGTCTCCAAACAAAGAAACTCCAAGGTATTTCACCCCAGACTCTTCCTATATTGGTCAAATTAAGTGTTCTATTTACAAGTGTTAACAGAATATTTAGCGGTTCTTACTGAGATTCCTCAGATTACTTGGATGGAAACAAAACCAGAGATCAAAAAGCAGGAAAAGGACCAAGAACATGGAGTTCAGTCCAAGACCCTGAGAATTATCTGGTTGTTCTTTTATGCTGATAGGAACTTGTGAATATAGTACATACTCAATAATTATTTCCCAGTTGTTGCTTTACTCAATTGGCCACATCAGCAGGGGGCCAGGAGCTTCTGCGGAGGCAGAGAAATCTAAGACACATCTCAGTTCCTAAGGAGCTCACCAGCTAGTTGGTGTGTAAGACACAGTTAAGAAAAGACAAAATAGCAATGATTTGTTTTTTTAAAGTTGTTTCTGTCATGGAAGGTTAAGGCCTCTCTCTTTTCTTGCCTATTTGAGGACAGAGACCAACTCTTCTCACTGAAGCATCTAGCTTAATGCTTGGGATGAAATCATAGACATATAATCATAGGCTTATAGATTTAGAGCTGAAAGGGACCAGTGGGGGGTGGTCATCAAGTCTAGCCCATTTTACAAATGAGGCAACTGAGGCACAGATAAGTGACTTAACCTAGGTTAAGTGACTAGCTGAGGACACAGCCAGGACCTCAGAGCCAGGACCAGAGACCAGGTCTTAGTCACCATGCCCTTGCTAAACCATAATCTCTGCCTATTCATGCAATGGCTCACATGTACATAGAGCTTTCGAGTTTGCAAAGTGCTTTACATATATAATTTTAATCCTAAGAGGTAAGTGCTATTACTTTTTTCTATTTTATAGATGAGGAACCTGAGACTCAGAGGAGTTAAATGACTTCTCTAGAGGCCCATTGCTAGCATGTGTCAAAGTAGGATTTGAACTCAGATCTTCTTGACTCCAAATCCAGTGTTCTGTCCACTACTGAGGGGCTGGAGTAGATGTCATCTGAAGTCCTTTTGAACTCCTGCTTTTTGGTCTTTTGAGCCTAAGAATGTCTCATTCCCCCTCTCAGAAACCATCCCATTCTCTATAACCTTGGCCAAGTCAAAAATAGCCTTAAGCTAACCAGGAGGATTCATTTCTCCATCCATTCCCATACATACATATGTTTTTTTCTGTCTTTAGAGTCCACTAAAGAGAGGAACCAGGCACCAGGTACCAGGAGCCAGTGTGGCCAAAAATACTGCTTTGATTGCCGTTATCCGTGTGCCCACAGAAAAACTCAGCTACCTGTTACACTTTATACCTCAGTTTCCTCCTTTGTAAAGTGGAGAGAATAATAGCCTCCTTATCACTCAGGGCAGTTGTGAATCACTCTCAGTGATCTCACTGATTACATTCTTTCTTTCGTTGATATAAGTGGCACCTCCACCAACCCTGCCCACCCTGTGCTACTCTGGTCTCTGTCCTCCCCTAAATCTTCCCCCATGGGGCTCACATAGAATGCCAGAGGACCTTCTCAATCCTCCTGAAATGGAGACAATATTTGTGTAACATTCTGCCTGTCCGCCTACCATCCCTTCCCTGGACACTGTAACCAGCCTGTTTTCTCTTCCTCTCCTGTATTTCCCTGATGACATCTTTTACTAATGTTCTTCTTCAAAGATTCTCATTGTTTATATAACAACAACAAGAGTCACCAGAATTTTATAGTGCTTTGAAGTTTACAAATATTGCCCTCATTCTATCCTCACAACAAGGCTGGGGCATGGGTACTGTTATTCCTCTCCTTTTACAAGTAAACAAATTGAAGCATACAGAAGTTAAGTGATTTGTGTAGGGTCACACAGTTAGGGAGTATCTGAGGTAGGTTTTGAATTTAGGTCTTTCTGATTCCAGCTTTTTATCCATTGTGCTACTTCCATTATCCTCTGTGTATATTTCTTTCTTTCTTTTAAAAAGAATTATTTATTGACATAGTTTGTTATTTCATTATCTATGCTTCCCAAATCTGCTCTCAGACATTTAGTAGCTGTGTGACCCTGGGCAAATCATTTAACCTTGTTTGCCTCAGTTTCCTCATCTGTAAAATGAGCTGGAGAAGGAAATGGCAAATCACTCCAGTATCTCTTTGCCAAGAAAACCCCAAATGGGGTCAGAAAGGGTCAGCCATGATGCAAAAGACTGAACAACATTTCCCAGTCTTCCTCCCAGAGATCTACCCCTTATTAACAAACAACCTGATTTCTTTTTGCATCATTGTTCCCATTAGTGCCATTTTGAACTCATTTATAAGCACATCACAGATTATGATTTTAAAGCCCAAGCATAGTAGTTCTGTCCTTGATGGTGAAAACATTTAAAAAAATAATCTTTGCAGATATTTTTCATGTTCCTTCTCTTTCTTGACCTATTTTTCTCCTTAAATGTACTTAGGATGATTTTGCTTAGTTGGGTCTTTTGTTGAGCTTTCTTTAAACTAGTTTTTACCATCCATCAACTTTCTGTGCTACACGAGGTGATACATCTTATATTCATCCATCATCCTTTTGGCAAGATTTTCCAAGTGAGTTTCTATGCTAAGCCAGTGTTGCCTTTGGCCTTAGTGTTTGCTGAGTAAAGGAGTTTCTGGACTTTTTGGTCTGCTTGTTGATTTATATCGATTAAACTTCTTTACAAAATTACTATAATCATTTCTCATTTTTTTCAATGTCAGTTACTTGTTTAAGTAGCTCAAGATAGTTGCTTAAAATGTATGATATGGCTGTTTCTCACTGTTATTTTTCTTTTTAAATAATACTGATTTTTGCTCTGACAAATTAGTGGTCTGACTTTACATAGATAGCTGATTCAAGGATAACTCCTATGTAAATAATGAGTCTTTTCCTATCTTTTAGATATAAGCATTTTCACATTTATGATGCTGTTTTTATGCTTTCCATATTCACAATACCTACCAATTATTTTCTCAAAGAAAGTGTTCATGATATAGAGGGGTGGGGCTTCTGTATAATTTATAAATCTCTCACTCTTTCTTCTTGAACCATAGTCCAAACCTGAACCTGGGCTAAGCCTGGGCCAAGAGATCAGCACCTACCTTTCAGGGCTGTTGTGAGGTTTAAATGAGATGATATCTATGAAGCATAACTTTAGAAAGCCTTAGAGAGCTATATAAATGTTAGCTATTATTATGAGGTATCAGTATATGACTTTGTACAGATATTGTAAAGCAAGTGAGCTAATATCTGTAAAATGCTTTGTAAAGCACTAAGTGCTATACAAATGCCTAAGTGTGTGTTTGTGCATGTGTAAGATTTCTTCTCCCCATGCTTAGAACTAATCCTTTCTGCCACGGGACACTTCTGAAGTATTGCTCAGAGAATCCACTTACCTAGTAATTTAGAGTCAATAACTTCATCATCTTTTAATAGTGCCACAAAGACTGGCTCTGATGAACCTTCAGGTCCTGTTGGGGCAAAGAAGATTTATTCATTTATTCCTTCTTTCCTTCATTTGCTTATTAATCAGCCTTTTCCTAGGATGCAGCCACAGCTGGGAGAACAAAGTCCAATGGGGTGACACACTCTGTAAAACTTGTGTGGCCCCATTTAGGTGCCCAGAGACTAAGAGATATCTGTAAGCTATGGCAACTTCCTGGAAAAGTCCCATAGGAAGGAATTCCTATGGGAAATAGGAGAAATTAGAGCCACAAAGATTTAGGTTAATTGATATGTGGTTTTGTCTAAAGGCCATGGAGTAGAAATTCAGCTTAAGTTCTCTGCTGGTCTCCAGGCTCTAAGATAACCTCTTCTCATGCCAATCCTTCACACCATTGCTGGGATGGGCATCATACTGGGAGAATACATACGTGTTACAGTGAAAGGGATATAGGTTTCTCGAGGCTTCAGCAGTTCAGACGCATAGAGATGGGGGTGCTGGAGAAGGTTTTTCAATTGACCATTCTCATCTGCCAGTTCAATCATCCCTGTAGCCCAACAGAAGAGTCAGAGTTGATATGATAGGTGATGTTTATAGACTGAGAAACTGGATAATGGGTGTGTTCAGATTTCTCCTGATATTGAGGCAGATTTTATAAATAGCCTAATAGATGGGGACAATGTTTCTTCAAGACCACCAATACTTTCAGGGTAATTACACATAGACCCTGTCTACCTTTACCAGAAGATCCTTTCATAGGAAAGTTCCCCTCTGAGCTACATAGACTTGGTCTGGTACAAGCCTGGGATAGGAGATCAGGAAGAGAGGGTCTTTGTACTTGAGTCTATGCTGTTTCCATATCTGGGTCTATATCATTTCTTTGGATTTGGGTCCATGTTATTTCTCTTCTTGCTTCAGGCCATGGCATCTCTTTTTATGTTTCAGTTACCCTTGTGCCAGCACCAGGGAAATATCACTATATACTTTCTACCTTTTATGTAAAATAATGATAATTCAAATTAATAGTGCCAGTTTGCCTTTATATAAGGACTTTTAAGGTTCCTATCTCCTTTCATCTTCACAATAACCCTGGGAGGCAGGTACTATTATTATGCCCATTTCAAAGATAAGGTAACTAGTGTCTGAGACAGGATTTGAATTCTGATCTTCCTGACTTGAAGTTCATAGTGCTATTCTGACCTTGGCCTCAGAGAGGCACTGTGAGAAGAAGCAAGCTATGAAAGGTATTCTGCTTTGAGCTGTCTTGGACCATTTTCTGCCAAAAAAGAAACAGGTGCATATGGAGCACCCCCTGACCTTTCCCCAGTTTCCCTCTGGTGTGGCTTGCTGCCCCTGCCATTGGAGCATGGAGGAACTTCCCCACTCAGTCCAGCCAGGTACTCATGAGAAAGGGGGAAGGGGTCGGTTGCCCTAAATTTCTGTCAAATCCTGAGAGTTCGAAGGGACCTAAAGAAGTCATCTCTATCCTAACCCCCTCTATTCTCAGTCATCTCTTCAAAGCATGAAGGATAAAGGTGGTCTGTGGGGTAGCCACCTCAGTGTGGATTCCTGAACTCATATTCAGCTTACCTTCAGGCTCACAGCCACAGCACTGCTTGATACTATTCAACAGAGCCTCTACTTTGCAGTGAGAGTTAAATAGGGTCTTTTCATGATCTGCAGGAAGAAGTCTGAAGTTGAGATGAAGCACAAGTACAGGCATTATAGTGATGATGCCCTTGCTCATGGGTTGGGTTCGTAGGTGGGCAGTGTTACTGTTTTGGTGGTGGGAGGTACTCTCTGGGGTGAGGGGGAGGCTTCAAAATCTAATCCCATGATAAACTGGAGAAAACTGGATACTCTTCTTCTAATGAGATCCTTAGACTCTGGAATTCAGTTCAATGAATGTTTATTAAATGGCTATTATGTGTTGAGCCAATTGGCACAGTGAATAGAGTACCTGATCTGGAGTCAGGAAGACTCAAATTCAACCTCAGACACTTACTAGCTGTGTGACTCTGGGCAAGTCACATAACTGTTTGCCTCAGTTTCCTCAGCTGGAAAAGTAAAGGGCAAATCACTCCAGTATCTTTCCCAAGAAAACTCCAAATGGGGTCATGAAGAGTTGGATATGACTAAAACAACTGAACAATAGCAAATATGTGGGGCACTGAGTTAGGCTCTGGGGGATAGATAAAGATTTTTTTTAAAAAAGTTATTGTGATCTTAAGCAGTATACACTCTACTGGGCAAGGGTCGGGGAGGTATGCAACACATACCCAAGTAAATCCAACCTATCTATGAGGTAATATGAGAAAATACAAAACAGTTTAAAGAGGAAGAGAGTTTTAATAGCTGGAACAGATCAGGAAAGGACTCATGGAGGGAGTGGCCCCTGAACCAAGAACTCTAAGATGCAAAAGGAAAGAGGGAGGAGAGCATCTTCACAGAAGAGAACACGTGCAAAGGAACTAGAGAAGCTGGCCTCTCCCAGAAAGGAATGATGTGGGAGGCAGAAAACCTTGGCAGAGCTATCCCACTCCAAGGTGTTCCTCGTGGCACTTCTATGGAGGGTACACACCTATGCAATGATGGGAAGAATTGCTTTAGTCTGGACTTTGTCATCAGGTTTGGCACATAGACATGGAGCAGGAGGTCAGAAAAGGAGAACTGGGGGAGGGAGGCATCATACAGGGAAGAGTGAAGAAGTCAGGTTACAGAGAGAGACCAGCCACACAAGCATCTCCTGAGTCATCTAGATTATCTCTGAGATGACTTTGCTTTACCCTTGGGCAAGCACAAAGGACCCAAGGATCATGAAACCTGGGCTCTAGACCTTGGCTTTGCCACTAGTTGCCTGTGTGACTTTAGGACACTTATCTTCTTTCCTTGGGCTCTAATTTGCTTCTATATAACATGAAGGGTTTGGACTAGAAGGTTTCTAAAGTCTCTTTCAGTTCTAACATTCCCTGTTTCCATAACCCATGGACCTCTGATTACTTTTCTTTTCACATCAAATATGCAGTCCCTATTCTGAAGGAGCTAGGCTGAGGTGGAATGTTGTATGACAGGGTGAATGGACCTTTTGACTGGGTGTCTATGGGCAGTGGTTTGTTGGTGGGGCAAGCAGGCAGTGGTGGGGTGGGGGAGGCCCGGGGGAGGGGTGTCAAGTTGTCCAATATTCAATTTATTTGTTTGTGGGCTAGCAAAATATTTCCCTGTGCACAGTGGAAATAGAGGCTACTTAAGGACTAAAGGCTCAGGAACCAGTGATGTATTGTGAGGAATATCACCTGTAATGAGCCCTGTCCCGTGGCAGGGTCACTAGTAATAGCTGGTATTGATTTGGAACTTTAAGGTTTGCAAAGTAAACTTGTTACCTCATTTGGTCCTGACAACAACCCTTTGAGATAGATAAGATCCATTTTACACATGAGGAAACTGAAGCAGATAAAGGTTAAGTGAGAATTTGAACTCAAGAAACAACTTTCCAACTGCTGTGCTACATAGCTGCCTAATTGCCTCCCTGGGTAACCCTCTAGGTTGATCCAGTCTATGTACAAGTATAGGATGATTTTCCACCTGTCCTGTCCTCAAGGACCTTGTGGCTGAGTTGTTCAACTGTGTATGACTCTATGTGATCCCATGGACTTTTAGCAGATCCTGGAGTGGTTTGCTATTTCATTCTCCAGTGTGTCCCTATTACAGATGAGGAACTGAGGTTAGCAGGGGTTAAATAACTTGCCCAGGATCAACGGATCTAGTAAGCGTCTGAGGCTGGATTTGAACTGAGATCTTCCTGACTCCAGGCTCTGTGCTCTATCCACTGCTCCACCTAGCTGCCCTCCTCAGGGACCTTCTGCTAGAGTAAGGAGGCTTAGGAGAGGAGTAACAAAGAGGGGCTTCTACTCACCTCCATGGAGAATGGTGATAAACATTTTGATAGATGATTTAGGCATGCAGGGAAGGACAAAGCTGGCTCAAGATCGGCCCGATGTTAGGGTTCTGGTCAGCAATCCACCTCCTTAGACCAAAGGTGTCAGGCAAGCCAGTGTACCCAACTGCCTTCTTAGCAGTAACCTTGTTCCTTAAGACAGTGGTCTGGAAATTTGCTATAGGAATGATGCCCTTCTTTGAGTAGGAAGGTAACGATGGGGAAGACTAGTGGGAGAGAAATCAATACCCTAAGTGCTGGGACCATGGACAGCTGGCATTGGGAAAGCTGAAAACTCAGGCAAGGGTCCCGGAAAATGTTTGAAGAAACAAACAGGTCTCTGAAAAGAGAAAAAGCTAAAGTAGTTACCCTGCCCCACCCCCACCCCCACTCCCCTGTTCTCACTCCTTTGTTTTGCTTGTCAGATTCCTCGCTTAGACTCCTGCTCCATGGAGAAGCATTTGTAAACATTTGCTGAACTTGGCAAGATTCCAGGGCCCTGGCGTGGTGCGTGGTGAGAAGCAAGGCACCCTCACCAAAGCTGGAGGGGCTTGCCACAGATCTGCTGCTGTGGGGGCTGTCCACACACACCAACAACAGCCTGGCTGGGGGCCAGGAAGCATCACCAGGCTTGCCTGGGAAATGAACAGGGCCACGGGGGGGGGGGGGGGGGGGGACGGGGGGCAGGAGAGGAAATGACACGTTAAAAAGGGAGAATCTCAGGAATTCCAGCTACCATAGAGACAATTATTCTTCCACTTCCCCTTGGGGTTTCCTCTTCCCAAACTAACTCCACCCCAATTCGTTTCTCAAGGACCAGGATCATAGATTGTTCTTGGCCCCACTCCTACTTTTCCACCAACCCAAACACTGTCCATCCTTGGAGCTAGGTGCTCTTAGGGATATGTTCAATGGTTATTGGGCATTCTCCCTTGTACTCCAGGAGAATGTCTCACATCAGAGTCATTACCTGTAGGACATAATTTCTCCTTACAGCTTAAGCCTTTTGGAAAACCAAGAGATTGAATTTTCCACATTTAATTCAAATCTTCTTATGCTAATGCATCAAAAGTAGAACTCAGTATAAGGTCAGGAAAAGAAATTCAGGGAATCAAGCCTGGCCCTTTAAGAATGTACCGTGGACCCACATTGCCCAGAATCTCACTGCTTCCTGCCAACAGAGCAGTGAGTAAAGGACTATTTTATATCTGAGCTCCCAAAGGGCTGGGGCTGTGGCAGCTTTTTATTCCGATTCCCAGCATCTAGCAGAATTGCCTTCAGTTTTGAGTGCACCCACTGTTAAGGATTTACAGGCTGACTTGAACAAAAGTTGCTCTTGTATTAGAAAATTTGGATAGGTTGTGTTCTGTAAGCTTGGAGGGGGTACCCACATTGAGGACAATACAGTTAATCATGACAGATCAGTCTTATATAGTGCTTTAAGGTTTGTAAAATGTTTTATAGAAACTACTTCATTTTTGTTACAACAACTCTATAACATAGATGCTACTATTATTCCTATTTTATAGATGAAGCTTGAGGTCACACAATTAGAGCACAATTTGAATTTAGTTCCTCTTGATTCCAATACCACTGCTCTTTCCAGAACATCACACCGCCTCTCAAACTGATCTGTTGAACAGTGATGATTCCCACCCTCTAGGTTTGTGCCCTATGTACAACATTTCTTGAAATGAGATGAAATACAGACATGCATATAGGCACAACATGAGTAGAGACAGCCATATAAAAATATCTAAGTACAGTATATTGTAAAGAAATCTTCTCTTCCACTCTCTGCTTGTATCTACTTGCAAACCATCTTGAGTTAAAGTTTTTTTGGAAATGTGATATTGCCAAGGTAAACCAACTATATCCTTCATGTTGAAGATGCCACTAGTAGATGGGAACTACAGTATCCTTAATGCAAGGGAAGGAGGTCTAAACTGGCATGGCGATTCAGTTGACCCTCTCCCACATGCATTCTGGGATTTGCAAGATGAAGGAGGAGGGACAGTTCCCATTCTATATCTTCAATCTTCTGGGCCAAATGGGTCCTCTTGACCTCCAGAAGCAGGGCTTGGTCACTCCTTGGAGCACTGAATCCCAGGGTCTTACCCTCTGTCTCATTTACTTCTGTTCTGTTTAGTTTGTCTTCCTATCAGGAAAAAAGAAATATGCTGAGTAAGAATGTCAGCTTAGTGACATGTTAGCTTCGCTAATCTATATTAGAAATTTGGGATTTTAGGCCTGAGAATTTTAAGCTTAGCTCTGATCCTTATTCATTATATGATCTTGGGAATGCAGAGGAAAATGATAAACTTGGATTGGAAGTCAAGTTCTGACAATTGGTAGTTATGTGATTCAAATGTAGTCACCAACCTCAGTTTCCTTCTCTGTGAAGTGGACTCAGAGGCAGGTAGGTGGCACAGTGGAAAGAGTCAGGAAAATTCATCTTCCTGACTTCAAATCTAGCCTCAGACATTTAATAGTTGCGGGACCGTAGATAAGTCACTTAACCCTGTTTGCCTGAGTTTTCTCATCTGTAAAATGAGTGGAGAAAGAAATGGCGAACTATTCCAGTATCTTTGCCAAGAAAACCCCAAATGGGGTCACAAAGAGTCAGATACAACTTGGATGACTGAATACCAACAAGACCTGGACACCATAACATTCACTTTCCTACCTCATAAAGAGGCAGTGTGGTGGACAGTCATCCTCAAAATGAAGAAAACTTAGTTCAAGTCCCACCTGACACATATTCAGGCTGCTTGACCTTTGGTACCACCATGCTCCTAGAAACTCTTTTAAACTTTGAATTGTAGAGAAGGTGCTGATTGGCATCTGTGGAGAGTTTCCTCACCCAGGAGTTCCCTACACCAATGATATCACAAATCTATTCCCTATTACTAACCAAACTCATGGTGTTATTATGAATTAAGTACTTTGTAAACCTTAAATAGCAGAATCTTACATATAAATAATTGGTTATTGCTGTTCAGTCATTTCAATTGTGTCTGACTTTCTACGACTCCATTTGGGGTTTTCTTGGCAAAGATACTGGACTAGTTTCCCATTTCCTTCTCCAGCTCATTTTACAGATGAGGAAAATGAGATAAACAAGGTTATGTGACTTGCCTAGGGCACTCAGCCAGTAAGTGTCTAAGGCCTTATTTGAATTCAAGTTTTTCTGACTCTAGGTCTGACACTCTATCCACCATCCCACTGCTCTGATATATAAGTTATTGTTATTTTATTGCTACTTGACTACTGCTACTTGACTATTAATATTATCACCAAGAGTCTCTTCATGCCTCAGTTTCCTTATCTGCAACCAGGAGAAGATAAAAACAATGCCAGTCCTTTAATGACTGGTCATGAGTAACTAATAAAAATATGATGCCACATAAATGTAAGATACTACACCAATGCACAACAGCAATTAATTATGTTATTGCACAATTGTCATTTTTAATGATTGTGAACAATTATTACACGTCAGCGATGTTTTTTCTTTCTCTTTATCTCCTACCCCATCAAGTGCCATAGATTTACTTATATAAAAGAAACTCATGGCTTGTTAGGCACAATTTTTCTTTTCATTTGAGGAGGGGGAAAAATGTCCCAATACAAACCTAATACCAGATACTCCATAGAGAACAGAGGATATGACCTAGCAGTAGATGTGTCCAGGAATTACTAGAAAATAATAGCAGGGGGGAAATAATGCTTTTGGAATTTCATGTCTATATGGGTGATAAACAAAATGAACTGAAAATTTTAACCCAAGGAAATATGTATGTTCTAAATATCACCGAAACATGATAGGTTGCAACTCATAACTGTAACAAGGCAATGGAAAAGTATACTTTGCTCAATTAAAACAGATCACCTTGACCTGGAGGTCAATCCATGAACCTGAGAGGAGACACATGGGAGAGAGCACTGGGGCAAAGACAAAGGAAAACAGAGATAATATCATTACTGGCATATAATATATATATGTGTGTATATATACATATATATACACATACATATACATATACACACATATATATATATATATATATACACACACACACATATATATTATACCTCAGAGTCATAGGGAAGATAGAGTTGATGCCAGAGAGAGTAGTTATGTGGGACTTCAAGTATCCAAATACTAGAATGAAGCATCTGAAAAAATTCTTAATTTGCTTCAGTGACAATTTCGTATTGCAGAAGATAGGGAAAATGATGAGGTGACTTAATTCTAATGAAGGGGGCAACCAGGTGGCATAGTAGATAGGGCACTGGCTCTAGAGTCAGGAGGACCTGAGTCCAAACTTGACCTCTGTTAATTACTAGCTGTGTCACTCTGGCTAAGTCACTTAATATTGATTGCCTCAAAAAACAAATCTGATTAAGGAGTAACTGGTTCATGGAAACTTTGGAGAAAGGAAGGATTTCAAGAAATAAATGTGATCACACAGGGATAATATCTCTGATGAACTTAGATCTAAAATCACATATACAGCGTGTCCTAAAAATTTTAGTGTAGTTTTAAGCTTTAATCGTCCAAAAGGGCACACAGTCAAAAAAAAAATAGCTGCGGCATAGACCTGAGAGAATAGGGTCAGGACCTTCAGGATGAAATGAGGCAGGCTGACCAGTTATAAGAGCAAGGTTAATGGTCATTTCCATTTCTACAACTTTTTAAGGTTTATGAAACTCTCACCTCCTTGACAGCAATTCTGTGAGGCAGGTAGTTCATGGACAGCTTTGTTAAAGAGGACTCTACTTTGAAAATGATTTTCATTAAGGTAAAAGTTTTACCTCTTTTGGAATTACATTTTTGAGTGCATTAGAGGAAATCTTAATCTCATTTCACAGTGGCCAGAGGGGGCTACCAGGGTCTGGATACTATGATGTAGAAGGGATAGCTGAAGGGTCTGAGCATGTTTAGTTTTGGAAAAAGTGAAAGCAAAGTGCAGAACCATGATGACTCTTTTTGAGAACTTGAAGCAGTTTGTTGGCATTGTGGGCAGAGCACTGGACTGAATGTCAGAAAGACTTGAGTTTGACCCCTGCCTCAAGTGCTTACTAGCCTGTTTACCCTGGGCAAATCATTTAACCTGCTCTTTGCCTCAGTTTACTCATTTGTAAAGTGGGGGTAATAACAGTACCTACTCTACAGGATTATGAGGATCAAGCAAGATAATATATGTAAAGTTTTTTGCCAGTGTTAAAGTATTATATAAATGTTAGTGATGATGATGATGATGATGATGATGACACAATAAAATATAAGTGACATAGCAACAGAAGGAGATTTCTTTTGGGTGGTCTATAGAGCATAATTATGGCCAGTTTATAGAAATTAATGAAAAGCAAATCCCAGCTCCAAATATGGAAGAACTGTTTTAACAACTAAACTTTCCAATTAAAATTATAATGAGTTCCCTGTCACTGGAAGTGTTCGGAGCAAGACTGATGCCCATTGGTCATGGGTCCTGAAGAAGGGATTCCAGCCCTGAGAGAGGGGTTGGACTGATCTGCCACGAACCAATAAGCGATAAGAAATATTCCAAACTTACTGAGGGAATATACAACTTCATTATCAGCCTCTTCCTTCTCTATATCTTTCCTTAAGTTGCATGTGATGTCAGTTGGTTTTATAGGCCACAATCTTCTTTCATTTCACAATTTGAGATTGGTTAAAATTCTAATACTACCTAGGTGAAATAACACTGGACTGAAACTTATTTACAAAATAATATCAATGGTGGCAATCGCATCTTATGTTTTGAAAAGGGCTGGGACGGGGTAGGAGGGCTTTCACGTGGGCATGAGTATGATGGAGAGAAAGGGCAAAATGGAGTGAAAGAAATTGTTATTTGGTGATAGAGTCATGGTATGTGAATATCTCATGGGAGCTCTCCTCCTTCACCTTTCCTGAAGACAGACACAAGACCAAACAAGAAAGTAATGGTTACAACAGGCCTCCAGGATGGTTGTACATCTTGTAGTATCTACAAGATACTAGGTTGGAAGATGAAGAGGGTAGATTTTGACTCCCACAGCTATCTGAAAGTGGGATGGGTTGCCTCAAAAGGTAGAGGGTTGACCTCTCTGTAGAAAGAATTTTTCAACTCTTCAAACACAGGGAATTCTTGTTCAGGTAAGAATTATAGTAGATGGTCATTGAGCTTTGTTCCATCTCATACCTGTTTTTGAAAGTGTTACAAGACTGTAAGAGCAGGGTACTGCTGAAGATATAGTAAAGCTGGAGTTCTGACAAAATCACTGATGATACTGACTATGGATAAGATGAAGAAATGATAGTACAGTTAGAGGGAAGGAAGGAGATAAGTGTATATTAAATGCCCACTTTGTGCTAAGTGATTCACCAATATTATCTCATTTGAGTCTCAAAATGACCTTGGGAGATGCTGTTACTATTCCCATTTTACAGTTGAGAAGATGGAAGCACAGAGATTAAATAACTTGCCCAGGATCACATGCTAGCAAGTATCTAGGAATTTGAATTCAGGTCTTCTTGGTTCCAGGCCCAAGGAAGGAAGGAAATGGTAAACCACTTCCGTATCTTTGCCAAGGAAAACCTGTCTGAAAATGACTGAAGAGCAACTATGTGCCAGGCACTGTGCTAAATACAGGAGATACAAATACGAATAAAAACAAAATCCCTTTCCTCAAGGAACTTACATTCTAATGGTTAGCTGCTTAGCCAGGCAGGCTACCAAAATATATATACATATATACTGATCACATCTAGAGTATTATAGTTAGTTCTGGATACCATATTTTAAGAGTAATATTGACACAATAAAGCACATTATTTCTAAAGGACTTGACGCCATGACATTTAAGAAATTATTGGAGAAATTGGAAATCCTTAGACTGGAAAAGATTTGGATATAGGAGTGGGGGGAAAATGCTAGCATATATCTTGAGCTTTAAGAGACGCAAAGCATTACATTATCTCACTTGAACCTCACAGCAATTCTATGAAATAATCTCTTTTATTATTTCCATTTTTCTTTTTTTTAAAAATTTTATTTTAGACTCAAACACCGGAACATAAATGCAGAATAGAAAAAAAACCCATATTTGGAATGCAAAATGAAGCAGACTGTTTTCTCTTGTGTTATATTTTGTTTTGTTTTTTCTCATGGTCTCTCTCATCTGTTTCAATTCTTCTATGTAGCATGACTAATGTGAAAATGTGTTTAATGAGAATGTAAGTGTGGAACCCATATAGGATTGCATGTCTCAGGGAGGGAGGGGAGAAAATTTAAGACATATGGAAGTGATTATTGAAAACTGAATACAAATTAATTAAATTTAAAAATATTAAAAAATTACTGTAAACTTAAATATTAGAACTTAAATACAAAGTAAGAAAGAAAAAGCATGTCCTGTGCACAGCAGAATATCAGGGAGAATTCAACATATGTAATAACAAATTTTCACTTTAAGAAATGATAATTAATATTCATTGATAATTATATTCATTATATGATATATAATTACAGTGATGATAATTAGATTCCTTCATTAATATTCATAATTCAAGAATGATAATTAACATACATTGTTTTGAGAGCTGTCCGCCTTTTGTTTCCTTGTAGGTTTCCTTTTGTTCTCTGCTGCACACTTTTTTACTGTGCTCTTTTTTTCCCTCCCCACCCCAACCCAGGCTACAATAAAGTCTGGATATGTTTCTCTATGGCTATAGCTATATACATACACATGTACATATATAGACATATACTTTCCCAAACAACTTCTGCTCCTGACCTTTATTTTTATGTTTGTGCAGAAGTGTCTGAGGCCGGATTTGAACTCTGGTAGTGGAGCCTTTCTGACTCCAAGCCCAGCACTCTATCCACTGCACCACCCAATAAACTTCAGTGGTTCACTATTGCCTCCAGGATCAAGTATAAATTCCTATTTGTCTTTTAAAGCCCTTCATCACCTTGGCTCCCTTCCTACTTCTTCAGTCTTTTTAATCTTTACTCTCCTCCACATACTCCACAATCCAGTGATGCTGTCCTTCTGTCCCAGTTCTTGGAATACTTTTCCTTCTCATCTCAGCTTTCTGACTTCCCTTGATTTCTTCAAGTCTCAGCTATAATTCTGCCTTCTACAAGAGGTCCTCCTCATTGCTAGAACCTCCCCTTTTAAGAGTCCTCCACTGTACTCTGTATATACCATTTCATACATTTTTACATATAATCTTTTATAACTTTCATTCCTGATTCTTTGGACTTTGTGTAGCGTGCCACAGAAAACTTTGCATCCTGGAAGCTCACTCTACTCCTAAGACTTCTCACACTGGAAGGACCCTCAGTCCCTGTGGCCTCTCCCTCTGATTGATGGTTCTTCCCAGAACCCCCATTTTAAGAAGGATGTTCAAGTCAACCATGTGTTTATTTCTCTCCAGGCTTCACTCTCCAGAGTCCAGGGGTGGGGAACCTGCAGCCTTAGTTTTCTAAAGGCAAGGGCTAACTTTCTTTCTGCTGGTATTTTTATTTCCAACACTTAGCCTAGTGCTTGGTACATAGCAAACACTTAATGAATCCTTGTGGATTGACTGACTTTATATATCTTGGTTGTATTGTTTACTCCATTAGATTGTGGGCTCCTTGAAGAAAGAAACTGGTATTTTTTGTTTTCATTTTTGCCTTATCTCTAGTGCTTAAAATGTTGCATGACACAGGAGGAGATTAATGTATGCTCGATGACTGACTGACTCATCAGTAACATAGAAGAGTCTGACTACATAGTTTTGAGGTTTTTTTTCAGTTAGATCTATGACAGGGAGACACATTAGGGATAAAAAGAGGGGTAAAAACACCTTTTGTTCAGTTGGAAATTTTAAAATAATGCAATATCACGTGAAGTAATAAGTTCTAGGTTACAGGAAATGTTCAAGCAGAGGTCAGATTCCACATACCAGAAAAGCTATAGAGAGAATTCCTGCATGTAATGGAAAGTTTGATTAAATGGCCTAGTCTGAAGCCACCTTCAAGTCAGATTCTACCCAAACAAGAGCTTTAATCATTAGAAGTGACTGATTTTCCCTATCTGTCAAACAGTCAACAAGCTTTTATGAAGTATCTACTATGTGCCAGGCACGTATTAAGAGTTGAGGATACAGAGTTCCTGCTCTGGAGGAGTCACAGGCTAATGGGAGAGACAACATATAAAAAGCTATGTTCAAACAACCTACATACAGGATAAATTGGAGATAATCAACAGAGAGAAACCACCAGCATTAAAGAGGATTGGGAAAGGCCTTTGTAAAAGGTGGTATTAAAGTGAGGTAATGCTTATTCAGTGAATAGATCTCTTTAAAAAGTAGTCAGGGATGGCCCCTTTAAATAGGAAAGAAAAATAAAATAAATAAATAAATCAAGCTGGGAGGGTTGTTATTCTGACCAGAAACAGTTATGACTGAAATTTACTTTAAGCCAGGAAGGTCCAGAAACAGCCTCTGAGTGGAGCTTGGGCAAGGACCCATTGTGGTTCAACCTGGGCTTCAGAGTGCCCTGGGTTTAAGGTTTTAGGGAAGACAGAAAGAAAGACAGACAAGAGAAAGAACAAAAGAAAGAAAGAAAGAAAAAAAGAAGAAAGAAAAAAGAAAGAAAGAAAGAAAAAGATGGGGCCATCTCCAGTCATCCTGAAGAATATCTGGTCACTGAATCCAGATGGCTCAGGAGGAGAAAGTGAGGCTGGTGACCTGCACAGCCCTCCCTCATTCAAAACAAAGTCAAGTGCAAGTCATGTCATCATTTCTCTGAGGTCATGCTCCTTTTGGAAAATGAAGGATGAACATACAATTGTAGCTAGGACTAAAGGGAGCCAGGAAAGCTGAGAGGTGGAAATGAGGAGCGAGAGCTTTCCAGAAAGAGAAAATGCCTGGAACTGATAAAATGTCTTGTTCAAGGAAGAGCAAGGAAGGCCATTGTGGCTGGCTGGTGGAGTATGTGGAGTACATGACTAAGGTTCTGGAAGACTGGAAAGGTAGGAGGGGGTTGGATTATGAGGGGCTTTGAATACCAAAGTGAGCATTTTGTGTTTACTTCTAAAAGTAATAGAGAACCATTGGAGTTTATTGAGTGAGGGTCGGGGGTGGTACATGATTGGACCTGCATTTTAGGAAAATCATTTTGTTGGGTGAATGAAGGAAGAACTGGCATTGGGAGAGACTTGAGGTAGGCTGACCCAACTGCAGGCTACTTTAACAATCCAGATATGAGGTGATAAGGGCTGGGCCCCAGGGCCCTGGCAGTGTCAGGGGAGAGAAGGGGGTGTGCAAATTAAATTGATAGGACTTGACAACTAATTGACTATCAGTCAAAGAATTCTAAGGAACTCTAAGCTTCTATGAGTCTAGGTTCTTCTCTTCACTTAGTGTAACTACCCCTCATGCTTAATATAGTACTCTGAACTTGGGCTTTCAACCGTAGATAGAGATTGGCTGCCTAACAGTTTGTTTGAGTGATTGGAATAGAATGGTTGAATATATAATTAAGGAGATTTGCATGTTTAAATTAAACACTGGGCCAGTGGAATGTATTTTTATTGGTTTACAGGCTCAGCATGCTGTAGGGGCTGGATTGTTGGATTTAGAGACGAAGGATAAACTGGCTTTGAATCCCACTGCAGGCACCTAATAGCTTTCTGACTCTGGGAGAGTCATATGGATGAGAGCTGGAAGTGGGGGTGGGGTGGGGTACAGGACTCCAGGACTGGAACTCCCTGTGTGGGTCGTCTGGAGAACAATTCATAGACTTAAGCATTGTTGAGGTCAAGGTAAAGATTTATGAAGCTTTTCAACAGGAAAGAGCTCTTAGGGAACCTGCAGTCTTAGAGGGATACAGGTAAAGGTTATATAGGATATTCTATAGTAAAACATGTGCCAAATATGCTAATTAGGTGATTCAGGGTAGGTTTAGGGAGTGGTTAGTTCTTAAAGGAACATGCACTTTAGATGTCTACAGCTCAGGTATTTTACCCAGAGTTCATCTTGAAATAGCCCAAGGTGGGGTTACCTGGAGATGTGGTTTTGGGCCTGAAACATCACTAAGTCAACTAAGGTCAGGACTAAACAATACCCAAGCTGTTCCCATCAATGTCTTATTAGACAAGATAAATGTAAGGGAGTATATGTATGTCTAAATCTAAGAGATATATGATTGGTCAGTGATTAGTAAATGTCGTGATGACCCAGTACAGCCCGTTTGGCCAGTACAGATGGTTCAAACTAATAAATTCTATAGGTGCAGCTGGCTACTGTATCAGGAAGGGAGACAATGGTTGTTGCTGGGGCTCAGCAACAACCTTGGGTTGAGGAAAAACTGCCTGGGATGGTGTTTTGAGACTAGGAAGAAATGTGATTTTAGAATTGGGGCTCAAGGACATGCACCCAAGCAACCCATCAATATGACCATAGATTCAGAGCTAGAAGGGACTTCAGAGGTGATCTTCCACCATTTCTTTTTTTTTTCTTTTCTTTTGGAAGCAATTGGGGTTAAATGACTTGCCCAGGGTCACATACATAGAACTTGTCTCAGGCTGAATTTGAACTCAGATCCTCCTGACTTCAGCATTGGTGCTCTATCCACTGTACCACCTAGCTGACCTTCAATTCTTTCTTTTAAAAACAAAGAAACTGAGGGCCAGAGAGATTAATATGTTCAACTGCAACCTTATAGGGAGCAAGTCACAAAGGTGGATTTCATCCCAAGTATACTGATTTGAAATTTGTTGGTTTTTGCCCCTATGCTGTGCAGATCTGGGCACTTAAGAGTCGCTTAACTCTGAATGCTACAAAATTCCTAAGATTCTTTTCAAAGAAGGCCTCAGTCCCTGCTCCTTTGCACAAGTGGAAGTCCATATTTTCAGATTTTTTAATTTTGCTGATTGTTTTGCCTCTTCTTTTAAAAATATTATTTGAGATAATTTTCTTGGACTGGAGATGGGGAGAAATATAGGAGGAAATTTAGGTGATGTAAAAACCAAATATGTCAACCATTTTTTTTAAAGAGTCACAACCTCTAATAGTCTCAACTTCCATATCTATAAAAGGGTTATAATAGTAACACCTGTCTCAGAGCACTATTGCGAGGATCAGGTGAGAAGATGGCTATAAGGCTTTGTAAAGCTTTAAGTGTTACATAAATGTCAGCTAGGATCATGATGGTCAAGATTTCTTAAGAAGCAAGTCAATTATGTTAAAAAAGAACAAGGAAAACTTTCAAGGCAAGAATGTCATGGAAAGCTGAAGCTTATGTTCACCTTTTGAAAGCAAAGAAGACTTGGGTTTTCTGGAGACTTAAGACCTTTGGGAAGTGGGAAGGAGGCTTGCCTTCCCCCACTCCACCACCACTCCACCAGTCTCTCCATGTGTTTGGGAGGCATGGGGCTATTTTAAAACTGTTCTTCCTCAGGTCTTCAGCTGTGATTCTGCTTTGAGAACAAGATGATTTGCCTTGAGTTGGCCCTCCCACTGTTGCCTAGCCTTGCTTCTAGGCTGCTCCCTGGCAACAGCTCCCTGCAGTGGGATTTGAAGAGGAAATCTCCATGGTGATAGGTGATCTTGTAGCGTAAACACTTCCCTTGAAGGATCATAGATGAAACACAGTGGCCCCTTGGTCCAGGGCTTCTACCAGACATTTAACTGCTTTGTAAAATAATAAATGAGCTTGCCCCCAAATGCTTTTCCCCACACTTCCCCTTTTCCCACCCATTCTGACTTGAAGCCCAGCCTGACTACCTCAACTGCACCAACCCCTCTACCTTCCTTCCTTCCTAGTTTCTCTACCTTTTCATCATTGAATCATAGAGAGTCAGAGCTGGAATGAAATATGTTGTAGTTCAATTGGTGACCCCATTTGGGGTTTTTCTTGGCAAAGATACTGGAGTGTTTTGCCATTTCCTTCTCCACCTCATCCTATAGATGAGGAAACTGAGGCAAATAGGGTTAAACAAACAAGTTCAGGGTCATACAATACTGCCCAAGGCTGGATTTGTACTCAGGTATTCCTTATTCCTCTCTATCTGCTACATCACTTAGCCATCTGAGGAAACAGGATCAGAGACATTAAGAAACTTATACAAGGTCATGCAGCTTCATCGTAGGTGTGACTGAGACTAGAACACAGGTCTCCTGATAGTCCAATGCTCTTTTAACTATTCCATGCTTCCTTCCATCAGAAGCATGAACTGGCTGAGAGATTCCTGACTTGGAAAGTGATTGCTAGGTTTATAGGCAGATTGCTCACATATGGAGACTAACATTCCTTTTCTGCCAAAGTGGCCTTTTTACATTCTTCCTGTAAGACGTTCCCTCATCCATGTCTTTGCTTTTGCACAGGGTAATCTCCATACTTGGAAAGCCCTTCCTTTTCCCTTCCTCCTCTTAGAATCCCTAGCTTCCCTCAAAACCATGAGCTGCTTCCTGCATGAAGCTTTTCCTTTACCTCAAAATGCTGGTGAACTCCAAAATTACCTTGTTTTATTTTATAGACATGTTGCATGTACAGAAGTGTACATGTTGATTCTCCCAATAGAATGTAAGCTCCTTCGGGACAATGTTTCATTCCTAATGCCACGGTGCCTAGTAGGCACTTAGTAAATACTTGGTGATTGATTTTTGACTTGTATCTAGCACAACCGCATGATTTTTACCTTCATTTTCTTGCCTCCCCAAAGAATTGCCTCCATGTGCACATTCTGGGAATTGTCCCACCCCCTCATGTCTCTATCATGCCAGGTCCTTGCTCTATCTGCCAAACCAAACACCTAAAGCTGAGCAAGGACTGATGAGTTTCCTGATGACAACTGGTTGTGCAGGCTCAGGGTTACCACCCTTCACTGGTCCCTGTCTTTCTAGTGAGTCACAGGGACCCACACCCACGAGGCCCAGCTGTCATGGACACAGCAGAGAACCAGAGCTGACTGTCTGAGTGGGCAATTGACTGTGCTCACCATGAGCAGGGTCCCTTGGCTCCATGTTTGGCCTCGTTCAGTCTCTTCTGTCTGTAGTTTCAGGGCCTGAGTGCTGAGCTCAAGGAACTCCTCATTCAGTTCATCCAGCGTATCTTCCAATTGCCAGATTTTGCTCTAGAAACAAGAGAGACACGACCTTACTATCCATGCCTAATGTCTGCATTTCCATCTACTCTGGTGTTCCTAGAATAGGGCTATTTGCTGACTGTTTCATGTATCAAGGGCCTCCCATCATTCTTTGTTTGCTGGTAAGACATATTTGCTTAGTGCTGCTTGATATCCTGCAGTAAGAACTTCCCTCCCATCTTTTTTCTTAAAAAGAGGTTTGGCCAAAAGGAATTGGGCATCCAGACCTCCCAAGGGCAAGCCTCAGGGCTCAATAATGTTTCATTTTGGCCTTTCTCTCTTCAGCCAGGTCCCAGAAAGCCCTCATATATTTACCGGAACAAGACTGAATAACTGCCCCATTCCCTTGGCCCTCCTCTAGGCTTCTAGCTAGCTCTTTGGTCTTCTTTTTAAAAATATTTTTTTATTTTGTTAAATATTTCTCAATTACATGTAAAAACATTTAACATTTATTTCGAATAATTATGAATTCCAAATTCTCTCCCTCTCTTCTCCACCTCCTCCCTCCTCGAGAAGGCAAGAATTTGATTTGATTATACATGTGAAGTCATATAAAACATATATTCACATTAGACATATTTCAGAAGAAAAGACAGATAAAAAATAAAACAAGAAAAATAAAGCAAAAAACATATGCTTCCATCTGTACTCAGAGTTCATCAATTCTCTCTCTAGAGGTGGATAGCACATTTCATCATGAGTCCTTTGGAATTGTCTTCATTGGAATAGTTGTAACTCACTCTTTGTGTAAAAGGAGCACATTGTACAACAGCTCAGCATTTCACTGTTGCTTTTGTGACATGGATTGCATGCTTCCATTGAGAAGATATAAAACTGGTTAAGAAGGTAAGGGAGTCACACAGGAAAGTCTATGATAACAGATGCCTGGCTTGCATGCCACCCTGGCACCCAGTAAGTTAAAACCTAGAAGAAAGCCCTCAGCATGTGTAGGATTTATAGGAGAACAAGGTCAAGAGGAGTATATGATAAAATCTACACCATTGGTACACAGGGTCACTGCTCTGATAAAATCAGCAATCCAAAGGAGTGTTTATGTTATACGCAGCCTGAAAGATGTGTGACTTGTAAGCTGGTTCTGATCAATGGTAACAGTAACCCTGTGAGGTGGGCAGTACCTGAATTTTTAGCTTCGTTTTACACATAGGGAAACTGAGCCTCAGAGAGGGAAAGCAACTTGTTGAACTTAGTATACCTAGAGCCAATATTTGAACCCAGATCTCTTGATTCTAACTGTAGTGCTCTTTCATAAAATAGTATTAACTTATTGAGAGCTTTTAAGTTTACACAGCTCTTTTCTAACAACCCTGTGAGGTAGATCCAGCAAGGTTTATTATTCCTATTTTACAGATAAGGAGCCAGCATTAAAATGATTAAATAATTTAATTTATATAATTTGGAATTCTAAGGGGTCTAGAGAGTACCTTGTCCATTCCCTCATTCCTCAGATAAAAGAAAATAAGGCCCAGAAAGACAAAGTGATTTGTTCCAAGTTACACTGATAAGTGGCAAAGGTGGGACAGAGGTAGAGAAAGGTACCTGTTTTAGAGTCATAGGACCTGAGTCCAAATCCAGCTTCTATCATTTACTAGATATATGATTTCATCTTTTTAATGAAAGTTTTCTCTTACCAGGGTGCAGGACTCCATCCTACTTCCTAGCTTTCTCGTCACCATGGCCCTATTCTCTGGGGAAACAAGGACTCTGCCCCCTGCTTCCCTAGCTCTGAGAGGTGAACTCACACCTTATTTTGTAGGGGTCCACGCCTTCACTAGACTTCCCAGCCATGTTCTCACCATGCCTTCATGGAAGGACCTTCCTTCCTTTCTCTCTCTCCTCTCTAGAACCCCTTTATGTGTTGTTTTCCTCTATTACAGTGTAGACTCCTTGAGGGCAGGGACTAGTACGCTTTTTGCCCCTCTCCCCTCCCCTTCCTCTCCTCCCTTTCCCTCCTCTCCTCTCCTCTTTTCTCCTCTCCTCTCCTTTCCTTTCCCTCTCCCACTTCCCCTTTTCTCTCTCTGTCTTATTTTCTCTCTCCTTCTCCCTATCTGTCTCTATCTTTCTGTCTGTCTCTCTCCTACCATCATTGTCCCCCTCCCTTTCTCTCTTCCTTCTTCCCTCTTGGTCTTTCCTTCTTTCTCTGCCTCCACCCTTCCAGTGGCCCAAATCTCAGTTACAGCACACATTGTGCAACAACACCCTGCATTTTTTTTTACGAGACATTATCTCTGTGACCTTTTTCCTTCTCCCTCCCATCCCTAACATGAGAAAGTGGGTGGTGGTGTAGGAAAAGGAGGGAAGAAAAAGGAAATATAATCATGATGTAGGAAAGATCATTACCACAAAGATTCTTGTGTCTGCCTCCTGAATAGAATGGGAACATACCTGGTGGCAACTAGTTAGTGTTCCTGTCTAATCCCTCCTGCCTAGAGCAGCTAAAATAATCTCTCTAAACTGCAGTTTTGAGAATGCCACCCTCCTGTCTATAGAGCTTTCAATGGCTCCCATCTAGAGAATAAAATCTATACTTCAAAACATGGTATTAAAGGCTTCCACAGCTACAGTATGACAGATACAGGACCACATAGGATTGTTGCTGTTTTGTTGTTTAGTCATTCGGTCATATCCAATTCTTTATGATCCTGTGGAGCATAGCACACCAGTACTATCCATGGGGTTTTCTTGGCCGAGATACTGGAGTGAATTCACCTCCTGTGAATTAAGGCAAACAGAGGTCAAGTGACTTGCCCAGGGTCACACAGCTGGTCAATGCCTGTCACTGTTTGCCTGAGCTGCTGAGCTACCCACAAAGGACTACTGTATAGATTTAGAAGCAGAAGTGATCTTGGCATTTGTCCAGTTGAAATCCCTCATTTACTGATCTGGAAACTAAGGCAAAGAGATTAAGTGATTTACCCCAGGGCACTCAGGTATTAAGAGACAGGATTTTAACTCAGGTCCCTTGACTCCAAATCTAGAACATTTCAACTGCATCATGCTGTTTCTCTATTTGACCTCAACTATCTTTTCCAGTCTTACCTTTCATTGTTCCTTTCATGCACCATAACCTTCAGGCAAACCAAACTGTCCATTGTTCTCTGAACCTTCTTTGTTTAATTGAATTGAAGTGAAGCCCAGTTATTTCCTGCTTTAATTTTTTTATTTTTTTGTCATTTTGCCTCTACTTGGGATGCCTCTCACTGACTACCTTTTAATGGAGGTCAAATCCTTCCTCAACTCTCTCCCTAGTCCATCTAGCAAAACTGCAAGACATATCCTTGGAGTGTCAAAGTAGGGGTCCGAAAAGATCAAGACCCACTTTTTACCATTGATATTTATCAGGTATGCAGGCTGTTTCTTTATTGTGAAATATGAATAACAATGGCCACTGTACCAACTTCAAAGAATGTTGTGAGGACCAAATGAGGGAACTTCCTCGTTAGAGAGAGGTCTTTTAGCAAAGGTTAGATAGATGAACCCCCCTTAGAAGGGTTGGAGAAGATTGGCCTGTTCAGGTGTGGGCTATGCTGGTCCTAGGTGTTCTAATTTTGAGAGTCTGTGATTCTGGAAGGGTATCATAAACTGTAAAGGAATATATAAAGGGCCAGCTATTATCATGACCTATTCTCCTACTCAGTTCTTAGATTACCTCCTTAATGAAACGTTCGCAACTCTCCCCTCTCCACACTTGGACAGGGAAGGAAGTAAGGGGAGGAAGGAAGCTTGGAGAGTCCTTGCCCTTCCATATTGCTATTTATGGAACACTCACACTTTGCCTTGTTTCTTCTTCTTCTTCTTCTTCTTCTTCTTCATCATCATCATCATTGTCATCGTCAACAGCAGCAACAGCAGTGAGACAATCAGTGTTAAGTGAATTGCCCAAGTCATGCAACTAGTGTCAAGTGTCTGAGGCCAGATTTGAACTCAGGTCCTCCTGACCCCAGGGTCAGTGCTCTATCCACTGCATCACCTAGCTGCCCCTGTTTCATCATTATTAATGATGAAAATTAACCACATTCCTCTCTCTGGTCACATGAGGCATTGGTATGGCACATGAGTTTTGTCCTCCCTGTGTAAGTGTTAAACTCTTGGAAGGCAAGGACTAGGTCTTGTCCATCTTCATAAAATCCGTAAGGCTTTGTGTGGCCCTTTATTTATAGCACTTGACCTCTCAGTAAATGTTTAATGGAATCCTTAGACTGTCTTCTTCCCAGGAAGTCAGAAAAGAACCCTAAGATAACATGGGATGTAGGATTAGAGCATCCTGTGGCTGAGTCTTTCTTCCATCAGCAATCCCCAAGGTTTTGCTAGTTGGCTCCCTGTTTTGGTATCTTTCCATCACTACTCTCTGGCCTGGGTTTTCTGCCACTCACTAACCTGTTGACAAGGACATAGGTTTTTTCCCCTTCTTCCAAGTCTTACTCTATATAAATAATACATAACCTTTCCTAGTTTAGGTATTTTAAAAAGAGTTTTATTATATAGTACTACAAGTCAACAATGTATGGGGGTAAAGATAAAATGGGGAAAATTACAGCTTTCTTATGGAATCATAGAATCTTAGAGCTGGAAGGGGCTTTATAAGATACCTTGTCCATCTGTCCACCTGATGCCTACAGCCCCTTTACATCATTTATAAGTGTCTATTCAGATGCTACTTGAATAGATTTGTTGTTATTGTTGAGTTGTTTCAGTTGTGTCCAACTCTTTGTGACCCTATTTGGGGTTTTCTTGGCAAAGACACTGGAGTGGTTTGCCATTTCCTTCTACCAGCTCATTTACAGATGAGAAAACTGAGGCAAGCAGGGTTAAATAACTTGCTCAGGGTCACACAGGTAGCGAGTGTCTGAGGTTGGAGTTGAACTCAAGTATTCCTGATTCCAGATCCAGTGCTCTATCTACTGCTCTACCTAGCTATCCACTTGAATAGGTTAAGTTTTCTTTAATCATGGGATACCTACATTACCTTGGTCATAAAGAATTAATTTTTTTTTAAACTCTGACTTTACATGGCAATATTTCTTGCTAGGACTGATAGCTGTAATAGCTTCTTAATTGGCTTCCCTGCTTCATCTTTTCTTTTTCTTGTTCATCCTCCATACAGCCACCAAAGTGATCCTTCCTTGTTCACTCCAGTGGATCCCTAAGTTCAAATACATCTCTCATCAGCCTTTATGACCCTTTACCATGTGACTCCAGATGATTTTTCTTTCCAGTTATGCCTAGAGAGGACTCCACGTTCCCAGTTCAGTCAAATGAGCCTTCTTGCTGGTCCTAACATACAACATACTGTATCCATGTCTTTGGGTTCTGATAGTTGAGCAAAATTTTGCATTTTCTTACCATGGACCAGGCCTTACTTCCCAAGTTCAAATCATGCCACTGTGTAGCCTCCCCGCTTCCAGCTTCTCTCCCTTAAAGAATAAACTCCTTGAAGTAGGGGCTGTCTTGTTTGCTTGTATTTGAATCCCATAGTTTAGAAAAGTGTCTGGTACATAGTAAGTACCTAAGAATCACTCTATCTTCTTTTCTCTGTATCTGTCTCTCTGTCCATCCACCCATCCATCCATCTATCCATCCATCCATCTATCATCTATCCATGCACTCTCTCCTCACTTCCACCTCTTAGAATCTCTAGCATCCTTCAAAGCTCAGACCAAGTGCTATTTCCTATATGAAGTTTTTTTTGAACCCCTCAGTGCTAATGCACTCCAAATTACCTTGTGCTTACTTTGTATAGTATACACTATATATGTATATATGTGTGTATGTATATACATACACATGTTTACATATACATACATAGCTAGCTAGTTAGCTATCTCAGTTAGGTGGCTCAGTGACTAAAGTGCTGGGCTTGGCCACAGATACTTAATAGCTGTATGATCTTGGGCAAATCACTGAGCCAGGAGGCTCAGAGGATAGAGTGCTTTTAAACCTGGAGTCAGGCAGACATGAGTTTAAATCTGGCCTCATATGCATACTGGCTGTGTGACCCTGGGCAAGTCCCATTAACTCTGTTTGCTGTAATTCACAGGAAAGGAAGTGGCAAACCACTCCAGTGTCTTTGCCAAGAAACTCCCCTGGACAGTCTGGTCCATGGGGGTCACAAAGAGTCCAACATGACTGAATAACTTAACAACAAATTGTGTGTGTGAGTTAAGGTGTTCATGTTGATTCCTCTGATAGAATGTAAACTCCTTAAAGGAAGAAACTTTAATTTTTATCTTGGCATCTTGAGTGTCTTGCACATAGTAGACAATAAATAAATGCTTGTTAATTCAACTTGCTACACTGAGCTGATTTCTGAGGGGAAACATAGTATAGTAGTTTTAAAGTTAGGAGAGACAGGTTCTAATCTTGCCCCTGACATTTACTTACTGAGTGGTTATGGATATGTCAGTTTCTCTGATTCTGAAGCACTCTCAGCCTTAGTTTCCTCATCTGCAAAAATGGGGATAAAAGTTATCTAACAAAGTTGTTGTGAGGGTTATAACCTTGTGTATTGTTTTCTTTACAAGCTTATGTTAATGCATGTAACATTGATACTTCAATGTGTTTGTAAATTTCTCCATGTGTTTACTCTGTAAATCTTGCATTATTACATAAGCAACAGCAATTATTAGTGTTGGCATCTCCTTTTTTGGTCTCTGATACCTACTAGCTGAGTGTCTATGAAAAGACTATGTAACCTCAGTGCTCTAGGCAAATCTCTAAGTTTGTAAGCTGCAGAGAAAGAGCACAGATCTTCACTGTCGAAGGGAATTTCCTTGTTTCCGAGTTCCCTGTACTAAGGGAATGATAGCTCTAGTCCTTATCCTATTTCTTTTTCATAAAGATAATTATATAGGTCCTACATGTAAATATCCTAGATGTTAGGCTGTTACCTCTCTTAGCTCACATCTCTGGCCTGAATCTCATCTTCTCTTTGTAGTGCAACAGCTCAGTCTTGTCTGGTCTGGGTGTTGGAAATTCCTGGTGTTTATCTGATAGATCCATTTAGGGAAAGAAGAGTTATTAGGTACTTCAGTCCTTTTACAGAATGCTTCCCTAGTCTCTCCAAAGTCCCTTCCAGTTCTTCTTCCTATAATCCATATCTCTAGATGGAGGCATTCAAAAAATGAAGTTGGACCTTTTACAGGGACATTTACATGGGCAAATCAACAAGACTCTGCAAGTGTACCAGGGAGGCAAACAACAGTTCGCATGCTTCTCTCTTCCCTCTAGGCCATCTGGACTTACTCAGCTTTCCTGATATCTTTGCCTCATTCTAATGTCTTGGTTTTGGTCTGGTTCCCATTCCTATTGGCTAAATCCAGTATCTTCAGCCTAGTCTCAGAGAATGGAGGCTGTTTTCACCATTGATGGAGATAACTCTGCTTTCTATTTTTTAAAAATTATTTTTCCCTTAGTTTCGTACATTGACCAATGCTTACTTCTCTCCATTTCTGATACTCTCATCCAATGAACTGCTCCCTCTCTCTACCTCCATCTAGTCTCCAACTCAGTTTCCATGTGGTATAAAACTTTCTTTCTTTAGTTGTTACCTTTGTCTGGCTGCAATGCTCTAGGTTTGTAGCACGTCCCCTGTGGACAATTGCTTTTCTTGGACTTTTGACTTGCTAGGAGCCAAGAGCTACATCCTTCACCCTGTGTCCTCTGACCATGTGATCTTATCCACTGGTTCCCTGGGGTGAAAAATAAAAAGACCCTTTCCTATAGCATCTCCAAGAATTTCCCCTCATGGATTTTAGCCCCTTGGTACTGCTCTATGTAGATGCCTACAATACTTTCTTTGAGATGTCAATAGATCCAGCTTTGGAGGCTATTTTTCTTCTTTTGGATCCATTTTTTATGTCTTGGGTGCCACCTATTAAGGCTGGTTTTGCTCCTATGAGTGAAGTTGGCTTCTCCATCCTGTTATCCACATTGCATGGCATAGTGAAATAATATTTGTAAAGTCCTTGGCACAGGGTCTGGCACAGAGTAGGCACTATATATATATATATATATATACATTATCTAGTATTATTTTTATTATTGTAATGGGCAGTGAGACTAGAGTCAGGAGAAACCCAGGCTTGGATACTTACTAGTTGCATGAACTTGGGCAAGGCCCTTAACATCTCTGAGTCTCAGTTCCTTCATCTGTAAAATTTGGACAATAGTCCTTGAACTTCCTATCTCTTAGAAAATGCCAAGTTGTTATTAGGATGAGGCTATGGAATGCCAGGAGAAAGAGTGCTGGTTTTGGAATCAGAGGATCTACATTCTAATTCTGACTCTGCTAACTATCATTTAAGTGGAAACTGAGTTTCAGTTTACTTATTTGTAAAATAAGAGTATTGGACTAAATGATTTCTGAGGCTCCTTCTAATTACTGTATTTCAAGATAGCTTGTTTCCATTATAATCTTATGTAATTTTATTCATATACAAACATTATTCTAAGAAGGGGTCCACAGGTTTCACCAGACTGCTAAAGGTGTCAGGGATACACAAAAAATGTTTGTTTTTTTTTTTTAAATAACAACAACTCTGGACTAGTCTCATGACCTTATTTTTAATTTTTTTTTTTAACAAAAGAAGAGCTTGAGGTTCAGAGAAGTTAAGTGATTTACCTAAGGAAACATAGCAATTAAGTAGCAGAGAGTTGTTACCAAATTCAGTGTTCTTTTAACTACTTAGGAATGTGTTCATTTCCTTATGACATTGTTGTTCAGTTATTTTGCCTCCTCTTCATGACCCCATTTGGGATTTTCTTGGCAAAGACACTGGAGTGGTTTGCCATTTCCTCCTCTGTAGAGTAAGGCAAACAGAGGTTAAGTGACTTGCCCCAGTCTCAGTGAGCATCTGAGGCTAGATTTGAATTCAGATCTTCTTGACTCCAGGCCCAGTGCTCTATCCACTGCATCCCGGTTAGTGATCTTGCACAGCCCTCCTTCACTCAAAGTCTAGTGCAAGTCATGTCATCATTTCTCTGTCATGACCTTTTTTTGAAAACAAAGGATGTACACAGATCTGTGAGTAGACCAAGCTGCCCTGCTGGGTAACTCAGCTCATCCACTCCCTTTTGTCCCCCCCGCTTCTTCTCCTCTCCAAAGGAAGGTAAATTTGGATGATGAGAGGACTTGGGGTTTATGGGCCAGATTCCTTCCTTCCTTCCTTCCTTCCTTCCTTCCTTCCTTCCTTCCTTCTTTCCTTCCTTTCTTCCTCACTCACCCAAAACAAAGTCACGTGCAAGTCATATCATTTTCTGATGTCGTGGTCTTTGGAAACAAAGGACGAACACAGACAGACAATTCCTGATACAAATACAATTATTTGTACTTGACTTATCACCTGGTTTAGGTATTACTTATGTGAGAAAGTGGGTCCTCGCAGGGTCCTCATGTTCTTTCTGGACTATATCCCTCAGGAAGTTACATGCAAGCATCATTCACTGTGTAGCAATATTATCCAGCACAGACTCCAGTCATCTAGATATGCTTCTAACACGTACAGTTCAAAATGATAATGGAGATCTCATGAGTATAAAAAAAAGATAAGGATAGGCACAGGGATAGCAGGGAGAGACGGAAGAGGAATCATAACCACAGAAAGAAGGGTTCAAGCCTGTGGGTAAACTATACCATGCAGGGAGCAGGTCTTCCACTTGGTATCCTTACAGCTTCTGATAGTGCTGGATAAATGAGAGGCATTTAATATTCCAGGAATAAACAAATGAATCAATGAACCAGCAAATAAATAAATGAAGATTTCGCTAATGCTCCCCTTTCCCAGGATGTGTCCCCAGCTACCTCTCCTTTTATCTTTCAGACCATATGAAAGTATACTACAAATTACTCGTAATAAAATAAATGCAAATGAAAACAACTCTGAAGTTTCACTTAACATTTATTAAATTAGCAAAGTTAATGGGACAAAAATGAGAAATATTAGAGGAACTGAGGAAAGACAAGCATCTTAATGCATTGTTAGTGGGAACTGTGAATTAGTTCAGTTGTTCAGGAAAAGATTTGTAATTATCCTAGTAAAGTCACAGTATTATATATACTCTCTGATTCGGTGATACAATTACTAGACGTATAACCCAAGGAGGTCTGTGATAGGAGTAAAGGTCCTATATATGCAAATAGATTTATGCCAACCTTTTTGAACTGGAAGGAAAGTGAGTACTCATGGATTGGGGAGTGGTTGAACAAATTGTGGTATATGGTGGGATACTATCATGCCATAAGAAATTAAGACTGGAGAATGAGAGAAACTTAGGAAGATTTGTATGAACTAATGTTGAACCAGGAGAACAATTTACATGACGACCACAATCATGTCAAAGAAAATAGTATGTAAGCATTCAAAACTCTAATCAATAAAGTGACTAGTTGTGACTTTGGTGGGCTGAGTAGAGGTATGGAATTAGGCATGCATCTTCGGATATAGTCAATCTGTCAATTTGTTTTAACTGTAATATTTTTGTTAGAAGCAAAAAACCATTGTGTTGGAGGGATTGGGATAGTAGGGAATTACTGGAAAATAATGGTAAAATGGGAATAAAAGAGCATCCATAAATTAAAAAAAAAATTTCCAGAGAACATGTTTTGTGTTGTTGTTTGGGACCTGTGATTTCCCCGGTGTAGGGTACTCTCTATGAAGAAACTTACAAACCTAGATGGCACCTATTTTACAAAATGTGGTCTTAGAGAGCATTGCCCTGCTGTGGGCAGTGGAACCCTGGACCTACCTGCAGGTCTGGAAATGCCACATCCAAATCGCTTGTCATTGTGTTCTGCTCTCTGAGGCTTGGACTTTCTGTATCTCCGGCCTTTGTTGGAACTTCAGTGTGGGTGGGGACATCCTCATTTTTCTGTGGTCTGGAACCAGGAGGAAACTGAATAAACAGCTGGCATTTCTCCACTGGATTTTCTCCAGTGTTCTCTCTTGTCTTTACCAAAAGAGATAGAACATAAGTAACTTTGACTTCCTCTTCTTATATATGAGAAAACACATGTTCAGGTAGTTAATGATGACAATTCATTTGAGTTTAGATAGTGACTTTCTTTTCAAGGTCTTAAAGCATTTGCAGCTCTGATACTACTTGTCTTTACAACAATCCTGTGTGGAGTAGGGAAAACCTTTGATTTTGAATTGTTGAAACTGAGGTCCAGAGGAGTTAAGTGGTTTCCTGATGGTCACACAGCAGTCAAAGATAGAGAAGGTGGCATGATGGTACAATAGATTGGTGTTAGCAATGGAGTCAGGAAGATCTATATTCACAATCAGCCTTAAACACTTACTAGTGTCTAGTGGAAAGTCACTTAACTTCTGTTTGTATCAGTTACCTCCTCTGTAAAACGGGGTTAACAATAACAGTACCTACTTCCTAGGGTTATTGCGTGGATCAAATGAGATAATGCTGGAAAAAGTTTAGCACAATGCCTGGCACACAGTAGGTACTATATAAATGCTATTAGAAAGGTTTCCTAGAAATCTACAACTATCCCTTCCACATTGAAATTTTCCCCATTGTGGTTTCAATATATTGTAGGTTGGCATAAGAAATAAAATGGAAATTTTGGGGGGAGTTTTGTAGAAGCCAAAAACAACATGTGAAGGCCAGCAGATGACACTGAAAAAGTCTAGAAACTCAGAAATTCATAAAATATACATATAGAATTATATAATATCAACATATTTTACCTTTTAACACTATAAACACCCCATAAAAGAAAAAAAAATTCAGACCTTCTCTGGTATGAAGAGAGGGCCAAGAATTTTTACAAGTATTTTCCAGATTGGGAGCACCATACCCCTAACCATGGTGATGTGGAAGGGAAAAACTCTATTATTATTAGAAGTAATAAAGGTTAGTATGACACTAATATTATTAGACCAATAATCAAAGGTTATTATTAGAAATCTATTAGAATTATTATATTATATTCTATAATTAATAATAATTCTATAATTAGAATTATTAGAATTCAACTAAGAAGTTAGATTCCAGGCCTCTTACATCTCAGTTTAACACTTTTTTTTTTAAACAGGACATAACCTCTTAAATACAATCTTTGAACTGGTTAGGATTTGGAATTAGCTCTATTTAACAGGCATACTTTGAAAATATCTCCAAGCATGGTGTCAGAAAATTAACTCTTCAGAGATAATTCTCTTCAGAGAATCTTGCATGTAGACTCAGTCAATAAACCTGAAGGGATCAGAATTTCCATACCTTGCTTCTGGGCATTCCTCACTGGAGATGGGCAGTTCCTCAGCTACTTGCCCAGGGTCCTGGTGATTGGCTGAGAAGGACTGGTCAGCATCCTGCTCAGAACCCTGGAAGGAGGAGACAGCCCTGGAACACTCTTCCTCCAAAGCAGGAACAGTGTCTTAATTTGGGATCTGTGAACTTGTTTCAAAAAATATTTGGTTAACTGTATTTAAACACTGTTTTTTTTCCCTTTATAAATTTATGTGTATTATTTTATTAATTTAGGAATATTATTGTGGGAAGGGGCCATAAGTTTCACTAGACTTCCAAATGGGTCCTTGACACAGAAAAGGTTAGGAAATTCTACTCCAGACATTTATATCAAGGCAATGTGAGGGAAGAGGAAGGGCAGTGGGGGGTGGGGGTTGTGTGCCAGACAGAGAGCTCCAGGTTTCTGAGTGGGATTCCTGCTTTTTGTTGTAAGGACTTGGGTATGTGACTGGCTTTGGTTTCCCTGGAAACCATTTTCCCCTTTCTTGATGCAAGGGAGAAGTCTAAAAGAAATCAATTCATCATGATATGGGACCCAAATAAACCCTATTCATTTGTGTCTCCTTTAATCAAGAACCCATTAATGCTATGTGACTATTACTTATTAAAGACACTGTTCCTTTATGTGATTTCATTATTGTGATTCTCCATGACGAATTTATCATGGGTATGACCTATCTCCTTTATAATGCTGAACTCAGAGAACAATATCTTCTTTCTTTGTGCCCAGTAAAAGTGTTCTGACCCTAGAGATTTGGTGAAGACCTTGGGGGAGGCTTCCTGCCTGCCTAAATTGACTAAATCCTGAGTAGCTTGGCTTGATAGAAAATGAACAAACAAAACAAAGGATTCTAGGGAATTGACTTAGAACAGAGGGGTGTGTGTGTGTGTGTGTGTGTGTGTGTGTGTGACTACAACTGAGTTATCAATAAGGGCATTGAACTAGAGAATTGTATGTATATCACCAGAAAGCTTTACCACATCTTCATGGAATAGAAAGTGTGTGTGTGTGTGTGTGTGTGTGTGTGTGTAAAGTTTGACTGGGAATGTTAAAGATAAGTCGAAACAGTTATAAATGGACCCACCTGTGCTATATGATCTAATGAGCTAGACTCATCAGTTAACCAGGATGAGAGGGATAGGGCATTGACCAGGATTGCAGCAGCTCTGTTAAGTTCCATCTGAAAGTCAAAGGTAGAGGCAGCAGGGACACATCCTGGGAAAGGGAAATATTGGAGATATTCATTTGTTTGCTGGTTCATTTATTTATTCTAAAGTACTTCATGTTTCTAGCATGGTGCTAGATGTAAGACTACTAAGGGAAATATCTGTTTTCTGCCCTTTAGGAAGACTTGACTGTTCAGTTGACTCACAGACTTTGGCAGGAAAGGTCTGAACAGGTCATCTAACTGATTCCACTTCCCCCCAAAAGGTTTGTACCTACCTATTGTTTTTATGGCCTAGTCATATTTTCCCCCTGTTACAAATACATATAGGCAAGCAGAACAAACTACCACACTTGTCATGTCCAAAAAATGTGTCTCAATTTACACTCTGAATCTATCACTGGTCAGGAAGTCAGCAGTATGTTTCATCATGAGTCCTCTGAAATCATGGTAGGTCATTACAATGATCAGAGTTTCTAAGTTTTTCAAAGTTGTTTGTGTTTGCAATATTGTTGTTATTATATAAATGGTTTTCCTGTTCTGCATTGGTTCCTAGAATTCTTCCTAGATTCTTCTGAAACTGTCCCCTTCACTTCTCATAGCAAAATATTATTCCATCTCATTAATATGCCATATCTTCTTCAGTCATTCCCCAATTGATAGATATCCTCTCAGTTTCCAATTCTTTCCTCCTGCAAAAAAGAGCTACTATAAATATTATAAATAAATAAACTTTCTTTGGGAGTATAAACCTAGTAATGGTATCACTGAGTCAAAGGCCCTCTGTGCCCCAGGAGCAGAGCTCAACTTTAAGTCACAAAATAGGCTAAAAATGAGTAAAAAAACAGAAAAGATCTTTGACCATAGAAAGGTACTATGGTGACAGGGAAGATCAAAACACCAACTCAGAAGAGGACAACAGTGTTAAAATGCTTACATGTGAAGCCTCAAAGGGAAATATGAATTGGTCTCAAGATCAAAAAGCCATCTTGGAAAAACTCATAAAGGATTTAAAAAAATCAACTAAGAGAGGTAGGAAAAATTAGAAAAATAAATGAGAATTATACAAGAGAGGGTCAATAACTTGGGAAAGGAGGACCAAAAAAAATGGCTGAAGAAAAAATTTCTTAAAAAATACAATTGGTCACATGAAAAAAAAATTTGCTGAAGGAAAAAAACTTCTTAAAAAGTACAATTGAAAATTGAAAGGGAGGTACAAAAGCTAACTGAAGAAAATAATTCCTTAAAAATTAGAATTGGTCAAGTGGAAGCTTATGACTCTAGGAGCCATCAAGAATCAGTCAAATGAAATCAAAACAATGAAAAATTAGAAGAAAATGTAAAATACTTCATTGGAAAAACAACTGACCTGGAAAATAGATCGAGGAGAGATAATTTAAAAATTATTGGACTACCTGAAAACGATGACAAAACAAAAATCCAGCCTAGACAGCATCTTTCAAGAAATTATTGAAGAAAATTGCCCTGATATCCTAGAACTAGAGAGTAAAAGAGTAATTGAAAGAATCCACCATTCACCTCTCAAAAGAGATTCCAAAATGAAAGCTTCAAGGAATATTGTAGCTAAATTCCAGAATTTTCTGGTCAAGGATAAAGTACTGAAAGTTGACAGAAAGAAACAATTCAAATATCAAGGAGCTGCAGTCAAGATTGTACAGGATTTAGCAGCTTCAATATTAAAGGATCAGAGGGTTTGGAATATGATATTCTGAAAGGCAAAGGAGCTTCAATTTTACCACTAAGAATCAACTATCCAGAAAAACTGAGTATAATTTTTCAGGGGAAGAGATGAAATTTCAATGAAATTTCACTGAAATAGGGAACTTTCAAACTTTCTTGGTGAAAAGACCAGAGCTGAACAGAAAATTCAGTCTTCAAATACAAGACTCAAGAGAAGCATGAAAAGGTAAACAGGAAAAAGAAAACTCAATGACATATTTTTCGATAAGATTGCACTGTTTACCTCCATCCCTTCATGGTAAGACAGAACTGTAACTTTTGTAACTATCTCTATTTGGGCAGTAAGAAGGAGTATATATCAACAAAGGATATGGGTATAAGTTGACTTTGATATGATGCTATAAAAAAAATTAAGGAGTGAAAAAAAGGATGTACTGGGAGAAAAGGAAAGGAAGAGACAGAATACAGTCTGAGGTCAGATTTGAACTCAGATCTTCCTGATTCCAAGTCCAGTGTTCTATCCACTGAGCCATGCAGCTGCTCTCTAATAACTAGAGCTTTCCAAAAACTGTAATGGGTTACCACAAAAGGTAATACATTTTCTATGAGCAACGTGTTAGTGGAAAATGGCTGATTATTTTTTGAGAATATCATATTGATGGATACCTGCTCAGGCATAACTTGTGGAATATAAACTATAGTAGAATGGATTTCTCTTCAAGTATCCATATAGGGAAAAGGTGTTAGTCTTGTTTTACATGGTGTTAGACAGCTGAACTAAGAATAATTAGCAGAACCTATAGAGATAAATTGAGACTTGATATGAAGAAAAATTCCCTAAAAATTTTTGTTCAGTGATTTCAGCAGTATCTGACTTTTCATGACCCTATTTGGGTTTTTTTGGGGATTAGTTTCTCATTTCCTTCTCCAGCTTATTTTACAGATGAGGAAACTGAGGCATATAGGGTTAAGTAACTTGCCTAGGGTCAAACAGCTAGTAAGTATCTGAGGCCATATGTGAACCCAGGAAAATTAGTCTTCCTAACTTCAGGCATGGCACTGTATCCATTGCACCCCCTAGCTGCCCCTTCTCTCATAATTAGAGCTATTCAAAAGTAGAATGAGCTTTCAACCAAAAGCTGAATGTCTGCTTGTCAGATGTGTTGTAGGGTAAATGCTTGTTCAGGTAGGGATTGGAGTAATGGTCTCTGAGATTCTTTTCCAAATCTAAGATTCTGTGATTCTCCATCTAGAGCATTTGCATGGAAATTTCTAGATGCCAGATGCTATCTTTTCTTTCTCCCTTGGGAGGGAGGGAGCTTCCCCTTGAAAGAGGGTTTCAGGCAAAAGCTGGTTGGGGGTGTTGTAAAAAGGATTCTTGGACAAGTTCAGGTTGGACTAGATGAGCTTCCAGCCCTGAAATTCTGTGATTCTGAGAATCGAGTTTTTGGTATTAGATGAATGAAAGAAAATAGATAAATGATGTATTTAAAGCTATTTGATTCTTACTGAGTTGGGGACACCTCTGAGGACCCTTTCAACTCTGAGATTCTAGGGTTTTGCTATTTTCTTGCCTGACCAAATGATTATATCTCCAGGATTGATACATAACTGATATCCTTGAGACACAGTGGCCAGCTGTCAATGTTTTTGCAATCCCAAGTCCTTCTTTTCCATCCTTAAGGTTATCCTTGAAGGAAGATAAGGATTCTGAGAGGAAATAATGAGTAAGGTGAAAATTCCAGGCATGAAAAATGGCCTGTGTGAACGCACAGAGGTGGAAGAAGGAACATTGAATTTGGGAAATAGTGTAGTTTGGCCAGAACATTAGAATGTAAGGGAAGCAAGAAATTCAAGAGTATAAGACAATCTATATGTTAATGAAGGTCAAAGTTATAAAAAGAGCAAAGTGAGGTTGGGTGGGAAAGGTTTAGAGAAAAAGAAACAGGCACTGGAGGTTGGTGAGGACAAAGTATTGATTTAGGAAGAATAAAACAGAAATAGAGATGGAAGAAAAGGAGATGATGATTGGGGGGTAGTTTTAGAATTCTCTATCTTGGAGGTTGCAAAGTGATGATGAAGGATCATTCCTATAAATATCTGAGGCAAAGTATTCATGTAGGTCATGGGAATTGAAGGTGATGAACTGGGAGGTGTACATCTTCAAAAGTACACCAATGTGTCTGTTGAAGGCCCTAAGCAAGAGGTTTGAGTGCAAAAAAAAGAATTTTGAACCAATTTAACAAATCAAGTCAACAAGCATTTATTAAACACTTGTGCGTCAGGCATCTTGCTTGGCACTAGGGATACCAAAAGAAAATTAGACCCTGGCTTCAAGGAGCTTACCTTCTAAAGGGAAGATAACACATAAAAGGAAATTGAAAGGCAAGAGGCTAGGGAGCCAAGGTAAGGGAAATGGTGGAGAAAGAGGTCTTGAGAGTCAAGAGGAGGGTCCAGAGAGGAATGAAGGAGTGAATATGCCTGGCTGGTGTACTTTCCTTAAAATGGAAGTTCTGGAAGGAACTGATCAATCAGAGGAAGGAACTTCAGGGGTAGAGTGATCTTCCAGGGTGAGAAGGCTGCTGGGTGTTGGTGAAGAAGGAAAACTTGAGAGTCAGGAGTGGAGCCAAGAGAGAAAAGTTAGCCAAGAATGAAACTCCTATAGCAAGGAGGGAGAGTAGCCTAAAGGTCAACAGATTACAGCACTTATAACCCTTACTGGTCAATACACAATACACATGGAGTGAACCTTAAACAAGGGGAAATGACTGAATGATAGTTGCAGAAGGAGGATCTGAAACTAGTGGTGAGGAGCTAGTACTACACCTCTTTCCCTTTCCAAGTGTATGTGTGTGTATGTATATGTACATGCATGCATGAATGTGTATGTGACAGGACTGGTAAGAGAAGAACAATTTGTAGAAAACCAGACTTCCATGAGAGTATTTAGGTAACTCAAGGTACGGAGTGCCCGGTCTGGAGTTAAGAAGGCTCCTCTTTGTGAGTTCATATCTGACCTCAGATACCTACTAGTTATTTGACACTGGGCAAGTGATATAACCCTATTTGTCTCAGTTTCCTAATCTGTTAAATAAGCTGGAGAATAAAATGACATACTAATCCATTTACTTTGTAAAGAAAACCCCAAATGGGGCTGCACAGAATGGACACAACTGAAACAACAAAAAGTCTTCCATGAACTCAAGAAAATGGATGTGCGAAAAAAAGAAATCTTTGATGCAGGAGAGTTTGTTAATAATAAAGCAGGTGTTCTCCAGGGTACATTGTAAGGTGAGAGGTTAGGAGGAAAGATTAGCGCTGAGTTGAATGGTGAGGGGAGACTATAAGCAAAGGGAGCAGGAGAAGGGATTTATTTTTTGTCTCAGGAGATGATAATACAGAGGCACAGGGATGAAAGGAACAGGAAATGAAAATTTACCAGCCACAGAACTGGGTTAGCGCCAGTTGACTGGAGCACTGCCCTCTAGTATCCTAGAGATTATGATCAGAGGGGAGCGCTTGTACAGAGTATAGTTAAGATGAGATCTAAGATGTTATTCTCATAAGTGTCTGAAGTGCAATGAAGATGTAGGTGTTGTGGACTGAAGAGGCTGATGAACTGAGAGGTCATGTGTTCAAAGGAACATCAGATGCAGTGAATATGCATGCTAATAGAATGTCATCATGAGTAACTGGAAAATGATGAGGAGACTGCCAAGAACAGTCATTTACACACCTGGCTGGTGAAAGTTGCCAAGGGGTGAAGTAATTTGAGTTTTGTTTGATAAAGTTGAACCCTATATTTACAATGGACATGCATTTCTTTGCCTAAAGATCCCAGAACCTCAGGGATCATGAAAATCAGCTAAATATGTCTTTCTTGTCACTGAGGGCAGTTGTAATCAAAGCATTTCAGAAAGAAGGTGATAAATCCTTGGCACCATTAGTCCATTGTACTTGGGTACCTATTTTGTGGAAGTAGAAGGAGGCATTAAAGACCTAATTTTGATTATGAAGGAACTTAAAATTAATTACAGTCAAATTATGGTGACATATTAAAACATAACAGATTATAGGGTGGGACAGATATTAAATGAGTGGCACATACAATCTCTATCCTCAAAATTCAGAGAACTGAGGACTGGGGTGGCCAAAGATAGCTTTTAGGAAGAAGTAGGTAAGGTCATATTTTATAGAATGTACTTTATAGAATAAGTAGGACTAGTTCTATCACAAATTTATGGCGCATACTGTGAATAGGCCCCTTAGTATGACAAGGCAATCCTTTTTCACCTTTCTAATTAACTCTCTATCACTGTTTCTTCCAAATCTTTTCATCTCTTCTCAAAACTCCCAGGCTCTCCCTCTCCTTACCCTCTCAGATGACAATCATATTTCACTGAAAAACAATTGAGAACATTTGCTAATACCTCCTTCTTCTCTTCTCCTTCTTATTTCATACCACTTAAATACATTCTGCTACTATCTTCTACTATACTATTCACTTAAATCTCATTTGAAGAGATGAACCTTTTCCTTACCAAGACAAACTCCTCTACATACACAAGTGGTCCCATTCCATCCTGTCATCTGCAGTAGCTTGCTCTCTCATCACCTCAACTCTCACTTTTCAATCTTCCCTGGCTACCGACTTCTTCCCTTCTGCCTACAAATACTCATCTTGAAAAAACTTTTGTTTAGAATAGGATATTCTGGAGGGCAAAGTAGCTTGGATTACAACCAAGAATTACCTAGCCAGAAAAATTGCGTATAATCCTTCAGAGGGAAAAATGGATATTTAATGAAATAGAAGGCTTTCAAACATTTTTGATGAAAAGACTAGAGTTGAATAGAAAATTTGACTTTTAGACACAAGATTCAAGAGAAATAGAAAAAGATAAACAGGAAAGGGAAATCATAAAGGATTAATAAGGTTAAACTGTTTATATCCCTACTTGGGAAAATGATACTAGTAACTCACAAGAACTTGCTCATTATTAGGGGATTTAGAAGGAGTATATACAGACAAAGGGTACAGGGTGTGAGTTAAATATGAAGGAATGATATCTAAAAAAATAAAATTAAGATATGAGAAAGAAGAATTTGAAACTCAAAATTTTTTAAAATGAATGCTAAAAGTTGTTTTTACCTATAATTGGGGAAAAATAAAATATTAAATAAATAAAAAGCCATGGTATAATAAAAATTATTGTACATGAAACTGCATATCTATAATGCACAATTTCCTATTCATATATATATTAAAATTATCATGTAAATTCTTTTCTTTTTTTCTTTCCCCTTCTCCCAAAGAGATGGCTACCATTAGACACAAATGTGTGTGTGTGTGTATACATATATATTTAGATAGATAGATATAGATACATAGATATAGAGTTATATGTAAAATCATTCCATACATTAGTTCTTTTTTTGATGCAGAAAGATCATAGTATTGCTGAAAACAACTCAAGCATTCACAGTGGATCATCATACAATATCGCTATTACTGAGTGCAATGTTCTCCTAGTTCTGTTCATTTCACTTTTCAACTTGTATGAGCTGATGCATCTTCAGCTCTTCACTGTATTTAGCTTTTCTCTCTCCCCTCCCTTATAATATCCAATCTGTTGCCAAGGTTTGTTAATTTTACCTTTGTAATACCTTTTACATATACCCCCTTCTCTCCTCTGACATTGACACCACCCTGGTATAGTCTCTAAACACTTCTTGACTGGACTTCTGCAATAACCTGCTGACTGGTCTCACTTGTCTCAAGGCTTTCCTCCTTCCAGACTATCTTCCACTCAGGAGTCGAATTAACCTTCCTAAAGCATAGATCTGACCATGTCACCCCCTTAGTCAATACATTTCTGTGTCTCCTATCACTTCCAGGATAAAATATAAAATCCTCTATTTGAGGTTTAAAAAAAATGTTAAAAACAACAACAAACCTTCACAACCAGGTACTATCCTACTTTTCTGGTGTTCTTATAACTTACTTCCCTCCATGTATTCTGTGGCCTCTTTGCTCTTCCTCTCATGTATTTTTACCGGCTGTTCCTATGCCTGGAATTCTCTCCCTCTTCATTTCAGTCTCCTGGTTTCTTTGACTTCCTTCAAATCTCAGCTAAAATTCCACCTTCTATGAGAAGACTTCTTGATCATCCTTAATTTTAGTCCCTTCCCTTTGTTGTTTGTCTTCAATTTATCATATATATGCATATATACACATATATATGCATGTATGTATATCTCTATATGTATATATGTATCTTATTTATACATGATTACTTGCATGTTGTGTCCACCATTAGAGTATAAACTCCTTGTGGGCAAGAACTATTTTATTTTTGCCCCTCTTTGTAGTCCCAACAATTAGCCCAGTGGTTCTTAATTAATACTTATTGGCTGACTCTTCAATAGCCTTCTTAAACTATGGCACCCAGAATTAACACAATACTATTGATGATATGATGAAGGCAAAGTAAAGTGGAATTATGACCTTCCTACTCCTAGAAGTTCTACTTGTTTTAATGAAGCTCACGATCAAATTGACTTTTATTGTTTGGCTTTTATTGGCTGCCACCTCATCCTGGTGACAATATAGAGCTGTCTGTCAGTAAATTAATATCTTTAAAGGACCTATTAGCTACCAGGCATTGTGTTAAGTCCTAGGGAAACTGATAAAGGCAAAAGACAGTCTCTACTTTCAAGAAGTTCATAGTCTAAAGGAAGAGACAACATGTAAACAGCCATGTGAAAACAAGCATATGGCCACTAAAACCCTGACATCTTTTTCAGAATAGGTTTTATCTACCCACAGTTCCCTGTTTTGTACTTGAGAAGGTGATATTTTTATATCCAAGTGTCAAGCTTTATGCTTATCCCTATTGAATTTTATTTCATGAGATTCAGCCCATTTATTTTTAGCCAATCGAGGCTCTTTTGAATCCATTGTGTTAGCTATTCTAGCTACTTTTGTGTCATCCACAAATTTGATAAGCATGTCCCTTGGGTCTTTTCCTCAGGCTCTGATAAAAATGGTAGATAGTAGAGGGCCAAGGACAGAATTGGATAGCAATCCACTGGAGGCCTTCTGCCACAATGACATTGAACCATTATCAAGTTTGTGTCCAGCCATCTACCCAGTTTGAAATCCATTTAGTAGTATCATCTAATCCATATCTTTCCATCTTCTCCACAAGAATTGCATGAAATACTTTATCAAAAGCTTTGCAAAAATCTAGGTAGACTAGATTCACAGCATTTCCCTCATTTGATTTAGTAATATTGTCGAAAAAGGAAATGAGGTTAATCTGGAATGACCTGTTCTTGTTGAAGTCATGTTGGAGCTTGGTAATTACTTTTTAGATGTTCACCAGCCACCCTTTTGAATGGATCACGGGTTTCACCCTACCAAGTTTCAGTAATTACTAGGAAGTCAAATTTGCATTAAGACCGCTATTATTTCTTATTAATTTTGGACATTTGTATATAAACATTTGAGGTTGTAGACTTTACTATTGGCTCCATTCTTGGATTCTATCTCATGGGAACATCTGGTTGTATTAGGTACGCGCACACACACACACACACACACAGTCTTCTCCTTTCCCCTATTTTTTGTAACTGAAAACTTTTTAAATTAGATTTGCAAGATACTCAGCACATACATTTTCCCAACCTTTGTTAGGTGTACTGGATCTCTGGCCAGGAATGTCATCTCCTATTTTAAACATGGTTCCAAAGTTGAAATCCCATTCTAAGATAGTACCTTCCCTCCTAAATTAATTTTTCTCTTTTACATTCCTTTCCTTGAATAGGCAACAGTGAGTAAAACCCAATTCTGTGTCCCTGTAGTTTTTTAGCTTCTTGCCCAAGCACCATAATCATTGTTAATACATTTTTAGATTTCTTGTGGTAGTCCTATTTATGTCCCATATGACTAAGAAGTAATGGGTAGTTGTCATTCATTTTGATACGTCTTAGAAAGTCCTGGGTCATGACTTGGACTCATGCCCTGAGAAGTCAGCAGACTTCTCTATTATGATCAGGTCAACAACACTCAGCTCTGAGTATCCCTGAATCACCAAATATTGCTTCTCTTCTCTTCTTCTCCTAACCTTAACCCTAATCCAGCCCCAACTGGATGGGCTCTCAACTGATAGTTTCTGTGGCTTTCCTAGCTCATTCCTGGGAGGACAAATAACTTCTTTCACTTCAGAATTCAACTCCCTACTCTTCAGGAAGAGTCTTGAATCTGTTTTTAAGCTCAAATTTTGTACAACTTTTTCCTTCCCTCTCTCATCCTTGTAATATTCTTTCAGTCTCCAATATCCTGACAAATCTTCCCTTCTCCACCTCAGATGTTCTTTCTTCCCATTGAAGCCTCCATTCTCTTTCCTTTAGGAACACTTCCTTTGTCCCTAATAACCGGAAGCATGGAGAGTCATTCTTTGAGTCCCATCACCTTTTCCTCTAATAAAGAGATCAGCCTACACTTAAAGCACAGATAATAGTTCTTAGGCTGGGGAAGCAAACACAAACATCACACACTTGATGCAAGTTATTGCACAATTTCCCCTACTCTCCATAATGTTTGAAATTTTCAGCCTTGTTTTTTGAACTACTTGTAGGTAATTTACATGTCAACTCTAAGCACCTGGTTAAAACTTTATAGCTAATTATGACCTCTAAATAGCTTAACAACCCCAGTAACTTCCTTTCCTCCAGTTCGATAACAACTCTGCATCAACAGCCTCACCCACCTGCCCTTTCAACTTGGTAATCCTGTTTCATCAATTTGTCCTACCCATCAATTAATTTGCTTTAACCTCCTACTGTTGCACTTGCCTTTTCCTATTTACAGTGCTGTGTCTTCCCAACTACCTTCTCCTTTTCTTTCTTCAATATACCTCTTTAGATTCTACTTCCCTAATCTTCTTTTAACCTCTTTAATCATTTTATATTCTCACTTGTTCTTAATTGTGATTTTCTTTTACCCAAGAAACCAGAATCTAGATTATTCATCTTAGTCTAGAGACTCCTTAAATTTTTTTCAGCTTCTCCCAAGTTTCTTTTCCCCAAATTCACTCTATCTCCTATTTTACTAATCCAGACGTCTTTGAGTCACTTATATGATCTTCTTCTCCTATTTGATACCAATCTGTCTTCACCTGCTCCTTCTCCCAAAAAGTCCAGAAGTAGAAAGAAGGTCTTCTTAATTAGTTCCTAGACACAGTGACTTTACCCATCATCTCTAGGGGTGACTGGAGTGCAGAAGGAAGATATGGGTATGGGCAACTCATAGATTAAAGGCTCAGCTCTCCCTGTGCTCATTGGTCTCTTTAGTGAGAATGGTTGACATGTTTGGGTATTATTTGCAGCAGTGTGTAGGGGTATGGAGAAGGGTAGTAGTGGTGGTAGTGTGAGTAGCTGATGCTGGATGCACAGAAGAAGAATCTAGATTCTAACTACCATTCCATTAGGTAATGATGCAAATGCCTTTGCCTTCTCTTTCAAGTTCCTAGAAACTATTTTCCCTATTTAGAGGTATGCCCGGGACAGGGAGACCAGGGTTTTATCCCAGGTTTAGAGGATTACTATTTAGAGGATGTTATAAGCACTTGTACTCCTTCTCTAGGTAAAACGATTGACATTGACACCCATTTGGCCAGAATAATTATTTAAATAAACCAGCTGATGTGCTCCCTCTCTGCCTACATCTCCTCCTCCTCCTCCTCCCTCCGTCCTATAGCAGAGGCTTCCCCAATAGTGATTTCCTGGTATCCTCAGGTCTCTGTCTCCTTCTTCCAGCCCCAACCCCTGCCTGGCTACCACAGGGCTTTGTGTTCTGACATGTGACATCTCAACTTGAGTTCTCTCACTTTATCTGGATCTGTCTTAAATGTTGATTTGAGGGGTCCTTTCCTACCACTTTCCCCAATCCTGTTTTGTGATCTTCATCTAAGAGGCCTGAATAGTTATAGTTTGGAAATCACATGTCTTGGGGTCCAGAAAGCAGAGAATGAATGTGACGAAAGGAAAAAGAATGTCATTCCTTTCCCATAAGCATATTTTGCTTATGATATATATATATAACAAATATATATTATATAAATATACATAAATATTACATTATATATAAATATATTACATATACATTTATATATAAATATATAATATAAATAATAAACATAAGAACATATTGCTTATAATTCTTTTTCCCTTCTACTTGCTAAGGTCCTCACTGACCTTGCTAAAATACCATATGGCATGTCCCTGTGTTTCCTTTTCTTGTTGGCTCTGCCTTCTGCCAGATGTTGTCTCTAAGCATACTTGCTAAAGGTCTGCTGGCATTGGTAATGTGGTCTGCCTTTGTTTCCAGAAAGTCAGGGATGGTATGGTAGATATCCATGGGAAAGGGGAGGATATTGAAAAACATTCTAGTATATAGAACCTTAAATGCTTAATATATATTTGTTGAATGCACTTAGGGATTGACTAATTAGTTACCATGTCATTTTCTAGACTTCTCCTCACCAGTTCCCTGGGACAGAAATCAAGCCCTGGAAGATTGAACTCTTTCATGCCTGGAATTCCCATACTGGGGCCTGCTGTCTTAAAGGGTAGTTGCTTCAATCCTTTTCTCCTCTCTCCCTCCTAAATCTAAATTTAGCATATAATATCAAAACACCAAATAAATACTTGGTGCTGAAGACTTCTTGTTGAGTATTCAGTGATGAATGAATTTAGATGTAGGCTCCAGCCATGCTTCAGATTCATTTTACTCCCTGGATTGCCCTTTACCAGCCACCAAGATTAACCATTTTCCTTCTCTTCTTTACCTTTTGCTCCTATGGCCCCATTCACTATTCCTATAATTTTCCAAACCAAAATCTCCATCCCACTTGTCTAGAATGTAAACTTCTTGTAGGTATGGAACCTCTTTGGTTTTTGTACTTGTATCCTTAGCTCAAAAGATAATAAATTCTTGGCATATAGTAAGTTCTTAATAAGTGCTTTTTCATCATTTATTCATTTATCATTGAATATGTAGCAAGTAGTCTTCAGCTCCAATATATACATATTTGATGTCGATATTGTATATTAAATGAACATAAATTATTACTGAATTAGAATGCTCAGATATGTTTTGCTACATTTTTGTGATGCTAGTGGAGCTATATATTTGGCTTGGTCTACATCAGTATAATGTGTAGGCTTCCAGAAATAGAGATTTAGTGCTAAAGATGAAGCCATCCCATCTTTCCTGCTGTCTTATCTTTCCTCTTCCCACTCAGACCTCCTAGTCATAGCCCTCACTTTTTTCCTCTCCAAAGACTCACCTAAATGATGCTGCCATTTTCCCTCTGGAAAGTCTATACTGTTGCTTCTTGGCAATTCTTCATTCTGCTCACTGTCTTTCTGCCTCTTGACTTTGCTTTCACTTTTAGGGTCACCACTCTTCTTTAGTCCTTGAAGTTCAGTATGGTTCAGTTCTTGTAGAAATTCCTAGAGAAAGAAAATGATGTCAGCCTCTATAATAAAGATTTACTTCACCATAATGCCACCCCCTTTTCTAATCAAGGCTATTTTCACATGGGAGCGGACATGAGTTAGAGGAACATATTACTTTCTTTTTTGTCCCCCCCAAGGTAATAGGGGCTAAGTGACTCAATCAGGGTCATATAGCTAGTTAAGGTCAAGTGTCTGAGACTAGATTTGACCTCAGGTCTGCCTGACTTCACAGCTGGTGCTTTATCTACTGTGCCACCTAGCTATCCCAGGAACATGTTTTCTAAGGGACTATGGGTAGGAGAATGAAGAGTAGGAGTTAGGAGGAAAGTAAAGGATGACTCCACTCCTTTTGTTGGTATTATAAGCCAGGAGTCTCTTGAGGCCTACCTTTAGCTCTTGGATCTGTTGGTCAATCCCTTTGTAAAAGGCAAGAGCATCACTCCTATGCTTGTTTAGCTGTGATGCCAGATGTAGGTTCTGGTCCTCAAGCTTATCATATAAGGTACGGACACTGAAGTCCTCCAGAGTCTTCATCAGAGGTGGACCCCCTTAGAAGAACAGAAAATAAAAGTCCTTCAGAGTTCTATCCCTGGGGGGCACAGAGGGTGGGAGTCTCGGAAGTTTAAGGAAGAGTCCTTAGAACTTGCTAAATATCTTTTTTCCTTTTAGGGTAGGACTCCAAACCTCCAAAACCTCAATCCTCAAACTTAAGAATGTTTTCTACAGAGCTGAGCAAGCATAGGGAAGAAGGGAAGAAAAGTTAGGATAAATGTGAAAGGGCAGACATGTTTTCAGAACATTCCATCTGACAGTTGAAAAATAGCCCACCACTTCCAAGGGAGAAAGCTCTTCTACCTAGGCTGGCAGGGAACAAAGGAAAATGCTCAATGGGCATGAGGGAGAAAAAGTAGCTGATGTGGCTGGTTGATTCAAGACTGAGAGGAGCTCTGGCTTCTTATATGAATACTACAAAAAGAACTTCTCATCTGTGGGTGTAACTGGAAAAAAAAATTTTAAACCAGATTCACTCTGCCCAATATCTTTCAAGTTACCTAGATGCTCTTGAGAGGAATGACCCTGCCTCAGGCTTTGGTTATCAGTCACAATGACTGATAGGGAGTTACTTCGTAAACAGAGAATCACCTTCTCACTGATAGCCTTCCAGTGGGGTTTTCTTTGGAGAAAGTAAGGTTGCTTTTGTTTGGGTCTACCTGGAATTTGTCTGACTGCCTTGTGACCTCTAACCACCAGATCAGATTATGCAATTTTTGCAAAATGGGAATCTGGAATACTATTCTGAACAAATTATTCAGGATCCATGACAAGTATGAGACTGCTGAAATGAGATCTTTGATTGCCCTTATATCTCCCAACCGCAGGGGATTTGGGAACTGCTGAAAGATGAAACTCAAATAAGAAAACAGATGTAATGCCCTTTGCAAACCTTAAAGTGCTCCATAAATGCTAGCCATTATTACTCGCTAAATGATTAGCTTTAGCATTACGCCTGTGAACAATTACTAAACCCGAACCGTTCGGCTGAAAAGAGGGACCCTTTGAGGAGAAATAGGAAAGGTTGAAATCAAGGGGCCAATATGAAATCTGGGCCATTTGTTCGTTTCATGATTTTTGTTTTTATTTCGAAGTCTTTTTCAAATACATCGCAGCCTACATTGAAATCTCTAGCGGCTAGTTCCTTTCCTCTCTAAGTCTCCTTTCTAACTGCACTGTATCTGTTCATGTACATATTTTCTCTCCATTAGAATGTAAGTTCCTTGAAGGCAGGGATTATTTTGCTTATTCCTTGAAATCCTGGTGCTTAGCAGAGTTCCTTAAAAGATGCTTGGTGGTTACTGAATCATTAACCCCTCCTCTGTAATACATAAAAAAACAGTTAAGCAAAACTAGAACAATTTAGCTACTGAATCTGACAATGTACACAACATTCTTAATACAAAGTCTACTTTTCTAGAGGAAATACTGTTTCATTCTCTGTTTGCTGGAGACAAGATAGGTTCCTACAGTCAAAGTCTTTTCATTTCTAAGGGGCACATGGGAAGGGTTTGTTCTGGCTGTATGTAAATGCTCTTTTACACTTTATTTTGAGTTCTGTCCTAATTTTCCAGGATAGCACTAACAAACATGCCACCTCAGGAAAGAGGGCTGGGCACTTCCAATTCCATCCAGCCTTCCCCTCTAGCTCTTCTCCTTCTCTTCCTTCTGACACACATTTATGGAATGAAGATTGTCATTCTCTAAAGGTGTTTTGTTTTTGCTTTTTTAACCAAAGGGCACCTGTTACCCTAGGTTAGGCGTTGTTTGTCTTTCATTTTCAAAGAGAACCAGTGACATCACAGGATGATGTCTTAACTTGCACGTGAATTTGATTTAAAAGAGGCGAAGTTGCACAAAGTCATCAGCCTCACTCTCTCTTCCAGAGTTATTAAAGCAAGACAAAAGTCAAGACTATGGCCCAGGATGAAGTGGATGATCTTGGTGTCTTAGATACCTGGTCAAGTTCTGTGCTCTATAGCACCTGCTTCTGCCCCTTTCATGGCTGTTGGATCAGATTGCTCTCATCTGCCCATGGGGGATGAAGTCTTCACAGGCTTGGGATAGACATCCCCCTCACTCACCCGTTAGAGGTCTGTTACCCTCAACTTAGTTAGTTCATCTGCTGAGGTGGTTTTACTGGGCTAGGGAGCTACAGTTTCTTAGACCAGTTGAGATTGGTGAATGACATTCTTGAGAAGGACTGGGCCAGCTCTTCTACTAGAGGTGCTAGTACACCCTGAACACCTCACGCAACACCCACCCCTGTCCCACCTTAGGTAGCTCCTACCAGGTAGTTTTTAATATTAGGTAGAATGGTGTGGTTCATGGAGTGCTGAGCTAAATCCTGCTTCAGCATATTTACTGGCTGGTGGGCTCAGGTAAATCATTTAAATGTCTCAGGCTCAGTTTCCTCATTTGTAAAAATGAGTATAATAATGCAGCCTACTTTATGGGAATGTTGGGAGGATGGAGAATTAAAGCACTTTGTCAACCCTGAAGTCTGCTTCATTTGTTGGCATCATTATCCAATACCTCCAAGCACAGTGCCTTGGGACTCTAGGATTCTGAGCAATTCACTTAATTCTCAGTGCCCCAGGCAACTCTAAGACTATAAATACCAGAGCTGGGGATGGGGGTGTGTCTCAATCTGCGCTGGTTGTGGGCTTCTCTCTTGCTTAACTTCCCAAAACCAAGATATTCCAGATATACACACACACATATATATATTTTATATAACAGCTATATTGTTTTAAGAACTTTGAGCAAATAAGTCATTTTGACTATTATAAATACTGAAATTAATTAAAAAGGACACAGAAAGGAAGACTATCTGCATCAAGACAAAGAAGTGATAAATAAAAGTATATGTAGAATGATTTTGCATGTATACACTCACCCACATATTTGTGTCTAATGGTGGCCAACTCTAGGGTGGGAGAAGTGAGAAAAAAAGGAAAAAAGAAATTTACATGATAATATTAATATCTATTTAAAAGGAATAGCAGGGTATATATATAATATATATATATATTATATATAATAGATCTGCATTTTTATGTGCAATCATCTTTATTTTTTATCATACTCTGTTAAGGAAATGCTTATTTTATTTCATAAATTAAAGATAAGATAAAAATGAAAAAATAACAGATCATTAATAATTTTGCAAAGAGCAATTTCAGTTGAAAGTAGAGGTCGGGAGCCAAACTGCAGAGGGTTTACAGAAAGAGTGAGAGGAAAGGGAGCAGAAGCATTGGACAGAGATTACTTTCTCAAGGAATCTAGCCTTGAAGGGGAGATGAGATATACAACTATAGTCAGCAGGGATGGTTGACTCAAGTAAAGGGGTTTTTAAAAGGGCAGTTTTGTAGCCAGGAGGGTAGGAGCCAAGAGATAGAGAGAGATAGATGATAGAGTATGGATATTGTAATGGAGGAAATCTGCTGAAAACACTAAAGGGAATGAGATCAAGAGTGCATGTAGAGGGGAAAATAGAAGAGCCACCTGTAATGAGACAGAAGTGAAAGAAGATTTTTTTAAGAGATATGAGATGAGAAGGGGAGAAATAATGTCTTTCAGAAAATAGCTTCAATTTTTTTTTCATGGAAGTATAAGGCAAAAGTTGGGTAGATGAAATTCCATGGGAGGCTTGAGGAAAGGTGAGAAAGGTTGAAACAGCTGCTTTGGAGAATGGGATAACAAATTGATTAGGGAGAAATGAAATGATTGCCTTACTATAGTGAGGACCCAGATTAGATTGCAGTCTGATTCTTCATGACCCTATTTGGGGTTTTCTTGGCAAAGATACTGGAGTGGTTTGCCATTTCCTTCTAAAGCTTATTTTACGGATGAAGAAACTGAGCCAAATGGGGTTAATCAGGAAGGTAAGTTTTCCTGACTCCAGGTCTGGCACTCTCTCTACTGTATCACCTAGCTGCCCTTCAGTTGAGATTATATAATACAAATTTATAGTGGGCACATCATCACAGTTTTGTCATTTTTTTTTTCCATCTCTGTTCAGGAGCATATGAATAGGAGCAAAGGAGATAGATTCTGGGGATAATCTGGGTTGGGATTTATCAAGATGGCGCAAAGGATTCAAGAGAAGAGGGGCATGGTCAAGGCCCTACTGTCAACATGGTCTCAGATTTCGAAAATTAGGAAGGGACTCACAGGGGAGAGTCATGGGCTAATGTCATGGGGATGAGGGTATAAGAGGCCAAATCCCTCCCCCCCATCCCCTAAAGAATATTATCAGGAATATCCACATTCCTGTTTGGGTCTTCACTTCTCAGAGCTTTTGCCTAAGGAAATAGGTGTCAATGACTGCAGGAAATGCTCTGACCTAGTCATAGCCGTGGCTTGGAGAACCGCTGTGCCAGAGCTAGGATGGGCAAGGGCTTTTTCTAGCTTTTCCTCCTAGAGTCTTCTCTCCTAGCCCTTTAGTCTTCCATGGACCATATATATATATATATATATATATATATATATATATATATATATATATATATATATATGTACACACATATTTAGCATGTATATACATGCTAAATGGTGCCAGGCTCTGGAGTTAGGAAGATTTCTCTTTGTAAATTCAAATCTGACTTTGGACTTTTATTAGATATGTGACACTGGGCAAGTCCCTTAACCCTGTTTGCCTTAGTTTTCTCATCTATAAAATGAGTTGGAGAAGGAAATGGCAAACCATGTCAGTATCTTTGCCAAGGAAACCCCAAAGGGTGTCACAAAGAGTTGCAAATGACTGAAACAACAACAAAAATAACAACATTATACATGCTAAGCCAACCATAGGAGAGATGGGGCACCTGGGATCTCCAGGGCTCACCTCTATTGTCTAGGCTACCCACTCTGGAGTCCATTTTGGACTGCCTTCCCCCTGAGTCACAAGTTGTCAGCTCTTTCCCTCCACTTGAGGCCTGACAATTAAATTATTATTTTATTATATAATATATAATATATATTATTATTAAAATAGAAATGACAATTAAATGCCTGGCTTTTCCTACTTGTAGTATCTTATGAACAGCATAGCCTCAATATATACTGAAATGAATGAAAGAAATTTACTTTCTGCTAATTCCGGTTTCTCAGTATCCTGTTCTCTACACCTTCTAAAGAGTATGCTGGTTATTGAGAGAAGGAACCATCCCTATTCCGCCTGTGCCCCTCTCTTCCTTTCTCATATAACAAGGGATGTGATCTTTAACAGTAGCACTCAGGGGAATAGTTCTGACAATGCTTTCTAATCCAGAAGAATTTTCAGCCCAGAAGGAGGGAGCAGCCTGGTGCTTACTGGAAGGGTAGTTATGTAAGGTTTCTTGTGCCATATTATATTGGTGGCTACATACTGGGCTTATCCTTAGGGTTGGACCTGACTAAATCCCTGGTGTTGCAATAGAATAATAATATAAATCATAATCACAACAATATAAAAAAACCTTTTAAATATTATCATGCTATGAGTAATTATTTAGCTTAGGTCTTAAAAGAAATTCTGTAACCCCTAACTTTCCTGTGCCAAGAGAGATCTACTCACTCCTTTGTTGTAATAAAGGAGAAATAAAAAGGTTATGTTTTTATTGAAACTCTTCTCTAATTCACTCTGAGTACCTTTACTCAGCATACCCATTCTGCCTCTTGGGTGTCCTTTGTATCTCACTATCAGGTGTTTAGATACATGGCCATCACTTTCCAGGAATCCTGATGAAGGGGACTTTCATATATCTTAAATAGGAAAAGGAGTGAGGAGTAGGGGAGGTGGGTACCTTTTGGGCAGTGAGCCCTGGGACTCTCACAGGCTCCAGATCAGGGCTAGGTCTTAAAAAATTTGTTTACAGACCAAAATGAATCTGTTTTCCTAAGAAGGGTGTGTGTGTGTGTGTGTGTGTGTGTGTGTGTGTGTGTGAGTGTGTTTGTGAAATATATGAGCTATGTAAATACACAGGTATGTATACATATAATAACAGCTAAGATTTATATAGTACCTACTATGTGACAGACACTGTGCTAAGACCTTTGACAAGTATTGTGTCATTTGATTCTCATGATAACCCTGATAGGTGCTGTTGCTTACCCAGGGTCATATAGCTAATAAGCATCTGAGTCTGAATTCAAACTAAGGTATGAAAACGTATGTCCATAAATACATACAGATACAGATATATACCTATATGTGTACACATACATACACATTCATACATATAGGCACAAGCACAAGATAAAAGAGGTGCGTATAGACAATAGTCTGTGTGAGATACCTGCATCTAGAGAAAGAATTAATAAGTTATAGAATAATTTTACATCTATCTATCAATATACACATATACCTGTTTGTGCCTGATGGTGGCCATTTCTAGGGCTGGGGGGTGGGGTGGAAAGTGAGGGAAGAATAAAAGAAATTCATATGATAACTTTGTATATTTAAAAGGAATATCAACTTGTACATAGTAGATTTGCAGTTTCATGTACAATCAGTTTTTTATTTATGTTATAGAAATGCTTATTTTACTCCACAAATTAAAAAGAAAATAAAATTTTAAAGTAAGTTAATAAATAAATATATATGCATAAAAAGATACTGGAGATTTTAGCAAACTGCATACTCAATACGAGTCAACAGAGTGATATGGTAGCTTTAAAAAGCTAATGCTATTTTAGGCCTTGTTAAGAGAGGTACATGATGTCCTGGATGAGGAAAATGATAGTTGCCTTGACCTATATTTGTGTCAGACCACATTTAGTGCTCAGTGTACAGTGTATGGGACCACATTTTCAGAAGGATATTGATCAGCTGAAGAGAGTGAGGGATCAAGACAGTGAAAGACTTTGAGATCATCCGAAAGAAATGGGAACGTTTGGTTTAGGCTGCGAAGAAGCAGCCTTAGGGATGACAGGTCAGTTCTCTACGACTCAAATATGTCCTGTGATGGGGAAGAGGAATTGAGTTTACTCTGCCCAGCCCAAGGTAGCAGAACTGGAAGCAAAGAGGGGGATGTTGCAGGGGGACAATTTTTGGCCCCAGGTAAGGAAAACTTCCCAAGAGCTAGAGCTATCCAAAATTATAATGGGTATCTTGTGTGGTGTTGAGCACCCCCTCACCTGAGATCATTAGGCAGAGGCTGAATAACAATGCATCAGGTGTGCTGTCGAATGGATTATTAATCAGATACAGGTGGGATAGGTCAGGGGGCTTAATTGTTTGTGTCATGAATTCCTTGGGCAGTTTGGTGAAGGACCCCTATGAACTCCTCAGAATCATGTTTTTAAGTGCATAAATTAAAAAAGGATACATAAAATTACAAGGGAAACCAATTATATTGAAATAAATATATAATTGCTTTTCCCCTGCCAAGATAATGGACCCCATGAAATCAAAGACTTTAGATTTAAGAACCCAAAGGATTTCCAAAGTTCACTCCAGTGCTAGTGCCTTTTCTTTGTTGATTATCTCCAATTTATGTGAAAGCATATATCTTTTTTTTATACATTTTTTTCACATTGTCTTTCCCTTAGAGAATAAACTTGTGTCTCTTTTGCCTTTCTTTATATCACCAGTGCTTTATACAGGGCTGGGCCCATAGTAAGATACTGAATCATTGACACTGAGCTTCTGTTCACCTGTATTGGGGGACAGACAGGTGGAGAATTAAAAGAAAAGAGTGATATGCTGAATACCTGGAATGGTACCTGAGCCTTGGAAAACATCCTTCTCACTGGTAGATGGTCCTTCCCCAGAGCCCCAAGTGCTGAAAGCATCATAGAATGGGAGGCTGGTGAGAGAGAGAGAGAGAGAGAGAGAGAGAGAGAGAGAGAGAGAGAGAGAGAGAGAGAGAGGCAGAGAGAGAGACAGAGAATGAGAACCCAGCAAGCACTTTGGCAGTATTCTGTTAACAGATATATGTGTCCTTGGGTATACATTCAGGCTCTTAAGTGCCACCAGATCTTGATCATATAAGATATGACAAATTTATTTCATTCTGGGCCAGCAGGGGAACCTCTAGCAAACTACCTCTAGCATTTCCTTGTCCAGTACCCTTCTGTGGATCCCAAATAAAGTTTGGATTTCTCAGGCATCCCCTAAGAACCAGTGGGCCTTGCCATCTGCCTTGCATTGGCACCCTACCACCAGGTCTCCATTTCTTAACTTTCCCCCAGGTGCAGTCTGCCCCTATAGGAATGTAAATTCCTTGAGAATAAAGACTATCTCCATTTTCTCCCTGTATCCTCAGTGCTTAGCACAAAGTTTGGCACATAGTAAGTTCTTAATAAATGTATTTTTTCCATTCATTCATTTATTTGTTCATTCATTCATAGCCTCCTATAATATGGACATAGACTATCTTTCTAGCCTTGACTTCTGTGTAATCTAGGCTCCAAATTCACTGTTTCCTGAACACATTTTGCATTTTTGCTTTTGCAGCTTTGCTCATGTCCTGCCCCTCACCTACACACCCTCCCTTTGAATCTTTGTTGGTCAAAACTTTACCCATCCTTCAAGATCCAAGATAGACATTAATTCCTTCATGAAGCCCTCTCTGATTCCTCTTTAGTCTCTCTCACTCTGATCCCTACCATATATGGACTCTATTTCCTCTGAACCATCTTCTATTATTTTATTAGTTTCTCTCTTTGGCATTTAGAACATTTTGTCTTGTATTTTAATTAGCTGTGTATATGGTTTTACTTAGCCTGATCTCCCTACCCTACTAGCTCCTGGAGAGTAGGGATCATGTAGCTTTATGGAAAAAGTGATGGATTTGGAGTCATAGGACCAGAGTTTGACTCTCAGTTATGTTCCTTACTACCTATGTGACCTTGGAATAATCTCTTAATCTTTTTAGGCCTCAGTTTACTCATCTGTAAAATGAAGGGGGACAAGATAACCACTTTTAACTCTGGTTTTATGATTCCTTATGCTGATGATGTACTCTCACTCATCTTTATATTTCCTAGGCCTAGAGTATCTTTGTGGTATAGATCTCTATGCATAATAAGCACTTCATAAATTTTTGATACTAGAGATCAAGGTCAGACCTAGATAAGGATGGATCAATATAATCCATGTCCAGGAAGTGAAATAGGCAATCCTAGCTCATTTTCCCCAAAACGATTAGAAGAGGGTAGGGGAAGGGGAGACTCACCTGTCTTTGATGAGCACGTACTGGGGAGGAATATGAGGTTCCCCAAGGCTCCTCCATCGTGGCTTCCAGTGTTGCATGGGGCAAACTCCAGAGAGTGAGGGGTTTAGCACAAAAGCTAGGATAGTCAACACTGCTGTTCCCAATCCAATAACCAGCAACACCCCTGAAAGGAGAGAAGACCAAAGAAAGGGGTCAGAGAAGATATGAGAGAGGGTACTCAATATATGCAAGAGCATGATAGAATGTATATAGTCTCAGGTCTGCTAGGGGATAGCCTGCATTCTGTGCTTGCCTAGGGAGACCTGACATTTCTGGCTTGTTTCTGACCTTCCCAGTATATATCTAATTGTTAAGGATTTGAAACTATCATACTTGCTTTTCCTATGGCAAGTGGAAAGTCCAGGATTTATAAGCTCATCTATTCACCATCATCAAGATATCCAGAAATTGCTTGTTCCTACCCTTTTACCTTTCCATGTATTTTTCTCCTGCCTTAATACTATGTTCTGATCTATAGCCTTCTCTTTACACTCTGTCTCCAGACTTACCTCCTACACGGCAAACTTCCCGGATTAATCTTGCCCTTTCTGACTACTGCTTGACTTTGTCCTATATCAGAATGACCTTGATTTACTATTCTTGATGGTTTTTTTTTAAATCTCTAGGTACTACAGTGATTTCATGTATGTGTACTTTCTCTGGCTACAAGAATAGAACCCTATCTTCTCATTCCTCTCAGTCCAAAGCCTACTACAGGATTGTTTCACAAGGATATTCTCTGTAGAAAGAGTTGCCTGACTGATAGGAACGGGAGCAAAAGTAGGGAGAAGCCTAGAGAAGAAGGATCTCTTCTGGTTGTTTCTATTGGTTCTGTGGTTCACTTATGCCCAGATAATAACATACTCCTTGGACTGAAGAATGATAAGGATGAACGGGAATAGAAATTCAAGACAAGAGAAGAGCTTGTAAGATAACACATGGGTGACATCAATAAACTCAGTTTGCAAGGACTCTTTCTCCTTCAAAAATGAAAACCTAAACCAAAAAGCTATATCAATAGACACTGAAAGAATGATGGATCTGATTAGTGAGTCACTGTTACAGATTATTACAAAATAAGAATGAATGGGAGAGACAATTCTGGATTGTGGAAGGGTAATTTTTGTTCTATTTCTTTTAAATAAATTTATAGATTTTCAGTTTTCAACATTCACTTCTACAAAATTTTGAATTTCAGATTTTCTCTCCAATCCTCTCCCTACCCCCACCCCAGGACAGTGATTGCCATTTTCTCCAATCTGCCCTCCCTTCTATCACCCCCCTCCTCATCCGCTTCCCTTCTATTTTCTGTAGAGTAAGATAGATCTTTAAACCCCATTGCCTATACATCTTATTTCCTAGTTTCATGTAAAAACAATCTCTAACATTAATTTTTAAAGCTTTGAGTTCCACATTGTCTTCCTTCTCTGCTCCCAACCCACCCCTCATTGAGAGGGCAGGCAGTTGGATATAGGTTATACATGTGTGGTCATGCAAAAGACCTTCATAACAGTCATGTTGAGAAAGACTATATTTCCTTCTATCCTATCCCACCCTCTATTCATTCAGTTCTCTCCTTTGACCTGTCCCTCTGCAAAAGTGTTTGCTTCTGATTACCCCTTCTCCCCACAATCTGTCATCCCTTCTAGTATCCCCCATCTTTTATCCCCTTCCTGCCTGTTTTCCTGTAGGGTAAGATATACTTCCATACCCAATTGAATGTGTATGTTATTCCCTCCTGAAGCTAAATTCAATGAAAGGAAGGCTCACTTACTACCTCTCATCTTCCCCTTCTTCCCCTCCATTATAAAAGCTCTTTCTTGCCTCTTTTATGCAAGATGATTAGCTACATTCTACCTCTCCATTTATCTTTCTCCTAGTACATTCATTTCAATCCTTAATTTTCTTTTTTAGACATCATCCTTTCATATTCAGCTTACCTTGCGCCCTCTTTTTCTCTCTCTGTCTTTCTCTCTGTCTGTCTCTCTCTGTGTCTCTATGTGTGTGTGTCTCTCTCTCTATATATACACAGACATACATGCACATATGTAGTGTATATATGTGTGTATGTATGTATGTATATTCCCTCCAACTATCCTAATACTGAGAAAGGTCTCATGGGAGCTACAAAATAGCATCTTTCCATGTAGGAATGTAAACAGTTCAATTTTAATAAGTCCTTTATGATTTCTCTTTCCTGTTTACCTTTTTATGCTTCTCTTCATTCTTGCATATGAAATTGGAATTTTCTGTTCAACTCTGTTCTTTTTAACAAGAATGCTTGGAAGCCTTCTATTTCATTGAAATTCCATTTTCCCCCTGAAGCATTATCCTCAGTTTTTCTGGGTAGGTGATTCTTGATTTTAAACTTATCTCCTTTGACCTCTGGAATATCATGTTTCAAGCCCTCTGAACCCTTAGTGTAGAAGCTGTTAAATCATGTATTATCCTGATTGTGTTTCCACATTACTTCAATTGTTTCTTTCTGGCTGCTTGTAATATTTTCTCCTTTACCTGGGAACTCTGGAATTTGGCTACAGTTTAACTTTTGGGATCTCTTTCAGGACATGATCAGAGGATTCTTTCTATTTCTATTTTACCCTCTGGTTCTAGAATATCAGGTAAGTTTTCCTTGATAATTTCTTGAAAGATGATATCTGGGTTCTTTTTCTGATCATGGCTTTTGGTTAGTCCAATAATTTTTAAATTATCTCTCCTGGATCCAATTTCCAGGTCAGTTGTTTTTCCAGTGAGATACTTCACATTGTCTTTTATTTTTTCATTCTTTTGGTTTTGTTTTATAATTTCTTGATTTCCCATAAAGTCATTAGCTTCCATTTGTTCCATTCTAATTTTTAAAGAATGATTTTCTTCAGTGAGCTTTTTTTGATTTGACCCGTTATGTTTTCTAAGGTATTCTCCTCTTTGGCTTTTTGAACCTCTTTTACCATTTAGGTTAGTCTAATTTTAAAGGTGTTATTTTTTTTTTTTTAGCATTTTGGGGTTCTTTTAGCAAGCTGATGACTCACTTTTCATAATTTTCTTGCATCACTCTCATTTTTTCTTCCCAATTTTTCCTCTACTTCTCATACTAGATTTTCAAAATCCCTTTTGAGCTCTTCCATGACCTCAGACTAATTCATATTTTCCTTAGAGGCTTTGGATGGAGGAGCTTTGACTTTGTTGTCTTCTTCCGGCTGTATGTTTTGATTTTCCTCGTCAACAATGATGTAAGAAAATACCTCTTCACTGAGAAAGTAACAATCTATAGTGTGTTTCTTTTCCCCTATTTGCTCATTTTCCCTGCCAATTACTTGACTTTTGAACTTTGTTAACTGGAGGGCTCCAGAAGCAGCCCCACTTTAGCAGTGGCTGAAGACACCTTGGGACTAGGGCCAGGACTGGGGCAGGACCACACTCGCGTCTCAGTCAGGTAAGAGACCCTTTCCACTGACCTTTGAAGCTGTCTTTAGAGTTTGTGGGTTGAGAAGTCTGGAACTTGTGATTCAGTCCCCTAAGGCCTGCTCCTGCTCTGTGTGAGCACATGGAGTTCACATGGGTGTGACTCAAAACAAACTGTGCTCCACTCACAGTCTGGTGTGATAGACCTTTCCTGTCAACCTTCCAGATTTTCTTTGACTGGCAATTTGCTTCATTCTTTCATTTTGTGGTTTCTGCTGCTCTTGAATTTGTTTAGAGTTATTCTTTTCAGCTTTTTTGTGGGGTTTGGGGGGAGATCTCCAACTGGTCCCCACTTCTACTCTGCCATCTTGGCTCCACCCCCCCAGTTCTATTTCTTTACAAAAGGGAAGAGAATAGAATTTTCAAATTAAAACCCAAAGACCCCAGCTTCTGGGATAAGAACTCACTGTTCGACAAAAATTGCTGGGACAACTGGTTAACTGTGTGGCGGAAATTGGGCATAGACCCATGCCTAACACCATACACAAGAATAAAGTCTAGATGGGTACATGATTTAGGTATAAAGATTGATACCATGAATAAACTGGAGAAGCAAGGAATAGTGTATTTATCAGATTTATGGAGAGGAGAAGAATTTTTTTCTAAAGAAACGATAGAATGCATTTTGAAATGCAAGATGGATAATTTTGACTACATTAAAC
>CM053771.1:150987915-151285260 GCA_028658325.1 Potorous gilbertii | reverse complement strand
GACCCATGCCTAACACCATACACAAGAATAAAGTCTAGATGGGTACATGATTTAGGTATAAAGATTGATACCATGAATAAACTGGAGAAGCAAGGAATAGTGTATTTATCAGATTTATGGAGAGGAGAAGAATTTTTTTCTAAAGAAACGATAGAATGCATTTTGAAATGCAAGATGGATAATTTTGACTACATTAAACTGAAAAGTTTCCCTGCCAAAATACGTCTTACCAGACTATCTTCACTTAATTTTTTATAGGGTTATTAGGTTGGTAGATAAAGGGGTATTCTAGATTCAGTATGAATTGCCAAAGTCTACCTTGTGAAGTGACAAGACTGGCTGAGGTCAGGGCTAGTCCTTAGGGCCTGTATTCTCAACTTGCCCCATGAAGGTTGCTGACCCTAATTCCAGAAATTCTTAATGACACATAAAAGAGGAAATATTCCCCCTTCTCTCACTCTAGTTCCTAATTCAGAGTATGTTCAGAGTTTACTGTATGGTTAATGGAAAATTTTTTAACTGGCTTCTGAGTCCAAACTGAGTCTGCATTCAAAAGGCATGAACATCTTGTATACCTTTTTCCCCAGGGTTTTGCAAGTGAGAAGGAAGAAATGCTCTAAGTTTTCAGGTTGCCATGTAGTCACAAACATCTTTGTTTCTTCTCTGTTGTGTTCCTTCTTTTCTTATCTTAGGTGAATAAATGTTGGAGATGGAACTAGAGATCATGACTTTGCAAGGTCTGAAAGGTTGGAGGAGCTAATCGCCAGAATTCTGGGAATTCACAGAAGAATGTGCTGTCAGCCAAGTCTTGAGAGGAGCCAGCCCCAAAGATTAACCTGCTTTATCCAGCCTGGTAGTGGGGTTGGCCTGGCAGTTGACACATTGTGCCCAAGGGAATGATGTCCATTGACTATGTCATACAGATAAGTGAACTTGGTAGGAAGAGTGTTTTGTAACAACCTTTTAAGTTTGAGTCCACAGAGGTGGTGGTAGAAGAGAGTGGGCTTCTTATTTGGGAGGTTTATGTACTTTGTTTCTTGCTCTGTCTTCTCAGTAAACATGTATTTATAAAAGCTAATTGGCATAATCTGTTAATTGATGTTGAAGAAAAAGAAAATAGTCAAATTGGAGAGACAATAACAATGATTGCTTTTGGAAAGGAAAACATTAGATTGGGTTTGAGAGCAGCAGCATTAGAAAAACCCCAAAGTCCCTCCGGAGTACCTCTAGAACCATGAGGGGAGATGGAATAGTAATCTTACTATGAGGAGTGGTACTGGGGTTGGGAGAGTGAACCCAGAGCCTATGTGTGCTACACTTCCAGACAGAATGGACAGTTGATAGTTAAATGATAATATCATTAGGTCTGTTCTAAATTGGTTCTATGATTAGACCCAAAGAGTCTACAATCAATGGGCCATTGTAAATTTGGAGGCAAGACTCTAGTAGTCTCGGGATCTGTCCCTGGCTTTGTGATGTTTAAAATTTTTATCAATGACTTAAATGAGGACATAGATAACTGTCATCAGATTTGCAGATTTCACAATATGAGATGGACAACTGATAATAACAAAGTCAGAGTACAAAAGTATGGTAGGAATTGTCGTACAAGGTAAAGAATACTGGATTTGGAATTAGAGAACTTGGTTTTGATGAATAATCAATCAATCAACAAGCATGTATTAAGCTCCTGTTATGTTAATAGACATTGGGCATATAAATGAAAAAAGTTCAAAACAATTCCTCACATGATATCAGGGGAGATATGTATATCTATATCTATAATACATGTAAAATATTTTTATGCAGATTATGTATAAAATAAACACAAAGCAATAGAATACAAGGGAGGGAGGAGGGAAGGCATTAGCAATTAGAGGGGATCAAGGAAAGCATCATGTAGAAGGTAGGGCTTGAGCTGCATCTTGAAGGAAGAGATTCTTTGAAAGGAGAGATGAAAAGCTTGTGCTTCCTAAGCATGGGAGGTGAACAGTATAAAGGCACAGAGTACTTGTGTGTTAGGAAAAGAGAATGCCAGTCTTCAAATGCCCTCCCTGCCAAATACTATGTGCGTGGAGCCTGGGGTAAGTCTCAGTTTTCCTGGGCCTCAGTTTTCTCATCTGAGAATGAACTGTTACATGGAAGAAATGATGCTTGAGTTTTTTGAACCTCATAGAGGGAAGAATGAAGAAAAATGGATGAACGCTGCAGGTACAGATTTCAGCTCAGAATAAGGAAAGACTTCCTAATATAACTGGAGCAAAAGTACATTGCCCTGCTCCAGGTTGCATGTTCTCCATTGCCTGCTCCAGGTTGTATGTTCTCCATCACTGGAGATCTTCCTTCTGTTGTGTAGGGAATTCCAGTTCAGGTCTAGGTTGGAGTAAATAGTCTCAAGTTTCTTTCACCTCTGAAGTTCTAGGATTCTATGATCCTCAGGCAATTATAGAACATTAAAGTTTCAAGGGCCCTGGAAAGGTCTCTAGTCCAGCCTCCTTGTTTGTGAGAAGTATGTGGAAATTGAGGACCAGTGAATGCAAGTGAATTGACCAAGATATCATTGTTTGCTTGCTTTTTTTAATGAGGGGGCAGAGAAAGAACCCAAGTCTTCTGACTCCTAATCCATTTCCAATGCAACACACTGACCCCACTCATTCTGGGAAGCTCCTGGAAGAAGGAAGGGGGCACCCTCTTCTCCAGAGATCAGAAAGAAAAATGGAAAGAAACATATAATCAAAGATATCTAAAATGTCCTTCCTTTTACCTGGGAAAGAAAAAATGTTACAGAAAAGGAAGAAGTAAATGAGTCCTCAGACACAAGTCTTTTGTGATTATGTGTATGCAATCAGGTGATTGTGGTTAACCTCTTTGAGATTCAATTTTCTCACTCAAAACAAGATTATTGTACTAGATGGCACCTAAGGTGGTTTTCAGTGGCCCTATGATCCTGTGACACCCTCAGTTGACAGAAGGTAAGTCTAGAGAATGGCGAGCAAAATTGGGGATAACTATCCAGCAGCTTGGACATTCAACTGTCCACTGCTCCCCCCCAGATTGCCATCCCTTTGTATTCCTTATAAATTGTAAACTCTTTGAGGTCAAAGACTATTCCATTTAGTTTTTGTATCTCCAATGGCTAGCAGAGTAGGGGTTTAATACAGGTTCATTATTGATAGTATAGTGGCTCTAGGTGTGAAAAGCTCTCCCTATCAAACTGCTTGTGGGCCACCTGTAATCCCTGATACTGAGAATCCTGAGACTAAAGGATTGTTTGAGTTTGAGAGTTTAGGACTGTAGTAGGGCGAATGCCAGGGTGTCTGCACTAATGTTGGCACCAGTATGCTGAGCTTTTGGGAGCAGGGACCCAGAAGGGCAACCAGCCCAGGACAGGGAAGGAACAAGGTAAAGCCCCAGCACTAACAAGTGGTGGGATTGGGTATGGAAAGGGTCACTGTGTTTCTAGTCTGAAGAAGATAGGCAGACCTGGTCTAAAACAAATCAGAAGTCTTCGTGTGGTCCCCCTGACCCACCTTCTTCAAGGTCATGTACCTGTAATTGTTGCCCAGTCAGGGGCTAAGTTCAGTGGCTGATGTTTAAGGATCCCATGTCTGATCAGTTGATATGGGGAAGAAGGCTGTATGGGGGATATGCCAGTGTCACAGGCCACACCTTCCTCTTTCACCAGCACAATGAGGATACTTTCAGGTAGTCCATTGTCCTGGAACACGTATGTGCCTGGGTCCAGGAACACATGTGCAAACCTGTGGAGGAGAAAGACTCATGGCCCACAGAGGGATTCACACCCTGGGTGAGTTTTGCTTCTAGAGCCTTGCTCTAGGTAATGTGGATATGCTTGTAGCTGTGGCAGGACTCCATTCCTGCCTGTCTTGCCCCATCCTTCTCTAACCCAGTCCTGTCTCGGTCCCATCTCCAATTTTCACCCACTGTCACAACTTTATTATCCAGTAAGAACCAGTTATTTAACTATAATTTACAGAGTTTCCTGGAAGTATATGTCAAAGGCAGGATTTTAACTCAGGTCTGGTGAGTCCAAGGCAATTCTCTATCAATTTAGCCCATGTTGGTTCTCCATTCACTAATTAACACTACTTAATCTATATCTACTTACGTATATACTGTGTTCCTCGTTAAAATGTTAACTCTTTGAAGACTGGGACTGTTTTTTACCTTTCTTTGTATCCCTAGCACTTAGGATAGACCTGGTTGATTGAGTGATAGTCATACAGAACCCACATGTTCACTAGTGGAAGCTTGGCTTGTGACAGTCTACACTGTACTAAATGGCAGCATCAGAATTTGAACCCAGATTCTGGGACTTCAAATCCAGTGGTTTCTGCAAGAGCAAACTTTGCTAATCTCACTAGGAGGCCCAGGCTCTTGAAGGAACTCATGGTATTGGTTGTCTAGGGGTCAGCAATAGTCGGAGAGAGCAAGCATTACAACCTGGTAACGCACAATTGGAATAACCTGTCCTGACTCTGGGAAGTAACGTCTGGCAAGCCACCCTGAAAGGATGATTCTTGATTTAGGGTGTTTTAAAGATGGGCTTCAGAGGTGATGTTATCTAGACTGGTCGATGCCATGATAATAAATAGGGTAATGATTATTCTTCACATTTATATCATGCTTTGTGTTTAACAAAATTCTCTTCATACAGTATTAGAATGTGAGTTCTTTGCCATTAGGGATTGTTTCATTACTGGTCCTTGTATCCCTAGTATCTGGCACAGAGTGATTGCTTAATAAATACTGCTTGATTGACTGACTGATCTCTTTTGCAACAGGGAGGATTTAATAAATGCTTCTTCCCCTTCCACTCTCGCAGTCACTCTGAAATAGAGTTCACTTGGGAGAATTTGAAGGGGTCTCTTGCACTGATTGTCCAGAGCCATCACAGGGATTCCTGGGCATTCTGGGTTCTCTCTGGGGTAGGTAAGTTTTCTAGGGCTCTCTGCACCTTCTCTTTGTTCTCCATTCAGTACGTAGTCTTTAAGGAGTGGCCATGGGGTGAAGGAGGTGAGGGGGTGACTTGGTGAGGAGGAAGGGAGCAGAGATGTAGAGAATGACAAAGAAAGCTGGTCTCAGCTGTCTGTGCTCCTGTGAATTTTCCTTGAGTCCCTGAGGCCCTGGTCAGGCAGAGACAACCAACACCAAGAGTTCCCTCCTGAGCCTAGGCCACTCAGTGAGATTAGCATAGCTTGTCCCTGCAGAGAGCTCTGGATTTGGAGTCACAGAATCTGGGTTCAAATCCTGGCACTGCCCTGTGCTATTACTGTTCTGTCATCACTGTTATCCCTTCCACATCATCAGGGTTGGCAGTGCAGTGGAAAAGCTGCATAAAATATTTTGGCCCTCCCTTCATACCAGAGAAAAGATCTGAATTATTATATTAAAAGATAAAATATTTTGATATTATACAATAATATAGATTATGCATTTCTGAGTTTCTAAACTTTCTGTGTTATCTGCTGGCCTTCAAGTGTATTCTGTAGCTTCTGCAAAACTCCCCTCCACCCAATTCCTATTTAATTTCTTAAGCTGACTGGTGCTATATGGAAATTGTGATGGGGAAAGGATAACTATATTCAGTCAAGTCTGATTTTTTTGTGACTCCATTTGGGGTTTTCTTGACAAAGATAATAGTGTGGTTTGCCATTTCTTTCTCCAGTTCATTTTACAGATGGGGAAACTAAGGCAAACAGGATTAAGTGACTTACCCAGAGCCACATAGTAAATGTCTGAGGCAAAATTTGAACTCATAAAGATGAATCTTTTTGACTTCAGGTCAAGCACTCTCTCTTCAGCATCATCTGCCTGCCCCTTTACTACCTGTGTTGTTGAGTTGTTACAGTCATGTTTGACTCTTATTTGGGGTTTTCTTGGCTAAGACTGACTTTGAGCAAAGCATTTTCCCCTTTGGTCCTCAGTTTCTGTATTGTAAAGAGAAGGGGTTGAACCAGATCATCTTTCCCATCTCTTCTAGCTTTAAGTCTTTGATACTACCTAGAGAAGTTGAAGTGGGTCTCTCGAACCAAGTGGTTCAATCTCCTGAAGGCGCCAAAGTCCCATTGAGGGTTGCTGTTAAACAGATGCTGCTTCTGGTACACTGGGTAGTGACTGGCCTGGCGATCTGCAAACAGGCAAAAGCAGAGTTGGGCATCTTTGGACTTGTGGCAAGACTGTATTCTTGATCCTGTCTGGTTCACAAGTAGTGAGGACCCCCATCCCTGGAATGTAGGCTCTCACGCTTACAACTGGGGCATTAAAAATACTTTCAATAGAGTTTTACACCACTGTTATTTCCCTATATGCTCTTCCCCTTGTCAAATTCTTCCTAATAACAAAGAAAAAGAGTTAAGCAAAACAAAACTATCTCATCTGATAATATATTCAACATTCTGCTCCCGTAGTCTATCTCTACTACTACTATCCTCTACTAACTAACAGGAAATGGATAACTCTTACCATTTACTCTCTGGGACCAAGATTGGGCATTGCAATTAATCTAAGTTTTACTGTCTTTCACTGCTATTTTAATATATATTATAATAGTCATTGTATGTAATGTTTTCTTCGGTCTGCTTTTTTTTGCATTCATTTTTCAAGGCTATTAACCATGGTTTCAAGGTCAGACCCATTTCTTCTTGCTTCCATTGGCCTATAAAATAACCACAGTAGTTACAGCCTTGGCATGACTCTGGTCAGGATGGTATTTATGCTCTGCCATTAATTTATGGGCTTAAACACAACAGACACGTTCAGGCTCATTCCTAAACCTAGGTTTCCATCACCTCCCTTTCTGGGAAACCTCTGGCAAACTTCCAAGGGTTGTCCTACTTTATCCATTCTCCAAGTAGACCACGTGGCCTTATTATGTGCACCAAGGAACACTGTCTCATTCACCACTGCTTCCCTGCCCCCAACCTGACTTAAGGGCAGGACTTCAAATTAGGACAATAAGGCATCTTCTTCATCTAATTCACTTTTTTGTCCAGGTCGGAGATATAGGGCAGGCAGTTTTTTGATAGGGAAACTGAGGCAGAGAGAGGATGAGTGACTTGATTCAGCTTATGCAGAGGTGAAAGCAAAACCAAGACCTGAACTCTGGCCTCCATATGCTCAGTTTAGTGGTCCATCTTCTAAGTTACTTGACCTGCTCTCCTTCTAGCACTCATTTCCTGGGGTCCCAGGGGCCTACAACTCCTGCTGCCACCTTTAAATATCTATGGTGTAATGAGCACTTTGGATGTGGTTACTCAACTGTCTAGGTCCCTTCTCACCCCGAGGCACTACTGACTCATCCCCAGACACAAGGCCCTGTCATAGCACCATTGGAGAAGTTCCAACCACTATATGTGAGGGCTAAAGCCAGCACATAGGAAATCCCCAGATGTTTTGCAGGAGTAAGAAGAGACAGGCTGGGTGAGACCCAAGGGGTAGCTGGGTGTCAGGAGATAGGTCTATTAGAGCCAGAAGACTCAGGATAGAGGCAGCAAGCCAGCTATGTCTAGCAAGTGATGATTGAAAACCCTGGATAGATAGAACCATGCTTCTAAGTACTCCCATACAGCCCAGACTTGCAGATAAGTATTTAATTTGGGGGGCTATTAGGTGATACAGTGGATAATGCTCTAGGCCTGGAGACTGGAAAACCAGAGTTCAAATTGGGCCTCAGACACTTACTAGCCAAATGACCCTAGGCAAGTCATTTTACCCTGTTTGCTTCAGTTTCTTTATCTGTAAAAGGAGCTACAGAAGGAAATGGAAAACCACTCCAAGATATTTGCCAAGAAAACCTTAAATGGCATCATGAAAAGACAGATACAACTGAAACAATTGAATGACAAAAATTAAATTTTACTTTGGGGCAAGGACATTTTTTTCCAGGTTAGGCAACTGAACATATGGCTTATAGAAACTTAGATCCGAGAGCCGGGGCCAGCTGGAGCCTGCTATAATCTGCCTAAAATGATCATTGAATTTTCAGTGTGAACATTTATACCTCAGAAATTTTCAATCTACATCTGGGGTTTGAATTATTGGGCTGTTGATTGTTTGGACTTAGGATAATGTTGATAATGTATACTAACCTTAAAAGGGTGTGTGCAGACCCCTATCACCTAACCTGACCTCCTATTTTACAGATGAAGAAACAGGTTGAGATGGCTAGTGACTTGTCAAAAGCCACACAGATAAGTTTACAGCCAAGCCAGTCCTGTGCACAAAGTCTTTAGATTCCCATCTCTTTCTACTAGATTACCCTGCCTTCATGGATGTGTTTTCTGTTAGCCTGGCACACGTTGTCATTCCCTTTGGCCCACTAGGCTCTGTGAAGGTTATGTCCACTCTGGATAACACAGTAATTCATTTATTAGGAAGCTGGGGAAGTTGTTGGGAAAGTGGGAACTGAGAGGTGTGAGACAGATGTGAGGAGCATGGCTCGACTCAGCAGCTGGCTGGGGGCACTTACTGTTGTGAAGAATGTTAAGCTGGAAAAGAATGGAATCACCCACTTGCAGGCAGACCACAGGGTTAGGAATTCTGGGGGATAAGGAGGTCTTCCCTGGGGAGCTTTGCTCTGGCTCTGGCAGATCCCTATGGTGCCTTAGCAGCAGAGGGTCCCGCTCCAGCTCTGAGAGTGAGAAGACATGTATGTGATTTTTCTCTGGAAGTCAAGCTGCTCTCTATCCATTCCCTCTGTGAATTCCTTCCCTTACAGAACCAGGTAGGATTCCCAAGTTCTCCCCAGGCCCTCCCAACCCCCCCCCCCCCCCCCACATCTTCTCCATGTCCACACCGGGGCATTTGCAGACATATGGGCTCTCTAGCCAGGTACCTTTGCCTATCTACTTATGCTTTTATTTTGTTCCATAGTCTCATGAGGTTCCATTAGAGGGCTCCTTTTACATATGGCCTTCAGTCTATTCAGGTGTTTCCCTTTCTGCTTTCTGAGAATTTGTCTAGAGAAGTATCCTTACCTTCTCTAGATAATTATAGAATTTGGATTTATACTGGGAGAAATTTTCCAAAGCAGCCCTAAAGTCCTTGGGAGAAACAGTGGTGGCCCACAGATAGGGACACCAGTATGGGTTAGACTGGGGTGGGGAACCTGTGCCCTCAAGGCCACATGTGGCCCTCTAAATCCTCAAGTGTGGCCCTTTGCCTGAATCTAAACTTCTCAGAACAAATCCCCTTAATAAAAGGATTTGTTCTGTACAACTTAGACTCAGTCAAAAGGCTATACCCAAGGACCTAGAAGGCCACATGTGGCCTTGAGGCTGCAGGTTCTTCATCCCTGGCTAGACACTTCCCATTCTATTTCAGTGGTGATGTCTCACCTCTGGACCTCCCTGGTAATTGCTGACATTCTTGCTATAGCAGAGGGGTTTCTCTGCTATGTTTCTTCATGTACATGTTTTGCCCAGTAGGATGTAAGCTCATCTTATCTTTGTAAACCCAGTACCTGGCACATAGTGGCCACTTAATAAATGCTTGTTGATTGATTTAGAAAAACTGCGATATGCATGCAATACAAAATAAAAGTTGACTGAACTGAATGCTTACCCATCATGAATGCATCTAACACTTCAATTCTGGAGAAGATGAATCCGAAAATCCCGTAGGGGCCAAGTTGGACTAGGTGAACCCTCTCACTCCTCTGGAAAGGTTGGTCTGGGCCTACTGTGCTCTCTATTTCCTGAATAACCCAGGATACCCCCCCAAAAGGTAGTGATAGGAGCTTGTACTCAAGATCAAAGTTTGGCCCATGTTGGCAGATGCCCTTTCTCTCTCTTCTCAGACATCATCTCCTTCAGAGATCCCACTGTTTCTTTTACTATCTTCATCCCTTCTTCCCAGCAAATCCTCTAGGATTTTGTATCGCCTTCCAATGTGATCGCCCTCCTCCCTCAGGCTGCATTTTGCAGGTGACCACCACCATCACTTACCATCATATTATCATCTTCATACAAATTTTCTCTCTAGCCTCAAACAGAATCACGAAAATTGTACGTGTGCTACCTTCCCTTTCCCTCCTAAAATCTCTCCTCTGTTCTGCCTGGGCCATTCAGCACCTACTCACTCTTTCAGCTCAGTAGCAAGTCACAGTGTGAGGTTCTCTGCCATCTCTGAGTAGTACCCCAAATGAGCTACAGCTAGAGATGTTCTTGCAGGATTGTCAGGTTGGCTGACCATTCATTCGTTTATTTATTTACCTACTTGCTTACCTTTTTTAGTCTCTCTATCCATCTAGCATCATCTATGATCATCTATATATATCTCTAAATTCATCTATTTTTATTTTTAAATTTTAATTTCAAAAAATTGTTCTGAATTCTCTCCTCCTTTCCCTCATCCATTGATGACAAGAAAAACAAAACCTATTAAAAACATACAACATATACATATGTATATGTGCCTATGTATATAATATATACACATGTGCACATATCATATGTACATATGTGCATATATGAACACACATTATATACACACACATCCACAAACACACATATATTCATACAAAGCAAACTCCCAAATTGGCCGATGCTTAAGGAGCTAGGAATTCCACAGGATCCCAGTAACAGTGTCAGTAATAACAGTTGACTTTTATCTAGTGCTTTATGGTTTGTGAAACACTTTACAAACATTATCTCATTTGCTCTCTGAGGAACCTTCCGGCTCTAGAGACTGATTCTAACATCCTGTGCTGGCTGTAAGGATTTACTTGTTTTATTTACTTCTTGGCTACCTGGTTTTCCTCCTGACTCCACAGTCAATATCTTATATATCATAATTGTGCAGACATTCTGATCTTTCTTGATAGCCCTTTTCCCCAAGAGGCAAATAGCTCTTCTTCCCTCTTCCCTTATTCTCACCCACCCACTCCCGATTCTGGTTCTGGATCTACTTACCCTCTGAGTGCTCCCTCTATTCTGATCGTGAACAGTGAGGAACAGTTTCCTGTTGGAACCCCATTTCAGAGACAACTGAGGAGCCCTGGCCAGACACAGGGTGTCACAGAGTTCTTCAGCAGAGACATATTCTTGGCACTGGCAGCTGCAGAAAGAAAAAGTATAATGGATGGAGCACTGAACTGGGTGTCAGCAAGATCTGTTTTTGAATCTCACCTCAGATATTGTTACTTATAGGATGATGGCCACCTCACTTAAAGTCTCTGGGCCTTAGAATCCTCATTTGTTAAAAAAAAAAATCTAGCATTGATACAGTGCTTTCCATATATCTCAGTTGGTTGTCCTGAAAATATTGTGGCATAAGTGCTATTATTAGCCCATTCTACGGAGGAAGAAACTGAGAGTTAAAGGAGTTCAGTGATTTGCCTGGAATCCCTTAGCTAGGAAATGTCTGAGGAGGATGACATCATGCCTTTCTGACCCCAGTTCCAGCCCTCTAGCCTCTATGCCTTCAAGCGGCCTGGGTATAAAACGAGAAGGTTGGACTTAATGGTATCTACGATCCCTCCAAGCTCTAAATCTATGAAGCTGTAAGAACAGGGGGAAGGAATTGCTCAGATCAAGAAAGTGGCTGCCCCAAATCAAGAAAATCATTACCCAGTCATTTCAGTTGTGTCTGACGCTTCTTGACCCCATTTGGAGTTTTCTTGGCAAAGATACCTGGAGTGGTTTGCCTTTTCTTTCTCTAGCTCATTTCGAAGATTTGGGCAAACTAGGTAAAGTGACTTGCCCAGGGTCACACAGCTAGTTAGTGTCTGAGAATGGATTTGAACTTGGGAAAATGAGTCTTCCTGACTTCAGACCCAGCACTCCATCCACGGGGCCACCCTGTTACCCATATCACTCTCCTTAGGTGTTGACAAAACGATTGCCCAGGCCAAGGTGTCCTGGATCAGTGATCTGGGATTTTTCTACAAAATACCTGAGTGATTAATTAATTATTTTAAAACATTAATTTTGGTGTAATTTGTAGAATGGTTAATTTCAGTCCAATTCACAGAGCATCTGCTTTAAGTCCTTACTTTTTTCCTGCCCAAACACCTCACCAGCCTCTGCTATATAAACTTTGACTGGTCCAGTCTGGAAAACTCCCAAGTCACCCTGCTTCCAAGGATGTCTTCCTTCTTGTGATGAGTCCTTGATTTAGAGAGTAAGAGTACTTTTGCCAAAGGGGTTCTAGGAATCCAACTAGGCTTGGAGTGTTGGGAGTCATTCAGCACTATTGGACTTACTTATTCACATGGCCTCATCAGGAAAACCTTCCCATACCTGGTTGTTGGAATCACACACCTAGAGCTAGAAGGGGTTTTAAAGGCCTACTAACCCAACCTCCTTCTTTTCCAGATGAGGAAACTGAGGCCTGTGGAGGCTAAATGACTTGTCCAATGTCAGACAAGGAAAGGCAGGATTTAAACTGAGGTCCTCTAACTACAGAGCTTTTCCCACTGTACTATGTTGGAACCTGCCCAAGATCTAACCATGAGGCAAGTGAGATGAATCTGTTGTTGCGACTCAGTTGTTTTCAGTTGTGTGCAACTCTTCCTGACCCCTTTTGGTGTTTTCTTGGTAAAGATACTGGAGAGATTTGCATTTTCTCCTCTAATTCATTTTCTAGATGAGGAAACTGAGGCAAGAAGGATTAAGTGACTTGGCCAGGTCAAACAGCTAGTAAGTGTTTGATGCCAGATGTGAGCATAGGTCTTCCTGACTCCAGGCCCAATGCCATTATCCACTGTTCACCTGGCTGCCCAATTCCCCTGGCCTGTCAATCAAATTCTCCTCTCTTTCTACTACCTTCCTCCTTTGACTCTGAATTGCACTAATATCTCAATCAGCATCAACTCTGCTTTCTCTCAGCCTGCCCCCTTCCCATAGCTCCACCTGGGATTCTATCTCACATTCTGGGAGCTACTTTCTCGATGCTCTGAGGAGGGGTATTAATTCTACTTTTCATGATTTTCCGGGAGCACAGCAGCAGCACTGTCCTGAGTCATTACATTCTGCCTCGTAGCTAGCCACCATCAGGGTTTGCTCATCGTCCCCCAGCAAACTCATCCCACTTTCTTCCCAAAGGGCCCTCGTTTGGCACCAAAGAAAGGCTCAGGGTAGAATTACTCACATGCCCAGTTCTGCGCTGAGTTCCCCACCTGTGGGGCGACAGAAGGAGGAACAGGTGTGCTGCTTGGGGGACACACACTTGCGGGTGGCAGAGAGGCGGATGGCCCCTAGTGAGCATCTCTCCTCAACCTACAAGGATTCCATGAGACAAAGGTAAGCCAAGTCATCACTGGAAGCTCCTGTTGGGCTCTCAGAATTATAGGTGAGTGCCTGCACTCACCAAGGGTGGCCCTGGAGAGTTCCAGCGTTGGAATCTACTCCAAGGATTTGATTTAGTCATTCATTTATTAAGCATTCACTACATATACTGTGTTTTGGGGCAAAGGTCATAAAGGTAGTTAATGCAGAGTTGGAATTCAAACCTAGGTCAAACCCTTTCAATCCAAACCCAGTGTTCTGCCCGTATGAGACATCTAAGGGACATTTAATAAATAACACAATGGCAATACAAACTGATTTCCTGGAAAGCTTAGATTTGGGGAGAATGCTGAGTAAGGGAGTTATCAGTCAGGTGGGGGTGGGGAACTAATGGGGGAATGTTTCTTCATGTTCTTTAAGACAGATTTTGAAGAAGGGGTAAAACCTGGGTTGGTAAAAAGGAAAAGGAGGTCATGAAGTCACAGAAACAGACACACACACATATACATACATACATACATATAATTTTTAAATTCAGGAAGATTGAAGAGACCCCTAGCAAAGGGCAGAAAAGCAATTGAAATAAAAGGGAAGCAAGGGAGCACTAAGCAGCTTTCATGGAGATCATCTCCAAGTCTAGCTGAATTAATGATTTCTCTTTCTTGAAATTCCTTTATTTGATTTTGCATATCTATTGTCTTCACTTGTCTCTATGCGTGGTCATAGGATTTAGATACGAAAGGGACCTTAGAAGTCATCTGGTAAAACTCTGATTTTATGGGAAAAATGACAGGTGAGGTGACTTGCCCCGTGTCACATAAGTGCTAAGTGGAAGAGATGGGATTTGAATCCAGGTCATTTGGAACTTCAACCTCCCTGCTAGGTCGATAAAAGCTCATTGAGGTCAGGAGCTGTTTCATTTTACCTTTATATGCCCAATGAAGTGGAGGTAACTAGTTGTTACAGTGGATCGAGAGAGCTGGGCCTGGAGTCAGGAAGGGTTCAAATCCTGCCTCAGACACTTAACAGCTGTGTGAACCTGGGTATGTCACCTGACCTCCGCCTGTCACAGATTCTGTACAGTAAAATGGGGATCATGTTAGCATCCACCTCTCAGGCTTGTTGTGAAGAACGAATGAGATATTTGTGAAATCTGACAGACGGTATGTGCTTAATGAATTCCTTCCTTCCTTCCTTCCTTCCTTCCTTCCTTCCTTCCTTCCTTCCTTCCTTTTTCCTTCCTTTCTACTCTCCCTCCTTCTATCTTTCCTCCTTAAAACTATTTTCATAATAATGCTGAGATGTTTTAATTTGTAATGTGGTAAGTGTCAATAAATGAAATCCACATAAACAAAAACTCCTTAGGGGAGTGGGTGGGGGATTCTCACTAAATTTTAAGAGTGTAAATGGGTGCTACAACACTAAGTTTGAGAACCACGAGACTAGAAGACTTCTAAGATTTCTTTACATTTTAAGATTATTTAATTCTGCAGGAAGGAAATAAAATAACAAAAATAACATCACCCATCCCTTTCCCATGATACGCAATGGTGTCTACCTGGGGCTGACAGTCTTGGTTGCTGTTGCTGTCATAACTCTCCTGGCCTGTCTCATCGTAAGATACATATCCGGCCAAGCAGATGCAGGAGCCATCAGATTTCTGGAAGGCCCGGTTCAGGCCCTGGCACGTACAGTGGGTGGCACCTGAGAAGAGAGAGGAGAGCACGTTCTTATCACTAGCAAATATTTACTGAGTTCCTACTATGGGTCTGGCACTGTCGTTTCTGCCCTCAGTCTAGTCAGGGAAGCAAAACTAATAAACATGAAGCGCAGCTCATCCTTCCTCTGAATCTCCCTTTTTCTGCTGAGGACACTCCCATCCTTCCTGTGTCCCAGGTTCCTAACCATGGTGTCATCCTTGACTCTCCTCACCCACTCATCCCACGTATTCAATCTGTTGCTAAATTTTGTTTCTACTTCCACAACTTCTCCCACATAACCATTGCTGTAGTTCAGGCCTTTATCACCTGTTGCCTGCATTATTTTAATAATTTTAATAACCTCCCACTGACCACTCTGCCTCATGTCTCTGCTAACTCCAAACCATTCTTGCCATAGGTTCCTAAAGCAAAAGTTTGATCAGGTTACTTCTCATTAGTCTCCAGTGGATTTCTATTACCCCTAAGATTAAATATAAATCCTTCTGCTTGATATTATTTATTTCCATTTATTATAATATGATTGTAATGAAAACAATTTCTTATTATTTCCAGTTTTTCCCCAGTGTAATCCTTCCTGCTCTCTATGGTTCAGTCTCACATTGACTTTCTTACTGTTTCTCATGTGCTGCATTCCAAGTCTCATCTCCATGCTTTGCACGGCTATCCTCATTGAGAGAAGATGTGACCTCACCCCTCCACCTTCAGAATCCTCAGTCTTCAAGACTCAGTTCAAGCACTCCCTTTCTCCATGATGCCTTCCCTGATCCCCTCAGCTGTGAGTTTCCTGTCCTGCAAGTTCCCCTTGTTATCGATTTTGTATACATCTCAATTAGCATGTACAGTATCCACCATGGAATGTAAGCTTCTTGAGGGTAGACACTATTTTATGTCTCTGCATCTTTAGTGGCTAGCACAGTGCCTGACACACAGTAAGGATTTAATAAATACTTGTTGACCACTTGATTCATTTAACAGCCATGTATTAAGTACCTATGATTTGCAAGGCAAGGCAAAGCAGCATGGTACAGTGGGTAGCAGATCCCAGCTAGTCTTGGGATCAGGAAGTCCTGGGTTCAACTTCTGCCTCTAACACATAGTAGCAATTTGACTATGGCAAATCATAGATCCTTCCTGTGCCCCCAGACAACTCTCTAAGAGGTTAAATTACTATGAGTTGCTTATCAGAATCCAAGGAGGGAATTTCTTTTACAGGAGCTCTCCATACTGATGAAACACATTTGGACAAAAACAAAATCATGGCGCCATCTACTGGACAGCCTATGAGTGGTAGAGAAAATCAGCCATAAGCTGAGTGAAAAGAGAGACAGAGAGAAAGGAAGGAGAGAGACAGAGAGAAACAGGCAGAAAATGAGGGAGAAAGTGAGGAAGAGAGAGAAAGAAAGACAGAGACACACACAGAGTCGGGGGGAGGATAGGCAGGAAAGACTGGAAAGGCAGGGTAGGGCCAAATTATGGAGATCCTTGAAAGAAGGCTGTAAAAGTTAATTTTCTAGGCTAACAATTTTAAAACTTTTTGGTCTCAGGACCCTGCTACATTCTTAAAAATTACTGAGGATTCTCCCAAAGAACTTTAATTTATGTGAGTTCTAACTAGAAATATTTACAATATTAGGAAGTAAAATGTTTTATTATGATGAAAATAGTTTTGGACCCAAAAGGGTAATGTTAGGTTCCTCTGGTAAATGGGATTCAGACAGGATTACAAGAACAAATGTATGGCAGGACCAGCTACCTCCTTTTTTTTTTTTTGTAGCAAAAATCTTCAGTAGAACATATTTTTGTGGGTAATATTTATGTAATTTTCAACTAACCCAGAACAGTGTTTTAATGTCAAAAGCTAAAGTTGTACTGAGGTCCTTTTCTTGCACTAAACTGCCAAGCATTCAAACTCTACTGCAGAGAGCACAACTCCAATGGGCTGGCCACGTTGTTGGAATGTAAAATGTACACTTGCCAAAAAGACTGTTTTATGGAGAACTCACACAGAGCAAGTATTCCCATGGTAGTCAGAAGAAGTGATACAAGGACACACTCAAGGTCTCTCTTAAGAACTTAGAAATTGATTGTGACATGAGAGACACTGGCACAGAACCACTCAGCATGGCATGCCCACATCAGAGAAGGTGCTGTGTCCTGTGATCAAAGCAGAATTGAACCAGCTCAAAGGAAACGTAGGATGAGCAAATTTATCCACCACAAACATTCACATGGACTATTTGTGCCCAGCCTGTGGTAGAGCATTCGGAGCTCAGATTGGTCTGATCAGCCACAGTCAGATACATTGGAACTTGACTCTGGCACGGTGATGTCATTTTGGTCCTCTTCAAGAACAAATGACCACAACCACTATTATCACATCCTATTTGTTAGTCCTTTTTACTTACCAAATTGTATTCACATCTTTTTTTTTCTTTTATCCAGACACGTTCCTGGAATGTAGATATGGCATGATAGCCATTAATTGGATTGTGAGCTCCTTGAGGGCAGGAACTGCCTTTTGCCTCTTTTTGTATCCCTAGTACTTAGCACAGTGCCTGACGATTTTATATATATATGTAGTAGGTACTTAATTGATTGACTATCGCCATTTTCTTTTTTATATTAAATTTTATTTTTTAATTGACAATTTTTTCTTTCCCTCCAACTCCTCACTTGGGGGGAGGGGTAAGGGAAAAAAAACCCCAAAGCTTGTACCAAATATGCATGATTATATTAAAAAAAATAGCCATTTTTTCATATGGGAAAACTGAAGCATGGCATTACATGAACAGTCTGAGATGAACATAGCTGTAGTGAGATAGATTCCCATTAGGTCACGCTGCTCTTGGGGATCCTTTAGACCAAAATCCTTTACTCCCAGGACTGTAAGGTAACCCTGTGTTCTTGGAGACAAGGCTTAGTTAACTCAGATGGTGTCCTGGGTAAGACTCACCTGGTGGAGAGAAGGAGGAGCTTGCACAGGGGAAGCAGCCAGTCTGACCAGGTAGAGGACTGAAAGTGTCAGCAGGGCATGGGGGACATTCCTTCACCTGCTGGGCTTGAGTGCTGTTTCCAAAGGTCCCTGGGGGGCAGGGTCTGGGGAGGGAGGTCATGGAAGGGCAGTAGTGTCCAACTGGGCAGGGATGTCTGAGGTAATTCTCACTCCCTGGAGGAAAACCATGAGGAAAGTCAGAGAGTAGGACTGGAGATAGTGAGTGATAGGTAGTCCAGGATGCGTGCTTGAGGCAGACATGGCAGTAATGGTGAAGAAGACAATGGCATGCATGGCCACACCATTCTCTCCCTATCCCACAGGCCCTTCAATCTTCATCCACCAGAAAACATCACTCCTTCCTTTCCTCACACTGCAGGATGTAGAATCTCGGGTGGTCAAGGCAACCAGACTGGGTTTACTGTAGTATCCTAGATGCCCCAAGCTATTAATTTGTTTGTTGGGCTTCCTATCCTGTGATTTCATCTATACAGGGGAATCTAAACTCTGTTCACTAATGAAAATGGGTAACTTCTCTGTAATTAATAGTTTTAGAGTTACCTGGGGTGTCAGGAAATCAGGTTGTCCATGGTCACAGCCAGTAGGTTGACATATTTGTAAGGATTTGAACCCAGGCCTTTCTGACTCCAAGATCATGTTCCTATCTACTATGCCATGTTATCTCTTGAATTAAAGGATGACAATTTGTATCCCTTTCTGCATGTATTGTAATTCCCTTGCAGTTTTTACTTAATGCTAAAATGCATGCAGTGTTTGCCAGTCCTGAATCTTTTCTTCTTATACATCTATTTTGTCAGATGGGACTGGGTCAACCAGGAAGGACAGATTGGGTGCTCCCAGGATCCTCAGAAGCACTGAGTGGATCCCTTATCTCTTATTCTTCCAGAATCAAGTCTTGTACTCCATCTATGCCTTTCACTATTCTCTCCAAGTCTTCTCTCCCATCAGGATTCCCTAGGTACTTACCTGGGGGACAGCTGAATCCTGCTGGGCATGGCTGGCAGGGTAGGGCAGCTAGGGCAAGGCTTCGAAAGGTGCCTGCTTCACAGAGTCGGCAGCAGGCCTCTGCAGAGACCCTCAGGCCACTCACATTCAGGGCCTCAGATCCACCAGGACATTGAAGGCCATGGGCACTGCCCAGTGGGCAGTAGTATGGAAATCTACAGCTATATAAAAAAACAAGACCTGTATACATATACAGACACAGACACAGACACACGCACAGACACCACACTAGAGAAAGGAAAAGGAACATGCATTTCTCTAGCATCTACTGTATGTTAGGTACTATGTGAAATGCTGCATAAATACTGTCTCAGGCCACATATGGAGTCTTCCTGACTCCAGACCCATGGAGTCATCTATTGCTTCTGCTTCTGCCCTATGTAGAAGGCAAATCCAGAGTTAGAATCAGAGAATCTTGGTTCAAATCCTGGCTTTGCCATTTAATATCTGTGTGCCTTTGGTTAAATCATTTATACACTTTAGGCCTCAATCTCCTCATCTGTTAAATGAAAGGATAGAGTTAGATGATCTTTCTAAAGGTAAATTTAAAATCCTATGATCCCTTATGTCATTCCACACATGCAAAACTTTTCGTATTGAGACAGAACAATACATTCCAGATAGGACCTGGGTAGGGAGAAAGGTATAATAAGAGAGGGTAAGGATGGTCGGAAGCAGAAGCATCCATTGCCTAGCTAGGTGCCCTTTAAAGATGCTCCTAGATGTAAAGGGATTATGTATTTGCTTCAATGTGGGGAGACAGCTATCTTCAGTTGTTTTCTTACTAATGGGTCACCCTATCAGATTCTGTGGCCTCGGTCTCAGGACTAGAGAAAGGAGGTGAGGGGAGGAAAAGGCACTAGATTAGGAGCAATGCCTAGAAAGGGAGGTTAGAGCCAGGTTGTAAAGGGTTTTAAATGCTGAACAGAGAAGTTTGTGTTTTATCCAGGGCAAGTTACCTATGTTTGATTCCAACTAACAAGCTGTGTGACTTTGGCTAAGTGACTTAACCACTCTGGGGTTCAGTTTTCCCTTTTTAAAAATGAAGACACAAGATTAGATGAGTTCTTAGGTCCCTCGTAGCTTTAATGATCCAGAGACCCCGGAACAAAGAATATGAATCCTGTCTTAGACAATAGAGATAGGCAGATGATGGGACCTGAGCCCATGACCAAGAGGCCAGGTTGCTTGGGAATTTGACCTCCAAATTGTCAAGGTAAATGTGGCATCATAGACCTGGTCTCCAAGTCTCGAACACTTGACACATGATTTCAAAGTCTCCAACCTGAAGCCAAGTAGGCAGTGGGGACACTCACAGCTGCTCTGGACCAGTGTACGTGGAAGACCCTTCAGGACAAATGTAACCACTGGGACAAGGGGAGGGGGCCCCAGTCTGGGGCCTACAATAGAAGCCAGCCCTGCACATGGTCTCATTGAATGCACCTGGAAACAGAAGGAAGAAGAGTTACATATAAAACCTAGCAGGCCATGGGATAGATATGGGAAGGGCAACCCCAAGTGTGGAAACCCTGAGGGAAAATGGGAAGAGTTCATGGTTGTAGCCATATACACTGTTCCCCTTCCTCCAGATTGTCTCTGAGTCACCATCTGCAGTTTGGGGCCCAGGCTTGTCCTTCAGGTGTGATGAGACATCCCTATGCAGAAGGCAAATCCAGAGTTAGAATCAGAGAATCTTGGTTCAAATCCTGGCTTTGCCATTTAGTATCTGTGTGCCTTTGGTTAAACCATTTATGCACTTTAGGCCTCAATCTCCTCATCTGTTAAATGAAAGGATGGAGTTAGATGACCTTTAAGGTCAAATCCTATGATCCCTTGTCTCATTCCACACACACAAAATTTTTCATATTGAGACAGAACAATACATTCCAAATAGGGCCAGGGTAGGGAGAAAGGTATGATAAGAGAGGGTAAGGATGGTCAGAAGCAGGGGAGAAGGGCAGGGCTGAGTAGAAAGAGACAAGGAGTAGGTGGGATTGAGAAGAGAGAAAGGAAGAGAAGAAACTACCTGCTGGGCACTCTGAGCCAGCTCTGCAGGGGATCCCAAAAACATTTGCCAAGCCAGTCAGTCCTGGGTCAGGGCAGTAGTGTCCTGGGGCACAGGGTTTACATTCTTCCCATGATGATGCTCCGGGATCTGTCCGGAAGGTGCCAGCTGGGCACAGCAAAGCACCTTGTTCACCTGGGCACCAGTGTCCTGGAGGACAAGGATGGTCTTCAAATGAAGATAGACCTGGCAAGAAATAAAAGAGTGTATGTGTGTGTGTGTGTGTGTGTGTGTATGTGTGTGTGTGTATGTGTGTGCATGTGCACATGTGTAGGGGTAGGGATAGGGAAAAGGGACTGGAGACACATGTAGTTTACAAATAGGACTCTTCCAATCCGACCCCTTTAAACTTTCAGTGCTTCTTACCTGGGAAGGGGCAATGGTATCCTGGGGGACAGGGTTGGCACTCTGCCCTGCTCTGAGCTCCAATTGCTGGCTGGTATGTGTGCTCTGGACACTCCTGGGGAGCCCCAAGGTAGCTCTCATTTCCTCCAGGACAGTAGTGACCATCAGGGCAGGGATATGTGGCTGGGTCACCTACAGAGAAAGCATGTGGGTTCCTTTCCTTCTTCCCACTGCTCTCTGATTGGTGGGCACACCAGCATTTCTAGCATCATTGCTGAGTCAATTTGGTAGGAAAGTTTATAAATGAAAGCAACCACTCCTTTTCCTTCTCCCCATCCCCTGGCATATTATAGGCACTAGTGCCTACTGCAGAAAACTAACCTGCTTTACACCAGCGTCCAGGAGGGCAAGGCCCACAGTCCTTTTCCTGCTTGGCACCAGGAGCAGCCCCTATAGTGTGGGCTGGACACAGAGTTGGCACTTCACTGCCCTCAGGACAGTAAAAGCCTAAAGTGAAGCACAAAGGATCTCTCTCACCTTCAAGTGAGTCCCAGAGTAGAACTGGCACCCAACATGCAGGTAGAGCTCAGTGGACTGGAAAGACAAATGTGCTTAGAGTGAGAAGATCTGGGTTTGAGTCTCAGTTCATCAAGTTATTATCAACAAGAATTAATTAAATGCCTACCAGATGCCAGGCACCATTCGAGACGCTAGGAACACAAAGACAAAAATGAAATATTCCCTATCCTTGAGGCGGTTACATTCTGGGGGTGGGGTAGGATGAAAACAACATGTACATAGCTAAGTAAATACAAAATATGTATGCAATATGTAGGACATAATTTTGGAGGGGGAGTTGGAAATAGATGTGGGAATCAGAAAAGACCTCATGAGCTGAGCTTTGAGGGAAGTTAGGGATTCTGAGTTGTTTCAGTTCAGTCATTTTCAGTCATAGCGGACTCTTCATGACCCCATTTGGGGTTTTCTTGGCAAAGATGCTAGAGTGGTATGCCATTTCCTCAAGCTCATTTTATGGATGAGAAAACTAAACAAGGTTAAGTGACTTGCCCAGGGTTACACAGCTAGTAAAGTCTGAGGCCAGATTTGAACTCAGGAAGGTAAGTCTTCCTGACTCTAGGCTGGACACTCTATTCTCTGAACCACCTAGCTTCCAGGTAAATGAATATATTTCAGGCATGGGGATGGGGATGAGTGAAGACATCAAAGGTAGGAAATAGTATGCTGTGACTGAGGGACACTGAGAAAGCCAGCTGGTTAAAATGTAATGTGCGTGAAGGGGAGTGATGCCTAGAAATGTAGACTGGAGCCAGGTTTTAAAGAGCTTACTTGCATGCCAAACAGAAAAGTTTGTTAATGCTAGACCCAAGTTAAATATCCCCAGGATTGGGTTCCTCCTATGGAAAGTGAGGGGGTCAGACCAAATGGTTTCTAAGATTCTTTTCACCTCTAGCATCCCTTGCCAAGAGGCAGTGGAGTGTGTCCTAGACTTGGGAGTCAGAGGAGATGGGTTTGGGTGCTGGATTCACTGCTTACTTTTTATTTTACCTTAGGCATTTAAACTTTCTAAGCCTGTTTGCTTATCTGTAGAATGAAGGGGTTGAAGTAGATAATCTTTTAGGTAGATACTCTTTTCAAGGTCTAAAGTCTGTGATAGACACAGACCTGGCTAGAGCTGGGGTGAGGCAATCAGTCACTGGGCCTTTTGAGTCCTGAGAAATTCTGCTCCTTTGGTCCAAGGAGAACCTAGGTTCTTGGTTCACATCAATCCCTAATTGATCACCCTGTCTCCTATGTATAAGAAACCAAGGAGCAGCATTGGTTACCTGTTGGGCACTTCCTTGAGCACAACTGTCCCACAGGGCATGAGGTCAGGGACTCCCCTGGGCCTGATAGCATCAGATCAGGATTCCCAGTTGGGCAGAAATAGCCAGCAGGACATTTTCCATGTAGTCTTCCACCCCTGACAAAGAGTGGGGAAAGACCATCATCAGCTCTTAGAGCTTGAGCTAGACAAGATCCAGAGGCTATCTCCTCTTTTACAAATTAGGAAACCGAGGCACAGAGAGGTTAAACAGCTTTCTGAGGTCACGTAGATAGGAGGCAGTAGAGGTAGGATTTGAAGTTAACTCCTCTGACTCCAGGGCGAATACTCTTTCCCATTATACCATTTCTAGGTCTTGGCTCTGGATATATCTTTGGAACTAAGAATTCTAGAGTGGAAGTGAACTCAGAAAGGTCATTTAAATTCACCTTCCTGTCTCAGAGCTGCACTAGCTCAGAAAGATAACAATCCACATTTGTTTCTGTTGAGTAGTTGCAGCTGTATCCAATGTTCTGTGACCCTATTTGGAGTTTTCTTGGCAAAGATACTGGAATAATTTGCTATTTCCTTTTCCAACTCATTTTACAGATGAGGAAATTGAGACAAACAAAGTTAAGTGACTTGCCCAAGGTTACTAGGAAATGTCTGAGGCAGGATTTGAACTTAAGTCTTCCTAATTCCAGGCCCTGCGTCCTATCCACTGAACCATGCGACTGAGTTTTGTTCCTATAGATTTCCTTAAAAGGGGATGATAATATCTCCCTTTGGTACTGGAAATTTATGGTACTTACCAGATGGAAGTTCTACCAAATGTCTAACCTAAATCTTTCCACTTGTAGCTTCAGCCCATTCTCTTTTGTCTGTGTTTTGTGGACACATAAAGCCAGCAGTTCACCACCACCAACATGGTGCAAGGTACAGAAAAGAAACTGAGTATTCGTTTGTTGTGTGACTGAGAAGGGTGCTGTGTGTAGGTCTGAAGACACTTTGGTGCTGTTACCCAGCAGTGACCATACTGATCATAACCCAGGGCAGGGCTTATTCTTTGCACTCACTTTTCTCTGTTGTCCTAGTAAAAGACTCCCCTCTTCTTTCCCCTCCTTATACTACTAAGGGGGCCACAGCCATGGAGGTGGAGAAAGAGAAGCAAGGAGAGGGAAGACAGAGGGAGAGAGGTGGGGAGAGAAGGGAGAGGGAGGGAGAGAGGAAGAGAAAGAAAGAGAGGGGGAAGGGAAGGAGAGATGGAGAGAGAGACACAGAAAGACAGAGACAGAGACTTGGAGCTGTCTTTGAAGGACTGCCAGGCAGAAAAGGGATCAGACTTGTCCTGTTTATGCTCACAGAGGTGAAATGAGAGTGATGGGTGGGCGTCACAAAGAGGTAAATTTAGGCTTGCAGGTCAGGAAACAATTTCTTCACAGTTAGAGGTTAGCTTAGCTTTGGGAGTTTGGGGCTTCATCAAGTAGAGGCTGGATGACCATTTCTTGCATATGTTATGGGAGGAATTTCTTTCAGGTATGGTTTGGATTAGATAGGGAGGGAAAGGAGCAAGTACATGACACCTTTTATGTGCTAGGCACTGTGCTGAACACTTTGAAAACCAAAAACAAGTATGTAATCGTCACAACAACCCTGTGAGGTGGGTGCAACTATTTTCCTTATTTTACAGTTGAGGAAACTGAGACAAATAGAAGTTCAGTGACTTGCCCAGGGTCACACAGCTAGTAAGCGTCTGAGGTCAAATTTGGACTTAGGTCTTCCTGATACCAGGCCCAGTGCTTCACCAGCTGCCTCAAAGGGCTGTAAGGTCTTTCCAACTACCATTCTGTGATCCTGTAGTAGATCACCTGATAGTAGGGCAATAAGAGAAAGGCAGACAGAAACAGAGATAGTGCTAGAGAGACAACAGAGATAGATTCAGACAGAGACTGAAGGAGAATAAAACCTAAAATTCCCCACATTCCCAGCCTAATCCTTTAAACCCTACTCTAGTTCCTTTCAACATCAACAAGTCAATTCATTTTTCTCTTAGCAAAGATTAACGACCATAGAAGCAGACTCAACTGGAAAGACCTGTCCCAGAACTATGAGCACCTTTCCATGCTATGAAAACAAAGGCAAAGTGGTGAGACTTTCCAGTTATTTTTTGTACCAATCTCAGGAAGTTTGAAAGGGAGTTTCCAAGTATTGGGAGAACTTACTGGTTTGTAGAATACCAGTCACCTCTAGTAAGTCTTTGGTGGACAGATGAAACTAGCTGCTGGGGATTCAGGGAGGTAGGAGTCAAGAGAGGGGGCTTTCCAGTCTAGCATTATGGTGGAACAGATATCAGCCAGACTCAAACATGGTAAGAACTTCCCAAGCATGTGAGTTGTTAAACACCAGTCCAATTAGAGAAAACAAACATTTATTGTCTAATGTGTTCAAGCCCCTATGCTAGCTAGCTGTTGAAGATAGAAAGATGAAGAAAACGTCCTTATCCTTATAACGATTCTGTAGGGAAAAGATGAAATCTCCCATAAACTTCAAGATAGAAAAACATCAACTCTGAATCTAGATTCAAAAACCCTAGACTCCTCTTACCCTAAAGTTTCACATCTGAGAATTTGCAGGGGTTGGGAACCTTCGGCTTGGAGGTCACATGTGGCCCTCTAGGTTCTCAAGTGCACCCCTTTGACTGAACTAGTTTGGATTCAGTCAAAGGACTGCACTTGAGGACCTAGAGGGCCACATGTGACTTCAAGGTGGAAGGTTCCTTAGGCCTGGTTAAGCCCAGGCCAAATTTATTAACCACTCCCACCAGTATCTGTCTGAAAGGGTACATGGAGAGTCCCAGCTAGATACAAAAACCAATGAGAATCTTAAACAGAGATAACAGAAAGAAAAGGGGGAAGTTATTAAGTTTCTTTACAACCCTTATGTCTATTTTGCTTTACTCGCAAACTGATTTTATCAGAATGAGGGATGGAAGGGAAATAAGTTATTTTGTTTGTATTATTGGAGTAGGGAACCCTGTCTCTCCCCCCAACCCCAATATTTCTGGTAGGGCTTAGGTACAATCACTCTGGAGCTGAAGGCATTGGTCTCTGAAAAGCTCTCGTTCTGGGCCCTGGAATATCCTGATTTACTCCTGTGAATCCTGTGATTCTGGTTGGAATATCTTTGTTGCACAGATGGAGACATTGGGGTACCAAGTAGTCAACTGGCTTGACCAAGTTACTTCTTAAGTCAGCAGTAGAGACAGACAAAACTCAAGTATCCTATGTCCCACATTGCACCTTCAACATCCCTTCTAGAATGGAGAAGCTTCATTTGGAAGCTCAAAAGAATTTTGACTTATCTGTAAGGAAACTTTCTTTTCCCCTCCTGACTTTTTTTGCATTAGCCATCGTCCCAAGAGTAGGGAATAGTTTGCTTTTGTTTTGAACACTCTCCAGGCCCAGCTGGATTTCTTTCAGGCCCCAACTCACTTGGGTTGTGCTAATTTATATGGTGTCCAATTGTCCCCTGCCATCAAATTAACAACTGCAGAAGGACTCGCTCTGAGCTGTCACCTTTACCACAGAGTGGGGTAGAGTAGGGGCCCAGGCTGACCTCCTACTAGATCTCCTTTGCAAGAATGTTTTCTTCATCTGGCAACGTAGCTGGACTAGAGCAGGTCAGTTACTCTTCCATGTGATTGTGAGGAAAAGAAAATGACTACGGCTATCCAACTGACCTGCAGTAGTGACCTGGGGGACAGAGAGAACAGTCGCCCGCTTCCTTGAGGCCCGATGTGTCTTGGGAAGTGAAGGTTCCTTGGGGACAAGGAGATGGTGACTGCATCCCTAGATGAAACCGGAAGGGGGAAAAAAAGGAAAAATAAGTAATGAGAATGATAGCTAGCATTTATATAGCACTTTAAAGCTGGCAAAGCACTTTATAAATATCTTATTTTATAAATAAGGAAACTGAGGCTGAGAAAGGTTAAATGACTGGCCCAGGGCCACACAGCTAGTAAATATTTGAGACCACAGTTGAACCTGTCAGGTTTTTCTGACTCCAGGCCATCCACTGTGTCACCTAGCTAAAAACAAAAACATCCACAACAACAAATATTTTAAAGTGCCTACTATGTGCCAGGCACTGTGCTAATTGTTTTACAAATTTCGTCTTATTTGGCCCTCAAAACAACCCTGGTGCTATTTTTACCCCCACTTTACAGATGATCAAACTGAGGCAAGTAGAGGCCAAGAAACTTGTCCAGGGTCGCATTGCTAGTATGTATCTGAGGCTGGATTTGAACTCGGGTCTTCCTGATTTCTCAACTGAGCTCTCTCAACTACACCACCCAGCTGCCAACAAAAGCATCAAAAATAATGAAGCACCAGGCACTGCGTAGAGAAGATGGGTCCTTTAGCATATACAAGCATAAGTACAAAGTGTATTAATACATAAAAATAAATCCAGAGTAAATTCAGTATGGTGGACAGACAGGCAGTATTAACAACTGGGGAAACTGGGAAAGGCATCTTGTAGCAGGGGACACTTGAGCAAGACTTGAAGTAAGGGGTTCTAAGAGGCAAGGGGCAAACTGACAGCCTGCTCAAAGGGTCTGAGGTCTGTGCTCCTAGAATGGTGAATGTACTAGTTTAAACAGCTCCCTGAGTGATGGCAGCCAGGCTCCCATGCCAGGAGATGCTCACCCCAGGGAACCAGCCTACAGCAAACATCGGACAGAGAAGCCATCCATACCTGGGCCAGCACTTGCTGCTCTGATCAGCTCTAAATGAAACTATGATTTAAATAAAGTTCAGGAGTTTCTGCCTCTGTTTTTTGTGTTTGTCACACCCTCTCAGAATCCCTCCTCCCAGATACCCAGCATTTCAAGCTAATCTTACTTATGTCAAGAATTCAGGATCCTAGAGAAGCCCAAGATGGCTAACTTCGAGGATCAAGTGTCAGATGAGAAGGTACGAATAGTTGCCAAGTTCATCAGTCACGCTCCCCCAGGAGAGTTTAATGAAGTATTTAATGATGTCCGGTTACTACTTAACAATGACAATCTTCTCAGGGAAGAAGCAGCTCATGCATTCTCCCAGTATAATATGGATCAGTTCACTCCAATGAAAATAAAAGGGTATGATGACCAGGTCTTAATTACAGAACATGGTGACCTGGGTAGTGGCAGATTTTTAGATCCAAGAAATAAAGTTTTATCACTTACGGAAAGAAGCAAGTGACCCCCAACCTGAGGATATAGATGGAGCTCTGAAGTTGTGGAGGGAATCATGTGACAGTGCATTAAGGGCCTATGTGAAAGACCATTATTCCAACAGCTTTTGTACTGTTTATGCTAAAATTATAGATGGGCAGAAGACTATTATTGCCTGTATTGAGAGCCACCAATTTCAGCCTAAAAACTTCTGGAATGGTCGTTGGAGATCAGAGTAGAAGTTTACCATCACACCACCCTACAGCTCAGGTGGTTGGAGGGCTAAAGATTTGGGTACAGTACTATGAAGACGGCAATGTTCAGTTGGTTAGTCACAAAGATGTACAGGATTCAATAGCTGTTACTGCTGATGTACAACTGCCAAGGAATTTATTAAACTCATAGAACATTCTGAAAATGAGTATCAGACCTGGATTAGTGAGAACTATCAGACAATGTCAGACACCACATTCAAGGCCTTGCGCCGGCTCCTTCCAGTCACCCGCACCCAAATCGACCGGAACAAGATAGTCAGCTACAAGATTGGCAAAGAAATGCAATATGCTTAAAGCTGGATGTAAAATTCACCATTTGTAACTTGCAAAAAGAAGAAGAAGAAGAAGAAGAAGAAGAAGAAGAAGAAGAAGAAGAAGAAGAAGAAGAAGAAGAAGAAGAAGAAGAAGAAGAAGAAGAAGAAGAAAGAAGAAAAGGAAAAAAGATTCAAAAGTATGGTCTTATAAGTAGGTAGTTTATAAATAAGTGCAGTATTTTGCTAGGGCTTTCAAAGTTAACAGGTTTTCTAGCCCCTTGGAATACTGTTGAACCAATAGCATTGCCACAATGTTTTTTTTGTGTGTGTATGGTCCTTGCCATGTAACTTCCTATTGTGACTGTATCTACTTGTAGGATTTTTTAAAATTCAGTTATTTTAACACTCAAAAAAGAATGAGAAAGATATGTCCTGGAATTTATGTACCGGTTAGAAAATTTCCTAGCCATGAAAGCCCTCTCACAAACAGGTAGGTAATATTTTCAATACTCTCCTACCCTTATCCTTAATAGCACTTCTGGTGCACCGGTGGTTTTTAGGGCTCAACCAATAGCTAAAGATGCTATGCTGCAAGATACATCTACAGACATCCCTTCTCTTCTGACTGCTGAATGCCGCTTAATGGCATCCTGGTAGCTGTAGATTTTTAAATATTTGGAATGGGTTTTTTAAGGTCCAGTGAGATCTTTCCACATCTTTAGTGGAAAATAAAGGTTTTCTGGAAATTCCATAATGACCAGCTTCTCTGGGGAAAATTTGGGGGTTTTGTGCTGTTTATCTTTTAATCCAAAGACTTGAACCACATTCCTTCCAAGTGAATTTGTTTACTTTCTTCCTTTTCTGAAAATTCCCTTCCCCCTAGTAACATGGTTATTACAGGCATCTGCATTTTTAGAATATAGTTACCTCATTTATGTATTTTTTTATATTCAAGAACTGCTGACAGTCTGGATATAGAAGAATAAATATTGAAACTTGAAAAATGTAGATGTCTAAAGAATAATAGGCATATTGTGCTTTAATGCTTTGTGGCAGGTTACTAGAGTTTGTACTGTAAGTGTATGAATCAGATCAGTGCATAAATCACAATTAAAAGAAAAAAGATTTGCACCAAAGTAAGAAGAATTAACTTCTAAGCAGTGTATTTCTATTGTTATCTGTTTCTTCGTGTACTTAAAGGGAAGACTGGCAATTCCCTCTAAATGGTTTGTAAAACTTGTTTGATGTTCCTCTTCAGTCCTGCCTGCCCAGAACTTAAGTTTGACTGTGACATAGCAGCTCTTCCAGGAGAGTGAGGGAAGGTATGTGTTCCATAGCTCTCAAAACACAGAGATACCACAGATTTACTATAGCTAGCATCAGAACTATGCATGGTGAATTCATTCTACATTGTTTACACTTAGGTGACCAGGCCTTAATAGGAGGTCATTTTGTTGTTGTTGTTGTTTTTTTTAAACCAAGTGCTGTCTTCCTATTTTCAAATACATGTTGAAGAGGAGGATGTTTGTGCTTAAAGTGGCATTGTTTTTGGTCACTGACATGGTTAAGTAAGAGTGTTTCCAAAGTGTCCCATTACTTAATGTAAACTTTTTTCCAAAATAATGTATATTTGTATTATTTGCTATTCATAATATCCATCTATATTACAAAATCCTCTGTACCTACCAGTGGAAATACAATAGTTTTGTTCTAAAAAAAAAAAAAAGAATCCAGGATCCTGACTGGGGTGTGGGGGAAACATCATTGGATTTGACACTGGAGCCCCTACGTTGGAATTCTGACTCTGCTATTCATTACTTATATGGTCTTAGACAAATCACATCACTTCTCTAGGTCATACTTTCATCAGTTGTTGATGAGGGCATTTGACTAGGTGGATGTTAAGATCTCTTCCTCTTCTAAATTCTATAAAAGCAAGTAACTATATTTCTAGCACCTTAGCGTAAACTGGTTGGCATTATTCCTTCCAGGGCATTTTAAAAGACAGTTAACTGCTTACCCTCAAAAGAAGACCAAATGAAATAATATTTGTAAAGTACTTAGCACAGTGCCTGTCCCTCAGTAGGGGCTGAATAAATGCTTATTTACTTCCCTAGCCCAAATAAATTAATCTCTAATGGTGGAATTCTAGGCACTAGTGGAGAGGTGAGGGGTTTGTGGAGGGTAAAGAGGCCTTCTGACTGTTTTTTCAAGTCACTGTCATGCACCTGGCTCTACCTGTATAGATAACACATCTTGGGATAGCCTTAGTGTAACCTAGAGACAAGCTACATTCCATTGCTGTCCCCAGTACTATGATACACTGACTGCCAGTGGACCCCAGTTACCTTTTCCCTCTGCCTTCCTTCTTTGAGGATTCACATCCTCTGTCCAGGATAGACTCCCAACTCATTTTCCTCTCCCCTTATTCTATCTGTTTGAACAAAACTCTTTTTAAAAACTGTGTACTTAGAGAGAGCCATTGGTATACAGCCACTGGGTTTCCTTTATCTCTTCCCCCTAAAATTCCTATTTGCATTTTAATCACTTCTATCACTTTTACCCCATTCATTAGTTATCAATTGTCCCTGTCCTAGGGTCATCTACTTTGCTTTGGTTCATCTGAGATATTGCTGCGTAAAAGGTGCATGCTTGGCTGAAAAATCCTCTATCACCAAGATTTCCATTTTTCATGGGTCAGGTATGAGACTTCCTTTCACTATTGCATATTTCAACCAGTATACAATTTGGTAGATGGTCCTTAAGAATTGATGTTCCTGAAAATTTCTTTGCCCTAAAGTCAGCCTGATGGTGATGAGTCTTTCTTGGCTTAGTTTAACTGGTCCTCAGACAACAGACATATATCTAACACCATACATACCATCACCAGGTAGTATGTAAAGTCTTTCCAGCTTGGCAGGAACTGCCAGAAATTGGGATTGGCTCAAATATATCTCAAAGATAGAATCTGAGAACCTAGATTGATGGAAGACTTTAAGGGATAAGACTGAAAATGAGTGAAGGGACTCCTTAATGAGGGTAAGTAAGGGTAAGTAAGGGAAAGAGAAGAGAAAGAAGGGGGAGACAGAGAGAGAGAGAGAGAGAGAGAGAGAGAGAGAGAGAGAGAGAGAGAGACAGAGAGACAGAGACAAAAGAGACACACAGAGACATAGAGACACAGAGATAGAGAGAGACACACACGGAAAGAGACAAGACACGTACATACACAGAGACAGAGATAGAGACTTGGAGAGATACAGATGAAAAGAAAACAGCTTGATTTTGAAGTTCCATCTCATTTGGGGCTATGATTCAACTCAACATTTGCAGAGTGCTTATTATTAATGCAAGGTACTTGATTTTCTGACTCATTGTTTAAAACACAGGGCAGAGACAGGGAAGAAAGATATGTCTAGTACCAGCAAAGGCAGGGAAAGGGATCCCAAGGGTACCATGAGCTCAAAGTGTCTAGGAGAATTATGTCTCCCCTATAAAAGATACATCCATCTTTTACTAGAGATAGCCATTTATAGACAATCACAAATTAGTTTACTGCATATGAATTCAAATTGAGCATATTTAACACATATGTTAACTAACTCACCCAATCAGGACAAAATGTATGAATAGACTTTGGCATTAACAACTTTGCCTAGGAGAGTCTGAGGGCATAGCATGAATTTATAACTAGAGGGGACCCAGAGTTCAATCATCTCACTTTACAGATAAGATGGGACTCTCTGAGTCCCAGAGAGAAGTGACTCAACCAAGTGGTTAGTGGGAGATCTGGAATGTGAGCCTAGAAACTCTGACTCCAAATCCAAGGTTCCTTTCTATCATACAATGATGCTTCTTTTAAATGCTTTGTAACTGGTAAACTGGTGGGACAAGATAATTGAAAGAGACTCCTATACATACCAGTGGGACAGTACGCATGTGCTGGGCATACCCTTGGCTCTTTTGTGCCATATTCTGGGCAGTAGAACCCTAGAGGGCAAGGAAGGCAGCTGGCTGAGCCCTGGTTTGGCTGATATTGCCCTGGAAGGCATGGAGTAGGATGAGCTGCTCCCGACTGGCAGAAATGACCCTGGAGAGTAAACACAAGCCATGTAACCCTTGAGGCCTGGAGTTGAAAGGTGGAAGGTACTCAGCAGGTTAGGTCCACAGTGACTTTTCTAGGCTGAACAAATTTCACATGGTAGGCCTACAATGACTGCATGGTAAAACTGTATGATAAGAGTAGAGAAGCCATGGTGTGGGGATTGGGGGTTAAGAATAGCACGGCCTCTCAGGGTTGTCATAAGGTTCAAATGAAATAATTTAAGTATTGCTCTTTGTCAATCCTAAAATGTCATATAAATGCTAGGTATTATCATTGTGACTGAATGAAGGCATCTTAATCTTAGTGTTTGCTGCTTTGAGTTGTGAACTCCTGGGCTGCTGAACATGACCCTTGGGAGCAGTTTCTCTCTCTCTCCTCCCTGTCCTATCCTGTTCTAGCCTCTCTTCTCCTCCCCTCCTCTTCTTTCTTCTCCAGGGGAAGTAAGTGGTGGTACCTGAGGGCACAGGAAGTCTGTGGAATTGGAGAAACTGAGGTCAGAAGGGCAGTAGAATCCAGCTGCACAGGATCTTGTTGGAGAGCTGAGGCCTATGGCAGTGCAAAAGAATCCAGCTGGGCAGGGTAGGCAGCTGCCCTTAGAGGAACCACCTGGGGAAAGGAAAGAATCTCATTGCCAAGGGGTCATCTTGACAAGGGCTACCTTTGGGGTATCAACAGTCCCAAGTTAGCCAATAACATTGAACATCTAATTAGAGGGCTTCAGAGGAAGAGGGAATATAGTCATAGGATGATAGATTTAGAGGTGGATGAGGACTCAGAGGCTATTTAATGCATGCCCTTAATTTTATAGATAAGGAACTGAGGCCCACAGAAGTTAAGTGACTTGACTAGGGTCACCTAGTTAGTATCAGAGTCAAGATGTGAAGTCTGGTCTTCCTGACTTCATGATGTTTTGGGCAAAGATGCAGATAAAACAAACACAATGAAACATAGCAAGCAAGGGAAGATTTGGACAATTTAAACCTTAGACATGGGAAAGGAGGGACTGGGATGGGATGAATTAAGAAAGGCTTGCTTAGGGAGGTTCTGAGCAGCATTGGAAAGGGCAGAGGCATAACTGAGGATTAGTTAATAGGTATAAGGGAGAGAAAGTCACCTGTCAAGTTTCTTAGAGTGCCTGTAGGGCAGGGCATCGGGGTAAGAGTCCCCTCTGGACAGTAGTGCCCCTTGGGGCAGGGCCCATTGAGAGGGAAAGCTGCGGTTCTCCGGGGTATGGACCAAGCAGCTCCTCCCTCACAGTAATAGCCTGCGGAACACAGACCTGGGGAATGAAGAAGAACCAAAGGATTTCAGAACGAGAACAAAATCCTCCCAGACCTCTGGCCTGTGGCAGGGCTGTATTCTCAGGGCTGTGACCCTTTTCCCCAGATTTAAACCCTGAGTTTTGACCAGGGGATATTTGAAACTACTTTCTATGGAATAATCTCTGTCCACAGTGCTGGATTTATTCAGTGGTTGGGGTCATACCCATTGCTGTCCTGGACACGCCTAGCTTTGGGGCTTGGGGTACAAAGGAGATGTACTGGTACTACTAGCTTGGGATGGCAGATGGGAAGCAGAGAACTTGCTCTCCATTGCTCTTTCAGAGCTCTGTCCTGGCTTCTAAGGTGAGGGTCAGGGATAGAGTCAAGGCCAAGGTGGCTGCCTTCTCTGTTTGTAGAGATTCTCCAAATAGCATGGAAGGAAAACAGTCAGCTGGACAACAAGCCCCTTGAGAGGCCAAATGGTAGCCAAGTGCCAGAAGTTTCTGTGAGGGAATGAATAGGAGTCAATGAGAACCTGAAAGGTGAGGATTCAGAATAAATGATGAAGATGCTTCCAGAGTATTCTTGCCTTGGGTTCTCTTTCACAACATGTGGGGACTTTGCACACTTTTCTAGATGGTGAAAGAATAATAGATGACAATCTTCTGGACACTTGACCAGTCCATAGGCATCTCACCATGGAGGTTAGAGAGAAAGAAATGGTTCTGCCAGTTGGTGTTACGAAAGAAACCACTCCCACTGACACCCACATACATACCTTATACAGTCCCCACCTAGCCGCTTCTTCAGAACTACAGTTGATATTCTCTTTAACCTGGTGTAAATATGATTGTGGGGGCGGGGGGGGGAAGGATTCCCCCTCCCCCTATCAAAGACTTGACTGACTTAGCTGGTCTGAGGAAGTTCGTCCATCTTTTCTTCCTCCATCCTTCTATTATCCAGACCCTTTGTCCAAAAAACCATTGGTCTCCTCTTCAAGAGTGACAACACTTACCTCCAGGATGCCAGCTGCCTTCTCTTGGGCAGTACCTCCCCACTGGACATGACTGGCAGGCATTGAGAGAGAGAGTTCCTTCCAGGGGGTTCAGAGTCCCCTCTGGGCAGGGCAGAGCTGAAGCTGAATGAGCTGGGCAGTAGTGACCTGCAAAGGAGAAAACTGGAATAGTATCTTAGAATACTATTATTCTAATATTCTACATAGAATTCTATTATTCTATATAGAATACTTAGAATTACACATGGATCATTCCTGTATCATCCCTACCCCCCCCCATTATATTTATGCCAGTAGTATCAGGTTAAAGTGAACATCAAGTGTAGTTCTGAAGGAGGGAGATAACAAACAACTAGGTAGGGACTGTGTAAGGTGTGTTTGTTCCTTTGTAGCCCCAGCTGGTAGAACCATTTCTTCCTTTCTAACTGGATATTCCAGCCCCACAAAGTGCCCTACATTTCCTAGTCACACCCTTGGGAGTAGCTCTGCCCATATCTCTATAGAATCATTCAGTGGTTTAGTTGTTTCATTTCCATCATTATAAACAGCATCTTCATGGCATTACCACCAGGGTTAAGATAACCATTTCATGGGAACAAAAACTTAAAGGATAGATCAAAACCAGTTAGTTGGCTGGGTTAAGGCACACCCAGACTTCCCTGTTATCCAGTGGTGAGTGTTTGACATTAACATTTGCTAGTCACACCTAATTTTATCAACTGGTTAGGTCATTCCTGTTTCCCACTCTTTACATTCCATTGGCATAGATTGTCATGTTATGAGTCATTCGATACTTTTCAGGGTTATTTATGTGTGTGTGTGGGGCGGGGGGGGATAATTTTACTATTTAAAAGATAGCCTATTTTCCGTCTCTTTTTCTTAGAACAATAATTGAATTAAAATTACCATTACTTTTGAAAAAGACACACAAATCTCTTGTCCTTTGGTTCCACTCAACAATTCCAGTGACTACTTAGACCAAAAACTCCATGTCCCTATATGTGTTGTTTTTTCTTTTTAGAAAATGAGCTCCTAGAGAACATAATTGACTGCTTTTATTTATCTATCACCAGCATCCAGAGTAGTGCCAAACATATGGTATGCCCTTCACGGGTACTATGGGGAGAGTGTAGATAGGTCCAAGGAGAGAACACTTTTCCCTAGTGAGGAAGGTGCCTAAGCCTTCTATAATTGTGTAGAATTGTTTAGGCCCTTAAAGGGGGACTCACTAGAGAATAGTTGCTTTTTGTACTTGGGGTGGGGGTGAAGGTAGGTGGGGTTCAAGACCAGAGTAGCATTTGAATTCTGGAGGACTATCTTGTGGATGTATGGGTAGCAAAGAAAATTGTTTTGGTCATTACTTGTGGGCTACATGTTTTTTGTCTGATTAAGTAAAACTGATATATGTGTGTGTGTGTGTGTGTGTGTGTGTGTGTGTGTGTGTGTATACACACATATATATTTATATATTTAACATTGTATTTCTATATTTAATATTTTGTTAGCTCAAGTGTTTGCATGGAAGATGAAGTTCCTTTTCTTTCTCTTGTGGAAATCTAAACATGAACCTAGACATGAACCAAATCCTAATGTCCTTGGTGAAAACCTTGGATAACACTTGAGCCAAAAATATCTTTTTTAAAAGGCAGATTCAATAGAAAAGTGCTTACTCCGGAATCAGAGTTGCCAGGTTTGATGTCTGGCTGTGGTATTTGTTGCCTGTCTGACCTTGGGTAAGTCAAAGTCACTTCACCTACGTAGGCCTCACTTTCTGTATCTACTGGCAATTTCTCCTTTTTCTGTCATGAACAGCTAAGAAGAAAGATTAGCCATGGGACATGGATGTTACCTTTGGGGCATATGGTGGTCTCCACAGAAGCAGCCTGTGGGCAAAAGGTACCTGCTGGACAAGGAAAGCAGGCACTCATCCCGGGCATTGGACTGAAGGTGCCAGGCTCACAGGGAAGTTCCATACTGGTCCCTGGCAGACAATAGAAACCACGAGGACATCTGTATCCCTGGATCCCATCTGATGGTGAGGGGCTGACACTACCTTCTAGACAGATGTATCTGAGAAAACAAAGCATAAAAGCCAGACAGTTCTCAGAATCACAAAGGCAATGTCCTGGGCTGCAGAACTACTTTAGATCAAATCTTGTTGCCAGGACTGGGCTGGGTATCAGGTTCCTATGGTCACAACCTTTTGCCAAGAGCTAGATGGAGGCTGACATGGCACTTGATAACTTCAAAAATATGCTAAAATTTCTCCTCAGTTGGCAACATTAAAAATGCCCCCCAGCCCCTGGCACAGGAAGCTAAATAACAGGGACAAGAGGGCTTAGGAAGGCAGCCTTACCACAAGGTCAGAGTGCCCTTATCCTGACTACTCCAATGGAACTAACTGCTCTCCTCTCCAAACTGGCATCCATGGCCAGGCTTATGACCATAGTGCAAGGAGATCATGACCATATAATACAGGTGAGGCTGGCAGCTCCCTGGAGGGAGAATCTCCAGCTTCTGTTGAAATTACAGGCTTGACCCCCATTTCTCTTCTCTACCTGCCTGGTGAGATGAGAGTACATGACTTTATTTGGTAACTGTCATCTCCTGCCAATGCATGGATTAAGCTAAGGTTTCATAGGAAGAGGACAGGAATTAGAGAGGGTTTGGAGGTAGCACTAAGTCAGGTGGGTCAACTATTCCCAAACAGCACAAATCTACTGTGGTGTCAGTCTGTTACTATTACATTGCTGTTATTACATCCCCAAAAAGTGGTCTTCACATAGATATTGTGGAATTGTTGAAATTTAGAGCTGGAAGTAAACTTCAAGGTTGTTGAGCTGTAGGATCTTGGGAATTTTGAGCTGGAAGAGACTTTCATGACCATCTTGTCCAACCTCCTCATTTTATGCATGAGGAATCTAAGGCCAAACTGGGGAAGTAACTTGCTCCAAGTCCCATGGGTAGTGAGTGTAGAGTGAGTGTCTTGATCCAGGTCTTCTGGTTCTAAATCTAGTTCTCCTTCAACTAGACCACATTAATAAGTCTTTCCTTTTACATATCAGGACACCAAGGCCCAAGTTCCCTTTGAGCTTGAGGTTTCTAGAACTCTCCAGGGGGGAGAATCATACTCTTCTGTGATCCAAAGAATAAGAAGCCCATATAATGGCCTGGGCTGCCCCTAGGGACCTTAGGCCTAATGTATGGCCATCTCTCTCTAGAAGGACAAGTTGAGAACTGTAAGGGAGCCAGAGTTATGGGGTGAGGGAGTGACAATCTCCTTACCCAGGGCTGCAGAGGGCTGCCTGGGAGAGACTGACCAGCCCAGCCTCACTGCAGTACTTCCCTCTAGGGCAAAGCTGGCACTGTTCTTCAGTTTCTAGGCCCGGGGAAGAGGAATAAGATCCAGGAGGACAGGGCACAGGTGAATGGGTCCCACTGGGGCAGAAGAAGCCAGGGGGACAGACATCATTTCCTGAATATCCTGGAGCTTCCACCTAGGCAGGAAAAGGAAAAAGGAAAAGGAATTGATCACTTTTGTAGTTCTAAGATAAAAGTGCCTAGGCTTGTGGATTCAGCAGGGGTGGTTCTTTTCTGCCTGTCATTTTCCTGGTGATAATTTGCATGGTGCTCACCTGAAATGTGAATATTATTTGGGTTCTGTCCCAGGGTTCTCAGCTGAGGTGCGAACTCCATGTAGGAAAAGATCCAATGAAGCAATCTCCCTATGAAGAAGCCTTTGCTTTCTTTTCATTCCCCTCTGGCCTACTTTTCCTATTCCCCCCAGAACTCTCAGAGAAGTGGGCAGCCTCACCTCAATTAGGGGAAACTGAGTTCCAGAAAGGAGAGGGACTTAAAATTAGCTAACAAATGAGCAGTAAAACTGAGCTTGCATCCTTTGACTGACTATCCTTTTGGCCCCCTCTTTAAATATAATCTCCTGGAAGAGTTTCTGGCCTAGCTTGTGGGCTTGAGATAATTTGCATGGATGCTTCAGGGCAACCACTCATCCCAGGGTAGGAGTCAAGACACATACCTTGTGCTTGATGGGGGTAGGAGACATGGCTCCCCCTGTGCAATAGTGGCCCGAGTGGCAAAGACCAGATGGTTGAGACAGTCCTTCTGATGAGCAATACATCCCTAGAACAAGTAGGCATAAGTAGGATCAGGGAGCAAGTGAAAGCCCCCGCATCCCTTTCCTGTTCAGATACTATTTGATCTCCATTTGGGTGGTTGAAGTTCCATGTTCTAGCTGAGTGTTTGGTTCACATAGAGGCTACTCTCAGGCTCTGAATCAGGGACCATCAAAAAATATAACCATCTATGAAATGAAGATGTTGAAATAATTATAATAATAGCTGGCATTTGCATAATTCTTTCATTTGCAAAGAGCTTTACATATGTTATCTCATTTAATCCTCACAACAGCTCTGTATGGTAGAGGTATTATTAACCCCATCCTACAGATAGAGTAACTGAGGTTTTAAAAAGGTCATCTGATTTGCTCAAGGTCACATAACCAGTAAGTGGTGGAGTTGGGATTCAAACCTATTTCTTATGGTTGTAAGATCTGCCCTTTAATCACTGTTTTTGAAATGAAATATTAGAAGAGGGAGCAGGAGGTATGAAGTGTGCCAATCACCGAGGAAGCCAGCAAGTCTCATTAGTTAGCCAAATGGAGGTAGGGGGTGGGCAGGGACTTGTCCTGGTTTCACAGACTTAAGCATATTTTCTTCTGTTCTCATGTCTCCAGGGGTTTAGGAGACATTGTAAAGTTAGCAATGTTTATTTCTTATCCTCCATATTTTCCTATGAAGAGAGCAGACAACTTAGGGATTGTCCTTCATTGATCTGATTTTTTTTTCTGCTCTCCTTCCCTTCCCCATCTTTATACCCTATCCCTAAACTTGGAGTTCACTTCTTGCCCAGATTCCACTTACCTGCCGGGCACGTCTCACAGCCCACTTCACTCGTGGCCCCTGTCCTGGGTCCAAAGGTTCCCTGAGGGCATGGGTGCTGTATAGGTGATTGAGTGCCAGGTGGGCAGAAGTGGCCCTGGGGACACATTTCAGGACCATGGACACTGACATCTAGGAAATCCACAAGGGCAGCTGAGTCAGAATTGAAACGGACTCCTAAAATGCAGGAGTCAGGTACTTAAATTCAATCCCACGCAAACAGTTAAACTCTTCCTGTCTTTGTTCTCCCCACCTCTACCCTTATGCCCAGAATATTATTGTTCACCACTCTCAGTTTAAAATCTGTATATGGTGTTTGCTAGAAGAGGTGTTTTATTCCAGAAGTACCAGCACTGAAATGACAGGTGAAAAGGATTCTCAGCTCTAATATCAGAAAAACCTAGGATCATATCCCAGCTTTGCCACCAACTCTTGGGAAATAACAATATTGATATAGTGCTCTTTACATAAAATATGTCATTTCATGCTCACGACAACCCTGTAAGGTAAGTGCTATTATTATACCTATTTTACAGATGAAACTGAGATGTTAAGTTACTTGTTCAGTCACACAATCAGTAAATGTCTGGATCAGGATTTGAACTTGGGCCTTTCTATCTCCAAGTTCAGCACTCTATGCATAGAATACTACCTAGCTGCCACCTACTTTAATCCATCCATTTTATAGATGAGGAAATTGAGGTCCAGAAAGGGTAAGGAACTTTCCCAGAGTCACATAGAGAGTAAGCTTCAGATGTGGGATTTGAGCCCAGGATTTCTAACTCTAGAATCAATGCTTTTTCTACTGTAGTTGGGGTTTAGATCTCCAGGGTAGGCATTATGTCCCCTCCCTGATGGCCATACTTTTTTTTCCCTTCAGACTTACAATACAATCCTTAAAGAAAGAAAGATCTTACAGAATGCCTTCCGTTCCCAAGATTAGTACATAGCCTTCTTACAAGTTAGTAGCTGGTGGGAGCCAGGGATGGTTGAGGTTTGGACATTAATAGGCCACTAAGTATGACTACTGGGGCAGCTAGATGGTACAGTGGATAGAGTGCTGGGCCTGAAGTTCAAATCTGGCCTTACTTACTAGCTGTGTGACCCTGGCCAAGTCACTCAACCCTGTGCTTCAGTGTCCTCATCTGTAACATAATCTGGAGAAGGAAATAACAAACCACTTCAGTATCTTTGCCAAGAAAATCCCAAATGAGGTCACAAAGAGTCAGACACAACTGAAATGACACAACAACAACAAACAGAGCAGTTTTTTCTTGCTCCTACCAAGAGGATTTGACAACCGTAGAATAGTTTTTAGAGATCAAAGCAGAGAGATGGAACAATGGATTTTGTTCTACTTGAGAAATGGCAAGCTCACAGCAAATGAAAGTTGATTCATTGACTTGGAATATTCAGGCCATAGTGTGAGGACCTCTTGAGCTTAGTTTACCTGTGACCCCAGGGATCTATAGCTGGAGGCTGGGCCTGGATCTTCCAATCTTTCTTAGGCTGTGAAATGCTTATAATTTGATAGTGACATAGCAAGGGAATAGTCCCACCATCTCTCTCTATGAAGCTCTTCCCAAGTTTGGTCACCTCTCCATTGACAACCCCCACCCTATTTGAATTTGTGCATAAATTTTATGAGGAGTCAGGTAACCCATGACATTTTGACATACCAATTGACACCTTCATCATGTGCTTACATTTTTTATTTGGAAGAGGGACATGTGCATATTCAAAATGAGAGTTTCTGCCTTATTCTAGAAAAAGAAAAGTCCCAAAGACTCTAGTCACCTGAACTGCAAAACTTTCCCGCTGGACAAGGTTGGCATTCCTCAGGGTTGCTTGCTCCTGGTGTTTTACTAAAGGTCCCACTGGGGCAGGGATATTGTGTCGAGTACTGTGTGCCTGGTGGACAGTAGTAGCCAACTGGACAGTCCACTGGCCCAAAGAGATCCTCAGATTCTGATGACTGAACTCTGGAGGGACAGAACCTGTAAACACAAAAGATGTCAGGTGTAGAGGTGCTGGATGAGTTACATGGAAGGAAACTGACCATCCCCAGGAATTCTGACAAGTGCTGCCACAAAAGGGCTTTCCAGGGGGCTCAGTCATGGGAACTGGAAGCAATATTGTCAAGAAGAATCAAGGTGGGGTAGTAGATAGAGCATTAGACTTGTAGTCAGAAGACTTTGGTTTCAATTTCACTTCAGATACTTAGCTGTGTGATCCTAGGCCAACCAATTACTTCAGGTCTCAGTTTCCTTATCTGTAAAATGAGGAGGTTGGACTCAACTTAAGTACCTTCTAGCTTTAAAGTCTATGATCTTATGAACTCCTCTCTCCTCCTATGCAATTTGAGACTCAAAAGATACTCATATGAAAGGGTTGCAAATGGAGATGGCACTCTAGGTGGAACCCTAAGACTCAGGCTCTCATATCAAATGTTGCCCTTTCTTGTGTAATCTTTAACTTTCAAGACCTATAATCTGTATATGTATTGTAGAGCAATGGAGAAGTATATGGCAGGTGGGAGCAGGATGACAAATTGAGGAGCTTTGAAGCTGAGCATAATTAAAAGACTTCCTTAGGTGAATGTATGTTATAAAGAGAAGAGGGCTAGACACATGGTGAGGGCAAGAGACAACTGGTGGACAACCAGAATGCTTCATTTGTACCCATTCAATGTGAGGAGAAAATAAGAAAGGCCTTCCGGATGCTGGGTAGAACCTTTGTGGAAAACTTAGAGGTACCCAGGATGGGCAAATGGCTGTGAGCTCTTCATTTTGGGAAAGAACATTCAAATTGGAAAGCAACTTTGGCCCCAGTCTTGGCTGTGTTATTTCCTGAGGGGTCCTAGAAACAAGTGACTTACCAAGCCTCAGTTTCTCATCTGCAGTGTGGAGATGATACCTGATTGTCCTGGAGTTAGCAAGAAGATCAAATATGAGAAAATGTATGAAATTGAAAAAAGCTGTGCCAATTGTAAAGTGCCAAACCATTGAGAGTTATCAGTATTACATGGTCAGCCTTCTGCTTTTTTTGAGAATAGTGATTGCAAAAATGTTTCCGGGATCATGTGGATGTTCGTACTACTTACCTGAGGAAAAGGCTAGAGAAAAAGGTTAGGAGAAGGAGGTTAGAGCTTAGAGGAAGAGATGAGGTTTGGAAAGGCCTAGGATGGTTAGCCTCTTACTTTCCAGCCGGACACATCTTGCATTGACTCTGTCCAGTCTCATTTTGATACAGTCCAGAAGGACAGAGCTGGGGCTCTGGGCTGCCAGCGGGGCAATAATGGCCAAGAGGACAGAGATAACCTAGGAAATAAAAGACAGAAGGTGAACTTTCTGCTGTGGGAGCTTGGCTTCTTTCTTTCTAGGGAAAACATTAGAAGGACGTGAGAACAAGGCCTTTGTCCTAATTGTCTTTTTCCCACTCATTTGAAAGGCCTATACTCTTCTTAAATAAGTGGGTCTGTTTTCTCCTGAGTGTATTAAACCTAGAAAAGGGGCAGACCTCTATGGTCCAGTGGAAAGAGCACGGATTTGTAAATGGAGAAGCTGCAAATTCTGATTCTGCTATTTACTGGGTATATTACCTTTTCTGAGTTTCATTTTCTTCATCTGTAATGGGAGGGAGGGGGTGGTGGTAGTTTCAGGAGTGGGGAACCTGTGACCTCTAGGCCACGTGAGGCCCTCTAGGTCCTCAAGTGAGGCCCTTTGACTGAATCCAAACTTCACAGAATAAATCCCCCTAATAAAAGAACTTTTTCTGTGAAGTTTGGATTCAGTCAAAGGGTTGTACTTGTGATCCAGCCATTCTGGAGAGCAATTTGGAACTATGCCCAAAGGGCTACAAAAATGTGCATACCCTTTGACTCAGCAATATCGCTTCTGGGACTCTATCCCAAAGAGATCATGGAAATGGGAAAGGGTCCCTCATGTACAAAAATATTTATAGCAGTTCTCTTTGTGGTGGCCAAGAACTGGAAATCAAGGGGATGCCCATCAATTGGGGAATGACTAAATAAATTATGGTATATAAACGTAATGGGATACTTCTGTGCTGTAAGAAATGATGAACAGAAGACTTCAGAGAGGCCTGGAAAGACTTATATGAACTGATGACGAATGAAAGGAGCAGAACCAGGAGAACTTTATACACAGCAACAACCACAGTGTGTGAGGAATTTTTCTGGTAGACTTAAAACTTCATTGAAATGCAAGGACTTAAAAATTCCCAGTGGACTCTTGAGGCAAAATGCCTTCCACATCTAGAGAAAGAATTATTGTATTCAATTGGAGAATGAAGCAGACCATTTTCTTTTGTATTATGTTTTGTTTTATGATTTCTCCTATTCATTTTAATTCTTCTATGCAACATGACTAAGGTGAAAATGTATTTAATAGGAATGTATGTATAGAACCTGTATAAAATTGTATGCTATCTCAGGGAGGAAGTGGGGAGGGAAAGGGGATTGAGGCAGAGGGAGGGGAAAGAAATCTAAGATATATAGAAGTGATTGTACAACACTGGAAAACAAATAAAATAATTTAATTAGGGAAAAAAGGGCTGTACTTGAGGACCTAGGATTTGTTCTGTGAAGTTTGGATTCTGTCCATACTTGAGGACCTAGGATTTGTTCTGTGAAGTTTGGATTCAGTCAAAGGGCCTCACTTGAGGACCGGAGGGTCACATGTGCCTCCAAGTTGTAGGTTCTCCACCCCTCCCCCACCCCCTGGACTCACTAGATGTTTTCTAAGGTCCCTCTAGTTCTGTCTTTCCCATGAATTTTTCCCTGATATCTATGTCATGAACCTGGTATGTGTAGCTTGAGAAGAGTTCCATCTTTTCATGCATGGTAATCACTCAGTCGGTAAGCATTTATTAAATACCTACTATGTGACAGGAACTATGTGCTATGCACTAGGGATACAAAGAAAGACAAAAGACAAGCCCTATCCTTGAGAAGCTCACAATCCAATGGAGGATTGGATAGTGAGCAAGCAACTATCTATAAACAAGCTATATACAGGGCAAATCAAAAACAATCAACAGAGGAAAGGCACCCGAATGAAGAGCGATAAAGAAAAGCTTCCTATTGAAGGTGGGATTTTCCCTGGGACTTGAAGGAAGTCAGAGACTCAAGGAGGTGGAGATGAGGAAGGAGAGTTATTTTAAGCATGGAGTCAATGAAAATTCAGGACATGCACAAGTTACAATCATCTTAGTATGGGGAAGGGAAGGGGCTGATACTGAAGTCCACACAGATAGTGGCCACACAATATTTTTTCCTTCAGGCATGGAGAAGATGCTGGAGTCTCACCTGGGCTGTGCCCAGAAATTGAGGCAGTAGGGCAGAACCAACCTCCCTCACACGCTGCCTCTGGGAAGCTCAGGCCTTGCTGGGAGCAGAACCAGCCAGCTGGGCATGGTTGGCAGTCCTTCATTGATGGAGACCCTGGGAAGGGCAGGAAAGAGCCTGCAGTGCCACAAGATGAGAATGAAACAGAAATCAGTCATAAGGAGGTAAGACAAAGGGGGATAGAATCTCCATAGACAGGGCCAAGGAGCACCTCTGCTGGCCAGCTACTACAGAGGCCCTTTCACCAACTCTCATCAACAGTCCTCCTCCCTGCTGATGTCTCACTATTTTCCTTTCCCTTTATTCCCCTCTGAGGAGTCTTAGCTTTAGTTAAGAAAATCTTATCCCCACATGCAGCTTACTCAGTACTCCCCCTGGGCATTGATAGAGTTTTTCTCTCCCCCCAACCACTTTGTGTCTTCATTATTCCATATCTGGCCCCTCCTTCAAACTCTTGCCTAAGGTTTCATAAAGCTCTCCCTGACTAATTTTGCTAGATTCTGGTCACTCCCATTATTCTGTCCCTTTAGTCCTCATTCATTTACACCTGTGGCTTGTAGAATAGGGATCTCCAATTCATTTTCTTAAGAAAGAAAATGCTAAGATAGAGACATGATCCATCAGACTAGGAGCTTCCTAAGGGAAGAGATGAAGTGATGTCCATTAGACTGGAGGTCCTCAGGGACAGGGACCATAGGTTCTTCTCTTCTGTAAGACAAGGGAACTCACTAAAGGGCAGAAAATTCATCTTCTTCCATATCTCCCTATAGTCCTAGTACAGAGCTCTATAAACTATGTATATTAAATATTTTGAGAAACAACTTTTGGACTCACCTTGGGGACAAGGAATAGGTTCTGGGCTACCCTGGGGACAGGTATAGCCAGAAGGGCAGAGATTTCCTGTGACTCCATCAATGGGGCTGGGAAGGGAGGCTCCTCTGGTACAATGAAATCCTGCATTGCAGAGCCCAGAAGGTTGGGCCAGTCCATGCATAGGACAGTACATGCCTATATGGCAAGTTGAGAGGAAGATCTTGAGTTGTAACAACAAAATCCCTGTCTTGTTAGACTAAGGATTCTCTAAATCCAAACCCTACCTCTCTCTCTACCCTATTGGTAATCTTGCCACTTGGGATTCAAACAACGATTTCGGTTGTTTCAGTCATGTCCAACTCTTCCTGATCCCATTTGGGATTTTTTTTTTTGGCAAAGGTTCTGGAATGATTTGTCATTTCCTTCTCCAGCTCATTTTACATTTGACGAAACTGAGGCAAACAGCATTAAGTAACTTACCCAGGGTCACACAGCTTGTAAGTGTCTGAGACCAGATTTGAACTCAGGAAGAGAGTAGTCTTCTTGACTCCAGGTCCAGTACTCTATCTACTGTACCACCTAGCTGCTCATCTTATTCTATTTAGGCTGTTGATAATAATTTTTAACATAGCCTTAGTTTTTTCTTTCTCATATTTGAATCAGTTAGATATGTGCTTTCTTCTCCCTGACTCCCATGTGTCTTTTCTCTCATGCAATCAAATACCATCTCACCACCTAGCTGCCTTAATTATTTATATAGTGTCTAACATATCATCAGAAATACCAGATAAGCTGCTCATTTTCCTCCTGGTTTGCTCTCCATCATACTCCACCTACACACCAGTAGTTCTGCCTCTCTTAGGAGTATTCTACCCTGAGGCAGACTAGATAACTGCTGAGTTTTTGCACTGGAAGTCCCAGTCATGTTGCTCACTTCCCTCCCAGGCTGTTCTCTGACTTGCTCTATTGTTTCACTGACTGGCTACTCTCAAGTGGGTACCCTTTCACCTTCTATCTTGTCTTTATGTATTTTCCTCCCATTATAATGAAAGCTTCTTAAGAGTAGGAATAGTCTTGTTTCTTATTTTTGTAATCCTAGTGCTTAACCCAGTACCTGGCACATAAAAAATGCTTAATCCATTCATCCATCCATCTATCCATCCATCTGTCCATCTGTCTGTCTGTCCATCTGTCTATCTGTCTATCATCTATCTATCTAATCTGTCTGGTATTTACATACCTCCCAACCTAAACTGTGATACAGAAAGTCCTCTAGACTTGGAGGCAGGAGAGATCTCGTTTCGATTCTGGCCTCTTCCATACTATTCATGTGAGCAGAGAGGTAGTGTGGCTCAACAGAAAGAGTTCTAACTGTTTCTCAAACACAATGATCCATCTCCCATCAACATGCCTTTGCACTGGCTGTTCCCCCATGCCTGGAAAACTCTGCTCTCTCACATCTGCCTCTTTGCTTCCCTGGTTTTTATAAGGACTCACCTTAAATCCCACCTTCTACAAAAGGCCTTTCCACATCCCTCTCAACTGCTAGTGCCTTCTCCTGTAAGATTATTTTACACTGATGTTCTGTATATCTTGTACGTTCTGTATATCTTGTATGTATCTAGTTATTCACGATGGGGTCTTCCCGGTTAGATGGGAACTCCTTAAGGACCAGGACCTGTTTTTGCTTCTCTTTGTATCCCCAGTTTTTATCACTCTGTATCTCTCCAGTACTTGCCGCATAGTAAGCACTCTAATAAAGGCTTGTTGACTGACTTGGAGTCAGGGAGATCTGACTCCTGAGTTCAAATGTTGCTGTTGATACTAGTGACACTATCGATACTGATTTGATGGGGAAGTTAGTTAATTTCACTTGATAGCTTCCTCATCTGTGATATGGGGATCATAGCACTCTCACAGGGTTGTTATGAGGATTTCGTGAGACAATATACAGCGTGTCCCAAAAAAATCTTAGTGAAAAATTGAAGGTCTTTAAAATTTTAATAAACCTAAAACTGCATCAACATTTCGAGACACCCTGTATACTAATAGCTTTTTAAAGCTGAAATCATTATGTGAGTGTCAGTCATGGGCAATTAACTCAACCTGCCTGAACTTCTGTTTCCTCCTCTGTAAAATGGGGATATGTGCAGAACATGTGCAGAACACACATACTCTCTCTCTATGAACCATTGTTATTGTTTTCATTATTATTTTATTATACTAGGGTTGACTCTCCTTTAATTGACCAGGATGCTGCTATCCTTTACCTATAGGTTTAATAAAGACAAAATGAGGCTGAGGGTTTTCTCTCTCCCTCTTACCCGGATCACAAGGCATGCAGTCAGATAGTTGGCCACTGCTTTTCTGAGGATTGTAGGTCCCTTTGGGGCAAGGGAATTGGGAGGCTGAGGCCGTGGCAGGAGGACAATAGTGACCAACAGGACACTCATTCCCAACCAAGGAGGAAGAATTTTCTGGGCAGAAGAAACTACATAGGAGAGAGAAGAGAGAATATTCTTTCAAACTCATTGCTAACTTGGGGGATGCCCATGGAGAACTGGAGTGTCATGGAGTCTAATGCCACTATATGATGTGGTATGGAGATGAGATGTTTGAGTGGGGCCTTAATGACAGTCTTTGGGGTTTATTGATCAGCTGGGGAGCAGCTGTTCTCTATTTCCAAGGAAGGAAGGATAAACTTACTTTTCAGTGAGAAGAGAGAGTATGTTGAGGTTGCGAAGAGCGCTTTGCCAACCACCATGAGGACTGTGGGATATCATGATACACTGCCAGGGGAACTTGTGACATTTACTTCTTTGAAACTTTTTATGGAAAGAGAAAATCACTTCCCCCACCCCCAGGATAGTATAGATGCATGGATGGTGGACCTGAGGACTTCAGGGGTCATTTCTCTGAATGGGTTGTAAAAAAAGGGAACGGTTTTGGGAATTGTGGTAGTGAATGGGGTGCCAAATTGAATTACTCTTTTTTTAAAAGGGGAATGGGCACAAATAAGGTAGCATTCTTTTACAGTATTATTTTCCTCTCCTCCTTGACATGATGTGCTGGAGATATCTAACTGACTCAAAGATTCCTCCCAAAAGTATGACTGCAGCAGCAAAAGTCTGGCAGAGACGAAGCATCTTCCTGATTGACAGAGAGTGAGCTAGGGTGAATTACTGCTTGGGGATTGAAGATGAATTAGAATGGAGTGGAGAAGAGCGAAGTGGATGAGAAAAAAATGTCATTGTGCTAGATGAAAAGAGCATGTGAAAGTGTGAGTTCCACACCTCGGGAATCATGGGGCACGTTGTTTCTGAAAAACTTCAACCAGAGAATAGCTTAGCAAATTAAAGTCTAGATATAATTTTAAAAACATATTTTCTCTCCATTATCTTAAATCCTATTCTTTGATATTTATGTACAGGCATACGTCATTTTATTGTGCTTTATTTTATTGTGCCTCACAGATATTGCAGGATTTTTTTCTTTACAAATTAAAAGTTTGTGGCAACCTTATGTGGAGCAAATCTGTCAGTGCTATTTTCAAACAGTATATGCTCACATTGAATAGTTTTGTCACATTTAGATAATTCTTATAACATTTCAGCCTTTTTCATTATTGTCATATCTGTTGTGGTGATCTGTGGACAATGATCTATAATGTTCCTATTGTCATTGTTTTGGGGCACTGTAAACCCCTACCATATAAGATGATGAACTTAATTAATGTTGTGTGTGTTCTGATTGTTCCAACTACTGGCTCTTTCCCCAATCTTTCTCCCTCTCCTTGAGCTTCCCTGCTCTCTAAGACACAATATTAAAATTAGGCCAGTCAATAACCCTACAATGGCCTCTAAGGGTTTCAGTGAAATGAAGAGTCAGTCCATCAACTTGGCAAACGTCATTGTCTTATTTTAAGAAATTGCCACGGCCACCCCAGCCTTCAGCAATGGTTATCTTGATCAGTCAGCAGCCATCAACATTGAACCACGACCCTCCACCAGCAGAAGATTATAACTCACTGAAGTCTCAGTGAATAATTAGCATTTTTAGAGCAATAAATTTTATAGTAAAAATATCAATATTTTATAGTAATAAAGTATTTTAAAGTTAAGTTGTGCACATTTTTAAAAGATATAACACTATTGCACACTTAATGGACTACAGTACAGTGTAAACATTAACTTTGATATACATTGAGACACTCAAAAATCAGTGTGACTCACTTTATTGTGGTATTTGCTATATTCTGAGGTGTGCCTATATTTCATTCTTTCCTCTTATAAATAAACAAACAGAAAACTGGAGAAAAAAACTACTTCTGTGTTCTTGAGTCTGAGACAGTAGGGGTAAGAAGGTAAATAGGCAGGGAGATGAGGAGCCAGGTGCCAGAGGTAGAAGGAGGAGAAATGCAGTCTGGAGACAGGTATCAGTTGGGGATGGTAGGGGGCAGTAGCTGTCACATCAGTGCTTACCCCTGGGGACATGGCTTACAGCTGCTCTGGGCTGGGAGAGGGTTGTAGGATCCTGCCAAGCAGACCTGAGGGGCTGCACTGGCCCCAGGGCAGAAATGTCCTGCAAGGGAATCAAGCAACAAGGATATGAGAAATCAACACAGGGCTCCAGTCCTTACATCCCTCCAAAGACCCCAGGCTGGTGCTAAGGTGCAAGGTTTCACCAGAGGGCAGTAAGGCCTTCAAACCTGATTTCCTTCATTTCCAGATGGGGAGGGAGAAGCAATGATTGAAGTTTGTGGAAACTCAGGAGAGGGACCTTGCCTGGCCTGTGCTGGGGCAGCTGTCCCACTTAGCCTGGGTTCTTAGTCAAGCATTTGGAGAACTGGACCCCCAAAGTGGAAAGCAGTTACCTGCAGGGCAGGGGCCACCCCTCTGGTCCCTGAGGGGGCTGTTGGGGATGATCGCTCCCCCTAGGCAGAAGAAACCTTCACTGCATGGACCAGATGGGGCTGTGAGGCCTGTGGTGTTGCAGTAATGTCCAGGGGGACAAGAGGAGCAGTCAACCTGCAGGGAACACCACCGGCAGCATATGTGTGGATACTCACCTCTCCATGACCTACACTAATCAAAGGAAAAGCAGAACAGAGCATCCCAAACAGCCGATAACCACAGAGTCATCTACATTTGTTTTAGCAAAGCATTTTATACGATGTCATCTCCTAATCATATCTTTCTTCAGAAAATATTTGTATTTCACTCTCCCCGACTTAGTGTCTGATTAAAAAGAATTTAGGCCGCTAGGTGGCCTAATTTAATCAGGAAGGCATAAGTTCAAATCCTTCTTTAGATACTTATTGGCTATGTGGTCCTGGGCAAGTCACTTAAGTCTTCTTAACCTTATTTTCCTCATCTATAAAATGGGATCATAATAGCCCTTATCTCCTCAGGTTGCTGTGAGGATCAAGGAGATGACTTATGTTGAGCACTATATAAAGGCTAGCTATTGTTACTGTAATGGGTTGTTGTCATTCAGTTGTTTCAGTCATATCTGACTCTTGGGGTTTTCTTGGCACCAATATTGGTTTGTCATTTCCTTTTCCAGTTCATTTTACAGATGGGGAAACTGAGTCAAACTGGGTTAAGTGACTTGCCCAGGGTCACACAGCTAGTAAGTGTCTGAAGCAGGATTTGAACTCAGGTCTTCCTGACTCCAGGCCTAGCCCTCTATCTACTATACCACTTGGCTGCCTTACTATACTGGGTAGTGGGACATTAAAAAATTGCTTCTACTGAGCTGCAAATTTTCACCCAGATAAATAAGGGTTGATGGTGTTAAGTCCATGGCAAGTTGGTTTATCCTAGAACCCTGAGGTTCTAGCAGTAGTTATTGCTCTCTGGCAAGCTAACCGGCTAGTCATCTTCCAGTCCCCTGGAGAGGGAGCCCGGAGGGAGTGCTTTGGTGACATGGAGTTCTTTACATATTAGTGGCTCCGGCAGGGATTTCCTCCATCCTCTGAATACTCCCCACTTTTCAGGTGGGGAAATGAGAAGATTTTTTTCTCAGTGTCATCTGGAGCATAAATAGGCATTAAGTCCTTTGTGCTTCCTGCTCTGCCCCTTAGCAGGATGGTGGTTAAACTAGTTCATTTTTGCAACAGAGACTGAAATGTCATTAGCAACCAACTAACCAAGTCTTGTTCTCCCCATGGCTTTCACCTGGTTTGAGCAATAACACATGAAGAAGCCCTATAACCTCTTAATTCTCTGAGATCCTCTCTACTTCTCCCACCTACGTCTTGCTTCTCTTTATGGTCTTTCCTCTAGCTATGCATATTCAGTTCTACATCTGTGATTCCACGATTATCTAGTTCAGTCCCATTGTTTTACAGAAAGGGAAACTGAGACCCAAGAGTGGCACCTGACTTGAATATGATGTCATAGTCATTAAGAAGAATAGATGATTTCATCCTATCCTGGTTCTAGGTCCAGAGCTCTTGCCACTACCGTTTGCAGTCTCCTCAGGACCCCACAGGGGTGGATAACTCACACTTGATCAATCCTCTGTAAGAATGTTCAGCTAAAGATATGAACTCTTAGGGTTCAATTGTTTGTCCATATTTAGAACAGAGACTTCGTAACCCTCCTGGCCCCCTCCCCTCTTCCTTTCTCAGGCGAATACTCTTCCTACCTCTGAGCTTAGCTTGATTCGCTGGCTGAAGGTGCCCAGAGGACAAGGTTGGGGTGAAGCAGAACCTCTGGGACAGTAGTGCCCTTGAGGGCAAGGACCAGCCTCACCTGAAATGGAGAAACAAGGTCAGCCTGACAGCTGGTAAGAGCCTGGGTCACTTCAGCTCCTGTTCCCCTCCTTCCCCTACTGAATACTAAAGAAAATCAAACTCCTGGATATGGGATGGAATTGTGTTACACTGGAAAGAACATCAGAGTCAGAATCTGGGGGCTGTCCTTCACTAGTGTGGCACTGAGCGAAAACGTAACTTCAATCTCCTTATCTGTTAAACAAGGGATTTGAATGAGATGACTTCTAAAGTCTCTTCCTCGAATGTTCTCAGTACCCCTTGGTAATTTATTAATTGATTAACAGAATAAATAAACAGCTTATAACACCTAGCATTTATAGAGAGTAAGGTTTACAAAGCATTTTATAAATTTTATTATATTTGAGTCTCACAATGTGCCATTGTGAGGTAGGTGCCATTATTCTACCTATTTTACAGATGTAGAAATGGAGTCCAGGAGAGCTAAAGTCAGACAGCTAATACAGCATCTAAGGTAGGATTTTAATTCTGACCTGCCTATCTCCAGGTTTAGAACACTACCCACTATGCCACCTGGAAGCCAAATGAGGAAACTTTTCTTAAAGATGGAACTGTTCAGTTGGAAGGGACATAGTGGTGGTAGATTCTCTTTTGCTGAAAAGAGGAGAGATTTTTGGTGACCTGCAGGTGTTGTGAGTTTAGTACTAAAGACAAGAGTAATACTTAAATAGTCTCTTAATTATGTTTTATTTTATTTTCAGTTCTGAATTCTCTCTCTCCTCCTGCTACATTGAGAAATCCAGAAAATCAAAATCTGTTATAAATACATGTCTCTTTATATTGTGTATGACTATACATCATAGTAGAATGAATTCCTCACAAACTAAATGATTTCTTATGGCTCTCTTTCAGTCTTTGGTTATACTGTGATTAACTGGTCATTTGAAAGACTTCCCCAGGGAGCCGCCCTCAGGATTATAATTTCTCCTCAACATAATCACCTTGTGGGATAGTCAGTGCCAGGGGGCTGCTTAATGAACAGCGCAAGGATGTAACCCATAATCTATTCTGTTCTCTCCTCCCTTTCCTAACCCTCCCCCATGTTGATTGGGACAGTAGAACCACAAGGTAGAGATCAGGAAGAAAGAGGTGTCCATTTAGACTGGGCCCACTTTGTGGTAAGGGCAGGGAGTTAGTGAGTATGATGAACCAAGGGCCTGAGGTAAACTTACTAAATCCCAGAAAGCCTGGTTAAAGTCAGTGACAGAAACTGGAACAGAATCTAGGAGGAATTCTTTCTCACATTCTCTTGAGGACCTGTTTTATGCTTTACTTTCAAGCTTGGGTGGGGAGGGAAAGTTTGGTGGGAAGAGGAATCATGACAAAAAAAACCCCCCAAAACAGAAACAAAAACTTTCCCTAGCCCAAAGGGAAGGACTTTCTCCCAGGAAGGTTCTGGCTTATCAGGGGATCCACTCAGTGGATAGTCTGGGAACATAGAGGGCCCACTGGAATACAGATGCTTTGATCAAAACAAGTTCCCTGGCTCTCTGTGCTGTAGTTAATAGGGTGAGGAGAGTTGCCTTTTCTCAACTAGGAAGCTAAGGTGACTGTGTACTAGAAGAAAGACCATAGTACCATCTGTGCCAGGTTCTGGGTTTGGCCACCTTGATCCTCCCGGGCAGAAATAGCCTGCCCAGCACTCTCCACTCACATCTGTGGCATTGGCCTTCAGGCAAAACCTGCCCTTATCGCAGACTCGGCATTCCGTCAGGCTGCTTAACCCAGGCATGGGACCATAGGTGCCTGCAGGGCACGGCTGCCAGTCTACTCCAGTCCCTGCAGGGCAATAGAAACCTGTAGAGGAGCAGGGATAAGAATAGGGGATAGAGGAGAAGGAGAAGGAAGTGAAGCCAAGATGCCCAGCTCAGTTCAGACTTTCTCTGACCCAGGCTTGGGTCCAGACACTTGGTCCTCTGGCTTTGACTCACTAGAGCAGAATTCCTGCCCTCATTCACGGGTCATCTTACTGGGGAAAGGTGGTGCTACATAGGGGGTATTAGGGAGGTCTGAGTTCTAGCTTTCTGTAATCCCTTCTTCCTTTACGCTTGGGCAAATCATGATACTCTTCTTCCTAATGTCTCCAGTGAAATGGAGGCAACGATACCTATTCCTCAGAAAGGTTGTGAGGTTACAAGAATATCTAACATGATGATAGGATCATAGGCTGAGAGCTGGAAGGGACCTGAGGGGCCATGGAGTCCAGATCTCTGATATATAAATGAGAAAACTGAGACTCCAAGGAGTTTAAGTGACTTGGGCAAGGTCGCACAACTAGCAAGTTTAAAAAGTGGCATTTGAACTCAGGTCTTCCTGGCAGATACAAAAACACTGCTAATGAAACTTCTAGAAAACGCAAGGGTTGTTTAGTATTATTATTTCATCAGTCAGAGCTACTGAAATTGGCTCTCAGGAATATTTTTCTCCCAAGCTCTTTTCCTTGAGTGCTCCCCAAAGCCTGGGGGCCATCTCCAGTCATCCCAATCTGTATCTTGCCACTGGACCCAGATGACCCTGGAGGAGAAAGTGAGGCTGATGACCTTGCACAGCCCTGCTCTCTTAAATGCAATTCACTTGCAACATATGACATCACCTTTCTGATGGTTTGGTCCTCTGAGAATGAAGGACAAACAACCACCCCTGAGACAGAGTATCATCAGGGGGAGCCAAAAAAAAAAAAGATATGCTATGGATGGTTACAACTTCACCCTCCCCCTGCCACTCATTTTCTGCCAAGTAGAGGCCAGGACACACACCTCGTGGGCAGAGCTGTGGCTTCTGCCCTGGGACACAGTATTGGCCACTGGGACAGATGTGACATTTGGCTGAATTTTTAGAAGACATGTAGGAGCCGTGGGGGCAAGAGGTGGGGTACTTCATTTCCTGGGAACAGAAGTATCCAGTGTAGCAAGGCCCTCCATATGTGAGATAGACCAGGATAGCCTCTTCAGTGCAGTGAAACCTGGAACAGCATGAATGAAATTAAAAAGAACTTTGGCTGAGACTAGCTCTATAGGCTGCTTACTTTTACTTTTAGGGCAACCCAGGGCAAGAAAAAAGGAATGACTTACACCTGGGGCTTGGAGGCCTGATCATCTCAATTCAGTTGGTGGATGTCTAGGGTGGGAGGGGAACCCTTTAGATGAGACTTAGAGCTTTGGACAATCTACTCCAAAGTGACCTGCTGATTCCCTTCTGCCTTATCTCATCTTCCTGATCCCTTGCATAGGTATCTAGAGTAGGGGAATGGAGTCAGTTTTGAGAAAAGAAATGTAACCTGAAATGATCGATACTCTAACCTGCCTGGGAAATGATGATTGCTTTATTGCTACCCACAAATCCTTTGAAAATTAGATGCAGACACATTAAGCTCCTCAATATCACTTGCCTAAACATGGTTCTTGGAGACTCTCTCAGGAATGCATCATAGAGGACTAAGATAGCTCTTTCTTTCATCTTGTTCTTAGGCCTTTGGTTAGAACTGACTTAGTGTTCATTCCTTCTCTGATCCTAGGACTGAGGAGTAAAGAAGCTACTTACTTCAGGTTACAAGGTCTGGTGGGAGCAAGCAGGCTGCTGCTGTTACAGGAAGGCCCCCCAAAGCAGACGTGGCATCCATCTAAGTTCCTGTTCCCTTCCTTGGACCATGTACCTGGTGGGCATGGGGCTGGCCTGGGAGTTCCTGCAGAAATCAGTGAGGCAAAGAAGAAAGATCCAGACAACTTCCAGCAAGCTCTTTCGAGAAAGAGTCATTTATGGAATGAAAGTTTTGTCTTAGATCAGGGAGGAGTTCTTAACTTTTTTTGCTATCCCATATCCCATATATGTCTAGTAAAGTGTCTGAACCCCTTCTCAGAATAATATCTTTAAATAATTGAAAAGATTAAATTTCAGTTAGAAGTTAGCAAAAACAAAGATGTGATTCCTCCTGCCCCACATCATGGATGCCCTGAAATTTATCTGTAGTTGGCCTCTATAGACCCTGGGTTATGAAACCCTGTCTCGGCTATTTTTTCCTTTCATAGCTTCTCTTTTTTTTTCTTTTCCCTTTTGCATTTTCCTTCTCTATGTATACCGACTGTGGGCAAAATTCTTTCTTAAACGTTGTGGGAGAAGGGAATTCCATGTCCTACAAAAACTGAGTGTCTGGTTCAGCAGACAAAATAGATACATTTGGAAAAGGGTTAGAAATATTTTAGCAAGTAGGGACAAAGTGTAAACCATGGAATGAGGGCAGAGGGAGGAGGTGAGAAGAATTAGGTCAAATCAGTCAAGAAAAGCTTCCTGGAGATCAGTTTTGAGTATATTTTTTTTTGGAGGAGGGGATAGGACTGGTAGAAAACAAGAAGGTAGGGCATCCCAAGTGGCTTCAGTGAATGGCCTATCTGAAGACCAAACATGCTTAATTCAACGGGTACTTAACAAAAGCTTTTAGACCATAAAATAATATTTGAAAGAAAGGCTGAGGGTCCATTACAGTCCCACCTTTGCCCAGTGACTAGGTGCTACCAAGGAATTGCCAATCTTCTTCATCAGAAACCTCCTTCCATTTGGTTTTGAGAAGGTTGTGGTACCTGTGAGACAGTAGTGTCCTGGGGGACAGAGAATGCCCAGCACCCCATCTGTAGGATTCTTCACAGAGGCACCTTCCTTGCACCAGTGACCTTCAGAGCAGTCACCTAGGAAAGAGGACATCCTCAACTTTTGTATCTTGTCTCTTTCCTTCCTTTTTTTACTACATTACACACCAATGGAGACTGTAACCAGCTCTATCCACCATTCTCCATCTGAAAATTCAGACTTGCTTTCTCTTCTCTATTCTTCCACCATGGAGGAATTGTAATGTTCCTTCATTCACTTCTAGGTAAACGTGATTCATCAATGGAAAGAACACCAGGAATAAAGTTGAAAGACTTGGATTCAAATCCCACCTCTAACACTATGTGTTTCATCTTGGACAAATCATAATCTCTCTAGGCTTCAGTCTCCTTATCTGTAAAATGAGGGCATTGAACTAAAAGAACTTTGAGATTCCTTCCAGCTTTCAATCTATGACTGTATGAGGCATTGGGCCCTTCCAGGGATCTCTAAAGGGGAGAGAGAAGTCTCTAATTCTGGCAATGTGTTTCCCTCTAAAGAATCTCCATGCTCTGGAAAGATCTATACGAAATGATGCAAAGTGAAATGTGAAGAACCAGAAGATTATTGTGCATATTTAGCAGCAATGTCGTAAAGATGATTCAACTGTGAAAGACTTGGTTGCTCTGATCAATGCAATGATCCAAGATGATTCCAAAGATGAAAAAATTGCTGTCTACTTCCAGAGAGAGAGAAAACTGATGAACTCTGAGTGGAAACTGAAGTGTCATTTTCTCACTTTCTTTAATTTTTTTCTGCAATATGGCTAATATGGAAATATTTTGCCTGATTTCACATGTATGACTGATATATTGCTTGCCTTTTCAATGAGTAGGAGAGAGAGGGAGAGAATTTGGAACTCAATTGAAAAAGAAAATAATGTTTAAAAAAAAAATAATCTTTAAAAAATAACAAAGAATTCCCATGCTCAAGTCCAATGAATTCGGCCTTTCTTGGTGAGAAGGAGGAGGAGGAGAAAAGGGCTGAGGCTTTAAGGTTTGGCACCTATAGAAACTAATGGTTGTTAGTACTGGTGCTGGTTAGTACTAGTACTGGTTTTTCTTTTATGGACTAAGACCTGACTTCTTTCTTCACAGAGAAGCTACGTCACTTCAATCAAAATTTTATGTTGTGGGTAGTTGAAGACCAGTTTTTTTGTTGGCAGAGAAGTCTTTGGTACCTGCCTGTATGAGCCTGTGGGAGATGTAGGAAATGAGTGAGTCTTTTAAAAATGTCATTGTTTCCCTTCCCCTGGAGGAGAAGCTATTTTGAAAGATTAAGGTGTATCTGGGACACTTGTGTTTTGGAAGAAGAAAGAGATGGATGGGAAAGGGGAAAAAAATGGAGAATGCTCTAAAGACTGCTGGCTGCTACAACCTCTGATGAGTAAGGGCCTCTGTTGCTATTAGTTCCGCCACCACAGTATCCATCTATCAGCCCTCCAGGGAAGAGTATTGCCGGAACAAATTAATGATTGTGAAGTTTTTTTCTCCAGGAAATCTGATAAAGGATAGGAGGTATGATATGGTAAAGGCCAGTCATGTGCTCTGTCTCTCCTTTCCCCCTTCTCCTGCTTCTCCTAACCTTAGAAAGCAGATATTAAATGTAAAAATTTCCAACTCTTTAAAGTCAGACTTGTAATTTCTGTTTCAATTAGTACTCAGGCTGGCTTGCTCTAGGTAAAGATTTGATCAGTTAAAACGGTTTCTGATCAGTGTGCCTCCTTGTTGTGAGGGGGAAACCAGAGAAAAAAGTACATAGAGTACATGATGGCAAAGCAGACAGGGCAAATTAAAAGGGGTAGAGAGTAGCTACTCTGTATAAATTATTAGTAAGAAGAAAAAGTCTTTCTAGTTGGACTCAGGAGCTAAATGAAACAGACTTTTATTGATTTCCTATTTTTACAAACCTCCCAAAGTGGGGCAAGCATAGATCTAGGTCTTCTTCCTTGGAGCTAAAAATAGCAGTTGGTTGTCTGGTACAGGGACTGGGCACTGTTGTCATTATATTGCCTTCTCCATGGTTTTCTTTCTTGCATACATAGAAAATCCCTCTGTGAGGGTGGAGCTGAGGTTGCAGACTACAGAATAGGTTATTTCTGGTGGGAAGAGGAGAGTGGCTGGTCAGGGCTCTTGTTTTTAGGAGGGGGCCAGAGAAGAGAGTGAGTCTCCTTCCCTTTCTGCAGTAGTCTAGCAGAGGTATTTTTCCATTTCTATGCAGTAATCTTTCCACATATCCATTATGTTCCTTCTGGAGCACCAAATAAGGCAGCAATAACTTATGAATTGCTTCCTCCAACTTGATCTTGGGAAGTTAGAAAGAGCTCAGAATTCCATAAAATCGTGGATAGAAGTGGAAGAGACATAATAGGACAGAATCAAAAGAGACATTAGGAATGTTTAGTGCCCTCCCCACAACTTGTGTTACAGATTGAGAAGTTGGAGCTCTAAGATCAGGAAGTATGTACAAGAGGTCATATGACCAGTAGTTAACCCAGCAATTAAATAGGTCTTAGGAGATCTCAATGGCCACGACTGGTGAAAACAGGAATGAATCTCCTAGAGAAGTTGTTTAGAGATGTTTGGAGATGTTTAGGGGTGAACAAGTACAGGCCTGCCTAGAGGCAGGTGGAGGGATTAGGTAACCCCTGGAAGACTTTTCAGCCCCAAGATTCTATTATGAGATATTGTAGAACTTTGTAGTTCAGTCTTCAATTTCTTAAAGATTTCCATTTAAAGACTCAGAGATTATAAAGCACAGATTTAGAGTTGAGGGCATTTAGGGGTGGTCTAATACCCTTCATTTTGCAGACGAGGAAACTGAGTCCCAGATAGGCCTCCTGTGATTTGCCCTGGAAGTGACAGAGGTGGCATCTAGGTGCCAGAGCTGACATTAAGTTCTACTTTCTTTCCAGTACACCAGGCTGCCTCCTTTTTATCATTCCTTTTGCCCTTCTCCCCCTTCCCACTACCTTCTCCACTCTTCTTATGTGCTAGTTGTTTTTGTACCTGTTGGAGTGGACAACCCAGCCAGGGCACAGTATTTCCCAGGTGGGCACAATTGACACTCAGCGATGTCCTTCAGTCCCTGCTGGGGTCCGTAGGTGCCCACTGGGCAGCTGTTCTGTCTACCCCAGGTTGTGCCCAGGGGACAATAAAATCCCTGAGGACACGGATGTAGGTGAAAGTCTTTGACTGGTCCAGTCCTGGAGTCACAGTAAAAGCCTACAGGGAGGGGAGGGAAAGATAAATGAGCAAGGCTCCAATCAGTAGCCTCTTCATCTACAGAGAAATCATTGATAATAACAATCCAGTAATCTATTCCATCACAGAAATGTCTTTTATCCATTTGTGGAACAGTCCACAGAACATTAAAGATACAAGAATTACAGACCAACAACTTATCTCAAGACTCTATCTATCCCAAGGACTTTGTCAAAATGCTGAGAATGATAACATTAACAGTAATGCCATAATTTTTAAAATAGTGTTTTACAGTTTACAAAGTAATCTGTCACATGTTATCTCATCTGACCCTCACAACACCTCTGTGAAATAGGCAGGGCATTATCACCCCCATTTTACAGATGGAAGAACCGAGGCCCAGGGAAATTAAGTGGCTTTTCTCAAGGTCTTAGAACTCGTAAATGTCTCCAGGGCTCGGACTACAATTCAGATTTTGTAACTCCTACTCTAGTCTTCTCTCTACTGCATCCTGGGTTGTAAAGATAAGGAATCATCAGATTTCAGGGAGATAATTATGACCCCAGCTGCACCTCCAAAGTGCCTTCTCACATCTGTTTAATGAGCTAGCCAGGATGCCTTTTCAGGAGAGAGATAAGGCCAGACCAGTGCTTTGGAGAGGAATCAGCATTCTGGGGATGAACTTCTTTGCTGTCCAACATGAATCTGTACCTATGTATTGGCAGTGAGCAATGACCACTAGGGTTTTGGCCCAGATGCTCACTCCTACTTCTGCACAGCTGGCAAGCTTCTGCACAGCTGGCTGGGGTTGAGGGTGTTTGGTAGATATTTGATCTCATTATTCATTCCTTGATCTCTTGACCGTTTACTGGGGCCATTTTCTCTTCTGAAATCATGCATGGTACTGGTATGCCAAGTAACAACAAAACAGACAAAACTAGTGCTCCTAAAAGAGCTCCCACTTCATTTGTCATGATTTCATATGTTGGTTCTTCATTTTCCACATCTCACCTGCTGGGCACTGCCCACTTGGGGCTTTGAGACCAGCATCCTTGCAGTAAAAGCCTGGTGGGCATGTGTGGCAATTAGAAAGTGCCACCTGCCCATGGGTGCTGGAAAATGTCCCAGGTGGGCAAGGAGTGGGCCTGTGAGATCCAGCAGCTGAAAGCCAAAACATGAGACGTTTAGCACAGTTTCAATTTTTAAAGAAGTCAGTGAGCTTGGTAAGGGTTTAAGCCGATCCCCTCATCAGCAGGAATGTACTTGGACCTCACCTTAAATGTCAGTGAGTCTGAATAAGTCCATGGATCTTAGCTGACTCAGGCAGTTCAATATCCTCTTAGTAGGGGGCACTACAGGACAGCTACTTATTTCTTTAACCAGGTATCTGATTCCAATCTGCCCCAGAGAGATTGCTTCAAACATGTACCTCTGCTTATCCTATCCCTCTGAAAACAGCACCCATCCCAGGTCACTCCCTAGAAAACAATGAAACCAATACCACCCAGCACCAAGTAGTCATATATATATCTATAGATATCTATGTCTATATCTATCTATCTATCTATCTATCTATCTATCTATCTATCTATCTATCTACCCTTCCTATGTAGCAAGGGGAGAATAGCTAGAATTAAGACTATAACACATGACTGAAGAGTTAAGTAGACTCAAGTATAACAAAGACTCAGATTACAGGGCATGCACCACCTCCATCTGTAATGTGCCTCACAGACCCAAACTTCATTTGAGCTAGCACTTCTGCCCTCCCATTCCCACCAACCTTTGATCACAAGAAGTTCATTGGGCAGATGGATGTTTCTATAACCTTTCAAACATCTATACACAGGGTAGAAGACATAGGCCAAGACCATTCCATTCAAGATAGAAGTGAGAAAGGGAAAGAGAATTGAAGGGATTGGATGATTCACCAAATGAGGAACTAAGCACCAGGGATCTCATGGAACTATAGTAAATTGATACTCACGGCAGTATGTCCCTGCAGGGCAGAGTCCTCCAGTTACCCCATCATCTGGGTCTGGGGCAGTTGCACCTTCTGCACAGTAATAACCAGCCTTGCATTCTCCACTAATGGTGGACAGACCTAGGGCAAGGAGAAGGAGGACCAAGTGCTGGCCATTAATATTACAGTGAAATGAGGGTGAGGAGTTTTCTCAAAACTACTCTGGACAAGGAAGAAGGGATGAAACCTTTCTCCTGGAGGGCACCCCTAGAAAGCATCTGGCTCTTACATAGAAGCTTCTTTAATATGAAGTTAGAATTAGAGAATCCAGGAGCAAAGGGAGGTAGGGCATGGGTTAATGAGGGATAGGGAAGCCTCAGGGCCTTTCATGGAGGGGGCGGGTCAGACCATTGTGGTATTCTGCTAAAGGCAACCAACTCTATGAAAAAAATGTACCCATGCTTGACATATTCTTCAGTTTAATTTGCATCATTAATATTTTCTGTCATTTTCTTAAGTTTAGATAATCAACAGTACAATAAATCAAGTAGCACTTGCCAGTTTCTGGGGTGTCAGATCATACTGAAAATTTAACAGTTGGCTCTCTGGTGCCTATTTGAACTAGGTCCAGTACACCACAGGGTCAGGATACATTTAGGTGCTCTAAGCTCCAGGCCAGAACCAGGGCTACTATCTGATATACACAGACATTCTGGTCCTAAGAAGGAGAAGACTTGCCCACCCAAACTTGAGTAACCAATGAGAACAAAGTCTTCATGACTTCTGAGAGAAGGTGGAATGGATGTTTTTGCTTTGCTCTGGGAAAAGTATGCTAGGTACTAAGCTCTCCACCAGGTATGTTCCCTGACCCTTTTACCCTCCTCAGGACTTTTTTCTTTACCATCTTGTCCACACATTCTACAACTTACTGGAATAAGATCCCCTTTTCTGCCAATGTATATCTGCAATTATACACTTCTACTTCATTTTACAAGGTAATTCAATTAATCAACCAATAAGTATTTGTCAAAAGCCTGCCTGGTGCCTGGTATCATACTAGGCACTGAGGATAAAAAGACAAAAATGAAGTAGTTCTTGCCCTTATATAGCTTACAGTATAATGGAAAATGACAAACTATGAAGTTTACATAAAATATATGTGGAATAAGTACAAGGTAATTTGGGAGGGATCATAGAATTTAGGGTTAGAAAGAGTTTGGGGGGGCGGAATCATTTAGACTAACTTCCCTATTTTATAAATGAGGATCTAAGTGTTTCACAGGGGTTAAATACATTGTCCCAAGGCAAGACAACTAACAAAACAATAAATTAAGACCTGATCTGTAGCATTTGCCCATTTCTGAGTTATAAAACCTAAACATGGCTGAGTCAGGATTGGAACCCAGATCCACTGACTCTGCATCTTTTATTTCTGCCAGGTTTCCCCCATTAGGCCTTTATGATACTTCAAGGAAGCGACCACCTCTAATCTTGGATGTGGCGTCATGGAAAGAGTACAGAATTTCTAGCCAGCCTTGGTTCACATCCTAGCTCTGTGCCTTGCTAACTGTGTGACCCTGAGCAGTCACTTGACTCTCTAAGCCTCATTTTCCCATCTGTAAAATGAGGAGATAAAATTAGGTGGTCTCTCAGGTCCTTTCTAACTTGAATTCCTATGACTGCAAATTCTTATTCATAAATAAATCTCTTGCAGGCCAAATAAATACTTTTTTGCTAGATGACAGATTTCCCTTACCAGATGAATTGCAGTAAGAGCCAGGGGGGCAAGGGATGGGTTCAGGGCTGCCCTTGGGACAGTAGGAGCCAGAGGTGCATTTCCCTCCAGTGGCAGTGGCTGGGCACAGGCAATTGGTACTAGTATAATTATCAAGGTCAAAGGGGCGGGCAGCCCAGGCAGCCAACACACAGAACCAGCCTGGAAGACAGGAAAAAGAACCAAGAGGGAGTGATGGTCACAGAAAGACAAGCAATATAATATATAGCATCCCAAGCACTTTCTAATATGAAGTTCACACAGGTCACAGAATTTTCCTTTCCTGCATTCTAGTAGGAACTTTTCAGAAAGATCATCTGTATCTTCTTGCTCCCAAACATGGCATAGTCTGGCCAGGGGAGAGTATCTATCCTTAGGACTCAGAAGTTTGCCACATAATTACAGGGTCACAAGAGTCTAAAGGTGCTTTAGAGGGAAGGCTATCCACTAGCCCAGATAGCCATCACACAGACAACATACTTGGATACAGACTACACTTGGGTAGACATTGCATGTTTGCCTTTCTTGAGAACCTCCTGGGGGGTGGAAACTTACCAGAATCACACTTCCCAGATACTTGGGTCAGATTCTCTTTCCCACAGTAGTAACCAGGGGGACAGGGCAGGCAGCTGTCCAGACTCTGGGTCAATGGGTCTGGGTTGTAATACCCTCGGGGGCAAGGGAACTGAGTGGCATACTTGGTACCTGAGAAGTAAAGCAAGGGTCTACCCTAGGTTAGTGATCTTAGTAAGCAGGGCAAGAGGCCCCATCTCCTATAAGCATCCCTTCCCCCATCCTTTATTGACCTCTCCCTCCTTCAGGGGTGTACTGGCAAATGTTTAACAACTGATTCCCTGGAAAACTATGTATGCAGTAGACACTTTAATCTCTATATTAACATTTTAACCATCACTTTCTTAATTCTAGACAATCAACAAAACAATAAAGTCCTAATTTGTCGTATTTGCCTATTTCTGAGTTGTAAAGGCTCACACTAAAATTTAACAGTTGGCTCTCCGGAGTCAGTTAGAGCTGGTCCCAGCACACACACTCCTCTCTTTCCTTCCCTCCCTACTCCAGCTTCCATCTCCACTCCAGCTTATAGTTAGCTTCTCTTTAAGAGAAATCATAGGGAATAGAAAGGTGGGGAGAGGAAGAGACTCCAAAGTTCACTCTTCCTTTTGTCTCTCTCTCTCTTTTCTTTGCTAAATCCTAGAACATATTATTTTATTTTTAAATTCAATTTTATTTTATTTTCAGTTCTAAATTTATCCTTCCCACTTCCACTTACTTCCACTCCTTGAAAAGGTAAGAAAAAATAACATATATATATATATATATATATATATATATATGTATATATAGTCAAGCAAAATAAATTCCTGCATGAGTCATCTATAAGAAAGAAAAAGAAAGAAACTAAAGAAAATAAAATATGCTTTAATCTGTACTCTGATTCTATCAACTCTCTGTTTAGAAGTGGGTAGCGTGTTTTATGTTGAGTCCTTTGGAATTTGGTTGATCAGAGTTCCAAAGGCTTTTGACATTCGTTTATCTTTCAATATTATTGCTATTGTATAAATTGTTCCCTTTTTTCTGCTTGCTTTCCTTGCATTAGTTCATAGAAGTCTCTCTAGGTTTTTCTGAAACTAGGCCCTTCCTCATTTTTTAAATAGAATAATAGTATTCCACCATATTCACATACCATATCTTATTCAACCACTCCCCACTTGAGGAGCATCACCCGCCCCCTCCCTTGTCAATTTCCAATTCTTTGCTACCATGTAAAGAGCCACAGTAAATATTTTTGTGCAGATGGGCCTTTTTCCTCTTTATTTTGCTGGGATTTAGAGTTAGAAGTAGTATGACTGGATCAAAGCATATGCCTTGTTATTCTCTCAATAGGGTTCTTGAGTCTGACATGATTATCTCTTTCCTTCTCAAAATAACTCCCTCCAATCTCAGTACTTTCTCACTTTAGCCCAGTAATACCCAGTCCATCTCTCCATACAGTCGTGACTTTCAGAGGACTTTCAGAGTTGCTGTTGTGCTCACCTCGAGGACAGTAGAAGCCAGGTGGGCAGGGGTGTGCACTATAGTCACTAATGTTTTCGGGGCAGAAGTAGCCAGCAGGACAAGTGAAGCAGACCTCTTGACCGGAGAGGTTGTTGTAGGTGCCAGCCAGGCAGGGCTGGGGAAGGCTGGACCCTTTGGGGCAGAAGTGGCCCAAGGGGCAAGGACCTCCTTGTCCAGAAATTCCTGGTTTTGGAGTGAAGAGGCAAGATTAGCCTTCTGGGCCATTCAGTAAGTAGAGATACTTTAACTAATTAAAGGGAAGAATCAAACCAAACAAATGGTCAGTTAGCATTCAAGTAAAAGGGAATTTTGTTACTCTGGTTGAATGATGTAATGGAGAGTATTGAAAAAGGAGGTAGGCAGCAGATGTGAATTTTAACTCAAGTTCTTCATACTAACCAGATGTGTGACCTTGGACACATCTGTAGGCCTTAGTTTCTTTATCTGTAATATGGATGGGGCATTAGATTCAATGGTTCAATTCAATATTAAACACATTTTATGTACAAGGCAGTATTCTAGGGATTGGGGGTTGAAAAGTGAAAAAATGTTAACAGTTCCTTCCCTCAAGAAACTTACCTTCTATTGGGTTATAATATATATGTGTGTATATGTATAATAAAGCATAATATACATAAAGTCATACCAAGTAAGTCCAACAGGATGAGAGCATTATGTGTATGTTCATTCTTTGTTGCTGAAGAAGACCATGCCATCAGAGAAATAATGACATGCACTTGACTTTGTTTTGGGAGAGAGGGCTGTGCACATCACCAGCCTCACTTCTCCTCCAGAGCCTCTGAATCCAGTGACCAGATATTCATCAGGATGACTGGAGATGACCCAGGATGAGGCAACTGGGGTTAAGTGACTTGCCCAAGGTCACACAGCTAGTGAGTGTCAAGTGTCTGAGGTGAGATTTGAACTCAGGTCCTCCTGACTCCTGCACTGGTGCTCTATCTGCTGCACAACCTAGCTGCCCCTATGAGAGCATTAACAATGGAAGAGGGAGGTTCAGGATAGGGCTGGTGTAGAAGGAGACACCTGAGCTGGGCTTTACAAGAATGTAGGGATTCTGTGAGCTAAAGATAAGGCAGAAGGGCATTCAGGGGGCCCAGGGTATCATTTGTGTAGACACAGAGGTGAAAGGAGGTCATGTTTAGGAAACAGCTAGCAGGCTGATTTGGCCAGAATAAAGAATGATTGAAGGAGAATTAATATGAAATAAGACTGTAAAGGTGGGAATCAGATCTTGGATAATTTTAAATTCTAGGTTGAGGAGTTAACCTAGAGGCAATAGGCCATTAAAGGTGTGTGTGTGAGTGTGTGTGTGTGTGTGTGTGTGTGTGTGTGTGTGTGAGAGAGAGAGAGAGAGAGAGAGAGAGAGAGAGAGAGAGAGAGAGAGATGAACAGAGAAAGTTGGATAGAGAGAGAGAAGATATAGACAGAAACAGAGACAGAAAGAGGAAGAGAAGGAGGTAGAGAGAGAGAGAGAAAGAAGAGAAAGAAACACAGAGACAAAAAGAGAGAGATAAGGAGAAAGATGGGAAGGGGAAAAGAGGAGTGAGGGAAGGAGAAAGGAAAGGGAGAGAAGAGGTCTGATCTATATTAAAGGAATGATAATTTGGTATCTGTGTGAAGAATGGATTGGAGGCAGGGAAAGACTGGAAGCAGAAAGACCAGTGAAGAGGTCATCACAATAGTCCCAGAAAGAAGCAAAGAGAGCCAGGATGAGGGTGGTATCTTTTGCAAGGAGAGAGAATGAGATAGTTTTAAGATGTGGAGGTGGGATTGACAGGATTGGACCTGACTAGACTCTAGGTTTGTGGAAGAGAGAATAGTTGAGGATAAGAAACCAAGCGACTAGAAATATATTAGGGTTATCAACAAAAATAAAGTGGATTTGAAGGAATTCGAATGAGTCCTGTTTTGGATAAGCTGAGTTTGAGATGTCTATGTGACATCCAAGTGGAGCTGTCCAACTGGAGGGGATTGGTAATAAGGTACTGGAAATTGGGGCAGAATATAGATTTGAAAGTTGATGTCTAAGTCTTCTTCTAGATCTGGAGTTTATAGGATTTAGATTCAGAAAGAATTTTACAGATCATCCATTTCAACCTCTTCAGTTTAAAGCTCAGGGAAATAAAGGCAATTAGTTGCCAAATCTTGTGGTTTTTACCTCCACACAATCTCTCCTTGTATGGGCCCTTCTCTCCACTCATGTAGCCACTATTCTAGTTCAGGCTTTCCTTGCCTCAACCTCAAGTGTCTCCCTACTCCAATCCACTCAGATACCAACGTTTGCCCGAGTTTGACTTTGTTATACCTAAAGTTAATAAACTCCAGTGACTGCCCACTAATTCTTGGATCAAGGAGAAATTTCTCCATCTAATATCTGAGCTCTTTACAATCTGACACATTCCTTCCTTTCCAGTCCTCTGACCCTTTAGTCCCCTCTGTGCACTTTAGGATTCAGCCAGTCATCTATTTGTTGCTCTTTGTACGTAGTGCTACATATCCTGTGTTTTCAAAGAGGATCAATGACAACATGGTGGGATGGGTGATATCTTGACTTGCAGTGAATTGGATTTAAGTGAGGAAGTTGAATCAAAGATGTCAGCTTCATTTTCTCTTCTCGAAACTCAGCAAATCATACGTCCTGTAGGAGATCTTTCCCACCCCTACCCCCAACTCCTTCTAGTGCCTTCCTCTCTAAGGTTAGCTTACACTTACTTCTTCTATATATTGCATAGATATTTATATACTTGTCAAAGTAGGAATTGTTTTTGCCTTTCTGGGTATAGCAGAATGCCTGGCACATAGTGAGACATTAATAAATCTTTGTTGATTGATTGACTGCCTGTCTGATGAAATAGCTTGGCCAGTGCCACACAGATAGTAAATGACAAAGCTACAATTAGAATCTAGGTCCTCTGACTCGGAATCTGTTTTGTGATTATCTACCATGCCACAGTATGAAAGATAGGTGTTGAATTGTTGGTTTAGGACTATTTGAAAGGCCAAAGTCCTAGACTTGCTCCATGGGAGTACAAGGCATGTACCATTTGTCTTAGACCGATGGATAATGAGATCACGTATGTAGGGTGGTTAGCACTGAGCTTGGCACATTTGCTTAATAATGCTCACTCCCTTTCCTTCCCTCATTCCTGGACTCTCTACCTCTCTAGAAACAAGGTAGTCATATCTTAAATTTAGTTTTTTTCTGTTTCTGTTTTCCATGATCAATTATCTCCTTTCTTTTATTCTCCCTATTTTTGCAGAATCTCTGTATGTCCAGTCTGGGAGAAATTCATTTCAAGACAAAGATAAAGTTCTAGCCAGGGTCACCTAGTTCTACTCTGTGGGAAGTGGTTTCAGTGGATCTTTGTTTGTCCTTCATTCTTGAGGAAGACTATAACATCAGGAAGATGATGTCATGACTTGCAAGTGAATTGGATTTAAATAAGGGAGGTCTGTGCAAAGTCACCAGCCTCACTCTCTCCTCCACCACCATCTGGGTCCAGTGGCTAGATATAGATCAGGATGACTGGATACAGCTCTGGATGCAGCGGGAAACCTCGGCCTTTTTAAGCCAAGATCTTTCCCATGTCTCAGTTTGTCTGACCTCAGTGGAAGCAACCCAGGCAAACTGTAAGGTATATCAATTAAAACAATTTTTTAAAAGTACTATAAAAAAATGTCCTTCCTAAAGTATGGTACCCAGGGGGAGCACAATACTCTAGATGAGGCCTGACTGGAGCAGGATAGAATGGAAATATCACCTTTCTATTCCTGGATGCTGCTTCTCCCTGCCTTCTAAGTTCCCACGAGCTCATCTAGCATCCCCTTCACACTTTTGACTCTCCATATTGTAATCTAGTAATGCTACCCACCAGCCCTAAGGTGCAGATAACCCATCCTATCCACAGGACCGGTTTCATTTTTTGCCTTTGTGTCCCCAGTGCCTAGCACAGTCCCTGACACACAGTAAGTGTTTAATAAATACTAGCTGAATTTAATTGTGTGAACTTAGATAGAAAAGCTCAGTGCATTAGGGTCTCTTCCTTTGCTGAAGCTAGGTAGTGAAGAATAAATTAGAATGGCCACTAGAGGGAGACAGATGGCCACAAAGCAGCTTGACTCCGCATATCGCAAGCCCTCCCACAAACTTTTCTCAAGCCCCTCTTTTCCCGTACCCACAACACCACCTTCTCTTGGAGTCCCTATGAAAGACATAGACTATATTCTTTAGCCTTGGCTCTGTGCCCCAGGCAGCTACAGCCTCCAGTTCTAGCCAACCGTAACTTAGCTTGCTGCAGTAACCTGTTGTAGATGCCAATCCTGATAGAGTTTTCCAAGGTACATTGATTCTCTACCATGTTCCCCACCCCAAACCCTCACCAATTTAATACCTTAGGAAATTTCTGGACCTAAATCATTTTATGAGTAATAAACAGATACATCTAGGACCCTGATTGAAGGTCTGGAGATCTCTTAGCCCAAATTACAGGACACTGCTTCTCATTTCCCCTAATGAAGTCATTGCCACCCCAGCAGTGGTTCCCAAGGAGGGCTCTTTCTCTACTGCACTGGCCCTGCAGCTTCCTCTACCTCCTCCCACCTTGAAGGGCTCTTACCTGTGGGAATTGGTGAGGAGGCACCTGCCAGGCAGAAGTAGCCAGCAGAGCAGGGTCCTGAGGGAGAAGAAAGGCCCGAGAAACCACAGAAAAGGCCAGGGGGACAAGCCAAGCACTCAGATACCATGGAGAGAAAACACCTGGAAGACATAGAGAACATGAAGAAAAATTATTCTGTAAACATTTATGAAGTGCCCTTTGTGCATGAGGTGATCTGATTAGCACTGGGGGATAGAAAGACACAAAATGAAGGCTCTGCTCTCAAGGAACTTACCTTCTGTTGGGAGAAAACAACATATACAGATACAAATTGGAAGAGCTTGGTGGCACAGTGGGTAGAGTGCTGGGCCTGGAGTCAGGGATACTCATCTTGAGTTCAAATATGGCCTCAGACACATACCAACTGTATGTCCCTGGGCAAGTCACTTAACCCTGTGTGCCTCAGTTTCCTCATCTGTAAAATGAGCTGGAGAGGAAATAGCAAGTCACTCTAGTGTCTTTACCAAGAAAACCCCAAAAGGGGTCACAAAGAGTCAGATATGACTGAAATGACTGAACAATAGATACAAATCAATTTTATTGGTGGGTAAGTTGTCTCTAACAACTGGAGACTCAGGAAAAAGTTTGTATAGGAGATGGATCTTGAGTTGAACCTTGAAGTAGTTCTAAGCAGCAGAGATGAAAAGGGATCACCTTCTAGGCATGGGTTACAGTCTATATAAAGGCAGAAGATAGACTTGTAGAAGAACCATAAGCAAGCCAGTCTGACTAGAGTATATGAGGTGAAATATGTGAAATCAACCTGGAAAGATTGTCTGGAGACAGCTTGTTAAAGGTGGTAAGTCCCAAACAGAGGCAAGAAGGAACCATGGAAACTTCTGTATGTAACTACCTTTGTAAGTATTTGTTTGTATGTTGTGTCCCCTATGAGACATAAGCTCCTTGAAGCCAGGGATTGTCATTTGCCTCTCTTTGTATCCCCAGAGCTTAGCACAGTGGCTGGAATGTTGCAGGGACTTAATAAACATTTATTGAAATGAACAAAGGAATGACATGGTCAGACCTATGCATGTTGCTGTTGCTCAGTCATGTCCTACTCTTTATGACCCCCTTTGAGGTTTCTTGGCAGAAATACTGGAGTGGTTTGTCATTTCCTTCACCAGCTCATTTTACAGAGAAGAACTAAGGCAAAGAGAATTAAGTGACTTGCCTGGTATCACACAGCAAGTAAATGTCTGAGGCTGGATTCGAACATAGGAAGATGAGTCTTCCTAACGTTATGCCTGGCAATCTATCCATATCACCACCTAGCTGCTCCCAGACCTATGCTTAAGGAATATTAATTTAGCAGCTGTGAAGAAGATGGGTAAGGTAGAGATTGGAGTCAGAGAAATTGAATAGGGGGCTATTGCAATAATCCAAATGAGAGGCAATGAGGACTTGACCTCTGGTGGTGACCACATGGCTGGGAAGAAGCGGGGTAGATGAGAGATGTTGTAGAGATAGAAGCTAGAACACTTGTCTAGAACTGTGGATGATTCTAAGGTTGGGAACCTGTTTGACTAGAAGGGTGGTGGTACCTTCGTCAGAAATAGAGAAGTTAAAAGAGAAGTGTGTTTTTGGGGAAAGATTATTTCATTTTGGACATATGGAATCTAAGATGCCTATAGGGTATTCAGTTGAAGATACCCAATACATAGTTGATGATATGGGACTTGGAACTCAGAAGAGAGACTAGGGCTGTATAACAGGATGAATAGAAAAAAAGACAAAAGATAAATAGGGTGAAAGACAGTAATTGAACCATGAAACTGATGAAATTACCAAGAGAAGGTATAGCAAGAAGGACCAGGACACAGTACCGGGGGATACCCATAATTAGGAGGTAGGGAATAGATGTTGATCCATTAGAAGAAACTGAGAAACCTAGTCAGGTAGCAGGAGAATCAGAAGGGAACAGTATCAAAGAGAAAAAAAAAATTAGAGGACTTCTGGAAAGACTGGATTTTCTAGAAAGATTGGATCTAGAAATATCTGGATTTCTAGAAATCCAGAATGTTTCTAGAAAGAGGTAGTAGATTATCAAATAATGCAGAGAAATCAAGAAGGATGATGACGACCATTGGATTTAACTATTAGATCATTGGCAACCTTGGTGCGAACAGTTTCAATTGGTTGAGGAAGAAGAAAAATAAAGGAAAAAGAGTATTTTTGTTTTCCTAGAAGTTTGGACATAGAAACAAAAAGAGCTATAGGATGGTAACTTGAGGGAGCAGTAGGGTCAAGATAAGGGATAGGGAATCTTCATATCACAGGTGTAGATCTGGAAGAGTCCTTAGAAACCATCCAGTTGGATCCCCTTTAGGAAAATAAGGACCCTAGAAATGTTCAATGACTTGCCAAAGGTCATACAGATAATTAAATATCAGACTCAGATTTTAAACCCAAGTTATTTGATTCCAGATTCATTGCTTTTTCCATTTTGCCCATGTGCCCTTGCGAGATAAAAGGTAGAACCTTGGGGGATGGGGAGATGAACTTGAAAAAGTAGAAAAGCAAGTTTCTAGGGCTGGTATAGTGGGTGAGGAGTCTAGTTACATGGGTAGGGAAATGTAAGGGAGACCCTAGAAAGGTGGAGGGCTAGAAGTTGCAAACCATGGGGAGGTAGAAGCCAAGGATCCAATGATTCTGTTTCTTAGTCCTTGGAACTGCCTCTTGCTTGTGGCCTCTCCAGGATGAAGCACAATAACTGAATTTATTTGGAAATCCGATCTCTAGCTGGTTTTGACTATAATTATAGATGGGCAGGGAAAATGGGGCCATTCTTTGTCTTGGTAGAATCCAATGTGGGCAGCTGAGATGCTGAGTTTAGTTTCCCCTTTTCTCCCTCTTGATTTCCAAGCCTACCCAGGGATCATGGTCCTGCTTTCCTACCCCACAATCTCCCCCCTCACCAGGCCCTTAGCTGATGGTACAATGGATAGAACACTGAACCCTGAGTCAGGGTGACTTGAGTTCAAATTCCACTTCAGACACTTACTAGCTATGAGACACCAGCAAGTCATTGAACCTCACTTTCCTCAAATGTAAAATGGAAATAATAACAGCTCTTACCCTTGTGGTGAGGGTCAAATGAGGCAATATTTATAGAAAGCACTTCACTCAGTGCCTGGCATGGAGTGGGTGCTATATAAATGCTTATTCCCTTCCCTCCCTCCCCATGAGCTCCAAAGTGAAAACAACCAACTTCTTGCCTCTAATGTACCTTATGTGCCCAGATCTGTCCTGGGAGATGGTGAGATTTAAAAAGAAAAAAAGCAGATTCTCCAGTCTGATGCGGGGGTTGGACCACCCACTTCATTAACCTTTATGTTACTTGGACACAACTTAGGCGACGATCCCAGCATCCCCGAGGCTCCGTGTGCTGACTAGTGATCAGTATCTGCCTCCTTCAGTAGCCCTGGTTCGAGAATTTCTGACATAGAGAAACATACCAGAAACCCCTGCAGTGTGTGTCTAAGGCACCACCTGGTGGTACATGCACAAATAGCATCCCTTAAAGGGCACTTGCAGCTCCCTAGTAATCTCTGGTAATTATATACAGTGCTTTAAAGTTATAAAAGTGTCTCATGTTCAGGATTTCATTTGATCCTCACCACAGTCCCACGAGGTAAGTCTGTATTGTACAGATGAGGAAACAATCTCGGAGTAGTTAAGTTTATGGTACATGGTTTGTGTCAGGGGTAGGGTTTTAAATTAGGCCTTCTTCTTTCTATGTTCAAAACTCTACATACTAAACCACATATCAAGAATGGGAGAAAAGGATAGGAAACAGCCCATGAGATGATGGCTTTGGGTTCACTCACCTGTCTGAGAAGGTACCCACAGGGCAGGGCAAGGGGACACTCGTGCCTGCTGGGCAGAAGTAACCAGGAGGGCACGGGCCCCCTGTATTCCCATTTCCTTCATCTGGGTTGGCAACATTTGTTCCTGTCCTCAAAATGAAATGGGGGTGAGATCAATGAAGAGCAAAAGAATTCCTTCTCTCTCCTACTTCCTATCATTCCTCTCTGTGCATTAATACGATCTCAGAAGTTAGTGATCCCCAGGTCTTTGTTAGACGGAGACTGTTTTCTGGCAGAACTAACCACTCCTCCAATCATAAGGTAAACTTAGGGGTCTAATGAGGTTTTTGAATCAGGTATGGGGTGGACTGGATGACCCCGAGCTTCCATCCCATTCCAAGATTCTGTGAGCCCATAAACTAGTTTTGCCCTTAGCAGAAGAAAGGATATTGAGTTACTTTAGCTGGCAAACTCTACATGCATAAAGACAGTTATTAAATCATCCTTCAGTAGCACAATCCTGGCTATTTTGACTTTTCCACACAGTTGTTAATCTTTATCCTGATTGACTGGGAGGGATATCTCAGTATGTGGTTGTTATCTTAGGTCTAGAGAAGAAATTCTAATTACATGACCTTGACCTTTCATCTCTGCATGATACTCATCACCTGGTGTTAGCACATAATTCCTTACCCGCAGGATATAGCTGACAGTCTTGTATCTGACTCAACCCAGGAAATTAATCAAATGTCCCTTGGGAACAGGGACAAGGAGAACCGCTGGTCCCCACAGGACAATTAGAGCCATGGGGGCAGAACCCTAGCCCAGCCTCAGCTTCACCTCAAGGTGAAGACACATTCAAAAACATTTCACTTATCTCGGTCCTCATCTGTTTTACCTGTAGCATTGTTATACGGCCTGACCAGGCATGGGATGGCAAAGGATGAACTTTCAGGCCATGCTTGACCAACAGGACAAAGATCTTCACCCACTCTGCCAATGGGCCTTGGGGTCTGTGTCCCTCCTGTACAGTAGAATCCTAGAAGCAAGAGAATGGGTTCAGCTTTTTGACTTACTCTAGGGGTTGCCACAGATTATCTTGAAAGAATGACTGCAAACCTTGAGCTCACTTGCCTTACCCTCTATGTCCTACCCATATCTCTGGAAAAAACAGCATGTATTTAATAATAGTAGCAGTTCATACTTTGATAGCCCTTAGGTTTATAAAGTATTATCTTCCTGACAAATAAGGCAGGTAAATATGTTTTTTAATCTCCATTTAACAAATGGGAAAATGGAGGCACAGACAGATTGGATGACTTGCTGCCATCACACAACTAGTTAGTGAGTGTCAGAGCTGAGATTTTAACCTATATTTCTAAATCGAGTGACATTTCTACCGTATTGTGGGCAACGAGCTATAACTAGAGTGGGGTGACTGGGACTTTGCTCCAGGGTGCCAAAATTAGGAGGACATTGGTATCCAGGGAGAAACACCTGCACTTAGACTTATTTAGAAAGAGTACTTATTTAAAACAGGAAATTATTACAGGATGTACAATTTCTCCCCTTTAATGCCTAGAGGCAGCTAGGTGGCATGGTAGTTAGAGCGTTGAGCCTGGAGTTGGGAAGACATGACTTCAAATTCTGTCTCAGATACTGTGTGACCTTGGGCAAGTCACTTAAACTCTATTTGCCTCAACTATAAAATGGGGATAATGATAGCACCTACTTCCTAAGGATGTTGTCAGGATCAAAGAGAATGTTTGTAAAGCAGTTGGCCTGGTGTTGGGCACATAGTAGATGCTTAATAAATGCTTGTTTCCTTTCCTGATTGCTATATCCCAGGTGAGCCATCCCTATGTCCCATACCATTCTCAAACCCTTCAAATAAATTTACTTTAGGAGTTAATTTGAGAGTGGATCTCATGTTTCTTGAGAGCATAGGATCCTAGATTTAGAATTGAAAGGGAACTTAGAGGCCATTTGTTCACAACCCTTTCATTCTAAACATTAGGAAACTGAGGCACAGAGAGATTAAGGGATTTGTTCTAGTCATGTATAAAACTATCTCCGGGTATGGAAAAAGTGCTGGTAATGGCTCTGAGTGGGCATGACCTTAAGACTTCATTTCCCACAAAGCTTGAATTGACTGCAGCATGATGATGTAATAGACTATGGACAGATTATATAGGAGATGTAGTCCAATGAATTTTCCCAATTAGCCTTGATCTCTCAATGCCATTAGCTATAGGGAACGAGGCTCTAGGGACTGACTTCCTTGGTTATACCTTCTACACCGTATGGGTTTTCCATGCTGAGGCAGGGTTCACAGGATTCTGCCTGATCTGTTTGGAGTCTGGGGGAAAGATGGAAGCTTTTCTGCTCACTCCAGGGACTCACTCCACCGTTACAGCACTTCCTCTGCTCTTGCCAACTCTTTTCTCCCAGGGGTGATGAGTATTTTTAGCTACTGTCAATTAATCAAGTGACATTTGAAAAGAAATCTTCAAATGCATTTTAAAATCCTCCAGGCCTGAGCTGTCCTCAACTGCCTCGATTTTGCATAGTCATGGTCACATTTGGTCATTCTCTTGGTAAAGAGATCCATACCCTGGGTGGGTCTAACAGTGCATTCTTTGATATGTAAATGCAATATGTTGTTATTAGGAAGAGGCTTGGGTGTCACGTAAATCCTTTGGAGTTTTAATGTTCATTTCATTCTTCCTGTGCAGCTACTTGAATATTCCACATAAGTTCCTTGTAGATAACAAGATAACGATTTTGTAATCTGAATGCCAAAGGCTTTAAGCTGACTTTGAGAATGTGAAGTTGATAAAAGTCATCACAGAGTAGAATCATATTCTGATTTCCCAGGGGAGGCCCCGTCTAGACTCACCTGGGGCACATGGACCTCCGGGGGCAGCCCTGCCGGCCACATCACAGAAGAAGCCAGGAGGGCAAGATAGACACCAGCTAACATCCTGTGCCCCCTTCTTCTCATTCCAGGTGCCAGCTGGGCAGGGTTTCTCTTCTGGGCCTGTAGTGCCAGCAGGGCAGTAATAGCCCTTTGGGCAGATATCACCAAAGGAAAACCCCACCTACAGAAAAAGATCTAGTGAGACATGGAAAAGGAACTGGGGCAGAGGGAGGAAAGGGCAAAACAAAGATAATTCCCTCCACTAAGATAGCTCCTTAAAACCCTTGATCAGAACACTCTTCCCTTCTCAGCTTTGCCTACTGACCTTCCTGGCTTCCTTTAAGTCCCAACAAGAAGTCCATCTTCTACAGAGGTCTTTCTCAACCCCTCTTAATTCTGGTGCCTTCCCTTTGTTCATGATTTCCTACTTATCTTTATATAGCTTGCTTTGTATATGTTTGTTTGCATGTTGTCTCCCCCATTGGATTGTAAGTTCCTTGAAGGCAGGGACTTCATTTTGACTCTTTTTGTGTCCCTAGTACATACAGAACCTGATTCATAGTAGGTGCTTAATTAGTATTTATGATTATTCCTCCTTTAGGAGGGAGATCACTTCTGACCTCTCCCTCAGCCCTTACGTACATTAATAACATGTATATATATATACATATATATATATATACACACACACATATATATATATGTGTGTGTGTGTGTATACATACATATGCATATCCATAGACACATGCACACATATATACAGATATCTATGTATATGTATACATACACATACATGACACATGCCTATATATTTACATATACATGCCTATATACATGTATCTATCTATCTATTTATCTGTCAACCTCTATCTCTAACTTCCTTTCAGGCAGCATGGCTTAATGCAAAAGAGCTGGTCCTGTGGTCTGGAAAAACTGGGTTTAAGTTTTGCCTCTTATACACATTAACTTGTGAGACTCTGGACAGGTCCCTTTACTGCTCAGTGTTCTAGGCAACTTTCCTCAAAATTACAAAACCAGTGAAATCACAGGTCCTGTCCCTCAGTTTTTCAACACTCCCAAAGAGCTGTGATTTGATCAGCACACTTCCCTTCAACCAATAGACTGTAATTTTCTCTACTTCTTTCGATTGACCTCCTGAGCCACTGTAACCAACCCTCCCCCAATTCTCCCCTTCAGTTGATAGCCTGGAGAGGAGCTCGTTATACACAAGTAACTTACATAGAATATTCAAGCAGATTCATAGGAAGAATGAAACAACATTAAATAGCAAAGATTTTAAACTTTCTTCCCAGTAATAACAATAAATATTTATATAGCAAAGAGTACATTGTTAAACATACAGATGCACACTTTTGTATGGTTGCAACTCATATGTACATATTGTGTTATATTCTTTTTTCACTTAACATCGTTTCACATACACACACACACACACACACACACACACACACACATACAGAAGTCCATATGTTAATAGTCTTTATCAGAGGTGTCAAATACTTGGACAGTGTGCAGAGGGGGCCAACTGGATTAAAATGTAATTGGGAAATGATTAACAAAATAAATAAAAATATAATACAATATAGATGGTGTTAATTTATGGTTTTCTGAGTCAATATATAGCTCCCAGGGCTCCTGTTCTATTTGAGATTGACAACACTGGTTTATATGCTTGTAATCTTTAATTATTTTTAGTTTGGATCTCTGATTTCATTGATGTAGAGAATTCCCAATGTGGAAATTGCCTCTACCAACGTAGATAAGACATTCAGGTGTAACCCAGTCTTTCAGAATTGTCTGAGGCCCTAAGAGGTTAAGTGACCTTTTTCTGGGTCACACAGCTACTGTGTCAAAGGCAAGACTTGTACCCAGGTCTTCCTGTCTACAAGGTTGACCCTCTATCCACTATGCCATATTGCTGTAGAGTATTTCAAAGAAAGGAAGCAGCCATAGAACATTAGAGTTTATTTTATAGAAGGGGAAACTGAGTTCTATTAGTGATTTGATCAAGTCACGCAGCTAGTTAGCAACAAAACTGATTCCCGAACCTAGGACTCCAAACTCTCGTTTGAGAGTTTTTTCATCACCTTTTGAAGTAGTTTTTGGAGTGTCTTATTTCCCCATGGCAGAGCACTTGGGTGGTTGCCAACTTTTTGTTAATACAAATAGTGCTGCTATGAATGTCCTTGTAACAAATTAATTTTTTTCTCTTGGGTTACTTCCCATGGGCACATTTCCCAAAGTAGAAATACCAGGTCAAGAGGTCTTAAGTTTTAAAGCTCTTGTAAGACTGTGCTCGGGAAAGATTGGAGCAATTTACAGGACCACTGGCAACAACTGCAAACGTGTACAGTACCTGCTTCCCCACATCTATAACTGGGTTTTATTAGCTCCCCTTGCTTTTTTAGTTTAACAGAAGCATAATGGCACCTCAAGGTTATTTCATTTTGTCTTTCCTTAATTGCTAGCAAGGCTATGCACTTTCCATATGATTTATTACACTGTCCATTTGCTCATGAAAAACCTTTATTAAGCACCTACTACATACCATCCTCTGTGCTAGGAGGCACAGAGGAATATAAGAATGAACACAACGTCTATTCTATGCTAAATGAATTAAAACTCAGTTCAAAGATTGAATCCCACCCAGTCACTGCCCTCATGGAACCTGCAGTCTATGAAATAAGATCGAAGCAGGGGAGGTCACATAAGTACACAAATAACTAACACTAAAGTAAAACAAACCATTTGATCATTTATTGTGGAAAACCTGGAAACTGACCCCATATATTTGCTGCAATTCTTTTCCTATTTTTTCAATAGATTTTCATATGAATAAGAAACTTTTATCATTTATTTTTAGTAAGTGATTTTCCTAATCTGTCTTTACATTTAGTTTTTAACTGTCTTCTTAAAATGTGCATGCCCCACCACCACTCCTGGACTGAATTAACAGAGGCCAGTGATTGTTTCTTTTCTCTGTCTTGTGGGCTCCTGTCCTCCCTCAGTCCAGGGCTCTGTATAGAAGGGTTCCTTCTATCTTTGGGCTCCATACACTAAGAGCTTTCTGCTAGACTAGAGACTCCTTAAGGAATGACTTAAAAAATGTGTATGCCATGGTGCCTGGCAGAGTGCCTTTGTGTGCTTAGTATTTGTTGGATGAATGAATATAGGAAGGAGGGAGGAAGGGAAGGAGGAAAGAAGGAAGGAAGAAAAGGAAGGGAGAAAGGAAAGATGGAAGGAAGGAAGAAGGAAGGAAGGAAGGGAAAGGAAGGAAAGAGAAGGGAGGGGAAGGGAAGGGAAAGAAAGGGAAGGAAGAAAGGAAAGAAGGGTGGGAAGAAGGAAAGAAGGAAGGAAGGAAAGAAAGAAGGAAGGAAGAAAGAAAGGAAGGAAGGACGAAAGGAAGAAAGGAAGAAACAAATGAACGAACTAAGGGAGGATCAGACCAGAGTAGACCAGAATAACTTAATGCCATATTCACCGGAGATGAAGTAGTGGACCCAGGGCCACAGTAGTGGCCAGGATAACACAGGCCTTCTGGTTCTGTAAGGCCAGTTCTGCCACAGAACATGCCTGGGGAGCAGGGCTGGCATGAGTCTATGCCAGCTGCACCTGGAGTTTCTCGGAAAGTACCCTAGTGAAAGGAAAAGACATTCAATCACATACATATGCAGATACAATTATTCCTCATATCCTTAGGAACTGAGTCCCATCCTAAGCACTTGAAACTAGTCGGAGAATGGGGAGGAATAAGAGGCTTAATATTTCCTGAGGCAAAGTAGATGATGGCTGATAGAACTGGTGTGATTGAGGAGGTCCCTTTCACTACTCCCCTTTCATACCCCTAACCTATCTTTTGATGCCTGAAATTTCCCTTATAGGAGACAAAGCCTTCAAGGCAAATATCCCTGGAAGAGACCATTTTGAGATAATTTCCCCCTAAATTTTGAAAGACTACTGCAATATTCTTTCCAGGGAGCAGGCTTTGGTAGGGAGAGAGATCAACAGACCAATCTAATGCCTGAAGGAGGATGGAGAGTGGGTAGAGGGACCCCATAAAGCTAGTGAACACAAAACGTGGCAGTGAATTTTCTAACTTAGCAGTTCTGTCTAGGTTTAACCCTGGCTTCATGTTAATGTTTCCCAGCTCATTGGCATCTTGCCACAAACCACACCTCTTTCCCCTCAAATCTAAAGCACCCCAACCCCTGTGACCAAGGAGTGGCACAAACACTCTACTTACTTTTGACCTAGCAGGAAGGCCTAGCCAAAAGGGATGGTCTGATTTGATGACCAGGGATGAAATGTTGGGTATCCAAACTGGGGACTTTTGGATGGCCTACCCCATCTAGAAGGGTTTGGAGAAACCTAACAGAACTGGACCTTCCTGGGGATTTTTCCTGATCAGGACAAGGCACAGAAGTTATTATAGATATGACTTAAGTGAGGGCTATAGGATAGGTGAGAGGACTTTCTAAGAAATCTAATAAGTCAGTATGAAACAACAGACTTTGCGTATAGCTGCCAATCAGACTGAGTACAAAAGCCCTTTGTGAATACCCCATGTAGTCTCTAGGGTAACTCCTAGCCTTCTGGGCATGGCAGGGTGGGTGTGGGGCATAATGAACACCCCTGGCTAGGTCCTGCCTGGGGTTCACCTTGTAGTTACCTTCCCTAATAAAAGCTACATAAAGTAGAAAGGGAAATAATGGATATCTTACCACTGGACATAGGCTGGGTACTATACTCTTTGCTGGGCAGTAATGCCCAGGAGGACATGCTGAAGGTTCAGCTAGCCCAGTTCCATTGCAGAATTTTCCTTCTGGGCATTCCTGACATAGTAGTTGACCAGGTCTCTATAAAGGAAGAAGTTGGGAAAAGGTCATCATTCTTTCTCCCCTCTCCAGTAGTAATCTTTTTGACTTGGCATAGACCACACTATTTGTACGTGTCAGGTTGGAGAAAGAAGAAAGGAAGATGAATGTTGTGCATTACCTAAATATTAATCCTAGAATTATGGAGTTGGATAGGCCTCAGAGATCAGCTAGTTTAACTTTCAGAAAACAAAAATCCTATCTACTATATTCCTAGTATACATGGTCTTCTGATTGAATGTAAACTTGAACAAGGAAACTCTTTTCCAAGAGGCAACCCATTAGATCTGGGAACAGCTCAAATGATGTAGTAGTAGTAGTAGGAGGAGGAGGAGGAGGAGGAGGAAGAGGAGGAGTAATAAGCTAGCATTTATATATCACCTACTATGTGCCAAGCATATAGTATGCTAAATGTTTTACAACATTATCATATTTGATCCTCATAACTGGGAGGTAGTTGCTATTATCTCCATTTTATAGTTAGGAAAACTGAGGCAAAGAGAGGTGAAATGACTTGGGGAGGTCACAAAGCTGGTAAGTATCTAAGGTGGAATTTGAACTCAGATCTTCTTGCTCCAAGTTCAGTGCTCTATTCACTATGCCTCCTAGCTAGCTGCCTCTGATCATAACTAGTGTTCTAATAAAGGTTAGAAATAGCACTTGAACCCAGGTCTTCCAGATGCCAACTCTAGTATCTGTCTATGCTCCACCATCTCAATTCTATGTAGCAACTACTATAGTCTGTCATCATATCTCCTGTTTTGTCCACTGATACTCATAGGCAATTGATTCTCATCCTTTTCCGATCTGATTCATCCTGCTGGGGACTTGCTTTAGCTGATCAATGTTCATTCTAAGAGGAAATATTAGATTTGAACACCCAACACTTCAGATATGTTCTGACAAGGGCAGAGTCCAACAGGAAGCATCGTTTTCTTTGCTCTGGGTCTTGGTGTCACATACAGTGTCCATAATGCAGCAAGAGATTATGGGAGCCTTTTGGGTAGACTCTCTTTGTTGGTTGTGTGTTCATCCTTTGTTTTTGAAAAGGACCATGACATCAGGGAAATGATGACATGCCTTGCACTTGACTTTGTTTTGAGTGAGAGAGGGCTATGCAAGGTCACCAGCCTCACTTTCTCCTTCAGAGCCTTCTGGATCTAGATATTCATCAGGATGACTGAAGATGGCCCAGCCTGCAGTTGGGAGACCCTGGCCCTTTTAGGATAGGGTTTTTTCAGTTATTCACTTAGAGTGAGGTAATGCCCATTCAGTGAATAGGCTTCTTTAAGAAGTGAATCAAGGAATGGCCCCTTTAATTAGAAAAAAGGGGAAAAAATCAAGTTGGGAGGGGAAGACCCTCAGAGCTGCTGTTCCAAAGAGAAACATTTACTATTGACATTCACTCTAAGCCAGGAGGGCCCAAAATACAGCCATTAAGTGGAGCTTGGGCAGGGACCTATTGTAGTCCAATCTATGATCTTCAAAGTTAACTGAGTTTAAGGTTTTGTGAAAGAAGGAAGGAAGGAAGGAAGGAAGGAAGGAAGAAAGAAAGAAAGAAAGAAAGAAAGAAAGAAAGAAAGAAAGAAAGAGAAAGATGGAAGGAAGGAAGGAAGGAAGGAAGGAAGGAAAGGAAGAAAGAAAGAAAGATAGCCAGTAAACTCTTGTTAAGTGGACAGTTTCTGGCCAATTGAGCTTGCAGAGCCCAGTGGGCCAGCCAGATGCCTGCTGCATCACCACAGGCCCTTTAGGAGATCCAGTAAGAGATTGGTCACTCTCATTTTTCAAAGCTCCTCCTTTTCCATGAAGTCTTCTGTAACAGGACCTAATCTAACCGGGAGGGTCTCAGAGCTGCGGAAAGCTGATTGCTTTCTATAATAGAAATGATGGATTCTCCCAGAGTACCCCTGTCTGGATGAAAGGTCTCCAAAGGAAAGCCTTATGCCCCCGCCTCAGTCCCCAAACTCTTAAAAGTGCTTGAAAGACAAACACATCCTCACTTCTTAGGACAGAAATAGTCCCCTAGAACTGTTCTTTTCTTTTCCCCAACTTATTTTTTTCCTTTTCTCCCCTAACAGGGGATGTAATGGGCCAGGCACTAGACTTGGAGTCAGAAGCCTGGATTCAAATTCTACTTCAGGCACTTAGCTCAGTGCCTGACACATAATTCCTTTCCAAGTCACAAGTCTGTGTCTGTTTCCTTATCTGTAAAAGAAAGGGGTTGCACTAGATGATCAATCGTTAAACATTTCTTAAGCACCTATTACTAAGTGCCAGGCACCTATTACTATGTGCCAAGCCCAGGAGATACAAAAAAAGGAACAAAGGACAGTCCTTGCTCTCAAGAAGTTTACAATCTTCTGTGGGGAGACAAGAATCAAATATACACACAAGTTATATGTCCTCTTCGAGAATGAAGGACAAACAGCCACAACAATATACCCACAAGCTATATATAGGACAAGTAGGAAATCAGTAACGAGATAAGGCACTCGAAATAAAAGGGATATGGAAAGGCTTCTTGTCAAAGATAGCATTTTAATTTAGATGACTTTAAGTCCCCTGTCAGCTTTAGATCACTGGTCCCTTACTCTCCAACCTAAGCACCACCATCTCCCCTGGTGATGCAGGGGAGATGGTGGTGCTTAGGTTGGAGAGTAAGGCTATTGATTTGGTGGAAAGTAAAAGGAGGAGTATAATGGATCTGAATCCTTTAAAATTTTAGGTTTCCTGGAAGCAGACAATCCACCTGCTGGAAAGTCACTTTTTCCTGTACAAAAAGCCAACTCTCTCCTGAGCACCCTGCTGGCCCTCCAGGATGGGGCAGGATGAGCTGCAGGCAAAATGGCTTAGGGCTTTTGACTTGTTATTCATAACTCCCCGTTTGTCATTTATCTCCTCTCGGATTTTAATGAACACTTCCCAGGATAATTACCAAATTCTCCCATTGACAGAGGGCTGGGCTGGCTAGGTGGCAGAAGGAAGCAGCAGGGCAATTAGCTATTTATAAAATGCCACTTTCCCATCAATATGGAAATCTAGCAATTATCACTCGAATTATTCATGACAATTGAATGCCAGATAAATAAGGAAGAGAAAGGGTGGGAGGGCGGGCACCGATTTCTTATTAGGATCTGCCAGAGAAAGAATATTTCTCCCATTGTCCCCCTGATGCAGCCTGCTCATTGTTTTACCTACTACGGTGAAATGAATGTTTGATATCATCACAATTGGCCCGTCCTGCTGAGCTGAGTCTAAATGGAGGGGGGCTCATTCCAGTCTCTGCTCCATAGTAATTACTCAGGAGGAGGAGGAAATCAGAGCAGGAAGAGCAGCCTTGCCCATCCACCCGGCCTCAGCTGAGGAGCAGGAAGCCAGGGAGAGGCAGTGAAATTCCACCTCTGCCTGCCTGGGGAGTTATGGCTCTTGCTTTTTGGTTTTGCATAGGTATATGTCTCACAGAAGTGACAGGAGCTGGTGTCCTGCTCCACAATGCCTCCTCCCCAGCCCTCATCTGAACCAATTAGGGGAGGGGTCAGGCCCCTGGCTCCGACTGCCCCTCCCTCCCACAGGAGAAGGATCGCTAGGAGTCCCCCACCCTATCCATCCTCCATCTTGGAACCTGGACTGGAATGCTCAGGATCTAACTAGACCCCTGGTCCTGAAGCCTAGAGCTGCCCTGAATCCAAAGCATCCATAGGTCTGGGGACCTTTCCTGGAGCAGGAGCTGTATAGAAGGCATATCTGGGAGTAATGAGCCCTATCAAGGCCAAGCCTTGGGGGACTCCCTAGTTTTGATAGAAGTGGATTTAGGATCAGAAGGAGTTACCTTTCTTTTTGGCTTTAGATGATTCATTCCTCCCCCTCCCATCAATTTGTTTGGTAGTCATGTGATATACTTCCTGTAGAGCAAGGAGTTCTTAACCTGTTTTGTATCATGGACCCCTTTGACAGTGTGGTGAAGTCTATGGACCCCCCCAGTATTATGTTTAAATGCAAATATATATATATATATATATATATATATACACATATACACACACACATATATATACATATATATATATAAATATATGTATATATATGATACAAAGGAAAAAATAATTTAAATACAGTTATCCATTTGTATGTGTGTGTGTGTGTGTGTGTGTGTGTGTGTGTGTGTGTCTATATATATGTATATGTTTTTAAAGTTCATGGTTGATGTTAAGAGCCCCCAGGTGGATAGGATAGGAAGCTGTAGAGACTTTGCTTCTTAGAAATTCTGCTGCATGACTCAGTACTCTGAGAATGTACCCTACCTTCCCTGCATAAAAATGACTGAGTAATGCTCCATGGCAGACCCCTTAAGTGAACAAGAGACATTTCCCATGTCTCCTAGGATGCTCTGGACAATGCTGGGGTCCAGGGGCCCTCCTTGAGAGAAATAGACTCTCCTGCAAGACCTCTCTTCTTTCCCTACTGAATTCTAGGCTTGCCCATACCCACCTCGACTTTCTGGGTTAGAAACTTACAGAGTAGCTGCCAATAGCACATGGCAAGGGAGTCACAGTTCCAAGCTTGGGGCAGTGATGCCCATTAGGGCAAAGGGCACAGTCAGTAAGGCTCCAAGCACCTGGATTTGGGCGATATGTCCCCCTGGAGGAAGAAAGAATTGAGAGTGTCTACATCACGGTGGGGAACCTTCAGACTCAAGGCCAAATGTGGTCCTCTAGGTCCTCAAGTGTAGCCCTTTGACTGAATCCAAACTTCACAGAACAAATTCCCTTAATGAAAGGATTTATTCTGTAAACCTTTGATTTAGTCAAAAGGCCTCACCCAAGGACCTAGAAGGTCACATGTAGTCTCAGGCCATAGGTTTCCCACCCCAGGTCTACATTCTGCACATTGAGGAGGCACCTAAGAAGGGAACTACTGCCTCAGTGGAAGGGCCCTGGACACATAGGATCCACTAGCAGAGGCACCAACAAAGGAAGAAACCCCCAGGTGATACTCCCAGGTCTCTGGGCCCTCAAGTATGGTCCTTTGACCAGTCAGTCAAATCAGGCTGCAGGTTCACCACCCCTTCTTCTAGCCTCTAGCTTCCAACTCTCCCAAGAGGTAGTGAGGAAAGACTTCAGTTTCTGAGGCTGAGGTCAGCACAAAAGTTTCTTCTTCCTTCTCAAAGTAGTTCCATTTGGGGAGTGGGTCATTCTAAACCCCTGTTCTACTCCCTTTGTCTCTACCCCCTCACACTTAAAATTTTTCTTTTCACTGTTCACTCAGTTAAGAAGCAGTGTTGCATAAGCCTGGAATTTGCAGTTAGAACATCTGGGTTCAAATCCCCTCTGTTAGTTACTATCTATATAATCTTGGGCAAATCAATTAACTTCCCTGGGCCTCAGTTTCTCTATCTGTAAAAAACAAAGTGGCTGAACTAAATGATTTTTGAGATCCTTTTCACCTCTAAATCCCAAAGTCTAAAGGAATAGCTTTCCTTTTTTATTCATTTCATCAATAAGCATTTATTAATTGTCTATCACATATTTCAGAAATGAAATAGTCCTTGACCTTAAGAAACTTACGTTTTATTGGGGCAAAAAATCATGTACACATAAAATTGTGTGTGTATAATATAAAACTCTACTCATAATACAATTCAAGAGGTATTTATTAAGCATCTAGTGTGTGCCTGGCACTGTGTGGGGTACTGAAGAACGTAAAACCCCATCCTCAAAAACTTACAATCTTTGGATTTCAAGGGCCAGGGAGCCTGGGGCAGTTAAGGGTCACACTAGATAGCATATCCTATAGGAAGTCAGAAAAACTTGGATTTGAATCCTCCCTCAGATACTTCATACTTGAGGGATCCTGGTCAAGTCACTTAACTTCTCTCTGCCTTAGTTTCTTCTGTAAAACAGGGATAACAATAGCACTGACTTTGGAAAATCGACTGAAACGAGAAGTAAAGCACTATACAAATGTTAGCTTTTATTACTGCTACGTCAAACTCGAGTTCTTCCATGAAATGTTGCCCCTCCTTGCCCCTAGACCCCCATAACCCAAACAAACTTTCCATTTCCTGCACTCATACACCATCTGAAGTTTGTAGCCCCATCTAGCGCTTGATCGTATTCCACTGCTCACTCTCCAGGAGCTGGTGTTGGTCTAGATCAAGGAACAGAGACCTTCACCATACTGGCTACACAATACTGAACATGTGGTATACAACTCATACTTACCACCTTTCCTTTTTTTTGATATTAGTCTACCACATGGGTCTCACTTACCCTGGGCAGAACACAGGTTTAGGGGATCCGCTGGGACAGTAGGCTCCAGGGGGGCAATTGCTACAGTTGGTTGGTTCGTCATTGCCCATTTGGAAACTGTATGTACCAGGTGGGCATGGAAATTGGGTACCCCACTGTGAACCTGTCCCACAAAAGAGGAAGATTTCCAAATTGAGAGGAATGGCAGGGATACGGTCACACTGTTGTTGAGTGACCCCATGGGGATAAGGCTAATGAAGAAGGAAAGTCACCTGATCGTGGGGATTGTCCCAGTCAGAAATTTGTCCTTTGCTTGGACCATTTTTGGTTCTTCAGAAGGTCTGAGACTACCTCTGTTCATCCCCAGTAAAAGCCTTTGCTATCTTATTGATCAATCACAGCATCATTACCAAAGGTCATTTCATTCATTTCTTTGCCTCCAAGTAGGACATTATTTTTTTTCCCAGACAGAAAGAAATAATTTCACAACCTTCTGTGATAACATCCCAAAGTGTCCCTGGTCTATCAACCTTGACCATCAGGAAGGTCTCCATGTCTCACCTCAGTATCTTCTTCTGTGATGCAACTCTTTACTCTCATTTCTTCTCCACCAGTATTAGTACAGTGGGCATCTCAGTTCTTAGTGTTCACCTTTACTTACTCTCACCTGGTCCATACCCAAAGATCCCAGTGAGCCTATTTACCTGGGGGGCAATAATGCCCTGCAAGGCATCGTCCTGATGGGGTATGAGCTCCAATGACACAGAACCAGCCAGCTGGGCACAGCATACACTCTTTCTCAGAGGTTAGACCTGTCTGGTTGCTCCAAGTACCTGGTGGACACTGGAACTGGGTTGGGTGCTTTGTGCCCATGGGGCAGTAGTGGCCGGTGGGGCATAGCCCGGGAGGTCTGTACATGCCTCCTGTACCTGAAAACACAGTCCTCAGATGGGATCACTGGACAGTGAAGGTTTCTCCCTATCAATTTCCCCTAAAGGCAGAATTTGCAAAACCCAGTATAAAGGAAACTAGATTTGGATTCAGAAGATCTAATGTTTCCTTACTACTTATATGACCACAGATGAGTCACTTACTCTCTTGGGTCTCAGTTTTCTTCACATGTAAAAGGGGGAGGGATATACTAGATAGTTCCTTCCAGGCTGAAATCCTGTCAGGTGATTAACATTAATTTGACTTCACTTATGCAGAACTCTCAGTCTGAACAAGAGAGAGGGTAGGAGGGATCAGGGGTTTGGGATAAGAAGGTTAAGAGCCCGGGATTAATAATTTGCTGCAGGTAATTCACCCTGTGGTTCAGTCACAGGCAGGTAATTGAGTGGGTCTTGTTTTCTTTGATGTGAAAAAAAAGGGAGGGAATCATGGCCTGGACAAGACATATTTTCTGGCTTATTCACCTAATTGGATTGGATCTATCCAATGGAGATCTACTGGGCTTCTGTCCCACCCAAGGTTGGTCCAGCAATGGGGCTCTGATGGCCTGGGCCTCTGTGAGAGGCATCATTTTTACTCACCCCCTGTACAAACCAGTCCAGCTGGACAAGACTCACACTGGGACAGGTCAAAGAGGTCAGTGCGATCACTGAAGGTTCCTGGGGGACAGGTGTTGTTGAGGGAGTGAGGACTAGAGGATCCAACGGGACACACATACCTGAAAGCTCACCAATAACAGTCTGAAATTATCCACATTGTTCTGTAATGTTCACAAAATACTTCCCCCTCAATAGGTTTGTGAGGCAGGTGGTGTGAATATTCACCCTATGTTAGGAGGGGAGACTAAAGATCAGAGAAAAGTGATACTAATTCATGGCCATATAGCTAATAAAAGTCAGACAAGACCAAGAACACAGGTCTTCCTATTCTGAGTGAGTGCTCTGTTAGCCCTGATTCCCTAGCTCAGTGAGCTCATGCTATCACCTCTAGATGATAGTTCCAATCTTACTATCTATACCAGCTGTGTGGTGAGGATTAGGTGGTTTACTTATCTTGCTTCTGTTCCCTGCTGCCCTGGAAAGGAGAGACAATCTCCACAGTTGCTGCCATCAGGAAAATTGAAAGGGACAATGTCACAAGACCTCCTTTGCTCCTGGGAGACCAGGCACAATGGAAACCCAGGAAGGTGTAGACCCAGAGGATGCTCCAGGAGACTTGGACTTGAGATCCGCACGGGCACCACTCCAGAAGAGCGGCTTCCTTTGTTACTGCTATGGTCTCACTTCCTAAGTCTGCATGGTTCCCTCAGCCAGTTTGCCCTGTGTTTGAGTTGCTTTGCCAGCATTCCTAAATATGTTCCTGTGTGTTCTGCAGCTAGTGGGCACAATGGTTATGCCTCCCTCATGAGCTTGGAAGCTCTCCCAGGTAGCCAGGCCTGCCTCTCCAACCAATCCTGGCCTCTTTGGACAATGTCCAATGTTTCAAAATAACCCCTTCGGTTTCGCTTTCTGCCTATCAAAAATTAAATTTCCTGACTAAAATTCTTTCAATAAAATTATTTGGTAAATTATTAATACAACTTCTTGATAAAATATTGATACTATTATTTATACTACTAATAATATTCTAAGGTTTTATTCCTCCCTAGGATGATGATGTTAATAATAACATTTATAAAGTGTCTACTGTGTCCAGATATTGTGCTAAGTACTTTATAAATACTATCTCATTTGACCCTCACAACAACCCTGTGAGGTGGGCACCCTATTTTACAGTTTAGGAAACTGAGGCAAAGAGAGATTAAGTGACTTGCCCAAGATCACACAGCTAGTACTTGTCTGAGGCTTAATTTGAACTCAAATCTTTCTGGCTGCAGGTCCAGCACTTTATCTAGTGGGCCACTTAGCAGCTCAAGGACTGGGTTTATCACTTCATGGGTATAGAGAAATTTCAAGCTTCCTCTACCAATGCAGACAAGTCTTAGAGAGTTTTTCAGAGCACTAAAAGGTTAAAGGATTTTTCCAGGATCACACAGTAGGAATGTGTTAGAAGCAGCATCTGAACGCAGGTCTTCCTGGCTTCAGGGTCATTTCTCTATCCACTATGATGTGCTGCTCCTCATTCTCTCCTAGGGGTTTTAAATGAGATTAATTGGAGAAAAGTAATGCCTTAAGCTGGGGAATGACTCTACAATGGTAAAATTTCAGGCAGGCCAATAGGCTAGTGTGTATGGGTGTGTGGGTGTGTGTGTTTGTGTGTTTGTATCTGTGATACTTCAGCATCCCCTTTCAGAGCACACTTAAAATATGACTGACCACCAGTTTTACCCAAGAATAAAGTGGGTGGGCCCTGCCCGTCGTGGGGAAGCAGCACTCACCCTGGGAAACACTCCGAGTCTGGCTGGGCCAGCCCAGTCTGAGTACAGGCTCTGCCTGCTGGGCACGGAATGCAGTTTGTGGCTTCGTCCTGTCCAGCAAGAGGGTTGAACGTGCCCGCTTGGCATGGGCTGGGGGAGGTGGCTCCCTTAGGACAGAAATGCCCAGCTGGGCACCGTAGACACCTTCTCGGATCTGGGGAAAAGATAAGCCCAGGACCATGACCTTTCTAGAAGTGAGCATGTTTCTCACAACATTATTAGACAGATCTATTATTTTTTTCCCAATTTTCCACATAGAGTAGAAGTATATCTCCCCATAACTTTGACCCAATGACCCTTGTTTCACATACTGGAGTTGCACAGAATAATCCTGAAAAAAGGCAGAGGAGTGCTAGAACTAGCTCAATCCAGATCTATCTCCAGCTGGATCATTAAATTTTCAGTGAAAGCATTTACAATTTGGAAATTGGCAAATGCTACAAATCAGGTCTCATTTTGTTGATTGTCTTGAGAAAATGATGGAGAAAATGTTAATAATGCAGATTAAACTTAAAAGTGTGTCCTATGCCATCCCTGCTTCTGCCCCAGCCAGTTGTTAAGTATTTCCCAACATACCCTGCAATCTAATCCTTCTTTCCCATAACAGCACTTCCAATACTTGAAGACAGTTATCATATTTCCCTTTCTCCGAGTCAACCATATTCTAGTACATTCAGCTGATGTTCATATGACGTGGTATCCACATCCTCTGCACATGCTTCAGTTTGTCAATGTTTCTCCTAAAATGTGGTGTCCATAGCTGAACATAGGAATTCTTTGCCTTTTTCTAATGCTTCATACCTTAAAATATACTTTTACATAAATTATCTTACTAGATAATCTCAAAAATGTTCTTATTCAGAAAGGAAAACATGGGGTTAGTTTCCCATTTGATAGATGAGCAAAGTAAGGCACAGAGAGATTGAATTTTTTCCAGGGTCTTTTAGTTCACAGTAGAATCTGGATTATATCTCCTGACCTTGAACCTATACTCCACTTTCCTTTACCCTACATTGTTACAGTAATTTCTCCAGGGGCTCAAAGGTCACTGTTCCCTCACTTTCTATTCACCGTTGAAGGATATAGAAAGCTCAAGTTTCCCCTGGAGGGGGGAAATTAATTGCCTTCTGGGGGGTCTCTTACCCTACCAGATGGGATGCTGTGCTATGGCTGATCTAGTCTGGAAAAACAAACAAACAATTGCATCTGGTTCCTACTGCACTGCCAGCTGGCAGGTTGAGGGCTTGAGGAACGGATAAGAGAAACTTAGAAGTTTGAGTTCAAATGCAGCCCACTCAGGAGTTGCCCTGGGGGCAGTGAGGTGGAGCAGTGGATAGAGCAATAGCCTAGGAATCAGAAGGATCTGAGTTCAAATCCGGTCTCCAACATTTGATGGGGACTATCTCTGTGACCCTAGACTAATTATTTCATTTAACCCTAATTTCCTGAAAGGTGGAGGGGAAGGACTTTCCCCCAGATGAAGCTCTTTGCCTTTTAAGAGGACAATAGAGCAATGTCTGCTGGTATGCACCAGTACACAGTGCTATTAGATTGTTTGGCCAACACTCTACCCTTCAAGAAACCAAGTATGTCCCCATGGGTGTCCCTAATAGCATTGCAAATGCTCCATTCCTAGCAGAACCATGTTGATTTGAGAACACATGTTGACACTGGGCAAACCAGTGTTTCATTTCAAGTCACTTTCGGGGCATCTGGGCCTCATGCTGTGGAGGGGATTTGACCAATGATAACATTTACATCCTGCAGATAGTACATTGGAGGCTGTAGATGGGCATGGATTTCTCTCCAAAGTTGCAATAGCCAGCTCTAAGCTTCTTTGCCCTTCCCTTACAGCTCATCTTCCCCCTCACTGCCTCCTTCCCCACCCCACCCCATTCATACACAGATGGCAAATATTCCTATTCTCTTGCAGTGTTCTTGGTTATGCTTGATTTGAAGGGACTTCATAAAAAGGGATGAAAATTGTGCATTCAGAGCTCCAGGGAGAAAAAATGAAAGGGAGGCAGTGTGAAAGGAATACTGTTGCGTTTAGTTAGGAGACCTGGCTTTGACACTCACTTGGAGTATGGCCTTGGGCATTCAATGTCCTCATCCATAAAATTAGGAGGCTGGAGAGGCAGTGAGTATAAAAGCAGGGAAAGAATACTAGATTTGGAGTTGAAGGGTCTGGGTTTGAATCTCATCTCAGATTCTTAGTAGCGGTATGATCCTGAGAAAACTTGGCTTTACTATGTTTAAATTAAGAGGCTGATATCTTGAAAGTCTCTTCCAGCTCTAACTCTTAGGATCCCAGAACTAACTGATTTCTAAGGTCCGTTTTAACTCTACCATTCTTGAAGCAACTATAATTCTATGACTTACTGACATCTTATTCTTTGCATGGGCAGTCAGTGTCATTGGATAATGAACCTGGGACAGATGGCAGGAAAAGTGGTAACACAGGCAAAGTCTGTCTTTTCCTTAGAGTCCCCCAGGATCAAGTGCCCCCATTCTGTCTCATGGCTGCCAAGGGACTTCAACTGAAGACCTTCTCCCATGAAAACTCCACTGTGCTGACTCTTCTTCCTTTCTAACTTCAAGGGTTACTAAAGTCTCAGTGGTGAGGAAGCAAATGTTGTTTAGGGAAAAAAGAATGTTGAAATTAAAATCAGGAGACTGGGACTGAAATCCTGACACTAACATTACAAACTGTGAGATCTTGGGAAAGTCTCTAAGCTTTCCTCTCTGAGGTCTGTTATTTAAATACAGGGATATCTCATTTTTATTATACTTTGCTTTATTGTGCTTTGCAGATTTATTTTTCTTACAAATTGAAGTTTTGTGGCAACCCTGCAAGTCTGTTGGTGCCATTTTTCCAACAGCATGTGCTCACTTTGTGTCTCTGTGTCACATTTTGGTAATTCTGGGAATGTTTCAAATTTTTTCATTATTTTTATATGTGTTATGATGATCTGTGATAAACTGTTACTATTGTAATTATTTGGGGACCCTATAAACTGTGCCCATATGAGACAGAAACCTTAATGAACAAATGTTGTGTGTATTGCCTGATCCATGGATAGGCCATTCTCCATCTCTTGCCCCCTCCTCAGGCCACCCTATTCCCTGGGACACAACAATATTGAAATTAGGCCAGTCAATAACCCTACAGTGGCCTCTGAGTATTCAAGTGAAAGGAAGAGTTGATCAATTTGGCAAACTTCACTGTCATCTTATTTTAAGAAATTACCAAGGCCACCCCCAAACTTTAGCAACCACCACCCTGATCAGTCAACAGCCATCAACGTTGAGGCAAGACCTTCCACTAGCTAAAAAGATTACTGAAGACTCAGATGATAGCACTTTATTTTTTTAGCAATAAAATATTTTTCGATTAAGGCATGTACATTATTTTTTAGATGTAATACTATTGCATACTTAAAACACTTCAGTATAGTATAAACATATCTTTTATATGCACTAGAAACTAAAAAATTAATTTAGCTTGCTATATTATGATATTTATTTTATTGCAATGGTCTGCCACCAAATCCTCAATATCTCTGAGGTATTCCTGGAAGGAGTGTAGAAGTCTTTGCACTACACATACCACACAGGGTTGTTGTGGGGGTGGTGGTAGAGGAGCACTATGTAAAACTCACAGGGTTGTAGATATGTGAGCTGTTATTAAAATAATGACACAAACTGAGATTTTGTTCTCATTAGTTCTTAGTAGTAGATAAATCCTATTAAGTTATCTGAGCCACAGTGGTGCATTGACTTGCCCCAAGTTATATGATTCAGGTCTTTCTGATTTTAAAGCCAACTCTAGGCTACTTTTGCATGCTAGCAAGAGCTTTTAAGACCTTCCTTCATAAATAAGTAATAATATGGAGATTTAATAATAATTAAATTATTAGGTGATGTGGTGAGCACTGGACCTGGCATCAGGAAGAGCTCAATTCAAATGTGGCCTCATCAATTACTAGCTGTGAGACCCTGGGCAAGTCACTTCATCCCTGTCTGTGTCAGTTTCCTCATCTGTAAAATGTTTATAATAACACTACCTACTTCCCTGTTGTTGTAAGGTAATATTTGTAAAGGGCTTTTTATAAATGCTAGTTATTTCATGATAATGAGGATGATTATGATGATAAGAGAATAATGGATAGAGTTGCAGCCTCAGAGCCAGGATGCCTGAGATTTAGGTCTGGCCACCAATACGTGGCCTTGGGCAAGTGACTTAACCTCTCAGCTTTCTGTAGAAGCCATTGTTTAAATTTCAAACCCTGTACAGATCTGTTTGATAGAGGGAGTTCCTCTTGAGGAGCATCCTACACAAATGAAATCACAGGTTTGGTTTTAAAGAAAAATGACACCATGAGACAACCTTAGAGTCTTCAAGATGTGGGTTCAAGTCTCATCCATAACACATGTTGGCTTTGTGTGACCCTGGGCATAGTGTCCCCAGGCAATTCTCTAAGACTAGGCATCCTAATTGTAGGAGGGGGGCTTCCAATCTGGGGATGGACATCACAAGTCATTGATCTTGGGATCACAAATTAAGAGTTGGAAGGGATCTTAGTGGTTATCTAATCCAACCCTCCCCCATTTTACAGATGAGGAAACTTAGTCTTAAAGTTAACACAGCTAGTAAATATCTGAGATAGGAGTCTTTCTGTCTCAAAGTGCAGGGCTGTATCCATTATGCAAGCTAACTCTGGCATCACTGATTCTTGCTCCCCACCCCCTACCCTCAGGGGAAAAAAGATTACAGTTTATATTCCTAAAATACTTTACAGTTGACCAAACACTTTTTTATTTGTTATCTATTGGATTTGATAGCCCTAGCATGGACAGGTATTATCTCATTTTTCAGATGATGAATATGAGACTTGGAGATGTTACATGATTTACTACCAGCTGGGTGACCTTAGGCAAGTAACAGAATGGACACTAGAACCTAGATCATCTAACAAAAAGTCTGTTGCTCATTTAGCATCATACTGGGGCAGGGCCAGACAGGAGATTCTTTTGGGAGGGAGCTATTGGTTAGAGCAGAGGGAAGCCCCAGATCAACCTAACCCCTTCCCAGACTGACCCAGCATGGCCATTGACATTGACCTTGGACAGGAGAAGCCTCTTTCTCAACTTGGGCCTTGTGTTCATTTGAAATCATGAATCTCTACTGGTTCTTGCCCCTCTTCTTTCAATGTAGAGGCGTAAAGATACTATGCATGAAGCAGATTAATATGCATATAACCAAACAGTAGTAAAAGTGGGGCTACCAGAATAAGTAATTTCTATTTCCACAAAGTCTTCTTTCATCTGCTGACAATGCCACCATCCTGGTGTAGGCCCTGATCCCTTTAGACCTGGAGTACTGCCATAGCCTGCTGGTGGGTCTGCCTGCCTCAAGTATCTCCCCATTCCAACTCATCCTCCATTCAGGTGTTAAACTGATCTTTTTAAATCACAGAACTGACCACGTCACTTCCTTATTCCATAAACTCCAGTGGCTTCCTACTACCTACAGGATCAAATATAAAATTCTCTGTTTAGCTTTTTAAACCCTTTATAACCTGGTCTCTTTCTACTTTTCCAGTATTCCTATACTTTACTCCTCCCTTCCCCCAAGTTTGCAGTTCAGTGGTACTGGCTCTCTTGCAGTTGCTCAGAGATAAAACTCTATTTCCCAACTCTAGACACTTTCACTGGCTGAGCCTTCTACCTGGAATATTCTCCTTCCTCAGCTTTGCCTCTGGGCTTCCCTGGCTTCAGTCAAGTCTCACCTAAAATCTCACCCTATACAAGAATCCATTTCTGGTCCCTCTTAAAACTAGTGCCTTCCCTGAGATTACACTGTGTACGTCTTGTTCGTACATAGATGTTTGCATCTTGTCTCCCCAGTGAGTACCTGAGAGCAGCAATTGTTTTTTTTCTTCCCCTTTCCTTGCATCCCTAGAGCTTTGCAACTCCATACAGGGGTTTTCTAGGCAAAGATACCCAAGTGGTTTACCATTTCCTTCTAAGATCATTTTACAAATGAGGACGCTGAGGCAAAAAGGGTTAAGTGACTGGCCCAGGGTCACAGAGCTATTGAGTCTGAGGTTGGATTAAATTCAGGAAGAGGAGTCTTCCTGACTCCAAGCCTGGCACTCTACCCGACAAGCTACCTATATGCCCTAGCACACGGTAGGTACTTAACAAATACTTAACTAATGGAAAACATTCTGAGGTGCTAGAAGAGAAGATGACAATAAATATGGGAGAATTGTTACCATTGAAATAGCTCCACGTTTGCCATATTCCTAAATATTCACTGCCAAGTGAATTTGGCAGTGAGTATCCAGCAAGGGCATGGCTGTAGAATTTGCCTGGAAAATTGTTTACACAATATGCATAGAAGGAGTGGTCATTCCCACAGTCGAAAGTCACTCATTCCCCTGCAGCTAAATTCTATTCCTCACTCAAGATGTTTAATTTTCTATCTCTTTGGCTTTGCATTGACTGTGCCCTCTGCCTGGAATGCTTTCCCTTCTTATCTACCCCTCATGGAGTCTTTTCCTTTAAGATGCAGCGTAGGTACCATCTTCTTCATGAAGCCTTTCCTGACCCCTGATCCTGCTTCCTTTCTATGCCCCCAATTTCTGGTACCCTCCTGCCTTTGAGGAGAAATGATTATTAATAACCGATGATTGGGGGAGATTCAGATTTCTCCCTTTTTCTATTATCCTTATTTCAAGACTTTAGTTTCTGAAGATTGAGCTAACCTTTTCCTCTGTTGAGACCCCATGGCCTGGGACAGCTAATGTGTTCTACTCGGATTTGAATGGATTGCCCAAGGCTGGGGCTAACTTAGAAGTAAAAGACATACTCAAAGTTCAGGTCCAGCCCCTCATGTAAAATAGTCAGCCCATCTGAGTCTATTACCACCCTCAGGAACACTCTTCTTCCAGAAGTGCCTGAAGGACAGGAGCCCCACTGTCACGATTGTCTTTTGTCTAGGACAGAGATGGACATATGACCGTCCTTTTATTAAAATGCTAGCATTGTTAATAGAATGATTAATTTACCTAAAAATTATATCTCTTGAACCTTTCTAAATATCACTCCTTCAAATGGGCTTGTATTTAACTACTTTAAAAATATTTGTATTTCTTAACTTTATATTTCTGCTATCAGTTTTTTTATATGTACTTGTCCTCCCCCATCCAACCCCTGTTAGGATTCAAGTTCATAGCTAGAAGCTATTGTTTCCTTCTATCTGCTCTTCTGTTCTTTCTGTGAACTCCACTGGCACACACAGCCTGTACAATCCCCTTTGGTACTGTTGCGCTGTTCCTGATTTATTACATAAATCTGTCTCTGTAGAGGTTTTCAGAGGGAAGAGGTTGGGCTATGAATTTCTTCTAGTCAATGCCTATCACTGTGTCAGGATTGGAGAATTAGATCTAGAACTGTAAGAGATCACGAAGACTGTCTAGCCCAACCCCCTCATTTTAGAGATGAGTAACTGGGTTATGTGACTTCCCCAAGGTCACCCAGGTAGTAATTATCAGAGCCTCTGAGTCAAAAAATCAAAATTCTTTCCACTCTACAACATTGACTTTACAAATCCTTGCCAGATTTAATTGGATTCCCCTTCAGTAAAGTAACAAGGGAGTCAAGGAGGGGAGGGTGATTGAGAAGGGAACCTGGTTGGGTGTGTTGTATAGCGAAAAGAGTACTAGAATGGAAGTCAGAAGATCTGGCTTTTATTCCATGTTCCACCACTTGCTTGAGCAAGCAATTTTCTCTTTCTCAAGCCTCAGTTACCTTATCTGTAAAATGGGGATAATGAAATTTGCATTGTGCTTCTCCCAGAACTGTTATGAGAAGCAAATTTGATAATATGATTAAGATGCTTTGTAACTTGGAAGAATTCTGTAAATGCAAGCACTGGAGGAATAGGTGGGGAGGGACACTGTTTCTTTTGGGACTCATCTACCCTAAAACCTTGAATCTGTGAGGAGAGACTTGTGGGAAGGCCAACAGATGGGACACACCCACTAAATCTCGAATTGAATTTACTTCTTTGGAACCCTACTACAAATAGTCTTTCTAATGGTAGGGAAGATTGCTATCAGACCATTGCTATAGACCTTTTGAGTGTTCCCCTAATACATTGTTAGAAAGTTCTACTTTTTAATCTAACTTAATCACATAGTTCAATTTAATATGTTCCCTTAATTCATTCCCAGCATAAAAGATCACTTCTCTTTATGGAAGAATGCTACATTTATCCAAAGAACGTTATCATTTTTCTTGAATTGAATAATCTGATTTCCCTTAGGTTTTCCTACTTAATTCAATTTGAGCATTTGTTACCCTGTATAATGATTTAGGGTCTAGAGATACAGAAAAGAAGAATAGAAAATGTCTGTACCCTCAAGGGGCTTACATTTTATCTATGATTTCTTTTCCTATGAGAACTTTGGATTTAGAGTATAAAGGGTCCTTAGTTAGACAGCACTTAATACAACTCTCAGTTTACAGATCAGTTAAGTAACTTGTCTCAAGTCACTTGGGGAATAGAGCCAGGCTTCTAAGCTAGGTCTGTTGATTACAGAGTCATGGGCTCTAGTCTCTAATTTTTGTTTACTTGTTTTTGCAGGGTCCATGTCTCCTCTCTCAGTTCTTCAAATGCTGCATCTGAAGCTACTCAGTGGGTTCAAATTGGAGCTGTACTAAATCTTGGCTGCACATCTGGGTACATCTTCCCTGGAGTCATTTTTTCAGTGGTCTCTTCAATCCCTTCCTATCTGGGTGCTGGCTCAGCCAGAGAGCTATCAATAAGCTCCATAAATGTCATCCTCTGGATAAGCACCTAATTAGCACAATTATTTAGAGCCAAAATTATCTCCCTCTCCTTCCCCTCATTGTGCAAAGTGAGACGAAATCCAGAACAAACCTGTTGAGCAAGAGATGGGCTCGATGAGTTGTGGGCTCTTTTTCTGGACTTCAAAGCTCCCAGGTGGACATGGTTGGTTGGTGATGCCATCAGGGCAGAAGTGACCTGTCCAATGATACAGCTTTGGGGTAAAGGGTACCAATCAGAAACCTTAGAAAGTCTGAATACCCCAAGGCTTGTGGAAACGGATGGATGGCCTTTGGAAAAATCTTTACACATTGAAATAATATAATGCCCATGAAAAAGATATTAGGGATGGTGGAAGGTCCTGGGCAAAATGTTTTTCATAGTAAGGACGGGGGAATTTGAAATTTCAGGTTAGCGTTGTATCACGGTGATACTTTGTGTCATAATTTTTGAAAGAAAGATATCCTCAGATTCCAACTTCTTCCTGCTTCTTTCCACTGCTACTATTCTCCCCAACCTTGGCCAAGTAGTGGATTTCTATTTTTTCCCTCCCAGACCTCTCAGGATGCTGATTTTTCCTGCTCTGATTCTCCTCCCTTAATGCATCTTTTCCAAGGTACTGGTGCTGATGACACACATCTTACCTGATGGGCAAAGTAGGCACTTATTCCCTTTTTTTTCTGATGGAGGTGACTCTGAAGACTGCATGAATCCTTCCGTTTGGTGTCCTCCATCCACACAGTGGCCCCCCTCTCCACAACCAGGGCATTTGGTTTGTCCAAGAGTACCAGTAGAGGAGTTAGGTGGGCACAGGAGAGGCTGGGTGGTCCCAAGGTAGGGACAATAATGTCCTAGAGAAGACAAAAAGAAAGGAGGGGAAGAGAAGGGAAATCCTAAATGCAAGAGTGGAAAGTTGTAGTGCCTTTCTGTTGGCTAAAACATATATGGTGTCTGGAAACCTTGAAAGCCAGGGTGATGATGGAAGAAATGGGGTGCTAAATTGCAGTCTGTTTCCCCACTATCTTCTATTTGGGCTCCTGGCCAAGTTGATGAGAGAACACTCCAGTCACTGAGACAGAAAGAGGCAGGATAAACTGGAAGACCACTGGACTCAAAATCAGGAGAGTTGGACTTGAAGTTCTAACGTATCTGAGTTTAGGTATGAAAATGAAAAAAAACCCAACCCACCACTTGATTTCTCATTGTCTATTTCCTAATTTAATTCAACAATTATATTAAGCACCTACAGTGTTCCTACTAGGCAATGGGTTAGGCATTGAGGGGACACCAAACAGTTTCTGACAACCCTCAAGGAGTTTATATTTACTGATATGTTAATCTGTAATGGTGGCAAATAGAAGAACTCTCTCTAATCCCGTACTGGGACATTTCTCATGGAATAGGTATGCACTCTAGTCTCTTCCTCTACAGACCTGCTCATAGTTAACATTGTTGCTGGAAAGTAAAGGAAGATAATTCTCTTTCCTTCCCCTTTGCTGGAATTCCAAGGGAGATGTCACTTGTCTATCTCAGATTTACTCCAGGGACAGATGTCAGAGAAAATTAGATCATCAGAGTCTATTCCCTCAGGATATTGAATGGATGGTCCTATCCAACATAAACCCCTGTTATGTGGACACATGGGAACCAATTAGGAGTTACTGTATCATTTCAGTCAAATGAAGCACTTATATCCCAATAACAAACCAATGAACACATCCATCCCCCTAGATTCAGAATGTATGCTTCATGGCTCATCCCTGTTATACTGGAAAATGGGGATAACAACACACACACAGCCTTTCATAGTGCACTTGTAAGGAAGACCCCCAACTTTTATAAACCTTCAGTACTTCACAGGTCTATAATTTCTTCAGTGTTCAGTTATTCCTTCCACATTACAGGGATTAGAGGTAGAGTACCCCCTTGATGTGGACAATCTGTGCAAAATTTTCTGTCCCTCCCTTCATACCAGAGAAAGTCTAACTTTTTCTTTTATGGGACATTTACAGTACCTTATTGTAAAATTTGGTAAAAATATGATCAAGTATTTGATCATAGACTCTGTGTCATCTACAGCTTCCTTAAAACTCCCTTCAAATTTCCATGTAATTTCTTATGCCAACTGGAGATATATCAAAATATTGATAGGGACAGCTATGATGTAGAAGGGATGACTTTAAATACTCATTCCACTAAAGAAGCTCATATCCCCTCTATAGCTAAGTAGGCAGGTCTTTGAGACCTGTGGCTGAAAAATTTAGTCTTCTACACCTACTCAAAGAGGCTGAGCCTCTTTGAACTTAGCCAGGTCTTCTGATGGCAGATACCCAGTCCATTACAGGGCTCAGACCTACTGTTGTGGCAGGATCAGTCAATACCTTTTGCCCCACTGGTATAAACTGCAAGAAGTCCAAGCCACAAAGGACATGAAACAAGAATCATGAAATCTAGAGTGGGAAACATCAGGATTTGACAAGAGAGGACCTGAGTTCCAATCCTTCCTTTCTTAATTATAACCTGTTCCCTTGGGTAAATCTCTTTGTCTCCCTGGATTAAATGGCCTTTGGGATTCCATCTAGCTATAAACCAGTGAGCTTCCTAGTCAAGCTTTAATAAAGGGCAAAACTTGAAGGGCTTCATAAATGTGAGAGCCATTATTAGTCCTACTTAGGGCTTTTGGCAGGCTATCTACAGAGCAAGCAGGCTTCCCAAACAGAGCTTACAGAGACACAGAGGACCTGCTGCTGTTCCTCTCTCTCTCATTGAGCTGTAGATGGAAGGGGGAAAATAGGAGCTGACAAATACTCATTTTTCATGTGAGTGTTAGTTGTTGGAGGCAGGATAGAACTCCTCTCACAATATTATCAATAATCAAGTCTTCCCTGCCCCCAAAGCTCAGGAGGTGGGTCTTTTCCTTGGGTTGATTTTTCAGATAAAATCAAAAGAATAGAGAAAGAATAGTAACTCTGCGGAGAGTCTGGAGGGGCATTAACGGTCTGGATGGCTGCCTACTGTTTGGGGATAATATTCAGAGCTCAATCAATTTTTGTTGTTCAGTCATTTTCAGCCTTGTCCGACTTCATGACCCCATTTGGGGTTTTCATGGCAGAGATGTTGGAGTGTTTGCCATTTCCTTCTCTAGCTAATTACTGATGAGAAAACTAAGGTAAATGGGATTAAGTAACTTGTCCAGGGTCTCACAGTAGTAATTATCTGAAGCCAGATTCGAATTCGGGAAGATGAGTCTTTTTGACTCCAGGTTCATACTTCTATTCACTGTGCCACTTCACCAGCCCTGCTCAATCAATTTGCCAAGAGGCATTTATTAAGTATTTACTATGTGGGAAGCAGTCTCCTAGATGCTGGGGATGCAAATACAAAGAATAAAACAGTCCCTGGTCTAATGGAATATATGTATATATATATCTATTCATTTCATATGCACAAGTTACAGAAAGCAGACACAAGATAATCCTGGACAGAGAAGTGCTAGCAGATGAGGGCAATACTCTTAACCATGAAAACCAGCAATAATCTCCTAAACATTCATCTAGGGCCCAGCTGCACACAAGGTCATCAGACATGACCTGTTTCTGCTAGGAGCTTATGCTCTGGGACAGATAGAGCTTGGCTTGTTGCACTCTCAGTAACTCAAGGAACAAGGTCAGACATTAAATAAATTGTTCTTTTCCCCGTTAGATTCCTTGAAAAATAATAGTTCATTTTTCAATCACTCTTTGGCCTGATCCTGAACCTGTTCCTGTCTCTGTCACCCTTCCCTACCAGTAGGTCAGTTCTAATCTACATCTGTATCTATGATTCTTATTTAGCCACGAAGAACAGCTTGATCCCAGATATGGGCAGCCAACAGAAGAATGAATGCCCACAAATGACTGCCCATTGCCTACCAGGTAAAATTCAAATGCCTTATTTTAGAGTTCAAGATAGTTGGTCGATACACATTTATTAAGTGTTTACTACATGCCAGGCATTTTTTGTTAGGGTTGGGGATACAAACAGAAGCCAAAGAAAGACAGCCCTTCTGTCCTCCAGAAGTTCCCAATGTAATGGTGGAGACCAGCAAACAAGTATGTACAAACAAGCTATATTCAGGAAAAATAGGAAATAATTAACAGAAGGAACACACTAAAATTAAGAAAAATTGGAAAAGTCTTCTGATTAGAAGATGGGATTTTAGCTAGAACTTAAATGAAGCCAGGAAAGGCAGCAGGTGGAGATGAGGAGAGAGAACATTCCAAGGCATGGGGGACAGCCAGAGAGCAAGCCCACAGCCAAGAGATGGAGAGTCTTATTGGTAGACTAACCAGGAGACCAGTATCACTCGTCTGAAGAATATCTATTGAGGAGTAAGGGGTAAGAAGACCGAAAAGGTTAGGAGGTTATGAAGGACATTCCATGTTTGCTCCTAGAGGCAATAGGGTGCCACTGGAGTTTGTGTGTGTGTGTGTGTGTGTGTGTGTGTGTGTGTGTGTGACACAGAGAGAGACACACACACAGACACACACACACAGAGGTGAGCTATGAGATGAGATAACCTGCTCTGTAGCAGGGAGACTCTTAAGGCAGGCAGACCCACCAGCAAGCTATTGAAGTAATCCAGGCGTGAGGTGATGAGGGCCTGCATCAGAATGGTGGTAGTGTTGGAGGAGAGAAGGCAACATATTCCAGAAATGTTTCAAAGGTGAATTCTGTGGTGGAAATGTTCATTTTATTCCATGAGTTAAAAATAAAATGAATACATAGGGGAAAAAATGGTGAATTCAATACATGTTGGCAAATATCCTTGATATGGGGAGGGGGGTGACAGATAGTGAGGAATCCAGGGTGATTCCTAGGTTGTGAGTCTGAAGGCTTACAGGGATGGTGTTGCCTTTTACAGTAACAGGAAAGGTTGGAGTGAGGGAATTTTTTAGGGGGAAAGATAAACAATAATAAATAAATATTAAATAATAATAAAATAATTCAAGGCAACCTACAAACTATCGATATCTTGCCGATTTCATTCGCCATGACACTAGCAGCCTCTTCTCCCAGCCAGCCAGATCAGTTCAGTCACTGTCCACAGCCCCTTTCTCATCTGTCCCTTTCCCTGTCCTCAGATAGGCATTGCCTCATTTCACCCTTATTACCTCTCAGAGGGATTATATGGCCATAGCCTCTTAATTGGTCTCCTGGCCTCCATTTTCTCTCCTTTATGCTCTAAATGACTTCCAATTATCGCTAGGATAGAGTACAAACTCTTCCGCTTGGCATTTAGAGCATCACAATCTAGTTTGTCAATGTTGTTGAGTCACGTCCCCAGCGGGTCCTTCATGACCCCACTGGGGATTTTCTTGGCAAAGATCTTAGAATCTTTTGCCATTTCCTTCTCCAGCTCATTTTACAAATGAGGAAACTAAGGCAAACAGAGCTATGTGACTTGCCCAGGGTCACACAGCTAGTGTTGGAGTCTGGATTTGAATTCAAGTCTTCCTGATTTCAGGCCTGAAGCTCCATTCACTGTGCCACCTAGTTATGACCTATTTTTCCAGACTGATATCACATTTCTTCAGTTATACAGTTCTTATTTAAAACTCAGCATTCCATCTCCTGCTTTTTTGTATTTTCATAGTCTGTCTTGTGTGCTGGAGAGATTTTCCTCTTGAGCCTTGTGTCCTAGAGTCCTTAGCTTCCTTCTGGTCTCATCTCTAGTACTACCTCCAACAAGAAGTCTTTATTAATCTCTGTAGTTATTGACACCTAGAATGGTGGATTAGGTGGCACAGTGAACAGAATACTGGGCCTGGAGTTCAAATCTGATCTTAGCAATTCCTAGCTGTGTGAACCTGGGCAAGTCACTTAACCCTGCTTGCCTCAGTTTCCTTATCTGTAGGATGAATTGAAGGGGACAATGACTACCCACTCCAGTCTCTTTGCTAAGAAATCCCCAAATGGGGTCCTGGAAATATGATCACAACTGAAAGAACTGAGCAATTAGAAGGAATGAGAGCTGCCCTAGGTCATGCAGTCAGAACGTATCAAAGGTAGGATTAATTCTGAGGCTAGTTCTCCATGCCCTCTACCAGGTCTCCTCAATGATGATGTTGATAAGGACAATAACAGTATTAATGACTGATATTAAAGTTTGCAAAGTGCTTTGCTGTATGTAATCTTATTTAGTCTGCCCTGAGTTCAGCTTAAAACCCTCCTCATAAATCTCATGTCCACCAGCCTTCAGTAAATTAAATATGCCCTGTAATAAGTTTTTATCTCTTTAAGTTGTTGACCACAGAGACCATTATACTGCCTTGGTTAATTCTTCTGCCCTTTCCCCAGAAAACCAACCACCAAGGCCTGTATATCATGCCTGTCTGTATTCCTTGCTTCTCACTCCTGGTGGCATCTTTGTCCTGTGAAGCCAGGCCTGAACATGGCAGGGTAGGCCACCGTGTTCAAAGAGAGCAGCCTTCTCCTCTAGCATTCAGGGCCTGATGAAGTTGTGGCTGCTGCTGCAGATTTCACAGAGTTCTTTGTCAAAACTGTAGAAGGAACCCTGCGAAGGTCAGCTCTGATTCAACTTAATTCTAATTGATATTCAATAAACATTTCTTAAGCACTCACTATGTGTAAGGCACCATACTTGGCACTGGGGATAAAAAGGAACTGGATCTATGATTTCATTGGTACACAAAATGCTAAGATCAGGAAACTCCCTCTACCAATTTAAGCTAGTGCCTTCTCCGTAACACTGTGGTAGAGAGCTGCCTGGAACAGAGAGAGGATAAGTGTCTTGTCTAGGGTCATATTGCCAGTGTGTATCCTGAGTGGTCCTCAAACCTTTCTGGCTCTGCCCCTCTGCCTCTTGTAACAGGCAAGTGCCAATGACCTGGGCATTTGTTGGCTTTTCTCCATACATGTTCGTATCCTGCCCATTGTGAAATAGATTTGAATCATACAACTTCTTGGGACCTCAGTTTCCTCCTCCACAGCATGAGGACTTTGAACTAGTTGATCTCTAACACATAGCTCTAAATCTGTGATCCTATGCTAAGATATAGGCATCAGGAATATACAGACAAAAATTAAATACTACTCTCAAGGAACTTATGTCTTCTTAGAGTGGAGGAGTTATAACGTATGCAGGTAAGTGTAATACAAGGTAAAGTTGTGTGTGTGCATGTGTGTGTGTATGTGTGTGTGTGTGTATGGGTGGGTGTGTGGGTGTGTATGAGAGAGAGAGATTGAGAAAGAGATAGAGACACTCAAAGAGACACAGAACAAGAGACAAGGAAGGGAGGGTGGAGAGACAAGGAGAGACAGAGACAGAAGCAGAGAGAGGATAAGTGGGATCAGAAGAACATAATGTTCTCTGGGTTGGGGGGGATCAGAGACTGTAGGCTGGTGGGGTAGGATGAGGAGCGATGATCCAAGGTTATCGACTCAGCCTTTCACTATCCATCTCCAATTTGTACGTTTCCACCTGTCTTTTCCCCCCTTTTCCACTTCTGAGCCCATATTGGCATCTTTCCTAGATAATTTTTATCTCTAATTCTTTTCTCTGTTCCCCCAGTTCTCTGGAGGCTTAGTCCCCTGTCTTGATTGATCTCTTCAGAATGCCATCTTCATCGATTCTCCTTTACCCATTTAATTAATGCACCAAATAATCTTCTTTCCAGGTCATTAACAAGGAAAACAAATGAAGACAGGGCCTTGGGTGCCTGCCTCCCAGACAGTGGGCCTTCCCTGATGCTTTTCTGTCACCCCATAACCAGGGACCATTGCAAGTAAGAAGAAATGTGGTGTGGAGAGAAAAGAGGTTTCAGAGTGAGTTAGTTACTGTTTATGTGACGGTGGGCCAGTCATTCAATCTCTCACCCTCAGTTTCTTCATTGGAGGAAGAAGGAAGAAAACAAGCACTTATTAAACAACTGCTGTGTGCCAGGCACTTTGCTAATCACTTTACAAATATTATCATTTGCTCCTCCCAGCAGCCCTAGCAGCTGCTATTGTTGTTCCCATTTCACAGATAGGGAAACTTGAGGCTGAGAGAGGTTGCCCAGGGCACATAGTTAAAAATGTCTTAGGTCAAATTTGAACTGTTTTTTCTGACGCCAGGCTCAATGCTTTACAGTTGCCCCTGGGAGGTTAGAATGGGTGAATGCCAAGGTCCTTTACAATTCCAAATCATTTGAGGCTAGAACCCCAGGTCGCCTTTCCTTGATAGACACAGGAAGTCCTGGATTAGCTCTCTATACCATGGGATCTGAGGGGGCAATGGGAAGGTCCCTATCCCAGAATAATCCTATCACTGGATACCAAGTGTGTATCCAGCTGAACTGTGGCTAATACCTGAAAAACATCATCATGTTCATTGGGTTAAATCTGTCTCTCTCCCTCATTGTTTTTTTGTCCCATGCATTCTTGGAAAGGGTTACTCTCTAAATGACTGGCAGCTTGGTGGGCTGAGATCAGCAAGTCATTTTATGAAGGATGAGAGAGAGAGAGAGAGGCTAGCCCCTGGGAAGAATGGGATGAGTGGGATGGAAAGGGAATGAGCACAAAGGAAGGAAAACGAAGAAGAGGAAGGGAGTAGGAGTAGTGAAAGAGAAGCTTTTTCTGTTGAGAAGCTACTTGGTGTAGTATTAACCTTGAGTCTAGGGGGCTTGGGTTTGAATCTAAGCTTTACCAGCTGTTTGTGACTTTGGGTAAGTGATTTGACCTTGGTTTTCTCATCTGTAAAATGGAGATAATAGTATTTGTAAGGCAATTTACATATTTTAAATTTGCTACTTCTGGCCCACCCTCTCTCTCCCCCTGCAACCTGCCTCATTCTGTGTCTTTCTTCAGCTCCCTCTCTCTGTCCTTCTTTCTTGTCTCCCTCTCTTTGTCTCTCTCTTTTCCCTCTCTGCTTCTGTCTTCCTCTCTCCCTCTCTGTCTCTGTGTCTCTCTATTCCTTTCTCCCTCACATGGAGGAAATTTGTCAAATGTAACTTGATGGTGACAGACTTAACATCCTTCAGAAAAATGAGCTGTTTTATTCTTACTTCATACTGTTGCTGGGAGTTGGCCTTGGTCAGAGAAGATTGAATGGGGCATGAAGACACGTAGATGTGATTTCTGTCATGCATACACAGATGCCTATGAACATATAGACAGCTTCTAGGGTAGCTAGGTGGTACAGTGGACAAAGTGCAGGCCTGGAATCAGGAAGATGAGTCTTCCTGAATTCAAATCTGGCCTCAGACATTTACTAGCTGTGTGACCTTGGGCAAGTCACTTAAATCTGTTTTCCTTAGTTTCCTCATTTATAAAATGAACGAGGGAAGGAAATGGCAGACCTCTCCAGTATCACCAGTATTTCTCCAGTATCTCTAGTATCCAAGAAAACCCAAAATGGGGTCATGAAGAGTCACACATGACTGTAAATGACTGAACAGATCCTAGGAAGGCTGTGTTTCTTAGACAGATTACCCTTCTGACCCAGGCCTTGAGGATTTTCTGGCTTAAGAGAACTGGAATTTTGCTGAGGCTGAGACATTTTCTGAGTATTAATTTCTACTGTGGCCAGAGACTTACAACTTTGACCAAGTCATCTGTGCCTAAGATTATTAATGTTTATAAAGCTATTTCTTGTCCTTACATTCCTCACTGGTTATTAGGAGAGTAAGGGTAATATATGCGATAGTATCTCTGTAAGAAGCAGGATTGCAGAGCAGAAAGAAAGTTGGATTTAGAGTCAAATCACCTGGGTTCAAAGTCTGGCTCTGCTACGTATTACCTGAGTGACCTTGGGACAACTATTGGCCTTTTCTAAGCCTCATTTTCCTCATCTGTAAAGTTAAAGACTTCAATCAGAGGATTGTTAAGGTTCCCTCTAGCACTTAGTGCTTTGGAAATTAAACTGAGGCACAAGACTGTTCAGTGTCTTTCACAGGTCACTCAGGCAGGTGGTATTAGAGCAGGAATTTGAATCTTTTCCCTCTGAGTCCACAATCAATGCTCTTTCCACAGTATTATCCTCTACCTCTCTCTATTGGGAGAGAGACTGTTAAATTGCAATTCAAGACACAGTCACTTTCAATTATCTGTGAGTAGATTATACCCTTTGGATTATATCTGCAGTGGCTTTTACAATTCAATAAGCACTAGTGTAGGAGCTACCATCGTAGGCTAGCTTTCTCTTGAACCTCTGTATCTCCTTTTGTCAGTCAGTGTGCACACAAGTAGTTCAAACTCAGTCAAATGTAAGCCTGAGTAATTTTAGGGAAAGGACAGGGACAGCTAGGTGGCACATTAGATAGAACACTGGGCCTGGAGTCAGGAAGACCTGAGTTTAAATCTAGCCTCAGATACTACCTAGCTGTGTTACCCTGGGCAAGTCACTTAGCCCTGTTTGCCTCAGTTTCCTCATCTATGACATGACATGTGTTCATCCTTTGTTGCCGAAGACTATGCCATCAGAGAAATAATGACATGACTTGCACTTGACTTTGTTTTGAGGGAGGGAGGGTGTGCAGGTCACCAGCCTCACTTCTTCTCCCGAGCCATCTAAATCCAGTGACCAGATATTCATCAAAATGACTGGAGATGACCCAGAATGAGGCAGTTGGGGCTAAGTGACTTACCCAAGGTCACACAGCTAGTGAGTGTCAAGTGTCTGAGGTGAGATTTGAACTCAGGTCCTCCTGACTCCGGCACTGGTGCTCTATCCATTGCACCACCTACCTGCCCCTCCTCATCTGTAAAATGAACTAGAGAAGGAAATGTCAAACCATTCCAGTATTTTTGCAAAGAAAACCCCAAATGGGGTAATGAAGTATCAGACATGATTGAAAAATGACTGATTGAAATATTAGAGAGAGAAATAAATCTGTTATGGGGAAAATAATATAATAATTCAAATTTTTATGACAATGTTAGGATTGCAAGTACTTTTCTCAGAATTCTGTGAGGTAGGAAGTACAAAAATTGCCCCCATTTTATTGATGAGAAAAGTGATATTTAGTAAGAGTGACTTATCTTGAGTCATACAACTAGTAAACCTGGATTCAAAACCAAGTTTCCTGATTCCAAATCTAGTATTTTTTCTACTTCACTACACTGCTCCATATAGATTATTTCAAAGTAAACAATAACCAACTTTGAATTTACCCATTGTGCCTTTCCAGCAGCATGGATAATGCAGCATTGACTGTAGTCTTATTAAATATGCATGGAGCAGGGTCAGCCTGAAACCCAACTCCTGTGATCCTTCATCTGCTCTCTTCACCTCCTGACCTGGATAAACACAATACACTGGCTTTTATGTTGAATTCCACCCCCATCCCTAATTCAGACCCCATAGAATGCTGGTGCTAGAAGAAAATTTAGAGATCGTCCTCATATTAAGGATGAGGAAACAGATCTAGAAAAGGAAAGTGACTCATCAAAAGTCATATAGCTACTGAGATCAGTCAATCAACACCATTTATTAAGTGCCTACTATGTGCCAGTCACTGAGTAAAGAATTAGGTAGCCCCTGCTCTCAAGGACGTTGTATTTTAAGGGGGAGATTACATGCACATATAGCAAGGATGCAAGCTTTTGGTGGGGATCAGCAAAGAATTCATGGGAAAAGACATATCTAAGCTGTTTTGATGAAACTCAAGGGTTCCAAGATGTACAAATGAGGAAGAAAAGCTTTCATGAGATAATGTGTGTGACACTGGTGTCGATGTCAGCTGTTACTCTAAGTGACAGCTAGGACCCAGGTCTCCTGACTCCTTGTCCAGCCAGGCCTCCAGCATTCCACCAGACTGGGCTATTTCACTGTGTTACTCCCAGATTGCTATTCTCAAGCCCTTTTTCCTACTCCTTGCACACCCCATTCAGGAGGAGCTCAGTGTCTCTCCTATTCCCTTCCCCTTTCACTCTATGCTCCTATAATCCTTCTTTATTTTCTTTGTGGAATGAAGACTTTTTCATCTTTTTAAGAGATTTCAGAGATCAAAGCAGGTGAGAAAGGCATTTGAGGTGGGGTGGAGGAGAAAGATACCCCTAAAAGTCACAGCTACCTAGAGGCTGGTCTTGGCCAGGATCTGGCAACGTTCCCATCCCACAATGGCAATGGACCAGTCAACTGCAACCTCCCCTGTCTGTACTTGCTCCCTTAAGAAAGTACTAGCATTTCATTATTAAAGATGCCGAATTCTAATTCCAGACCATAGGATAGAATTCCTGGGTTCAGAGGACTCAGTAGAAAGCACAGGGTGCTGTTCCAGAGGCAAAAGTTTCCAGAAAGTTGTAAGGGAGGTAAAACATCCACTTTTCTCCCCCTCCTTTCTCCAATTCTAGCCCTGACTCCAGCCTTACTGGGAGAAGAATCTGACCCACAGAACTGTCATCCTAAAGCCCTCCCTGGCCCTAGGGTGATTGTAATTGAGCCTTTCAGTTGAGGGGGTTCCCTAGTACTGTAAGGGTTAAGGAGTGTAAGGTGACTCACAGAGGGAGAAGAGGCAACTAATGGATGGAAGAAAGAAAGGAAGAAAGAAAGAAAGGAAGAAAGAAAGAAAGAAAGAAAGAGAGAGAGGGAGGGAGGGAGGAAGGAAGGAAGGAAGGAGAAAGAAAAAGAAAGAAGGAAAGAAGGAAGAGAAAGAAGAAAAGAAAGGAAAGGAGAAAGAAAGAAGCTGCCTTCTCCTGTCCCCTACATCCAACAAAACCAAAACCCTAAGCCCTTTCAATCAGACGTCATACGCACACATACAATTCACTCCCAACTCCACCACAATTACCAGGGCAAACTAAGAAGAACTGCTCATACTCCTTTTCCCCAATACTCTGGTGATGTGTTTTGTGGCTTGGCCTAGTATTACAAAATCATGGCATTTCGGAGGTGAAGAGGGCTTTAGAAACCATCTAGTCCAATCCAGAGCAGAAAAAGAAAAGATTTAGGTAACAACATCCCCAATGAGTGATGGCCTAGCCATCGTCTGGAGAGCTACAGGGAATCCACAGCCTCTAAAGGGAGCCTGGCCCATTCCACTTAGGGATAGCTCAAATTGTTTGAAAATTTTCCTGGCATGAGCCTAAATTTGTCTTTTCCCACTTTGTGCCTACATCTGCCTCCCGGGATCAAATTGGATGGATTAAACCTCTTCGCCACATAATGACTTTTGTAGTTCTTGAAGCTAGCTATTATGTTTCCCTGAACCTTCTCTTCTCCAGGATAAATATCCCCAGTTCTTTTAACAGACTTTCATGTGCCATGATTTTGGTTGCCCCCTCTCCCTGAATGTTCTCCTAATTATCTATGTTCTTCCTAAAATGTAGAATTGGGAACTAATCACAGTCCTTCAATTCTCTTTTCTCTTATAAATAAATGTCCTACAATGGCTTAATTATGGCGTAGAAGATGGGAAGGGGCAAAGGAAGGAAAGAAGGGTTGATGGATAGAATTGAGGCATATGTGGTACATAGTAGAAGGAGACTTTGACAATGAGTAGATGGTGCCATGATCACAATGGGTCAAAATGTCTCAGTAGTATGCAACCAAGGGTTAGAAAGTGGCTCCGGTCTTCCAAAAGTCTCCTGGAAAATAGATGATTCCCTGAAAAACTGAAATTGGAATACAATGGGGTCTAAACCACAATTCTTCAGAAAGGATAGCTTTCCATCTTTCTTCCTTGCATCGTCTCTCTACTCTCATCCCCCCCAAACTCTCAGGATCATCTGTATGTATGTGGGTCCTATCCAGGTCAATTCCAACTATTCCCTTCTCCTCAAATTCAGCCTCAGACATTAAAGCCCACACACTTTTATATGAATTGAATATGGTTAAAAGGATTCTCAGTGAGAAATGAAGGAGGGAAATATAACTTGGCATGGTGGAATCCTTACTGGATTTGGAGTCAGAAGACCTGGGTTCAAATTCCTCTTCTTCTACTTACTACCTTTGAGAAATTGATCCAGGCATTTCATCCATCTTTCTGGGCTTCTCTTTTTTCACCTATGACATGAGGGGACTTGTCTAGGTGATCTCTAAAATCCCTTTTGGTGAGGCCTAGAGAACAACAGGTGTTGGGATTTCAAAGAATGGAAGAGAATGGAATCTATAAACTATAGGCTAGGGGCCTTGACTTCAATTACTGGCATAATCCTAGAATATAGCAAAGGAACGGCGAGTAAACATCTGGAAAAAAAGAGAAGCAATAATCATAAAGAACCATCTTGGCTTTTTATCGAGAACAGGTCATTCTAAACTTTTATCCTTTTGTGACAGCATTACTAAAGTGATAGAAGGCTACAGAAATAATTTATGCTGTAGAGAAACCTTGTAGATACACTTTACCTAGACTTTAGAAAAGCATTTGATGATGTATGTCATTTAACCAGTCCAGAATCCATTTCACGGAACCGTTATCTAGACCACGTTTTTCCATCTTCACAAAAATCAGATGACTGAACTCAAAGAGTATCTGTTAATGATTCAGGGTAGCTAGGTAGTGCAGTGGGTAGAGCACCAGGCCTGGAGTTGTGGGAGGACCAAATCCAGCCTCAGATACTTAGTGTGACCCTGGGCAAATCACTTAACCCTACTTGCCTCAGTTTCCTCATCTGTAAAATGAGCTGGAGAAGGAAATGGCAAACCATTCCAGTGTCTTTGCCAAGGAAACCCCAAATGCAGTCATGAAGAGTCGGACATGAACAAAACCACTTAATGGTTCAATGTCAATTTAGTGAGGTCTTCAGGAGAGTGCCTCAGGACCCTCTCCTGGGTCCTGTACCGTTAACATTTTTCTCAGCAACATGCATAAAATCATAAATGACATCCTTAAGTTTTCGGATGATGCAAAGCTAGGAGGGATGGTCATTCCATTGGATAACAAGATACAAAACTAAGACCTTGACAGGTAAGCATGTTGAATTAACTCTAATAAGGTAAAATTTAATAAAGATAAATAACTACAGTCCTACACAGAAACTTAAAAAGTTGACTATACAAGTACAAGGTAGAGGAGGCATGGAAGTTAGATACTTTATCTGAAAAAGATCAGAAGGCTTTGGTGGATTCAATAATGACTCAATATTTTTTTGACATAAAACCCCACTAATTCAGTCTTGGGCTGCATTTGGACAAGGTGTCCAGAAATAAAGTCAGAGCCACACTGTACTCTCTCCCAACTAGACCACCACTAGAATGTCATGTTCAGTTCTAAGCTTCATATTTTAGGGGGGACACTGATAAACTAGAAAGTATCGAGAGGAAGGCAACTAGTGGGAAGGTGAAGAGCCTGCAGTTCATGCCCTATGAGGACTGATGGAAGGAACTGTGTATTTTTAGCCTAGTAAATAGAAGATTTAAAAGACGGGGGAAGGGAACAACCATTTGTTAAGTGCCTAGTATGTGCTAGCACCTTCCGAATATTATCTCATATAATTCTCACAATACCCCTACTGAGATAGATGCCATTATTATTTGCATTTTATAGTTGAAGAAACTGAGGCAGGCAAAAGTTAAATGACCTTTTCAGGATCACAGAGCTAGTGAGTATCTGAGGTCAGATTTGAACTCAAGTCTTCCTGACTCTAAGCCCAGCATTCTATCCATTTTTGGGAAGGTGATGATAGCTGTCCAAATATTTGAAATGGTTGAAGACAGATTAAACTTGTTCTGCACTGTCCCCAGAGGGAAGAAGATGGAACAATGGCCAGATGAGCACTTGTGGAGGGAATTCAATACATACATACCCATGCTATCATTTCCCAACCACAAATCTCCCCCTTCCATACCTTGAATTGAAAGTACTTAATTAAGACCCAATTCATTTATCCAAATTGCCATCCCATGTTTACTTTGAGATCATTCAAGAAATTTTCTGGGCTTTTGTTCCTCCAATCACAGCTTCTCATTAACCTCTCTCTTAAATATTTTAATAATGACAGTTCACACTTATATAACTCTTTAAGATTAACAAAACATTTTCCTCACAAAATCCCCATGAAGTAGATAGAGCAAAATATTAATACTCCAGTTTTATAGATGATAAAACAAAGTATCAGAGTGTTAAGATACTTTCTGGAAGTCACACTGGGCGTGGAGTCAGAAGGACCTGAGTTCAAATTCAGCCTCAGACACTTCATAGCTCCATGACCCTGGGCAAGTCACTTAACTTGAGTTTTCTTACCTGTAATGTAGGGATACTAATGATGTAATGATAATTGTACACCTGCCTCTCCAGAGGACCAAACAAGGTAATAGTTATAAAAGTGCTTAGCACAGTGCTTGACATATGGTTAAGTGCTATGTCATTGTTAGTGATGATGATGACGACGATGACCTAGGACTCCTGGCTTCAGGGCCAGCACACTTCTCACTGCACTAAGACATGAGTCACATAATAAGGACAGTAGTATATGATCCCCTCAGATGGTTACAAAGACCCCCTTTTCTACCTCACTTCTCCTCCTAGCTCCTAAGGCCAAAGGCTATAGCTTCTGTGTTACCTTTCATAGCTTCCTGGCTTCTCAGTCCAATTCTACCTACCTTCAGGACAAGGCTGGCAGCCTGGGTCTCCTCCCAGTGAGAAATAGCCAAGAGGGCAGAAGACACAACCTGTGAGCTGAGAACTTGGTTCCTGTCCTGGTGGGCAACGCTACAAAGCAACAGGGTAATGTGAAAAGGAAAAATTAATTATCAAGGACATGATAGTGGAAGATCTAAGTTGTTGACTAGAATTTGAAGTGTTGAAAGTTCTGATTCTAGCCCGATTGCCCACTCTTTGGGGGAACTTGCAAAGTACACCACTTAATCTCAGAGACTTGCCCAAGGTCATGTGGCTGGCAAGGGGTAGAGCTAGAATCTGATCCTGGGCTTCACACACCTAGACTAATATTCTTCTGCTATTCCTTTTTGATATCTTTGTCTTCTTTGTACACTTTTAGTCTGATCCTTCTCTCTTGTTCATACACCCCGTTGAGAGAGAGATTTAGAAAAGAGAAATCCCCTGCCATATCTTTCCTCCCCTCATTTCTTTACCACCTGTTCTCTCTGACTAGACTGACAAACTTTCCCTACTGAGTTAGGCTGATAGGAGAGGGCAGAGAGGGAGGGGGAAGGTCACAGTGAAGGAAAAGAAAGAGCTAGGTGGGGAGGGATGGTAGACATAAACAGGACTTCCCACTCTATGTTTATAGAGAAATGAGAAGTCCATCCAATCACTGTCAAGAGGGACTCAATTACATCTGCTCCTTTTTCAGGGATATCATTGATACAAGCAACAATGGACAGGTGTCAGGTGTCATGTCATAGGGGAGTCAAGGTTCTCAACCTTTCTTCCCTACAAAATGGGGAAGTGACTTTTAGACGGTATCTGAGAGCAGCAGAAAACCATTCACTCCCTGATCCACCGGTGGGGGTTGATGAGGTATCCTGGAAATCGGGGAAGAAGGATATCATATTGATTGGACAACAAAGGGCTGTCAAAGATAGATTGCAACGCTTTCTGGATAAACACCAATACTTGTTGAGTAATATAATCAGTATAAAAATCTACCCTATGATTTCCAGTTTCTTATTATAAATGACTTTCTTAGCAACTAATACTTCTTTTTACCACATGTTTACTCTTAAGCTCAAAGGACCCACGTATTCTGTAAGACTGGATTGAGTAAAAATGGGCTTGAGTAAAAAGCATGAAGAATTTCAGTTGGCTATAAAAAAGAACTTTTAGGCTGCGAGGTTCTTGGCAATTGAAGAAAGATGTTACTCCTTGCTTTTCACTCATTCAGAATAGTTAAGGTGTAGACTTCTCTAGACATATAAGCTTGACCTAGATGACCTCCCAGGTCTGGGGTTCTCATCATACTCTTGGGGATTTTCATGGAGACCTCTGCTTCTAAGTATATATACCTCTCTTATCCTTCCATCAGGGCAGGCATGGCCAGCTGGACAAGGCTTACACCACAGATCCCCTTCTGGTGAATACTCCCCAGGACTACAGCTTCTGAGCACCCCAGTATGGAAGTCACAGGCATAGCCATCTGGACAGGCCCAGCAATGGCTTCTAGTCTCTGAGCTGATGTATCCTGTAGGGCAAACCTGTGGAAATTAGAAAAGCGCAAGGTATTTGGTCACTTAGAATGAGAAAGAGGTATTTGCATGAGCTGGAAAGGACTTGAGAGATCCTCTAACCTTACATCCCTCTTTCCCCTACCTCCATCCCATTTTCAGATGTTAGAGAAAAAATGACCAGTTTGAAGCTAAACAGTTAATTAATATAGGGAGTTTCTTTGTGGCAGGGACAATGGGAAGATGATTGGTTGAGAACTGTCTCTAGTCTCCCTCCCACTGGGCTCCCCTGCTTCACTACCCACCAGGGCACTAGGCCCTGTAGTGGTTTGTGAGTTGGAAGGCATGGTCAGGGTGACATGGAAGTAGATCAAGGGGATAGGAAGAAGATGAAGGAATGTAGGTTTGGAAGGAATCTAAGAGGCCATCTTGACTATTCTTATTTGGAGAAGTCATCTCAGGTGAGGGAGGTCAAAGCATAAATGTTTGGGTGCTGGTAAAAGTTGAACTTATCACCAATTTATCTGGACTTGGCAGCTGATGCCACAAAGAAATTGTTAGGGGTTCAGTCAATGGCTAGGATGGGGCAATGTCAGCAGTCTTTCCCATGATGAGAAATCCCTTTTTCATAACCACTCTAGCCAAGGTAAGTGATTTCCAAGAAGTTACCCTCTTCCAGGATCATTGAATTAATAGCTAGAAGAGATTTTAGAGGAGGGTCACCTGGCAACCTGTGATGGCCCCAAGGCCAGTGATCCTGCTGAATGTTCCCACCGGGCAGAGTCTTGGAGCTGTTCTACCTCCTTGACAACTAGAAGCACACAAAGGAAACAAAACAGTCACATGTGGACCCTGGTGCTGCCAAAGGCCAAGCTGGAGAACAGTAGCTGTTTTCCAGGTCAAAACTACACGTAACAGAATGTTCTTTCCCTATAAGTGACATGCATCAAAACAAGTAGACATGGTCAACAGTCTATGCTGAAGGGAGGGGAGACAGGATCCAGGATATATAATTAAAATCATCTGAAAGGCACTTCATGTTTGGCTTAGGAATTTAGTCGGCAACTGATATAGACAGACCCTAACCCTTAGGCACTCGCCTTCTCTGGCTTGGCCCAAATACTAATGGTGGAAGAAGGCAATGCACAATGTGCGGTGCAGCTAATTGAGAGTTTAATGTAGGTACAAGGTTTTAGCTGCCAAAGGGTATTTTTCCCTCCTCTGCAGGTTTTCAGGGCACAGCGGGAAGCCAGGGCCAACATCCCACGTAGGCAGAGCAAGTTGTTTGACTCTAAGGGTGTGATTTGAAGAGTTTCCTAGATCAACCAGCCACGTCAGTCTTTGGGGCTAAGAGCAAAGGGAACATAACTACTAGACTAGGATTTGAGTGAGTGGAAAAATCTGGGGGTTGGGCAGAGAGTTCAAATGTAGCCTCAGACACTTACTACCCGTGTGACCTTGGGCAAGTCATTTTACCTCTGTCGGCCTAGTGTCCTCAACTGTAAAATGGGGATCACAATAGCATCTACCTTCCAGGAGGATCCAGTGAGATAAAAGCCGATCAAATGAAATACTTCTAAAGTGCTTTGCAAATCTTAAAGCCTAGATAAATGTTAGATTTTATTATGATTAACAATAATTCTAATGATTAGCTCATCATTTATTATCACTATTCTTTATAATATTTGTTTATAATTATAATATGATTGCATTCATTTATGATTAACATACTGTAAAGACCTTTCCTTTCCTTATATCATGGCTATTCTTTAGTGTTCCCAGGTGGGAAGAATCATAGCTTCATTCCTGGAGGTAGGGCAGGAGACAGGCTGGCCAAATAATAATAGCTAACCCCAGCATTTATATAGCACCTACTACATGCCAGGCATGGTGCTAATTGTTGTATTTGATCCTCACAACAGCCCTGGGAGGTAGGTGCTATTTATCATCCCCATTTTTACAGACGATGAGGCTGAGGCAAACAGAGGTAAGTGATTTGTCTAGGGTCACACAGTTATTAAGTGTCTGAGGCTAGATTTGAACTCAGGAAGATAAATCTTCCTGACTCCAGGTCCAGTGCTCTATCCTTTTCGCCATAAGTCATGATGGACTGGTTCTCTCTACCCTCAGCTGCTAGACCCCTGTAATACCAGTGTTGTTGCTTTGCTCAGGAGCTGCCCAATGAGGGAAGTTCCTGGGTTTCCCTGACTCCTGAAAGGATGACCAGGTCACTGGGTAGTATCCCACTGTCCTAAGAGATGATCACACTCTAGACCCAAATCCCAAGGAGTCTGGTCTTGGTGGCATTGACCCCTTACTCTACCCTGAAAGTCTAACCCTCAGCCTGCTTTCCTTCAGCTCTCTTCCCCCTCCCTAAGGGTCCAGAATAGCTTTCCTTACTAAAAGCCAATGGGGCACTCAAGGCAGTTCCCTGAAGTGTAGTGGAGTCCAGGAGGGCAGTCGATCAGGCACTGGGTATGGCAGTCAGTGATCTGGGGGAGGGCAGCTCTTCCTATGAGAGATCAAAGAAAGGAAAAACCAAGAATCATTAAAAATCACTAGAAGGATGATTTCCCAACTACTCTCAAGTTACCATTCCATCATAGTTGTGTGATATTTCTGACATTTTAATTGTTGATGAGCAGTGGTAAAGAATGGCACTTTGTCATGATAAAGATACATTGGATTCTAAAGAATCATGCAGTGAGGATCTGGGCAATGGGAAGCCCACTCCCCACAAAAACTTTGGAGCATATATACAAGCATTCTATGATAGTTTCTCAACTACAGACTGCAGGGTGCAGAAGAGGAAACTTGATTGACTTCTAAGCTGATAAATGGCACTAGTCAGATGATTCAGTCTCTGTTTCCTGGTTGCATTCAAGGAGAAAGACAAAAGTGCTACAAGCTTCTGGGTGGAGAGAGAAAGGGCTTGGGTCTTTATCTCACTACCTGGGCTTCCACTACTCAGTGATTTGAATTTCATGAGCATCATCTAATGTGGGACAGTACAGTAATTTCTAAGATCCCTTCCTCTACAGGGACTAATATGAAAACATCATCATCATCTTTTGGATGCCTGTCTATTTTCTGTTCAAAGATCTCAAAATATCTTCCAATTAGTTTGACCAGGGATTAATTTCTCCCATTTAATTGACAGTGAAACTGAGTCTCAAAGGGAAATTATGTCTTACCCAAATTAGTAGTAGTTGTAGAGTCACTGAATTATAATATTAGAGATGGAAATGACTTTAGAGCTCTCCTGGTCCAGGTTCCTCATTTTACAGATGAGGAAGTGGATACCCACAGAGATTTTATGACTTGCTCAAGTCTGGTAAGTGGCAGAGTTTGAACTTCATCCCTGGTCTCCCGAGTCTCATTGGAGCAGTCTTTTCATGTTACCTCCCATTTCTATAGAGATTTATAGTTTTCTCATGAAAATCCTATGAAGTAGGTAGTGAAAGTGTGATCATCTCCATTTTATAAACAAGAAAGCTGAGAAGTCAGAGAAGTGAAGTGAGTATCTGGCAGAGAATCCAGATCTCCTGAGTCCCAAAGTCACACAATGATTTTCTGGTGTGTGTGTGTGTGTGTGTGTGTGTGTGTGTGTAGACCAACAACAAGAGAAGTACAATGGCAGTTATATGACAAAGAGGATTGAGAATCAGGCTTGGAGTCAGAAAGACCTAAATTCAAATCCTGCCTCAGATTTGCTATCTGTGTGGCCCTGCATAATAATCCCCAACCACTCTTTGCCTCAGTTTCCTCAACTGTAACATGGCAATAATCATTTATTTCTCAGGGTTATTGTGAAGATCAAATGAGATACTAATTGTAAGTTCTTTGCAAGCCTTAAAGTCCTATGGAAATGCCAATTACTGCTATTGTAATTATTTCTTCCACCGTTTCCCTGTTGTGCCGTAGCATGTCAAATAGGTAGCTCATCAGAGATGTGTTTCCTTGGGCAGGTTTCTAGGACACAGAAGTAGTTAGGAGGAAACCAGGTGTGGTGCTTGGAGCTGGATTGTTGTTGTTCAGTCATTTCAGGGGTATCTGATTCTTTGTGACCCCATTTGGGGTTTTCTTCACAAAGATACTGGAGTGGTAGATCATTTCCTTCTCCAGCTCATTATACAAACGAGGAAACGGAGGCCAGCAGGGTTAAGTGGCTTGCGCAGGGTCTAGGAAGGATCTGAGTCTAGATTTGAACTAAAGTCTTCCTGACCCTGGGTTTGGTGCTCTATCCCCTGTGCCCCCTGGCTAGCTTTGGACCCTAATGGGGATGGGCAAAAGACTTCATTGTGGAGAAACTCATGGATAATTTACTATCCTTAATCAATTAATTGATCCAGAAATCTTTACTAAGTGCCTCCTCTGTGCTAGGACTGGTATCGTACCTTGTGCTATGGTAGATAGATACAAGCAGGTAAGAGACCAAGAGTAGGGACTGTGTGACGCCCCTGCTTTTCAGAAATCACTGTACACAGGGGGATAGGGAGGATGGGACACAATATCCATGAAATGACTAGAGAGGGCTATAAGACTGAGTGTGGAGTTCAGTGCTTGCTTGTGCTACAGATGATACGTACAGAAGGAGCTTAGTACAGTGAGGGGGAGGGAGTTACAATGTGATATAGAAGAAAAAGCAATGGATCAGAGTCAAAGAGACCTGGATTCTAGACTCACCTCTTCCATTAGCTCATTCCAAGGCCTGTATGTGATCTTGGGCAAGTCAAAGCATCTCTGAAATTCTAAGGTCTCATTAGCTTTAAATCTATGGTCCTTCAATTTTCTCATCTGTACAATGGACATAAGGGAAGATGTGGCTGAAAAGTGGCCTCTTATGGCTCTGAATATTCTTCGATTTTATCTTCTTCTTTCTTGGAGAACTATAATCAAACCACCACTTTCATTGCCTTTGGAAAAGGTGTATTAATGGACTGCCTTATCATTCCACTCACATCCCTGTGACTTCCTGGATAATAAGGTCTTTCCCTGGCCATGTTACTTCCCTCTAGAAGTCTTTCCTGTTAGAATTTAAGTTGTCTGAGAAGAGGAGCTATTTTGATTTTGTATTTGTATCACCTGCAAATAGTAAGAATTTGGTAAATGCAATTAATTAGTTTGTTAATTATTTCCACAAGATTAGTCAGAGCTGGATCAATTTAAAAAAAAGTTTCCCAGAGGAGGAGGGTCCTTAAGTTGGATAGGATTTGGATCAGCAGAGGGAACAAGGTCATTCCAGTTTAGGGAGACAATGACAATAACAGCTTTGAGATAAGAAGGAACAATGATGGACAACAGAGACTATGGCATTATAGAGTCAGCTTTCACAGTCACAGGCTACCTGATAATGTAATTGTCTTTTATAAAAACAAAGATGATGCTATCCATACTGGGGTCAAAGGGATACTTGCTGCTCTCCCCAACCCACCCACCAAGGATGTCTGCCCCAACATCTGCCACAAATCCCAAGACCCTCTGACGGAGACACAGAGTCAGGCAATGACAAAGCCTGAGAGGATGGAAGTTGAGAATCATCCTTTTATAAAGGGGCAGTGGGTGAACTCACCAGTATTGAAGGCAGCAAGGAGAGATACCAGCCTGAGCCAGAGTGAAAACTGAGGCATCCTGGAGCTGTGACTGCTGAGAGCCAAGTCTGAAAGAGAGAGTTTGATGGAAGGATTACTCCAGTACTGGCGAGAGAGGGTCTAAAGTTTCTGTGACTGTAACCAAATCCTCTGGAGCCTGACCTGAAATGGATACCAGGTAAGGGGAGGAAGAAGCCAGACAGAAAATCTTTCCCATTGTGAGGTAGTTGTAGAGAAAATCTGGCTCCCCTGGGAACTGGGGTAGAAAGGTGATAGGATGTGGTAGAAAGAGAGTTAGCCTCCTTGTCAGGAATATTTGCCTTCTAGTGCCATCTCTGACACATGTTAGCTGTGTGACCCTGGGTAAGTCACTTTACCTCATAGTACTTTAGGAAATTCCCTCAGATTCTAAGGTGCAGAGAAGATGCTGAGGTATCAGAGGAGGAATTTGAACCCAGGCCTTCCTGTCTAACAGTTTGCTTGCCCTCTGCCTATTAGTGAAACTAAATACACCCAATCAGTGCAACAGAAGACAAAGGACTCAACCACGTAGCCCTTCACTGGCTAATCACCGACTGTCTTAAAGGAGTTCCGCAGTTGTCCAGGATGAGAGTGCCCCTTTAAAGGTGGCCTTGCTGCGGAAGTGGCATCATTCAACGGAATGATGATTGGACTTAAAAATAGGGAATCCAGGTTCCCCTCTACCCTGCCTCTCCTCACCTCGTAGATGAGCTGGTTTTTTGATAAGTCATCTATCCTTTCTGAGTCTAAATTTCCTTATCTGTATTGGAAGGAAGGACAACATATATCAAGCCCCTACTACTACGTCTGTTGTAAACACTTTGCAAATATTATTCCATTCTATCTTCACAGTGACCCTTGGGGAGGTACTGTTATGATCCCCATTTCACAGTGGAAGAAAATGAGGCAGACCATGTGGGTAACTGACTTGCTCAGTGTCATGCAGCTAGTAAGTTTTTAAGGATGGATTTGAACTCAGATCTTCCAAACTCCAAGCCCCAGTAGTGCTCTATTCGCTGCAACTTCTATACCCAGGTATTTCCTCATTATAAGACTGCTCCCCCTCATTTTCAAGTGATATATATGTATCTCTTTCTCTCTTTTTTCTCCATCTCTCTATCTATCCATATCCATATCTAATCTATCTATCTGTCTGTCTGTCTGTCTTTGTCTATCTATCTATGGGTTTCTTAAATTTTTTCCATTTTCGATTCCTTCAGCACTTCTTAAACTGGGGTACTGACCCACCAAGACCACTAGGTGGATAGAGAGTTGGACTTGGAGTCAGAAAGATCTATGTTCAAATCTTAACTCAGACATGTACTAGTTGTGTGGCACACATCTCTCTTGGCCTTAACTGTAAAATGAGCTTTAAGGATCAAGCTCATTTTAATAACATGTAAAGCACTTTGGAAATCTTAAAGTATTCTATAAATACTAACTATTACTATATGTGGTCATTTCCCTCATCTATAAAATAGGAATAATAGTACTTCTTTTAGCTCTCCATAATATTTCCATCTCCCCTCCTGATCCTCTGAACTCACCCCTCTCATGCCTCTGCTGTCTTCTCACCTTGAATATTAACAGCTGGTTTTTTGTCATTTTTTCCCCTTTGGTCAATGAGAATCACTGTCAGTAAAGAGCTACTATCTTATGGAGCCATTTTGCTTGAAGATCTCCATTTGCTTTTTGAAGCTGACTAAAATTGTTGGCCACAGCAATCAAAGAATGTTAGAGTTGAAAAGGACTAGGTGAAATTTAATCCTTGTGTCCAAGTCTACCTCTGACACAAAAAGGTCCAGGTAAACTCTGGGAGCTCATCACTGCTCTGAAGGAGTTACTGATATCTCTTACAAGTACACAGGCCAACAAGGCTTAGCCAACAAATGCTTTTATATGCGGATTCAGGTATACAGAAAGGCCTTGAAGCCAGACCTAAAGCAAATACTGTCAGGGGTAGCTAGGTGACCCTGTGGATAGAGCACTAGGCCTGAAGTGAGGCAGACCTGAGTTCAAATTTGACCTTAGAGGCTAGCTGTGTGACCCTGAACAAGTCATTTAACCCTGTTTGCTTCAGTTTCCTCATCTGTAAAACAGGAATAATAAAAACACTTACCTGCCAGGATTGTTGTGGGGACACAATAAGTTAATAATTATAAGGTGCTTAGCACAGAGCTCAGCACATAGTAGGTGCTTAATAAATGTTAGTTCTTATTAACTATCATTTACCTACTGGGAATACATTATCCATCTTGAGACCTATACAATTTCATTGGTTACAGAATAGCCCTAAGTAAGGCTCTGGTGAGGTTCTTGAGGGTTGTTCTTCCATGATGGTGTTCCCCTTTGTGACTTTTGCCTATGTGGATAGTATTCCATTTCTAGGGCAGTTCTCCCCTCCAGTGTCCCTTCATTTAATTTCACCGGTCACTGTTTTCTGTCACCACCCTCTACTAATCTGCTTCTTACTGTTCTTGTCAGGTCTGGTAAGTATTACTTATTTATTATATGGTCCTCCTCTGTGGATCAGTCCGTCAGTCAATCAACAAGCGTATTTTAAGCCAGACTCTGTGAATAAGTGCTGAGGATACAAAGAAAGGCTGTTATTATAGATGGCCATTTTCCTCATCTGTAAAATGGAAATAATAGTAAAAACACTGTCTCTGATATTAGGGAGCTCATAATCTTAGAGGAAAGGGACTACGGTAGGGAGGGATGGAGTCAGGAATCTCCTTGACTTTTCTTGTTGTCTTCATCCTCCACTAGATGGCACTTTCTCCCTTTCTCAGGGGACCAATTTTTGACAATTAGTCTGGAGGGATAAGAAAGCTCTTCAAAGCTTCTGTCTAGTTGAATATCTTTATAGCTCAGGAATGAACTGATAGAACAAAGTGCTTCCATTCTTCTGAAGCCTTTTGTATGTCTATTCTCATTTAAGGATAGTTTTTTTTTTAAGATACCTGTTTCTGACATTTGACCAGTTGAATTTTTATTCATACCCCACACAAGAGGTCTTCCAGAGAGCTGAAGATACCATTTCCCCTTGCACTGTGCAAGTGAGTTTTTTTTCTCTTTCCAATTTTACATAGGATCATGGTGAATTATTATTTGTATCTTCTCTCCCAAGAGAGAAGAATATTGGGCTACATATCTCCTACTCATGTCAGCAATTTCTGCTGGGTCTAGGCACTCAAGGAGAAGTTCAGTTGACCCAAGCGTCCCACTATCTTCTCCTTTCCTTGGGGTCATTCAAATGATCCTCCCTTCTCTCTGACACATTTAGAAGAGGGGCCATTCTGGGATAATGTACTCCTCTGAGCATTGTTTACCTGCCAGAGAAAGTCTTATAATCCCCACTGCACTATCCAGCCAGCTCATCTTATAGAGGCAGAAACTGAGGCCCAGAGAAATGAAAGTTTGCTTGAGGTCAAACAGACAATAAAGTGCAGAGTGAAGCCTTAAATCTAGGTCTCCTGATGCTTAGTCCAGTGCCTTCCCTACACCAGAATGATATAATTATTTTTAAAAATATAACCAGGTTGATGCTCCCCATATTGGTCATCAAGAGGTTGGCATGGATACCAGGCTTTGGGACTGTCATCCTCACACCTGCCACAAATTCTAGGCTCCTTTGATAGTAAAATGGAGGCAGACACTGACACCAGCTTTAGCGCAGGAGTTGGTTCCAAATGGTATCGTGAGTGAAAATGAAGCTGGCAGAAATGAGTAGACTTGTCTGATGCTGGGAAATGCCATGGAAGAGCTCTGCCCGGCTAACTAGCAAGGTACCATCTGTTGCACTTTGTAAAGTCTTTAATTAAGCTCCTCCAGTAAAACTCAGATGAATCTATTTCTTTCTACTCGGCAAACAATTTCTGGGAATTTCTGCAATTACTTTCCATTATAGAGAAGAATTGCCAATTAAAACTTAATCAGCACAGTGGAAAGTGAGGCACTGGGCCAAATTTGTTAGTTCCCAGTCTTTGTCTGTTGCCAACACGTGGACACCTTGGATTACCAGGTGTCAGAGTGGAAGGTAGAGGGGGAAATCAGTAAAATGTGAGCTCTATCAGAGTAAAGAGTACAGACAGGTGGCTCAGTGAGAGGTGAAGGCCCCCAGTCAAGCCTCCTTGACAGGACCCTTGGATGAGCAGAGGCTGAGTTGTGACCACCCTTCAGAACTCTGACCTGGTCAGGCACTTAAGCTTCTGGCTAGTTGCAGGAGAAAACTAATAAGAACCCACGCTTTTAAATTGGCATACATGTTATTTTCAACTTATCCTGTTTTAATTACTCTCAGCTCCAGGCTTGGTCTTTAACCATAATGAAATCTGGATCCCATCACCACAGATGGAAGGAAATGGTGAGTTGGTGGCAGATGTTCTCAGGGAAAGGCAACTTTTCATTAAGATAATGTCTTACTTCAGCCAAGGACCCCCAAATGTGCAATACCTGAGAATCAGGCAGTGCATTCTATTCACATACCAGGAGCACAATTGTCTGAGGAGCCTGTCAGCTCCTAGAGAGGGACAAGGAAGACCACAGTCAGCTGTGAAGCAGGGGGTGATGTTAGGAATGAGGAAACTTCCTCTCCCATAACAAAGATAGTGGCTTCTTTAGATTCTAGACTAGGTTCTAGAAATTGTTAATAACACTGATAAATGACAAAAAGAATACCTCTATCCTCAGATCCCACCTGCCACAGACTCATTACTTGAGACCCATGCAGACATTTGCCTCCCTCAAACTTCTCTGTCCATGATACATTAGAAGCAAAAATACACTAGGTGAAAGGCAGCCTAGTGTAGTAGTAGATAGAGGGTCAGCCTTACAGTCAGGAAGCTCTGGATTCAAGTTCTATCTCTGACATATACTTTCTGTATTGTGTGACCACTAGGAAGTCAGATAACCTTTCAGAGTACCAGGCAACTTGCTAGGGCTATAAATTACACAGGAGGCATTCATTTGAATAGGTGGAGAGGGTGTCCACGCCAGAGAACTCTTTCCACTAGAGAAATCAGAGGTCTCTCTGGATACGTCCCCTTACCTTCTCCCCCAAAAGAAATATGAAATATTTATATTTTTAGATCATTAGCAGACCTTCCATCAACCATTCTGTGTAGGATTGTGGATAGGTTAAAAACAAATCCTTCTTCTTGCTACTTAATCTAATGAAATTTTTTACTCACACCACCTATCCTTACTAAAGTTACCTTCGTCACATTTCCCATGATTCCTGATTTCTGCTATTCTTCTCCATATTGTAAAGTAGTAGATGCCAGATTTGGATTATGGAAAGTTCAAATTCTGCCTCTAACATTTACTAACTAGGTGACCATGGAGAATCCACATAACTTCTCTGAACATCACTTTTCATGTCTGTGTAACAGGGATCATTTTATCTGCTATATTTACCTCATAGTTTTCTTTATTTTTTAAATTAATTTTTCAGTTTTCAATAATCACTTCTATAAGTTTTAAATTTTCTCCCTCTCCCTCCCCCTTCCTTCCCCAAGAAAGCATGCAATCTTACATATGTTCTACCCATACATTCTTATAAAACAGATTTTCACACTAATCATGTTGCATAGAAGAATTAAAATGAATGGAGAAACCTTGAGAAAAACCAAAACAAAACACAACACAACACAAGAAAAAGTAGTCTTGTTCCATTTCCATAGTTCTTTCTCTGGATATGGATGGCATTTTGCATCTAGTCCTCTGGGAATGTTTTAGATCCTTGCATTGCTGTGAAGGGCTAAGTCTATCAAAAACAGTCCTTGCACATTGTGGCTGTTACTGTGTATAATGTTCTCCTGATTGTGCTCACTTCACTTAGCATCAGTTCATCTAAGTCTATCCAGATATTTCTGGTCTGCCTGTTAATCATTTCTTATAGCACATTTGTATTCTGCTACATTCATACACAATAACTTGTTCAGCCATTCCCCAATTGATGGGCATTCCCTTGATTTCCAGTTCTTGGCCACCACAAAAAGAGCTGTTACGAATATTTTTGTATATATAGGTCCTTTTCCGAAACATTTTTATGATCTCTTTGGGATACAACTCTAGAACAGAATTGCTAGGTCAAAGAGTATGCACATTCTTATAGCCCTTTGGGCATAGTTCAAATTGCTCTCCAGAATGGTTAGATCAACTCACAGCTCTATCAACAATGAATTAGGGTTCCAACTCTTCCACATCTTCTTCAGCATTTATATCTTCCTGTCTTGTCATGTTAGTCAATCTGATAGGTATGCTGTAGTACCTCAGAGTTGTTTTGATTTGCATCTCTCTAATCAATAGTGATTTAGAATATTTTTTCATGTAACTATAGATAGCTTTAATTGTTTCCTCTGAAAACTGTTTTCATTTCCTTTGACCATTTATCAACTGGGGAATAACTTGTATTCTTGTAAATTTGACTCAGTTCTCTATATATTTTAGAAATGAGGCCTTTGTGTCAGACACTAGTTGTAATAATTCTTTCCCAGTTTTCTGCTTCCCTCCTAATTTTGATTGCATTGAGTTTGTGCAATTTCAATTTATTGTAATAAAAATTATCCATATTGCATTTCATAATGTCCAATATCTCTTGTTTGGTCATAAATTTCTCTATTCTCCATAAATCTGACAATTAAACTATCCCTTTCTCCCCTAATCTGTTTATAGTATCAGACTTTATACCTAGATCATGTATCCATTTGGACTTTATTCTTGTGTATGGTGTCAGGCATTGGTCTGTGCTCAGTTTCTGCCACACTGTTATCCAGTTTTCCCAGCAGTTTTTGTCAGTGAGTTCTTATCCCAGAAGCTGAGTTCCTTGGGTTTCTCAAACAGCAGACTGCTATATTCATTGATTGCTTTGTCTTGTGTACCTAACCTATTCCACTGGTCTACCCTTCTATTTCTTAGGCAGTACCAAATGGTTTTAATGATTATCTCTTTACTCACAGGTTTCTTGTGAATCTCAAATGAGATAATGGCATATAAAGTGCTCCACAAATGCCAGTTATAATTATTGTCGTTGATATTGTTATTTAGTCTTCATTTCAAAGAGAAGCAATGATATCATGAGCGATATCTTGACTTGCTCATGAATTGTATTTAAATGAGGTAGAGTTGCACAAAGTTATAATTCTCACTTTTTCTTCCAGCATTGTTAAGTCTAGTGACAACACAAAAGTCAAGATAGTGGCGACAACCTGGAATGTGGTGGATGACCTTGGTGTCTTTGAGGTCTGACCAAGCTCTAAATGCTCTACAGCACCTGCTTCAGCCACGTTGGTGGCTGTTGGTACAAACTCTTCTCATTGGCCCATTCTACTGGGGAAAGTTTTCACTTGCTTGGAATAGACATCCCCTTAAGTGCCCTACAGGTCTGAGGACTATCTGAATCCCTCAACTTGATTGAACCCATGTCCTGAGACACTTTATCAGGGTGTGACCACTGTGCATTCTACAGCTTCTGGGAACCACTGGTAAGTATTAGAATACTAGCTTAAGAGAATCTATTTGCAGGTGTGACAAATAGGTAGAGGACATATATAATAACTGAAGTACTGCACTAGTGTAATAAGTTTACTTATGTGACACCTTTCTTAAATCTATAGTAAGGCAAGGTGTTGAATGCAATATTTGAGTTGCCTATCAGTGTGCCCATCAGAGTTGTTCTGGAATGGAATGAAATTCATGCAATAGCATTCCTAAAAAATTGCAGCATTTCTACAGTCTACCATTCAGCCTATAAACACTTAGATTGCCTCCTCTGACCTGGGGCTCTTGAAGGGTCAAAATTGAGGTGGGATAGGGGTGACCCTGAGCAGGTTTTGAATTTAGATTATAAAATGATGACATATTGCTTAAAATATTTATAATAAAGTCCGCTCTAGACCCCACCATAAGTGGGCTTTATTTTCTCAATCAATGACTTCAAATACATGGATGGTGTAGTCATTCATTTCCTTGTTGCCAAATGTAGGAAATGTAGCAAAAAGATAAGAAAAATGGATAAACATTCTTCATATGAGTAACCTCTGTGTCACCATCTCCTTTAATCATTCCTGACTTATCTTCCCTTTTTTGGGTACATGGGAAAGGTTTCAGAGTGTACATGTCCATAGTTTGTAGAGAAGGACTAAGTAGGAGGTACGGGTGCCTCACATCTCAGTTCCAGATCTCAGAGTTTAAAGAGGAAATCTTGGAGAGAAATAGGAGGTTCCCCACCCTTGGCCCACCACTCCTTGAGGCTTCTCACTGTGTCTGGCATTGGTCCTGATGGTTTCAGATAGACTCCAGTCACTTCTCTAAGTCTGTTTTCAGCCCATCTGTTATCAGTCCCCAGAAGGAAGCTAGAGGAGTGGGCTGTGTCTGAAAGCTATTTCTATTTGCCCTCATGGTATCTAAGGAAACTTAGTTGTGATGTTGATATGAAGTTTCTCTCAAGGGCAAAGGAATGAAATAGGGAAATTGAAACACCTTTGTGATCCTTCTTGCTGTCTCACCCTTCTATTTCTCCTACAAGATTTCCAAGCAGTACCATAGATATCTACAGAAATGAAACTAAAACAGGAACAATTGATACACAAGTGAGCTTAGTAAGAATTCACACCCTAGCTCAAGTGACTAGAAAACCCAATAAAGCATTAACTAAAATGGTATAAATTACTCATTTGATTTTTGCAGAATCATTTCAGGATTTCTTTTGGGTCTGAGGAATTTCTAGGTCTAAGTATGAACTGAAAGGACCCATATGAACATACCAGAATAAGAGAATGCTAGAACTGGAAAGGACCTCAGATATCCCCTGCTTCCAATTTTTCATTTTGAAAATGAAGAAATAGGTTTAGAGAGGTCAACTGATTGCCCAAAGTGCCCAATCTAGTTAGGGACAGAACCAGCATGGTTTCCTCAAAAAATGATAGTACCAAAACAGGAATTATCTACCACCACCAAATGCTATTCAATCAGGCTTTTGCTATATCACTGATTGGAGAGCACCTTGGTCATTGTGATGAATGTGATGTTTTTATGACTCTAAGCAATAGATAAATGGCATTGTAGATTGCCTTTACTCAAAATTGTTGTTATGATCAGCTTGGCACAGGGGGGTGAATGATGCTTCTTCATATTCTGATATCACAGGAAAGCAAGATACAATGAAACAAGTCATACCAATACCCCGCCATACATTGGTGTGGATAATGATGACCCCCAAAGTGGACAAACCACAAGTGTACACAAAATGGATGGAATTGAATGTGAATATTTTCATTGTATGCCACTAGTAGGTCATAACAAAATTGGAAACAGATCTTACCAAATCTGGACAAGGGCTTCATACTGCTTTTTGGCAGCGGCATTCTCAGAAATGTTGCTAATCAGTGCAAGGCAATTAAAAAATAACTTTATCTCTAAACCCAATTAGACAAAGTAATAAATGAATTTGAGGAGATACCAAAATTAAAGGAAGGAAAAGTTGAAGTCATTAAAATTCTTTACTTTATATAAACTCTGGAAACTATATCAAATAACTAACTGGATGACAAAAACCAGCACTGATATTTCAAATGATTTTAGAAAGGATATAGGCAACCTTAGAATAGAATTCTGAAAAAATTCTTTTTGAGTTTGATGGCATGATCTCAACCTGCAAGCCAATTATATCAAAACAGAGTAATTAAAATAACTGATATTTTCTTTAGTCACTATGAGCAAAGGTATTCCTCTATAATATTTGACAAAAGGTGTTAAAACCTTTCAGAACTAGTACTTGGCAGTATATAGGGCAGCCATTGCCATAACACAAATTATGGAAAGAAAGAATTTTCAATTATCAAGGAATATTCTGGAGGAGATCTATCAAACACCACCATGGGGGAAGCTATTAAAGATCTCTAGAAAGATATTGGGAAATTCCATCCATATCTCAGTGTTTCACACAGTAGAAAACTTGAATGTCACATTGTCTAGGCAAAAGCAATATATAACAGAGAATCTGGAAAATAATAGCATATTAGAAATTCTAGATTCTATTAAATAGCAATTGAAAACAAAAGTCAAAACAGAACAAAAAGTGATGAGGAGTTAAAACAACAAAATAATTTGAAATTGATTAAACAACAGTAACAATTTTATCATGAAAGTTTGAGAAGTAAAGAAGTCAGAATTGAGAGAGAACCCCTAAAGAAGGAGAACGTTGAAATTTTCTCTCTCTCTATGATTATAAGATAACCATCACAATAATCATACAAGTTGAACTGAATGAGAAACCAAAAGCATATTTACCATTAATATAATAAGTAACGGAATAGCAATACCAGAAGGAAGGACTAAAACTAGCTTCTTTGCGAAACTAGTAATAATTAATGGCCCAAATACTTCACAGTGACTCATGAGTTGCTAGTAAATCATTTTACTAGTTTCTCAGATAGAAGCCTGAGTCTATCTTTCTTAACAAGAGGCATCATTTGTTTGCCACATGAACATAAGAATACTAGTAATTTCTTCAAATATCGATCAATTACAGGTTTATGTCCTTTATAGAAAGCATTCATAACTTGCATCTCTAAGAGAATTCTATAAATATGTACAAGAAAACCATAGATTAGCTAAGAAACAAAAAATAAAATGTTCCCCAAATCCCAGGGGTGTAAAAGCAACTTATTATCAACTCAGTAATGAACAAGATATGCTGTGGTGGCATAGCATTTATCTTACTTTTGTTGATGATAATGAAGCCTTTGACTCAGTTCCATGTTGAGAGCTTATTCATGTACTACAAATATATGAAATTCACCTAAGATGAATGTATTATGAGAATTTGATGTCCACTTAGAGAAGTGTTTCATATTTAAAATATATCACCAACAAAATGATGTCTAGATTAATTCATATAAAATGTGCTGTTTTTCAGGAAGAGAATTTAAACCCATTGTTTTTCTGTCGAGTCCTTAAATAAAAAGGGAGTCAACCCAAAACACCTTATTAATTACTTGATGTACATGAATTATATCAATCTCCATAGCTCTCCCAAAAATATATTGAACAACTCTTTTACCTAGGACTTTTTCTTCAATGATATCAAAATATCATTTTTGATTCATTAAATTTAAAATTCCTAATAACCAAGGGAAAATAGAGTTTAGAGGCTTTGAGCTTGGATCTGGAGTTCACATTGAATCATTGGATGAAAGCTAGACCTGTAAATACCTTGATCTTCTCCAGTGAAGACACACTGAGCATAAAGATACCAAAGAGAAGGCTATGACAGAATGGATTAAGAGACTTAATGGCATCCTGAAATCAAAGTTGAATGGGGAGAACAAATTTAAAATAATCAACATTTGTATAAAGCCCATTAAATTAAGCCTGTTAGAGAAAATCAACTCTTCCTTTCCAAAAAGGGCAAGAGAATTGCTAAGGCAATAGCTCATATACCTACAGAAATATTTTTGGAAGCAGACCTCACTTTGAACGATAGTCAAAGCTGAAAACCAGTAAATGTGTTTGGATTTGTCAAATGTAACCAGAAGTGGTCACTTCTGGCTATGAAAATCCAAAAATACAATCAAAAGGTATGTATTATGGATGATATCCATATGAATTCAACACAGCATGTTGAATAAATTACTAATTTACCTGAACTTGTTTGTGTTGATGTCAGCTCAGGACCATGTTACTATTACTTGAAACTACAGATGGGTTATCCCTATGGGCCTTAGCCTTAGTGGTCAATGCAGATTATGAAAAGAAATTGTAGAAATTATAACATATCTCTAATGGCTATAAAAAGTTAGCATATGCCAAACACTTGGAAGCTAGAATTATAAATAAGAAGCTAGCTATCTTTTAAGAACTGACAGATTGTCAGTCTTCAAATACAGACCTCAAAATATGGATAAGTTAACTAATTATCTATTATCTATGATAACTATTATCATGGACCAAGCAATTATCTTCAATTGCTTGTAGAGAACTATGATACATAAAATTTTGAAAACAATGTTTTTAATAGATGATGGCATTGCAAGTACTCTTAAATTCCAAGTTACTTGGAATGAAAAGTTTTCAAAATATAGAGACCTAACAGAGGCATTTATAATCATGTGGGAGCAGGACGGATTTCATCCCTATCATCCTGTCTGTTCTGGAGATGAATTATTGTTTAGTCATTTCAGTCACGTGTGACTCTTGGTGACCTCGCTTGGGATTTTTTTGGGCAAAGATACCAGAGTAGTTTGCTGTTTTTTTCTCCAGCTCATTTTATAGATGAAGAATTGAGGCACACAGGGTTAAGTGACTTGCCCAGGGTCACACAGCTAGTAAGTTATCTGAGGCCAGACTTGAACTCAGAAAGATGAGTCTTCTTGATTCCAAGCCCGGTGCTCTATGCACTGTGCTTCCTAGTTACCCGTTTCTGGAGATATACTGAGGATGGTCTCAGTGAATTTGCACAAGATGCATATCCTAAAAGTTTTTATTCAACTACAAAAAAGTAGTCATTTCATCCAACTGTGAAATAATCTAAAGGATGTTATACGTAGAAGCATGAATAGAATGTCAGCTTGTCTCAAGACTGTTTCTATTTGAGCCCTTTTGAAAAGAGATGAGGAGAAAAGAGCTAATAATAAGAATTCTTCAAGCATCTGAATTTATAGTGTTAAATTTTATATTTGTGTGATTCACAAAACCAATACAGTTCCAGTATAGGGGTCATAAGTTGTTTTTCATCTCCATTGAGGACTGAACTAGGGAAATTGCCTTGAATTACAGCAGAATTGAAGTTAGAGATAAGGAAACATTTCTAAGTTATAAGATTCTGGAATAGCTTAGTCAAGGAGGTGATTTCATGGCCTTTTGGTCTTTTTCAATTTCTTTTACTTCAGAAAACTCTTCAATTCCACGATCCTATGCCACTTAAGTACTTAGAGGGCAGAACCACATTATTTGTATAGTTGATGCATCTCCCAGAACATTACCAGTGCTCAGGAGTCACCAGGCATATTAAGATTGGAAAGCTGAAATGGACAAGAAAGCTTACATACATACAGTCACTCATTCATGTACCTATTTGTTGCATTTCTACTATGTACACAGTATGATTTACTTTTCTAAAGCAGAGTCCTTGTTCACTATCCAGGAAGATAATAGTTGGCAGGAATGTTTATCCAGAGCCAGACAGTATAGGAAACTATTCTAACATCTTTCCCAAATGAAAAGTGGAAAGAAAATGGAAGTTCTAACTTGGGCTGAGTAAATCTGGTGTTGTGGCTCCATGGGGGAGGAACATACTATGGGGGAAGTAGGTTGCACAAACTGCCTTCAAATAATGTGGGGAGGGAGCCACTATCACAATCATTCCTTAGTTCTGCAGAACTACAGGATTGTTAGCTCTCAGGGAGCGAGAGCCAAATAACAATAATTATATTAGATGTGTCCATATGGTGCTTTATGATTAGAAGGACTTTACATCTGTGATCTGACATGATGGCAACAACAACTTTTTTGATAGGTAGTGCAAAGATTGTTTCTAGCATACAGAGGAGGAAACTGAGGCTTGCCTAAGATTATACAGCTAGTAAATAATGGAACCAGGACTTAAAGCCAGTTTTTTTTTTTACTCAGTACAGGGTTTTCTTCATTTCTTCATGGAAGAAATCAAAGCCAAACTAACAATGGCTCATGTGATCATAGATCTAGAGCTGGTAGAGACCCTAGAGGCTGTCAGGTACAAGTCTCTAATTTTACAGAAGAGGAAACAAGACTTACAGTAGTCAGCTGATTTGCTCCAAGTCCAACATGTAGCATATGTAAGAGTGGGGATTTGCATTCATATTCTGTGACTCCCAAGTTCATTGACATTTTCTGCCCTACACCGCCTCAAAATAATACCTGGCAGTATTTTTATTGCTGTTCCCAAGATTTCATTCTCCACCTTCCTTCCTTCCCCTCCCTCTTATTGGCCCATTGTCAGAGAGGAGATTTGAATTCAGTTCACCCAGTTTGGCAAGACACTAAGCCCTGCCTCCTAATGATGAAAGTGATAATAGCGATAACGCCTAACCTTAATATAGCACACTCGATGCCGTGTACTGTGCTAAGTGCTTTATAATTATTATATAATTTTATCATTACAACAACATTGGGAGAGAGATGCTGTTATTGTCCCCCTTTTACAGATGAAGAAACTGCCTGGACTCAGCCCTCAATATATCCACTGTGCCACCTAGTTAGGACACTACTTACCCACACTGGTTTGATAACTGAGACTTAAAAAATTCATTTGATTCTAACTGAATATAGCTTCCCCTTCCCTTAGAACATACCCTTTCAGAGAGCCACGGAAGGAGGCCCAGGTATTTGCAACAGCTGCACCTGAGACTTTCAGCCCACAGATTAAATGTGTGTAAATCACCTACTTGAACTTCTGGGAGCCAAAATGGTGGCAGGATCAGTAAATGCTTTCTCCTCCTTCCTTTGTTCACCTTGAAAGAACCGTAGAATATTTCCCCAGAAAAATCCTGGATCAGTGGAATAAGTAGAAGGAACAAACAGTCTCGTAGCATCTGAGGCTAGGAAAATCACTAAGGAATAGTCCTCTTACTGTGGCAGAGGACCAGAGCCCCAGGGAGTGGAACCTCCTATCAGGACCTCAGGTGTGCCTCATGGGAAAGGAGAAAACAATATGGCAGCTGGGATCACCAAGGGCTGAGCTTGCCTTTACTCCACCTCAGCTGAGGAGATCTCCCATGTTGAGACCACCCCTCCCCCACACTTAACAAGCTAGCTCCAGGGCTAATCCAGAGGAAACACAGACAGAATTCCCCTTTGCTTTCTCACACCAGCCAACTCAGCACAGGTTCTTTAGTGTCTAACTGAAGGAACCAGAGGCCACAACACACAAAGCCTCACCATCATGATCAAGAAGCAAAAGAGGAAGGAAAGACCATAGAATCTTTCTAGGGGGCAAGGACCAAAACGTGAATACCAAAGAAGTCAGCATTGAGACTGTATTCTCATCTGAAACTTCAGAAGGGACTATGAACTGCTTGCATGCACAGAGAGCATGCCTGGAACAGCTGCAGAAGGAAAATAGAAGAAAAAATGGCCAATGATTTTAAAAGTATGAAAAAAGAATTCACTGAAGAGAACAGCTCTTTAAAATGAAAAATTGAACAAAAGGAAAAGGAAGCACAAAACTGACAGAAGGACAAATGGAAAAGAAAGTACCAAAACTAACTGAAGAAAATAATTTCTTGAAAGGAATAATTGGACAGATGGAAAAGGAGATGCAAAATTTAACTGAAGAAAACAATTTGATGAAAATTAGAATTGGACAAGTAGAAGCTAATGACCCTATGAGACATCAAGAATCAATCAAACAAAATCTAAAGAATGAAAAGATAGAAGAAAATGTAGAATATCTAATTGGAAAAACAACTGACGTGGAAAATAGATCCAGGAGAAAAAATTTAAGAATTATTGGCTTACCAGAAAGCCATGATGAGAAAAAGAGTCTGGACAATATCTTCCAAGAAATCATCAAGGAAAACTGCCCAGAAGTGTTAGATCCAGAGGGCAAAATCGTCATTGAAAGAACATACCCTTTCTTTGCAGTTAGGAAAGGGGACCTTCAATGATGAAAATATTAACATCTAATGGTGATTCACTTTATCTCCCACTCTGAGTCCTAGGCAAATGGATAACCCTTTAGCAATGAGTGGATAGAGAAGTGACTATTGTGCTCAATATTCATTAGCCTCAGTCCTTGTTATTGTTTGGTCATATTAGTCATGTAGGACTTTTCATGAATCCATTTGGTGTTTCCTTCTTTTCTAGTATCCTTTCTAGGATACGAGAGCGATTTGCCATTTTCTTCTCCAGCTCATTTTTTCAGATGAGGAAACTAAATAAAACAGGGGTAAGTGACTTACTCAAGATCATACAGCTAGTAAGTATCTGAGGTCAGATTTAAACTCGGGAAGAGAAGTCTTCCTGACTCTGGGCTGCTCAGTACTCTATCCACTGTGACAATCAGCTGCCCTACATCCTTGGTTCCTAGCCTGGGGATGATTTGATGCCCTCAAATATCTTTTCCCCAGTCTGTCTTATTTTCCCCTCTCCTATCAGAGGAAGGGATCTTAGAGATCATTGGCTCCTGACCCCCTTCATTTTATGGATTGGGAAAACTGAGTCTCTAAGAGAAGAAAGGGGTCACAGAGTCAAAGTGACTAGGCTATATCATATAACTAACAAGCAGCAGCGTCAGTATTCAAATACAGATTCTATGACTCAGAATTCCATTATCTTTCCAATCTACAATGCTATTTCCATTTCCTCAATTGAGATGAACCAGTGCCATTAGGTTGAGAGAAGGGTAGAAGCACTCCAGATGAACATATGAAAATTCCTAGTAAATTTCAATCGAGGCCCAGCACTTTGGCTCATAAATGAGTCATGTGGAAATCAAGAGTTTGGGAATGGTGTCTCCCCTCATTCACTTCTCTGATGCTGCCCAGGATTATTATTCCAGGAGTGGAGTAGAAAGAGCTGAGAATGAATACATTTATGCCCAACCTGTTGGCACTCCAGGATGATGATTAACATTCCCTTGCTACACTAAGAAGGAGGCAGATTGTATTAACTGGATAAGGTAAGATACCTGCAAAATGTCTATGAACTCCATGATGGTGTGAGAGTAGGTACTGTACCCTCTTGTCTAAAAGACTCAGAATTCCTTTCAGCCCCTTGATAGGAAAAGATGGGTCCGCAAGAGGCAAGGGATGCAGGATCTTTGTAAGGTGGGCCCCTCACTGGCATAGATGAATCAGATCCATCTCTAAGCTGTAGTTTGGTACTGATAATGAGGAATGATTTCACTTACTAAAACCAGGTCAAGCATCTGCCTAGCTCTAGGCGTTTCCCATTTTTTCCTTATGTCACCTTATCCAGAGAAATAAATCTCTTTCTATCTCCCTGTGGGAGAGCCAGCAATCACCCAAAGCACCACCAACCTAGAGTCCAACATCTTTCATGCCTGCTGCCTCCTGACTACCCTCTGCCAGCTCTGATATATTTATGAAATTGTAACAGTTGTCTTAAGAAGGCAGAGGGAAGTCCCAGAGGTATGGGAAGCTTGCAGCTGAAACTTGAAAATGAAATATAGTGAGTCCAGGAACAGGCTGCTGGAAATGTCACTAAAGATCATGGAGTATGTGTAGCAGAAGGGTGGCACCAGGGTGACTTCCGAGGAAAGGCAGATTCATATAAATTCTTTGTTTACCACCCCAACTGAAGGGCTGTAAGGTGATAGGCCTAAAGCTCAAGAGGAGGAATTTAAGATAGAGTTATGAATCTAGGATGGCTGAACAATGGACTGGGTCCCTGAAGGAAGTAGTCAGCCAATCAACAAACATTTATTAAGTGCCTACTATTTGCCAGGCACTATGCCTGGCACTAAAAAAGAGAGAAAACAACAGTCTCTGCCCTCAAGGAGTTTATAATTTAAAGGAAGGGACAGCAACCAAACAAATAAGTACAAATAAACTATACACAGGGTAAATAGGAAATGAATAAAAGAGGGAAGGCACTAGAATTAAAGCCTTCCTAGAGATGATTGAATATCTTATCTGAGGAACAGCAAGGAGGCTAGTGTCTCTGGATTAAAGACTGGGTAGAGGATCATGAAGTGTAAGAAGAATGCTGAACTCAGGATTTTGTATTTGTTCCTGGAGGCAACCGGGAGTCCCTAGAGTTTATTGAGTAGGGAGGGTGACATGATTGGACCTGTACTTTAGGAAAATGACTTTAGCAGCTTAATGAAGGATGGACTGGAGTGGGGAGAAACACCAGCAGGCTATTAATAGTCCAGACACAAAGTGATGAGGGTTGGCAGTGTCAGAGGAGAGAGAAGGGTGAATTGTGGGAATTGTGGAATATCCATCCCCAGAGAGTATGAGTGTGAATTCTCAACAGTCTAGGATATAAATAGGTTAATGGACTTAGACTCAGCAAGATCTGGGTTCACTTCTAACAATGACTACTTGGGGGATATAGACAAGTCATTTAAATTCCCTGTCTGTAAAAGTTAATAATCTGTAAAAGTTAAAGAAAGGGCTTTAAAAGACTTAAAAGTACTACGTAACTTACCTGTTGTTACCATCAACCATCACTATCTGACAATGATTCTCAATTCATAATTCAGCATCTCTATGAGCTTCAAATTAGATTGTTGCTATCATCTATAGTAATGGGTATAATGCCCTCAGCCACTACCTTCATCACTACCCTTTTTTTCATAGCACTTAATTCATCATAGGAATATACATCTAGAGCTTGAAGGAACTTCAGATCGCCTAGTCCACTTCTTTCATTTTACAAATAAGTAAACAGGTCTTGTCATTGTTGAGTCATTTCAGTCCTGTTCAACTCTCCATGAACCCATTTGGGGTTTTACTGGCAAAGGTACTGGAGCGGTTTGCCATTTCGTTCTCCAGCTCATTTTATAGATGAGGAAATTGAGGTAAACGGGCTTAAGTGCCTTGCTCAGAGTTACGCAGCTAGCAGTTTCTGAGGCTAGATTTGAACTCAAGAAGAGGAGTCTTCCTGACTCCAGGTCTAGCACACTGTCCGGTGCTACACTTGGCTGCCCAGCTGAGGTAGGAAGTTAAATGATTTGCCACTTGAGGCTTCACTTTCTGATTGGCTGGTTTCTTCCCAAACCTCCAAATCAAGGGGGAATCCTAGGTCAAAGATATCTACATATCTTTCTGGGCTCACTACTGATTCATCTCTACAGGACTTTCTCTACCATGATAGAGCTGAGTATCTTCTCCCTGCTCCTTACCTTTTCAACTCCCTTTTTCCTGTGTAGCCCCACTGGAAGCTCCTTACAGAGAGGGAAGTCTTAATGCTTGCATTTGTATTTCTAGGGTGCAGCACAATGCTTGACCCTTAATAAATGTTTGTTGACTGACTGACTAACCAAGTTTATGCAGGCAGGAAGCATTAGAGGTAGAATTTGAACCCAAGGTCCTCTTACTGCACAGCCTGTACTCTTTCCATCACACCCTAGTGCTTTATCTATCTTACCCATAAGCACTACCTCCAAGAGACCTCTAATGCCCTTGGATGGGTTCCATGCAGTTCTAGTTGGATAATGACTGCTGGTCCCCTGAGAGCAGAACCAGCTTACTTGGGTGGAGCACACAGAGGGATCAGGTTTGTAAGTCTAAGTCTAAGAAAAAGAAATGGTTTGCTTCAGATGGCAGTCAGTTTCACAACACTCCCCAGAAATCATGGATTTTGTAGAGGGTATCTGCTTCAGGATTAGGTGGATTTGATGGTCTAGGAGGCTACTTTCTGAGATTCTGCGCTTATTTGGAGCTCATAAATAGCAACTTGTCTACTCATCCAGGAAAAGGGCCAGTGTATGCAAGAGTGGTGGCAAATAAAAGGCATGTTCTTTCTCTTACCACTTACAAGGGGAACAATGGGAAAACATGTGAGTGGATCAGTAAGCCTTCCATTTATGAGGTTGAGTTATAGCCAACAAGAATGTCTAGCTCCAAGGTCTTCTTGGAGGATGAGCTTTCCAAGGGAAGCTGGTGGTCCTCTCTGGAGTCTTCCTATGGTCGTGGAGAAAACATCACTTCCAATGTCAGCCCCCAAAACTACCCAAATTAACTTTGGTAGCAGGCACAGCTCCATCTAAACATGTCTGGCTTGAACATGTCCAGGAGGCATTTATTGAAGTGATTATGCAATTACATTCCAATTAATGGAAATTAGACTCTGGTAGCAATTTTGAGAGAGAATCAAGACCCCCATCTCTCAGTTAGACACCCCCAAGGGGACTCTTTTCATGAGTGCTTCCTCTTTTCTGGGGCCCCCTGGCCTCCTGCTGGGCCTTGGCAGTAGAATCCTGGAATTCTTCCAGCTGCCCCAGATCCAATCAATGCCCCACCAGTGTGGATGCCAAAGCAGATCAAAAAACTAGGCTGATGGCTAACGTTGCCTTTATACACTCATCTGTGGCTGCAATATTAAAAGTGACCTGAGGGGATAGAGGGGAGAATTAATAAACGTGCTTTGTGCTTTGCTCAAAAGTAAATAAATAGATGAAAATGTAATCAGGGATGTTGACTTAGTGCAATATTGCTTGGTGCTCCAGCAGAATGATTGGATTTGTAAACTTGGTGAATCAGAGCTGACTCCTCTGGAAATGAACCCAGAGGAATTGAGTGCTGAGTACAACAACTGCATCCATCTGATGCCAAGTATTCAGATCTTGTGAAGGGCAAGAGAGAGACAGACAGACACATAAAAAGCAGTTGGGTCAAAAATAGCCCAAGAGGGTCATGGGAAAATGTCAGTGTTCAGGGCCCCCTCACACATTCTCTACACCTATCCTTTCCATTTATTCTGTTATTCCCCAGTTCATGATAAAGCTGCAGCAATTTTGCTGGATGGGTGGGAAGGAAGCTTGACGTCACAGGTCAATATGATTGTAGGCATGTTAAAGATTCAACTCAATCTAGTGCAGTCAGGAGTGAGACGCTGACCTTTTAGAATGCTCCTGGAGGACAAAGGTCAAGGTGGGAACCATAGAGATTCAGTCAGGAAGACATTTATTCAGTAGTACTGCGTGTGGGTTCAGCCCCTGGTGCTAATAGGGCAGTAGAAACAAAAGAAACAAAGATCCAGGCCCAGCTTTGGAGGAGTTTCTAGCCTTTTTGGAGAGATTACACACATTATTATAAACAATCTAGTGACCAACTTCCTAGGCTTCACTTTAACCCTAAGGGAGACTGGCTGGAGATGGATCTTATGCTAAATACTGCTTTTCAGGGTCTGGATGGACATGGGCCAGGTGATGTCCAATCAAAGGGCTTTGGAACTGATTGAAAGATAAGACTCAAAGAACAGCAGTTAATGGATTAACGTAAACCTAGAGGAAGTACTCTATCTAGTGGATTTTTTTCTTTTCCACTTACTTGCATGAAGACATAGATGGTTTGTTGTTGTTCACTCGTTTGAGCCATGTTCGATTCTTCATGACCTCATCTTGGCAAAGATAATGGAGTGGTTTGCCATTTCCTTATCCAGTTTATTTTACAGATGAGGAAATTGAGCACAGGGTTACATAGCTACTAAGTGTCTGAGTGGATTTGAACTCAGGATGATGAGTTTTCCTAACTTTAGGCTCACACTCTAGCCACTGTGCTACCTAGCATAAATGGTACACTTTACAAATTTGTGGACAATAATCTGGGAAGGATATTTTAGCAGGGTAGAATGATGAAATGATGTACTTAATGTAATCATTGGGTCCTCCAGAAAAGCTAGTCAATGTTTGTGGCACTCTGTAGTCCAGCATCTACTCAAAACTATAGCTTATGAACCCCCACTAAGGTGTTTACTTTTACCAGATAAGCCAGAGACACAATTCAAAACAATAAGACACTTATTCAAATAGCATAACAAATAAAACTGACAAGCAAATATCCCTTCAAGCACAAGTGGTATGGCCTTTCCCACAGGTTATTACATCACCATCGAGGTGTCAGAGAATGTCAGAGAACACACAGCATCGGGGAACGTGTGTGAAGCATGGCCAGCACACACACATTCAGGAATTATTTGAATCTGGGGCTATTTAGAATTCTGACTTGGTATACCTGTCAATGTCCTCTTATGATGTCATTATACCACTTTCTGCTCTTCTCTATTGGTAATTGTGCCTCTGCTTGCCACATCAGCTCTAATGGATGTTGTGTTTCCATTGGTTTTCCAGGGTCCAAGCTACTAACTAATTTGCTACCATCTACTGGGTTTCCTCTAGCCTACTGAGGGCTAGTCACTCTACTATAGTTGACTGGGAAACAGTAGCTAGGAACCCTCTCTTCAGTAGGGAGAGTTTTGACTCATTTAATGCATATAGTGGGTTGTGGCCCACCATACCGAATTATATAGCAGTTGATAAGTTAGCAAAATGCCCCAGGTTATGATGATCTGTTCTTTTCCCTTCCTATGTCTGGTATTTATTTGAAATTTATGGTCCCTCCAAAACTATCTGACCAAGTAATTTCTTTATACTTCAAATTATTTCTCTGATTGTACATCTATATTCCACAAATTTATTTTGAGAGCCCTGCTCAGAAATCTTCTGAGGAGCTGTGTGGAAGGTGAGGTGTTATAGGGGCTTTGCTTGAAGGATCCCCTTTGAATTGGCATACCAATGAAATTAGAGTCAGAATAAAAGCTAAGAGGAAAAAACAATCCCCTTGGGACACATTTCTGCCTTAATTATCCATATCTGCCAGCAACAAAACCTTTTGGTTATCTTTTGCCTACCTCCTCCAACACAGAAGTGCAATTTTTCTGTGCTAATAAGATAAAACTTACTAGGGATAAATTTTAAGTCGTATACTTAGGTTAGAAAAATCAACTTGATGGTATAAAATGGGAGATGCATGTCTTGACACTAGGTCATTTAAGAGAAAAAAATCAGCACCTGGGATGTTAGTAGATTACAAGTTCAACATGTCAACAGTGTGATTTGATAGGCAATAAAGCTAATGTGACCTTAAATTCCATTTAATAGAGGCAGATTGTCCAGAAAGAGGGATATGACTGTCTCATGATATACTAGTCAGACTCCATCTGTATTGCTGAGTTAAAGTTTGGGCACCATATTAGGAAGGATATTGACCAGCTATAGACAGCATCTGGTCAAGGGAGACCTGAACTAAAAACATGCCATATGATAATTGGTTCAAGGAACAGGGATCAGTTATTGGGGAAAAGAGGAGACTTAGGGAGAACCTAACGTTATATCTTCAAGTAGTTGAAGGATTTTCATATGGAAGGATTTGTCTTATTTTTATTGACCACAGAGGGAAGAACTCAAAGTAATGAATGGAAGTTGCAGAAACAGATTCGTATTCTGTAGAAGAAAAAACAATTTTTAACAACTATTGTTGTTCAATCATTTTTAAGTCATGTCTGACTCTTCATGACTCAGTTTGGGATTTCTTGGTAAAGATGCTGGAGTGGTTTGCCATTTCCTTCTCTAGTTCTTTTTACAGATGAAGAAACTGAGGCAAACAGGGTTAAGTGACTTGCCCAGGGTTAAAACAGTTAGTAAGTGTTGGAAGCTGGATTTGAACTCAGGAAGTCAAGTCCTCCTGACTCCAGGGCCCACACTTTATCCATTCTGCCACTTAGCTGCTTTTTTTTTTAACAACTAGAATTCTCCCAAAATAGAATGGGTTCTCTTGGAATAATATAATTATGATAACTAAAATATATGTAGCGCTGAGTTACAAAGCACTTTAGTATTTACCTCCTTTGATCTTCACAGCATCCTGTGAAATAGCTGCTGTTATTACCTCTGCTTTAAAGATGGGGAAACAGAGGCTGCAAGAGGTTAAGTGACTTTGGCCAGAATCATACAACAGTGTGTCTAAAGTGGAATTTTAACCCAGGCCCTCCTGACTTCATGTGGTACTTCTTGTCCATTACTCCACAAAGTTCTTTCAAACTGGAGATTGTTAAGAGGAGCCTGAGTGACAACTTGTCAGGTAAATTATCCAAGGGATTCCTCTTCAGATATGGGTTGGGCACTACTAGCTCCTCTGAAGTCCTTGTCACATCTCATATTCACTATAAATCATAACACTATGATTTATTAAAGTAATACACTTGAGATGGAGTAGTTAAATGGCATCAGATAGTTGGGCAATGATAGCATCACTATTAATGGAATATCACTGTGCTTTAAAAATGATGAATGTGATGAATAAAAAGAAGCATGGGAAGGCTTATATGAACAGATGCAAAGTAAACAGAACTGGAAACATAATACATTTAAGTACTCCAGCTTGTAAGTACTTACAGTAAGTGGGTGGGGAAAACAATTGAAACCAAATACTGTGAAATTATAAATATCAAACTTGGTCCCATAGAAGAGATACAAGAATTATTTTTCCACCTCTACTTCTTTGAGGAGGTAGGGGACCGTGGATTTGGACCACTAAATAGAACATCCTATTTTTTTTTATTGGTTAGTTTTAATGAATATTTTTTTCCCTTTTTTCTTCTTTTCCCAAAGGTCCTTGTTATAAAGGATGGCTCTCTGGAAGTAAGAGGGAAATGAAAGTGATATAAAAATATGTTATTATTAAAAATTATTTTAAAAATATTTTTCCACATCTCCTCTGGAGTGTAATAGGAAGCTTGAACAGATATAAAGGAAAAAGACGAAAGAGAGAAGAAACAAGGAAACCTATGAGGAGAAAAGATATAAGAAAAGAAGACACAAAAGAATCAAAGGAAGGCCAGTTCTTCTATGTAGGGACAACAACCTTCTAGCTCGATCCCACAAAGCGCTTACCAGATTCCATGTTAAACTGGCAGGCATTTCACTGCCTTCTCCATTTGCTCCTCTCACACAAGGCACATTCTTGCCTTGTGAGCTGCCACCATTAGCATTATAGTGAACTCTCAGTTATCCAGGGAGGGGGTAGATAATCCACAGAAGGTATGCAATTGCAGGCCAGTGTCCCTCTGTCACCCAGTTTGCTTATGTGCTCTTTCCTCTCCCTGTCAGAGTTTTTTTTTTTTTACTAAAACAAAACTATGAATGATTTATTATAAATTAGAACAACTCCTCCCTCCCTTGAGCTTGTTTGGGTGGATATTCTTAGGAATTCCGCTCTCTGCTACCATCCCCCAGAATGCACACCACCACTACAGACAAACAGACAGACACACACACACACACAGACTCTACTTACTACAGTTTAGATTTCATCTAACAATGGACAGAAGCCCTTTGGGCAGTGAGAAAAAAGCTCTGAAATGAAGTAATTGCTTTTGTCTGAATGCAAGGCCTCCCTTGACCATCTTCTCAGAATGCAGAAACCCCATTGAGTCAAAAAACATATAAAGCCCCATTTTTTAAATTGGCTGAGCACCGAGTCACTAGAAGAAATGACCTTGCACTTACTTTGATGGAAAATGAGATGTTATTTTTTGTTTGGAAAGGAAAGCAAATCCTCATTCATGCACAGAGCTCCGTTCCTGATACCTGTGGTCTAGTATTTAGTGAATCTTTTAGTTGAGTGATAAAAACACTTTTATCTGACTTGGGGAGGAAGTTTATGTGGAAAATACAGAGAGAATCTTAGCTATGCCACTTTCCTTTGATGCTCGCATCACCTTTGGCTCACCTCAACCTGCTTCAGATGTGACAGATCCCCTCCAGAGCTTCTCTGAAAACAAGGTGCGACTATTCCAATATATTTATTGACTGGCTCTTTGTTCTGTAGATGCCCTCCTGGAGAGTGAAACTTGGTTAAGTGAAGCTTTAATCCGGTGTAGAGATGTGGTTTTAATGGACAGATACCCTATTACCCACAGGCAGGCCTCTCAATGAATCACTGACCACCACAGACTATAAAACAGTTTAAGACAGACATAATAAGGAGCAGAAAATGAGCTGAAATGGGGCCTAACCAGCCACGAAGTGCTATTGTGGGGCTGCTGGAACTACAGAGAACAGATGCCCAGGCTAGTCGCACTTCACATATCCCTAAACAAGAAGGAAAGTTCCCAGGCATCCACATGTTATGTTCCTCCCCCGTCTGGCTCTCTTAGCACATCTTCGCTGGCAGAAGGGGGAAGCAGATCTCTTGATGAGGAGGAGGGTGGGGGAGGGTGATGGAGAAGGGCTCCCATTTGGTTTCTTTAGAAGCAGATGGGAGATTTTGTAAGGTATAGTCTTGCCTCAGGTGAGCTGCCACCATCAGCATTATTATGAACTCTCAATTATCCAGGGAGGGGTTGGTGATCCACAGCAAATATATAATTCTGAGCTAGTGTCCCCCTGCCACCCATTGTGCTTATGTTCCATCTTCTCCCCCTGTCAGATGGTAAGTCCTCAGGGAATGCCAACTCATTTTAATATTAGACTGAGAAAAACATAATTAGAAATGTAAATATGCTAGAGAAAAAAATATGGTGATCTACAGTGTCACATATAAAGAAATTTGAGCGTATCTGCTCTTTGGGATAATCTGTGGCACTTGGTCATCACAACAATTGAGTAGTTATGCAAAGGTAATGTGAATATAATGGATATGAACCAAAAAGTCTCATGCCATAAGATATCAAGAAGCTCCAGAAAGACTTGAGTGACTTCTTCTTCCATTCAAAGGACAGTCCCCCCACAAGCTACAATATTCCAGGCACTATGCGAAGTATTGAGGACATGAAAAAAAAAGGCAGTCTCTGCCCTCAAGGAACTTACACTCTATTGGGAAAGACAACACAGAAAATGTAGCTGAAGGGGGTAGGTTAGGTGCAGGGGCTTAATGTCCAAGGCCAGGGGAGTGCAGCCAGTGGGAAATGAAGACATGACTGAGCTGGGAAGACTGCAAAGGTGGAGCTGAAAGGAGATTGAAATTTCACTCTCTCTAATCAGAAGGAAGGATTCCAAGGGAAGAAGGTATAGATAAAATAGAATTCTGGGGCTGAAGTAACCTTGCAGAATGATGAGGTTCCTGGGGGCATAACAGCAAAGTCTAGAGGAGTCCAGCTAGCTTGGATAATCCATGGCACTTGGAGCAGATAATGCAGATAATTATGCAGATAATGGAGAGATGAATAGTTATAAAGATAATGTTACGTAAACATAACATGAATGTAATGGGCATTCATCCCAAAGACTCATGATATAGGATCTCAAGTAGCTCCAAAAGAGCTTGGGTAGTTCCTTCTTCTCCCCTACAAGGGACAGAAGCAAACTGTGATGAACTAGAAATAGGGAACACAAAAATAGAGCACCTATAAGGAACGTGGAGCTGTTTGGAGGCAGTGAACACAAAGGTGGGTGAATGGTGAGACACTCCAGGGCCAAGACAGGGGTTAACCAACATTTATTATGCATTTTCTATATGCTGCCCACTGTGCAGGGATATGAAGAATGACAAAATCACAGTCTTTGCCTTCACAGGGGGCTCACATTCTAATTTGGGAGGCTACATGCAAACAACTATGTACATGCTGAGATATATATGGTATAAATGGGAAGTAATCTTAGAAGGAAGGTACTAGGAGAGAGAAGGGGGGGGGAGAGGAAAAGAGAAAGGGGAAGACAGAGAGAGAGGGAGGGAAAGAGGGAGAGAGTTCAGGAATGACAGTGGGTACATGGATGTCAGAATAAGGGAGTGTGCATTCCCCAGAGGGAAGTCATCAAGATGCTGTCTCTTTACCTCAAGTCTCTTGATTCTGCTTTTGTTTCAGAGATGACATAAAACACTACACTGTATTTTTTTTTGTTTTATTTTGTTTTGTTTTTAGAGTCTGTGACTTGAATCTACGGGGGAAGGAAGAGGAGTTCGTAGGACGTGGGGCTATAATTGTTTCAGAAACATGACCTCTTTGAACACCATGACCAAAGTGGCTTGAATATGAATCTCTTCTTTGTTCTTTACTACTTTTAATAAACCTCTTCTATAGTTAGTGTTTTTGTAAATTTTAGTTCTTGCAGGAGTCTGGTAGGTTTCTCTGAGAGCCAGCTTCTGACCTCAGAGGAACTGGGTAGATGAGCAAAATGAGTCAGTGATTATTAAAAGAGAGTTCCCCAAGAAGGAACCTGGTACATCTGCCAGTGGTCAGGATCTGACACTTGGGTTTATATATATTTGGTCCCATTTGTGTAACATCAGCGGGAAGTCTCAACTTCTAACTCTAATTCTCACCTCAAGTGATCCTGACTTATAGCTTAATGTTAGAATCTCCATTTGGAGCTTTTTATCTTTAGCTGAGCAATACCTCTTAGCCAAATGATTCCATCCATTCTCAGCTTTTGTATATCAGGTTTTCAAAATAACCTGCCAGTCCCCTAAAATGACCTTTGTCCCTCCTGATGGGTTCATAATATTAATAGTGGGCTGCTTTACACCAGTTCACACTTTATAGACCCAATTCTTTATTTTTTGGGGAGAAGAGAAGGTAGGGACATCAGTATCCTGAATTCCCTGGAAGCAGAGGAAAAAGTGAAGGCAGGACTGGTTCCATTAGTAACATTGTGAACCAGGGACTTTATCCTTGGCATCCTCAGCCTCTCCATTTTGAGTTGATTTCTCCCTCATTTGACTTCTCTGCCCCTCCCACTCAGGTGCCTCTATGTCCTTTGATACCCTTTCCCCTCTCCCTAACACAAAGTGTTTGGGATTGAGGGGGCAGGGAAGTCCTCTCAGCCCTGCAGTGATATCACCTGGGTATTTTGCTCTTCTGTAAGATCATCCTAGGAGAGGAAAGCAGGAGGAGCTCAGTTCACTTTGTCCTTCTGCTGAATTTTCCTGAGGAGAACCTGGCCAGTCCCTTTGTTTGCTCCACACCCTCTTTATTCCCCATATCTTTTTCTGAATAGCATAACTTGAGTTAATAAGAACTGTCCCTTTTGTAAAATGTTGTCATCCTAGCATAAGTTATTCTCTCGATTCTCTTTATTCCCTCTGCATCAGTTCATAGAAGTCTTCCCAGGTTTTCCTGAAACTATCCCCTTCTTTGTTTCTTAGGGAAGAATAGCATTCCGTCACAATAAAAAAACCAAGCAAACTTCAAAGGGCTTCAGAACTTTGATCATTGTAATGACTAGGATTCCACAGGACCAGTGATGAAGAATACTACCTAGCTCCTGACAGGCGAAAAGCTAAATAGAAAGAGTAAGTCACATTTATGGTCAATGGGGGAATCTGGTTTGGTTGACTAGGCTTATTTGTGATCGAGGTTTTCTTTTTCTTGAGTGGGGATGAATAGGAGAAATAGGAAAATAATGCTTGCTAACGCAAAATTAATTAAAAACAAAAACCAAAGTTGTTCCACACACAATGAAACTGTGACACCTGGGAAAGGTGGAAGAGGCCATTCTCAGCCCTGATCCACCTTCTCCAAGCAAGCATGTGGCATTCAGGTGTGGTTAAATGAGACTTTTCCTTTCCAAAGTGAGCCAGTGAAGGATGAATGAGGATGCCTTATGGTGACAGTACTTCTTTCCACAATGGCTATTGGAGGAACTATAGGCTTTACTCCGTGCAGCCACATACCTCTTCAAGTTCTACTCGTGGAACAAGTTTTGAGGTAATGCATAAACCTTACAGAGATATGCTTGCTTAAAACCTTCATGAACTTCCATTTTATTTCAAGATGAAACACTGAAATATAAATCAGACAGGCATATCTTTAAGGCCTGTAGCCAACTCCTTTGAAAGTTACCAGGGCCAAGACAGATAAATAAAGGTAAAATGACAAGTTGTCAAATCAAAGCAGAGTCCTAAATTTATCTCAGCAATATGTTTCTGGGATCCTATGGCAAATAGACAACAGATAGGAGGACAGAATAGTGAATTCTAGGGAGAACAGAATGCATTCCTATGGAAGTTTCTTTGTCCCTATGGAAGTTCTCAGCAATGCCACGTGCAATTAAGTTTCCTAACAGATGACTCTTTCATGATAATTTTTTTTCTTTGGTCAATTAAGTTAGGAATTATTTTCATCAGCCTTTCAACCTTGGATTTGACCTTTAAAAAAAAGAGTGGTCAAACAGGGAGAGACTTAGAACTGAGATGGCTGTAGAGGAGATAGTGTGCTATACGTAGACTTCAGTTCCCTTAAGGGTTTACATGTGACAAAGGAAAATTGTAAATTGGGTGCATTTTGTCTTCTTTCATATCTACTTTCAGTGTTTTTCTAAAGCCTTCTTAGTTTACTAGTGTTCAGTGCCCTCATGATGTTTTGTCTAGGCCTTCTTTCTCTGGGCAATCTGTTAGTTCCCAGTCTGGTAGAAGAATAAAGGGAAAGATGCAATTATATGAATTTGAAAAGCTTTTGGATGAATAAAATCAATGCAACTAGAATAAGAAAAGAATATGTGGATTGGGAAAAATTATTTAGAATAAATTACCACTAAGTCTGATACCCAAAATTTATCTAAAACAAATATAAGGTCAAGAACCATTCTTCAAGAATAGTTAAAGGATATCAAAAATTCTTAAAAGCATTGCAAACTCTAATCTATCATATGAAATATGGTTATAAACACTAATAATAAGAGAAATGAAAACAAAATTAAAACAATACAGAAGTTTTATTTCACACCCAGTAAACTGGGAAAGGCAACAGAATATGGGAATAGTCAATAGTGGAGAGGTTGTAGAAACACATATATATTCATACATTATTTGTAGAGCTGTGAATTTTTCCACTTGTTCTGGAAAACAATTTAGAAAGTTGAAGAGTTGACAATGACTTCTAACGTGTAAATCTGGGTAAGCAGAAGAATGGTAGTGTCTTTGTCAGAAGTAAGGAAGTCAAAAGAGGAGAAGTTGGGTGGGTAGTTTAGGGAAAGGGAGGGAGTAATGAGTTCTATTTTGGATGTAGTAATTTTTTAAAAATTTATTTTATTGAATTACATGTAAATTTTCTAATTTTTTTAATTTTAAGTTTCAAATTCTCTTCCTCTCTCCTCTTTCCTCTCATTGAGAAGGCAAACAATTTGATATAGGTTGTAGATGTATATTCATGTAAAATAGTACCCTATTAGTCATATTGTGAAAGAAAACAGACAAGAAACCCAAGAAAATAAAGTTAAAAAATATTCTTAGATCTGCATTCAGATTTTATCAATTCTTCCTCTAGAGGTGGATAGAATTTTTCATCATGAGTATTTCAGAAATGTCTTAGATAATTGTATTGCTAAGAACAGCAAAGTCATTCACAGTTTATCATTATACAATATTGCTATTAGTGTGTACAGTGTTCTTCTGGTTCTGCTCATTTCACTTTGCATCCATTCATTTGTCTTCCCAGGTTTTTCTGACACCCCCCAGCTCGTCATTTCTTATAGCCAAATAATAAAACAATCATTTACCACAATGTGTCTAGCCATTCCCCGATTGATGGGCATCCCCTTCAATTTCCAAATCTCTGCCACCACAAAAAGACCTGCTATAGATATTTTGCACCTATAGGTCCTTTTCTTCTTCTTCTTCTTCTTCTTCTTCTTCTTCTTCTTCTTCTTCTTCTTCTTCTTCTTCTTCTTCTTCTTCATCTTCTTCTTCTTCTTCTTCTTCTTCTTCTTCGTCTTCTTCTTCTTCTTCTTCGTCTTCTTCTTCTTCTTCTTCGTCTTCTTCTTCTTCTTCTTCTTCTTCTTCTTCTTCTTCTTCTTCTTCTTCTTCTTCTTGTTAAATCTTTTAGAATAGAGACCTAGTAGTGCAATTTCTGGATCAAAGGCTTTGCACCATTTTATAGCCTTTTGAGCATAATTCCAAATTATTTTCTAGAATAGTTTGATCATTTCACAACTCCATCAACATTACATTAATACATTAGTGTCCCAATTTTTTCACTTCCCCTTCAACATTGATCATTTTCCTTTTCTGTCATGTTAGCCAGTCTGATAGTATCGCAGAGTTCTTTTAATTTACATTTCTTTTACTATTTCTGATTTGGAGCATTTTTTCATATGACTATAAATAGCTTTGATTTTTTTCATCTGAAAACCCCCTGTTCATATCCTTTGACCATTTATCAATTGAGGAATGACATTTTTTAGTAACAGTAACTCAGTTCTCTATATATTTGAGAAATGAGATCTTTATCAGAAAATCTTGGTGTAAAATTCTACACCTCCCCCACCCTGTTTTCTGCTTTCCTTTTTAATCTTGGTTGCTTTGGTTTTGTTTATGCAAATCCTTTTTTATTTCATGTAATCAAAATTATCCATTTTACATCCTATAATGCTCTCTTGATTGGTCATAAATTGTTCCCTTCTCTATAGATTTGACAGGTAAACTATTCTGTTTCCCCAATTTGTTTATATTATACATTATTTCTAAGTCGTATCAATTTTGACCTTATCTTGATAAAAAGTATAAGATGTTGTTCTATACCTAATGTCTGCCAAACTGTTTTCCAGTTTTCCCTACAGTTTTTTTCAAATATTGAGTTCTTGCCCCCAAAACTGTGGTTTTTGCATTTGTCAAACAATTGATTACTATGATCATTCTTTCGTATAATGTGTATCTAATTAATTCCATTGATCCACTACTCTATTCCACTACTCCATTTCTTAGCCGGTACCAGATTGTACTTTGTAGTACAATTTGAGATTTGGTGTGACTGAGTTAACTTTCTTCACATTTTTTCTTTGATTCTTTTAGATATTTTTGACCTTTTGTTCTTTCAGATGGATCTTGTTATATTTTTTCTAGCTCCATAAAAATGATTTTTGATAGTTTGGATGTATTAATTTTGAAATGCCCATGATATATCCAGGTAGCAATTGTCCTTCAGGTAATTGGAGGTGCAGGACTTGTGTACAAGGGCAGAATTCCACATCTAGATAACCGCCTGGAAATGACTAGACAACTGGTGAGTCTAACCTGAACTGCCATATCACCAGAAGTCTTAGCTATGCTGCTCACTTCCCTCTTGTCACACTCTCTAGACTGCTCCACCTACACACCAGCTGCTTTGCCTCATGCCAGTTCTCCCCAACCGCACCCAATCTATTCCCCTCCTCCTCTTTATATGCTATCCTTTTCCATTAGAATATGAGCTTCTTGGTTTTTGCATCTGCAGTACTTAGCACAGTTCCTGGCACATAGTAAGCACTTAATAATGCTGTATGTATGTATCTGTCTATTTATCTGTCAGTATCTTTGTCTGTTCTGTCATCCATCTATCTGTCTATCTATCTAATCTGTCTATCTATCCATCTATATCTATCTATCCATCACAGTATCTATGTCTGCCTGTCATGATCTTTGTACTATACAAACTCAGAATTCTCTGACTTCAAATCCAGAGATCCTAGACTTGAGTTATTTTTTTTTCTCGCTGTTTATGCCCTTCCTCTTACATCTCTCAGAATTTCTTTGTAATTGTGATTTCCAGAACGGCTAAGTACAGTTCCTACAATGTGTCCCAGCAACAATCCAGTTGAGATTTCTTAGACAGTTAGGTGGTACAGTGAATATAGCACTGGACCTGAAGTCAGAAAGATCAGAGTTCAGATTCTGCTTCAGACACTAATTAGTTGTATGACCCTGGGCAAGTGAAATCTGCCTCAGCCTCAGTTTCCTCATTTATAAAATGGGAAAAATAATAACTCTTTCATTATAGGGCTGTAGTGAGGAACAAATCAGACAACAGGTGAAGTGCTTTGCAAATATTATAGCACTACATAAATGCCTGTCATTATAAAATAAAAAAATTGAAGTAATAGTCCAAGGCAACAATAGAAGGGAGGCTGTATAGTATAAATAGTATTAAACCTGGAGCCAGGAATTCTGTGTTTAAATCCTACATCTAACACAGGGATGACCAGAAGTCATTTGGGTTTCAGTTTTCTCATTTTCAAAATGGGGATAAAATATTTGCATTAAATATAAAAAACAACCTGATATAATAAAAATAATGCTAAGATTTCCGTAGTGTTTTAAGATTTGTGAGGTATTTTATAAATATCTTTTAAAGATAATCTTCATGATTTGTAATATACTTTATAAATATAGTTACAAAAATATCATTTTTTCTTCACAAAATCCCTGGAAGTTAAGGGCCATCTCCATTTTATAGCTGAGGAAACTGAGGCAGAAAAGAGTTAAGTGACTTCACCAGGGTCATATAGCTAGTGAGTATCTGAGATGAAATTTGAACTCAGATCTTATATATAGGTATACACAGACATGTGCACACACATACACACATACACAGTACTAATAACTAGCTGGCTAGATGGGATATACAAATAGATGGGTAAATAGAGAGGTAAATATCTACACAGATGGATAGATAGATAGAAATCAGGTTTGTCTATATCTATATAATGAAAAGAGAACTGGGCTTTGGAGTCAGCAAACCTGAGTTTGATTCCAGGCCCTGTTTCTGATTACTTTGCTTCTCCTCTGTAAAATAAGAGGGCTTGGCTAGATGGTGTTTCAGACCCTTTCCAGCTGTAGGAACCATTATCATATCTACCAAGGTTGTTGTAAGGAGAGTACTTTGTATACCTCTAGGCTTCCATAAAGCAGTGAGTTATTATGATGTCACAAGGCAGCACACGATTCATTGCCAAATGGATCATATAGACAATGGTGCCATCAGAAGCTGCAGTTACACTTCCCTGGAGGGCATTTTTGGGATCCATTCTGGCTGATGAGACTGCCAAAGAAGAATTTCCCCTGTGGGACTGCTACTTATTATTTCAGTGACCTTGGAAAAGTTGCTCAGTCTCCTCTGGCCTCACTTTTCTCACCTGTATGATAAAGGTTCCATTAAATGGACTCTGATGTCCATTATAGCCCTAGATCTATGATCCTATGGGCCTATGAACACCCTCTACTCATGCCAAGGCTTGACATTCTCTTTCCCTTTGTATCTCAGGAATTCAGTATCCAAATTTAGCCTAGGAACAGAAGACTTGACTTCCACAGTCTATACCTCAGGAGGCAACAGAGTATGGTGAAAAGAGAACTAGATTTGGAGGTAGAGACTTAGGTTCAGATCCCAGGATCTGTCACTTGCTTTCTGTGTAACCCTGACCCAATTACTTCATCTGTCTTGGCCTTAGTTTCTTCACCTATAACATGAAAGGGTTAGATTAAATTACCTCTAAGGTCACTTACAAGTTTAAATTTGTGATTTATTCCAAGGATTGGTCCTCCACTTCCTTGTGAACCCCAACCTTGTTGCATGGACAATTAATGCTTAAAGAATGCCAAAAGAATGAGATGAAGCTGGTATGCGTACCTGTAATACTAGCTACTGGAGAGACTGAGGCTGGTGGATCTTTTAAGCTTAAAGGTTCTGAGCTACAGTAGGCTAAGGTGACCTGATTTATGCACTAAGTTTGGCATTAAAATGCTGAGCTCTTGGGGTAAGGGGTTACTAGGTTGCTTAAGACAGAGGTGAATTGACTCAGGTCAAAGCTTTCATGTTGATCAGCACTGAGATCAGGCCATGAGTTGACCCCTCCCTGTACTTACAGTTTGGGTGAGATGGGGAGACTCAATCTTGAAAAACAAGAGGAATTTTTTGGGGTTTGTTTTTACAATGTGATGTCTTCCCCCAGTTTCATGTTAAAAATTTTTTTAAACTTTTTTTTTGTTCTGAGTTCCAAATTCTCCCCCTCCTGCCCTCTCTCCCCCACTTCCTGAGACTTAAACAATCCCATATAAGTTATACATGTGCAATTGTATAAAATGTTGTATTTGTTTTCAAGATACAATGAGAAGCTAAAAATGTAAGGTTTGAAGATTCAGCAGATTTTGTGTTCACTGCATTGTGCTGACTCCCCCAGTGAGATGGTTGGTGAGCTTACAACTGAGGTTTGGGAAAGGAAGACCTGGCAGTTTAGCATGGTACAGCTACATGGGGTTTCTTTTGCCTAAATCAGGGGTTCTTAACCTTTTTTGTCTACCAGGTTTCCCTTAGACCGTCTGGTAAAGCCTATTTTAACCCTTTTCCAAAATGATGTTTTGTTGCTTAAATGTATATTTGAAGGAAGCATGGCATTCCAGTGAAAGGTTAGTAAAAATAAAGATGTCACTTTTTTTCTACCCAAGTTTGTGGACTGTCTAAAGTCTATCTATGGACCCCTCATTAAGAACTCCTGTTCTAAATAATCCTGATGTAAGGAATTAGTCTGGACATGCAGGGCCAAGAGGAAGAATATAAACTAAGGAAGGCAAGTGGAGGAAGAAAACTATGAGGGACCTGCATTATGGGATGAACTCCTGATTGCTACAGCAATAAACCAGGGAAACTGGCCCTCAGTCCCAGGGGCTCCTAGCTGAGTTCATGACAAGATATTGATGGCAGAGAGCCCCTGAAAGAGTCACGGAGCCATTGGCCACTTCCAGATGAGAGAGGAAAGGAGGAGGTCAGCAGCTAGAAGAATCTCACCAGACAGATGATTTATCAAAGGTTCCGTGTGCGACATTAAAAGGCTTCACGAAGCCTGTCCATCCAAGGCAGTAATCATTTCTTGGGTCTTTTATCCTAAAGCACCAATAAATTAGAAGCCTCTAATATCTGAATCTGTGGATTCCATTAAAATGATAAATGGCTTTGTCCAGGCTCTGTAACTTATAGTGCTAGATCAAGGTAGAGCATGCATGTGACTGGCTCAGTAGACACAAGATTTGAGGCCAGGCAAAATACCTTTGGGAACGTAACTCCAAGCCAGAATGGATTTCTGATTTCCAAGGAATAAGCCAAACCAAGCCTCTGGCTCATGATCTAGACAACAGAACATACTAGGGTTCTGCAAAAAGCTGGGGGGGGGGTGGGGCTTTCTTTTTTTGGAAGTGGCTATATGACCTCAGACAAATCACATCCTCTATTTGTCTCAGTTTCCTCACGTATCAAGTAGAGAGAATGGTCTCTCCTCTACTTAGTTCTTAAGATGACCGTGTGAGAATATGTGTGAAATTACTATGAAGAATACCGAACACAAGCCTAGTTATGATATTACTGCTACTGCCATCATTATCATAACCCATTCTGATAGCAAGGCAAGTTGGTCTTTGACTTGGCTGCTATAGAAATTTGATTTAGAGAGTTCTTTTCTGAGTTGGATGATGGAAGGAGTGAAGATGGTGAGTGTGGACCCTCTTAAGAGCATGAACTGGGTATCTGGAGACAAGATGAGATGACCTTGGAGTCTTCTGTTGACTGTATATTTCTATGATTCTGTGGTCAAAGGAATGTATTAGGATGTTGCTTGTCCACTAAAAAGAGCCCTAGGTTTAGATTTGAGTCTTCCTGACTTAAAGTTCAGCTTTCTAATCATGTGACCACCTAGCTGAGAGGGTTTGTTGGACTCAGAGAATCAGGGTTCAAATTCTGGCTCTTCAGATTATTATTTATATAAATTTTGGAGAATTGTTCTACTCCTTTTGAACTCTGTTTCCTCACTTGTAAAGGGAGGGGGTTGAACCAAATGACTTCTAAGGTTCTTTCTAACTCTAAATATGTGATCCTATGATCTTTTGATACATGTTTATTCTGGCAGGAATGTCCCTGATTGCTTGGGGTATGGAGAAGAGAAGCTCATTGACCTTAATTTCCCAGTCTATGAAATGAGGAATCTAAACTAGTTTGATTTCTAAAATTCCCTTCAAATGGAAGGGTTCAAATTTGACCTCAGATACTTAGTAGCTGTATGACTGTGGGCAAGTCATTTAAACTCTCTTTGCCTCAACTTCCTCAACTGTAAACTGACAATAATAGCACCTACCTCTCAGAGATTGTGAGGACTAAAATTCTGACAATGTTTGCCACATGGTATGTGCTTAATAAATACTTGTTCCTTTCTCCTTCTCTTTCAACTTCTAAATGAAATAGAGCCAGAGAGACTAGAGAGGAGGTTATTGCAAATATCTGTATATTTCTTGGATCTAGGTGATAGCTATGGAAATGAAAACAAAGAGATTGATTAAAGAAATATTGAGAAGGAAGATCCGATAGACCTTGGTGACTAGATGTCACTAAGGAAGAGAGAGGAGTAAAAAAAAGTAGCTAGCATTTATATAGTGTTTAAAGTTTGCAAAGCATTTTGTCTGTGCTTTTTGGTTCTCACAATAACGGTGTAAGGCAGATGCTATTCTTTTCCCCCCCTCAAAATTTATTAATTTATTTGATTTCAGTTTTCAGCTATCACTTCCATAAATTCCATAAGTTCCAAATTTTCTCCTACTCCCTCCTCAATCTTATATGGGCCCTACACAAACATTCCTATTAAACATATCTTTCGCATTAGTCACATTGCACAGAAGAATTAAAATGAATGGGAGAAAGTATGAGAAAAACAACACAAAGCAAAGCATAACAAAGAAGAAAACAGTCCCTTCATTCTATGTTCTGGATATGGATGGCATTTTGCATCATAAGTGTTTGGGAATGTTTCAGGTCCTTGCACTGCTGTGAAGGGCCATGTCTATCAGAAACAGTTGTTGCACACTGTGGCTGTTACTGTGTATAACCTTCCCCTGGCTCTACTCCCTTCACTCAGCATCAGTTTATAGAAGTCTTTCGAGGTTTTTCTGAAGTCTGCCTGTTCATCATATAATAGTATGCCATTACATTCATATGCCACAACTTGTTCAGCCATTCCCCAATTGATGAGTATCCCCTTGGTTTCCAGTTCTTGGCCACCACAAAAAGAGCTACTATAAATATTTTTGGACATGGGGGTCTTTTTTCAATTTTTATGATCTTTTTGGGATACAGCCCTAGAGTGGTATTGCTGGGTCAAAGGGTATGCATATTTTTACAGCCCTTTAGACATATTTCCAAATTCCTCTCCAGAGTGGTTGGATCAGCTCACAGATGGCAGGTACTGTTCTTATCCCTATTTAACAGCTGAGAAAACTGAGACAAATAGAGGTTGTCTAGAATGACGCAGATAGTAAGTATCTGTGGCAGGATTTGACCCAGGTCTTTCTGATTACGAGTCCAGAGCTCTGTCCACTGTGGTACCTGTCTAAGAGTGACTACTTACTTTTTTTTAAGTTTATTTGTTTTTAGTGTTCTACCATTACTTCCATATAACTTAGATTTTTCCCCCTCCTTTCCCCGCTTCCTCCCCCTCCCTCCTCAAGTTGGCATACAATTTTATATAGGTTCTACACATACATTCCTATCAAATATATTTTCACCTTGGTCATATGGCATAGAAGAATTAAAATGAATAGGAGAAATCATAAAACAAATCAATATGTAATACAAAAGAAAATGATCTGCTACATTCTGTGATCAAATTCCATAGGTCTTTCTTTGAGTGTGGAAGGTATTTTGCCTTAAGAGATCATTGGGAATATTTTAAGTCCCTGCATTGCAATGAAGTTCTAAGTCTACCAGAAAAAATCCTTGCATGCTGTGGTGGTTGCCGTGTATAAAGTTCTCCTGGTTCTGCTTCCTTCATTCAGCATCAGTTCATATAAGTCTTTCCAGGCCTCTCTGAAGTCTTCCTGTTCATCATTTCTTACAGCACAATAGCATTCCATTACATTCATATACCACAATTTATTCAGCCATTTCCCAATTGATGGGAATCCTCTTGATTTCCAGGTTTTGACCACCATAAAAAGTACTGCTATAAATATTTTTGTACATATGGGACCCTTTCCCATTTTTATGATCTCTTTGGGACACAGTCCTAGAAGTGGGATTGCTGGGTCAAAGGGTATGAACATTTTTGTAGCCCTTCAGGGATAGTTCCAAATTGCTCTCCAGGGGGCGGAGCCAAGATGGCAGAGTAGAAAGACTCACATTTGCTAGCTCCGAGCCCACAGCCCATAGATTTCCTGTAAAAAGAACTCCTGACAAATTCTGGAAGAGTGGAAGCTGCGCAGAAACACAGTGAAGGAGATTTCCATTGCAGAGAGCCCTGAAAAACCGACCCCAGGGGCCCATCACGCCCAGACGGGAGCGGAGCCCTCCCCTGCCCTGCCCCGGCTGCACAGCACTGAGAGGAGCGAGCAGACCCCAGCAGGCTTCAGGGACCTGAATCTCCGGTGGCCGAGAAGGTCCCTCCACCCACAGACGCACAGGTCAGTGAGAGAGACAGGCTGAGAGGGGAGCGGGATATCTCCGGGACTCGGACCCCCTGGGAAGCAGCCGCTGCTGCAGAGGCAGAAGCAGTTCGGCCAGAGGCCCCCAGAGCAGGTAGGAGCTCCACCGAAGCTCCATTACAAAAAATCTCTGCTTAAACCCCCTGAGGGAACTGAGCCTGAGAGGCAGCCCTGCCTCCCCACCTGAGAACCAGCAGATAAGCTCCCATTGAAGAGCAGTCAGGCCTGCCACCAAAAGCCCTGAGGCTGGGGAGCAGCACTTGAATCCCAGACCCCAAGCACTAGCTGGGCGGATCTGGGCCAGGGGGTGGAGAGGACTCTCAGAAGTCAAGTAACTGACTGGGAAAATGCCCAGAAAAGGGAAAAAAACTAAGACCATAGATGGTTATTTTCTTGAGAAGATGATTCCTCCATTCCTCTCTGACGACGATGAAGAGATATGCTTACGATCAGGTAAAGACATAGGAGTCCAAATTGCTCTCCAGAATGCCTGAATCAGCTCACAACTTCACCAACAATGAATGAGTGTTCCAACTCTCCCACATTTTCTCCAACATTTATCATCATCTTGTTTTGTCATGTTAGCCAATCTGATAGGTGTGATGTGGTATCTCAGAGTTGTTTTGATTTGTATATCTCTAATCAATAGTGATTTAGAGCATTTTTTCATATGACTATAGATAGTTTTGCTTTCTTCCTCTGAAAACTGCCTGTTCATATCCTTTGACCATTTATCAATTGGGGAATGACTTGGATTCTTGTACATTTGACTCCGTTATCTATATATTTTAGAAATGAGGCCTGTATTACAAATACTAGTTGTAAAAATTCTTTCCCAGTTTTCTGCCTCCCTCCTGATCTTGGTTGCACTGGATTTGTTTGTGCAAAAACTTTTCAATTTAATAAGTCAAAATTATCCATTTTGCACTTCATAATTTTTTCTATTGCTTGTTTGGTCAAAAACTCTTCCCTTCTCCATAAATCTGATAAACACACTATTCCTTGCTCCACTAATGCATATTGTATTTTGTCGAAAGGTTTTTCTGCATCTATTGAGATAATCATGTGGTTTCTGTTAGTTTTGTTGTTGATATGATCAATAATGTTAATAGTTTTCCTATTGCAGTGGATCAGGAAGACCTGAATTCAAATCCCGTCTCTGGCACTAACTAGCTATATGATTCTCAGTAAGTCATGATCTCTATTTCCTCATTTGTAAAATGAGGATCATAAAAGCACCTACTTCCCAGGGTTGGTGTGAGGACCATATGTCAGTAACTGTGAAGCACTTAGCACAATGCCTAGGCATTTAACCAATGCTCATTCCATTCCCATCCAGTTCCTAGAATAAAGTGGGAGTATCAGTAAAGTGGGGGCTTGTTCCTAGAAGCCGCCCAGGTTTAGGAATGGATAATTGGTGACATCAAATTGCACCAACAATTCTACTGTTCTGCCTGATGAAAACAGAATTTTCCATGTGAAATCGTATCCTCCTGGTCCTTCATGCTAGTAAGGGCTAATTTAGCCATAGTCCTTGGAAGCAATGCCAAGCTTCTAAAAGCAAAACAATAAAATTAGAATCTTGATTCCACAGGTCATCTGTGGAGAATGAAGGGTGTTAAGGAGGTGGGAGCTTAAGGGGAGTGAGGAGCTCAAAATGTTTGTTGCGGAAAGTGACAAAAGTAAGAAAATAAAAATTGAAAAATGACATCTCAACAACATTATAGTAATTCAAGGGAAGAGTAAAAGATTGGAGCCCCTTTTTAGCGTCCTCCATCTCCCTTCTTGTCCTTTTCTCTCTTTGTTTGGAGAGGTAGTACAGCATGGGGAATGAAATCTAGACTTGAATTCTGAAAGATTTGTGTTTGAATTGGGATTTGGTAGTGGTGTGGCTCTGGGCAAGTCAATTTCCTCATTGGTAGAAAGGAAGAATTTGCTTCATTTGGTGTTATGAGACTAATGAGATAATATATGTAAACTATTTTACTACCCTTAACGCCTTATTATCAACTTTCATCCCTTCTTGTGCTGGTCCACTGCCCCCTCAGATGTCCACATCCTTGCATTGTGGTGCTTGCTCCAGGATGGCTCTCTCGGTAACATTCCCACAGATCTAGGCTATTCTCTTACTCCTCTTTCACATTAAAATTTATCTGTTTCTAGTTCCTGCTCTTAGGGCAGTGTCCTTAGGGAAGAGATCAAATAAATTCATGATAAAGACTTAATGGATTGCTCATTCCTGGCACATTTGCATTTTAAAAGAAAATTCTCAGATTGTTAGTGACTAAAGATAATACTCTAATAGTAGTATTTTAGGAAATGTAATAGGACAGCACTTTGGCCTCTAATCACTCTATGTTGGCTGAGTTTGCCGTTTTAGTCACACATAAGGTAGCCTCATTTCCCTTAGCACTGTCACTTGAATGATTCCCAGGGCTTTACCTAAGTGAAGAGTCAGTGACTTTTCAGGAATGGCGTCCAAGTATTCATTTATCATGCTGAGCTTTTGCCAGGAATACGCTGGAACATCTAGCAGGACTCTTAAAGAATAAATACCAACTCCTTAGTCTGGCATTTAAATACACACACACGCAAACTTTCTCTTCATATGTCTGGGTTTTAGCTAAATTGGATCACTAGTTATTTGCCATTCTCATCTAGCTCATCCAGGTTTACTTCCATGTTTTCCTGCAGGCAATGCTCCAGGCCTGGAAAACATTTCCTCAGCTCCCCAGCATGGTGAAATACTTCTCTTCCTATACTCAGGGTTCTTTCTGTTCCAGGGCCTCCTTCTCCATTAGTGCTGAGATTTTTTTCCCTGCCTCTACGACGTGATTCTTAGTTTATTTTTTCTTAGCACTTTGATGACCCTCCTTTTTGCATTTATAGGATCACATACTTTAGCTTCATTATCTGTCTTCTCCATTCTCCTCCACTGCAATGTAAACTCCTGCTCAGGACAGAGACTGTTTTGCTTTTATCTTTGTATTCCTAGGACTTAGCACTGTGCCGAGTACACAGTAAATGCTTAATAAATATTCGATCCATCATTTGTTTCACAGCAATATTTGTCATTTTTGCCATTAGATTGTTAGCTCCTTGAGAGCAGGTTCAGTGTCCCAGATACCTTTTTATCCCTGTTGCTAATATGATGTTGAACAGGAATAGAGTAGGCAGTAAATAAATGCCTGAAATGAATTCCTACTTAGCTTCCTGACTCACCTCATTATTGGATGAAGAGGCTTAAAGCAGAAACTTTAGGCTTGTTTTTCTCATCTAGTTCCATTATTTATGAGAGGAATTGTTGAGGTTTTGGGTGCTTGGGACACCAAAATACCAACACCCTGGGTCCTGCCCGAATGAAGTCGCCTCAAGCCTTTTATTAGCCAAAGGAAAACAAAGTTTATTTAAGATCTGCCATATTGGGTTGACTCTTGAGAAGTCTTGCTATTTGTGATGCTTGTATTGACAAGAGGATCAGATAAAATCTGAGCTAGGTTGAATCCAAACCATGTTGAATCTGAGCCCCTTCAAGGAACTTATATACAGAAAGACTGTGGGAGGGATCAGGGGGGTGGTCTAGCGTTCTGAGGTAATGGGAGGAGTGAGTTAGGGAGAGTCTTGATGAGGAGTCTAAGGAAGATGTTGATGGGACTGGGGTGACTAGAGGTCAGAACCAAGAGAGGGGATTTTGATGTGATCAAGGGTGGGAAACAACTGGAGGCAATCTTGAAATAACAGACAATGGGGGGCTAGACTAAATTAAGGGTAACAGATTTGGGCGTGAAAAACCAGATTAAATGGAAATATTCAAGGCTTGAAAAGCCAGATTAAGTAGAAAGATTCAAGGAGAGTTCAAGGGAGTTCCCCCAGCAGATACCCCATCAGAATGAGAAGTCTGGAGTTTCTAGGTACTTAATAATCAATTTATTAATTAGGTTAACAAATAATGAATTGATGGTCAAGTGGTTTCTTTTCTAACCAAAGACAAAAGATCATGGACAATAGCCATGCTTAAATACCCTTGGAAAAGTGGGTGTCCGGGATAGATGGAGATAAGTTCTGATTAGTGAAAAATTAATAAGGGGGTGGATATGTTAATGAGGAGGGGGACCAAAAGTCTTCAGCTCCTCCCACTGAGAACTTGACTTGGTCATGAGATTCAGTTTCCTTTAGGTATCAAGACAAAAGAATCCATGCTGCATCCAGACCATGTAAGTTAAAATATGGGGTTTCCAAGAGCATGAGCCCAGTGCTTTTTAGGACTGGAATTCACCTGGATTAGATTGTTTTTACACTCTAATCAGAAATAAATTCTCCCAGTTGGGTGGGGTCGCACCCAAGATAGAGGAGTTCCCAGGGTTAGGCCAATCTCATTGTCAACCCTGTCCTTCTAAGGCTGCCTTGACTTACAAGGTCTGAGCTTTGAATGAGGAAGCAAAAGGTTCTTTCTAAGAACCTTGAATCCTGTAATAATTGGTTATTAATAATCATTTCTCTCATTTATGAAAAACTTGTTATAGAGAATGGATTGAAAGGAGAAGATAGAAAAGGTGAACCTTTTCTAGCAAAGAATATTGTTCAGTTACTTCAGTCACGTTCAACTCTTGGTGACCCCATTTGGGCTTTTCTCAGCAAAGATACTGTAAGGGTTTGTTATTTCCTTCTCTAATTTTTACAGATGAAGAAACTGAGGCAAGCAGACTTAAGTGACTTGCCTAGGGTCATACAGCTAGTAAGTATCTGAGGTCAGATTTGGATTTAGGTCTTCCTGACTCTAGGCCTGGCACTCTACCCACTGTTCCACTTAGCTTCTTGGCAATGAATAAAATAATTTAAATAATATATATTTTTTATCCATGAAACATATATTTGTGGGATAAGTAAATCTAGATAGGATGTTTGCAACAAAAGTTCTTGACCTGGGGCTTGTGTGTTTGTTATTTTGGTAATGATATTTAAATATTATTCCTTTTCTTTTTTATATATTTTGCTTTATATATTTTGAGAAAGGGTCTATAGTCTTCACTAGGCTGCCAAAGGGGTCCATGACACACATAAAATTTAATCACTCCTTCGTTAGAATTTTTTTCTTGCCATTAATAGGACCAGTTTTGTCAGAACCTCTCAAAATTATTGCTCCCCATCTTTGATGTGTTCTAGAGGTTGCCAACCTCTATTCTGAGAAGATGTCTAATGGTCTTAATTTAAAAAAAATTCATTTTCTTTTCTAAGACAATCTTAATTTAGATAGATAAATGACTTCTTTCAGATCCAGGGCAATCAAGTATAGGTAAGAAGCTTTAAGCTTCTTGGTATCAGAAGTGCAGGGTTTTTAGGCTATTGGGAAATCTTGAGAGGTTTTTGAGTTCATTCCCCTGTCTCCAAGCAGGACATTTAGACCCCAAAGGCTTCTATTGCAGAAGAGGCGATTCCATAGCCTCCCTCAGTCAACTGCTCTAATGCTAATGTGATGCCAGCAAGCCCAGGAATCAATTCCACCAATGTAGCTTAAAGTCCAAGATTCAAAAGTCAAAGGATCAAAACCTATAACATTTCCCTTCAATTATAAAGATGGAAAAGGACTTGTGCTCCTATCCCTTAGGACAAAGGGAGAATTTTCCTTACAAACTTTTCTTTAATATTGTATTTTCTAATCAATACAGAAAGTCAATCCATTTGGTAGAGTTGGGGGAAAAGAAACCCATTTTATCTTGTAAAAAAAAACCAACCCAACCACAACAAATAAACAAAATACTTTTTCCTGCTACTTAGTTTTATTCTTTGCTGAAAGCCAGATGCCTTTTCAAAACACTGTGCAGAATGCTCAGAGAGAAGCTTAACCATCCCACAGAGAGACTGGGCACTTTTATGGAAAAATAAATGTAGGTTTCTATGTTTTGCTTCTTTATTTTATGATCACCCCAAGTGTCTGATCTCTCTTTCCCACTTCTAATATTCTCCTCCGTGCTTCCTTTCTCCTTTGCTCACTCAGATGTAACCGAGTTAGTTGGTATCTATCCTTCAGAAGCCTGCCGGGTGAACTAAGGCATGACATGATGTATTTATCATCTCAGGATGTCTCCCATCAGATATTTAGTTCTCCCTGTGACCTCGGGTTGTTTTTGTTAAAGTGAATGAATTTTCAGTCATTGCTGAAATTAATTGACTTTTATTTTTAAAAAAATAAATCAAGGCCCAGGCTACGAACCGGACTACTAAATACATTTATTATTTTATCTCTTCTCTGTTTATTCTAGTGTGAAATTGTTTTGCAGGTAGTGATTATTTCTGCTTTGCCCATCCTCCCCACCAGGTTGTGTAATTTGTGGTTTTGGGGAAGTAGATGCTAACTGAGCCAGTCTGTTATCAGAGGTGTCATTACAGTTTTGTCAGACATCAGTTCTAGTATTGTCTTCTGTTAATCACTTGAGTCCCTTGTCCTTTATTCATTTTTTTGGAGCTGGTTTTCATGTGGGGAGCAAGCAATTAACCTAACAGCTTCTCTGAGATGAAACAAGCCTCCTTTGAAGAGGAGATATGAGGAGGGATTCCAAGGTGAGAGGTGTACAGGAATCAAGTCTAAATCACAGGCAGTGACGGGATGGATCATTTTTATTCATGTCTCCTTACAAAACAAACAAAAGAAAACAAAGCCTCATAGACCTTCTTCAAGATCAAGGCAAGGATGAGGACTTGACAGACCCTTCAGGATTATGTTTGAATAGATAGCTGTTTACTGAATATATAGTTGTTTACAGCCACCTGGGATTGTCTGCAGGTTCTGAGACTGCTAAGGTGGTGATTCTCTTGTCTATCAGCTGAGAGTTCTCTGACTTTAACTGAGCCCCTAACCCAGAGGTGGTCAAAAGGGTCTACTCCCAGGTGTGGCTTGAACCAGATTAAAATACAATTGGGAAATGTGTAACAACAAAATTAATAAAAATTCTATAGAACATAATGATGATGTGTGGTTTTTAAAGTTAATATGCAGCCCACAGGGATACTTAACGTATGGTTTATTGGCTTCTGTTTCTATTTGAGTTTGAGACCACTGCTTTAAACAAATCTCCCTCCCTCCCCAACCCCCCACTTCCCCTTTCCAGCAAAATCTCCTCATCCTACTTTCTAAAACTTCATCCATCTGGAAGTACCACTAGGAAGCCAATGACTGATTAAGTAGAGAAGTACGTGATATGCAAATAGGCTTGCAAGTAAGCAACCTCAAGATATAACACAAATAGCTGACATTTATATAGTACTTTAAGGTTTGCTAAGTACTTCACATATATTACCTCATTTGAGCTTGACCACAACCCTTTAAGGCAGGTTCCATATAAATCACTCTTCCCATTTTATAGATAAAAGAGCTGGCCTCAGAGCCAGGAAGACCTAGGTACATATTCCTTCTGACATGTACTGATTGTGTGACTCAAGTCAAGTCACAACCTCTGAGTGCTCTAGGTAGTTTTCTAGGATTGTAAATTACAGGGAATATGCCAACCTACACTCATAAAGAGAGTTTCCTCATTTGAGAGTTCCCTATATTAATGACATTTATTATCTATCAGTATTTTGTAGATGAGACAATTGAAGTTCAGAGAACTGCCCATGGTCTCATAGCTATTAAGTGTCAGAAATAGATTTCTTTGGCTCCTACTTCTAAAACTTTAAAGGACCTCAATGGTCATATAGTCCATCTCCCTCCTTTTACAGACAAGAAAATGGAGGCCTGGGAAGGTTAAGTAAACTGCCCAAGGTTACACAGGCAACGAACATCAAAATCAGGATTTGAACCCAGGTTTTCCTGATTTTAAGCTCAACATCTTCTCCACTCTACCAAGGAATCATATAGTTTTAAGACTCAGTAAGGAGCTTACACAATTTACTTGTGATCTTGATTCAGTCTCTCATTTCAATTCAATTCAATAAACATTTATTAAGTGCCTACTAGGTGCCAAGCACTGAGTTAAGCATTGGGGATACAAATAAAAAGAGAGAGAATCCTTGCCTTCAAGAAGCTTACAGTCCAATGGGGAAGGACAACATACAAAAAGAAGATAAAAAGTGTATGCACATAAACCAGGAAGTACCCAGTGTCAGGGGGCATGATGTTCTACTGATGGAGAATGGAGAATTACCTGGAAAATTCTGAGGCCTCCATAAAAAAAAAAAAAAGGACTTTGGGAGTTTACTGCTCTACCTCCAGTCCTCCAATCAGAGAGGAGGGGCAACTGAAGAAATTGAGAAGGTATTTAGTATTGAAAACTGAGTCAATGTGGTGATGAGATTTCAGCCTCTCCTCAGTCTGTATGATGAGTTTCCTCTAGAAAAGACTGGGTTTCTGAAGTGGACATAGCTTCAGCAGTGCCTTTCTGGGTACTTTTGTCCCTGCCAAGCTGATGTCAGGTCCTTTTCTGCCTAGTGTTATGAGTGTACATATGGTTTCTGGCCAGTATGCTAGGGTCTGGTTCAGGAAAAGCACATTTGATTTACAGAATCTGCGGGAAACTGGAATTCCTTGCTAGAATCTCACTGATTTCTCTGTGACAATAGAGATATTCAGAGGTTTTTCTTGACTGGGCTGATTGAGATACTAAAGGTGATGAGAATTTACCATCTTGGGGGAGAGGGAAAATGTGGAAAGAAAGTATTTCATTTGTTCAACAAAAACATGGATAATTAGACTATATTTTGTGATGTTTAAGAGTAATTAATGAAATTGAGAAAGTGGTCTAGGGGTTAAGTGTGGTTAAGAAGATGTGATCACAAAGGATAGCTAAAATGTTTTGAGCAAGTCAAAAAGTTTATTTAGAGGGCTAAACATGTAGAGAAGGCTAGATAAGAGTTAAGAAATTAAGGCTGTAGTAGCATAGGTGTCTAATTATTTTGGAGATACTCTGTTTTCCAGAGCTAAGGCTTAGCAAGCAATCTGTGCCCTGAGCTTGGCATAACAATAAACTTTTGCACTCAGGATGATCTCATCCTCTAGCAAATTGTATTGCTTGGACCAGTACCAGGTAGGTGTTCACTGGGGATTTAGCTCCCCATTTCCCAGGACCATCCATCACATGTTCACAATCCCTGTTCCTTGTCACTGACAGGTACTGTACTCCCATTCCTGTCACAGAACTCTGGTTTTGTACGTGATTGGGTAGCCATGACCCTTAAGACTTGAGACAATGACTGTTCCCATGGGATCCAAGAATACCTGCATTGTCCCAAGAAGTGGCAACCATAAGAATTATTTCAAGATCTAAGAAAGACTGTGTTGTGGGCCAATCCCTTTCATGTATATAAGTGACCCCAGTCTTTGCAGTCTTAAGTCCTCCTTCTTAGGAGTGGGGCAGTTCTTCCTTACACATCTGTCATTTTCCTCACTCTGAAATTAATTAAACTTCTGTTTGTGTCCTGACTCTTCCATCTCAGTCTGCCCGGTTTGTTTGACTCTGGCCACCCTCAGCCTGACTATGATCTAGCTGACATAAAGGAAAAGTAGCACAGAAAAGGTCAGGTAACATTATTAAGGGGAAAACAAATCATCAAGGGATTAGAGTTTGCCTCATAAAAAGTTTCTGACTGAGATAACATACTTTTATGGTCCTGGCATTCAAACCATACTTTCATCTTCCCTTGTTGCTTTAACAGGCCAGGCCTGTCTTAGGGCAGGCTAGTACTTCAGATTTGAGAATAAAATTAAATGAGACATTCATGGAACATTTGTTATTTGTCCATTGACTCAAAGAGGACTAATGACATTGTGGGTAATGTCTTGACTTGTCAGTGGGATTTAAGTGAGGCAGAGTTTCACAAAGTTGTGAGCCTCATCTCTCTTCCTGAGTCACTGAAGTCCAATGGCAAGACCAAAATCCAGATGACTAGAGATGACTGGTGATGCAGTGGGTGATCTTGGTGTCTTTCATGATTGAACAAGCTCTAAGGGCTCTGTGGTACCTACTTCAGCTGCCTTCTTGGCTGTTGGAACAAAGTGTTCTCATTTTCCCATTCTGCCAGGATAAGTCTCCATCTACTTGGGGTAGACATCCCCCTAATTCACTGACAGATTTGAGGCTTCTCAACCTAGTTTAGCCCATCTGCCTAGATAGTGTGGTCACTGTGCATACTACAGCTTATTGGAGCCACAGCTGAGAACTGGGTGAGAGGTAGACACTAAAAGTACATGAGTAACCCTTAAAAGTGTTTGACAACCCCACAAACCAGGGGTGCCAGTCCTTCTCGAATACCCCATAGCAATTAAAAAAAAAGGATCATTATTTAACGATAAAAGAAAAAGGCTATTCATCAGAGTTACAGAGTTGATTTAGCACAGCTTCCCAGGGTTGGTCATTCTTATGGGATGTTGGTCAGAAATCTCAGGGAGAAGCTGAAGCTTAATATGCCTTGGTCCCTTTGTACTTTGGTGTCAGTGGCTTGAATCTTTAGTTTCCTGAGCGCAGAAGTCTTAAGGATGGATACAATCCATTTTTTGGAAATACCATGTCCAGGTGTTAGGGGCCTTAGGAAAAGCTTACTTAATTTAATGTGGCCCTAGGAAGTACTGTTCCTATAACCATTTAGCCATGGAGAATCTGGATACACTGTGTGGCTGTTTAATTCATTTGGTTACTATGGTTTCTTACTATGGATCCAAGATCTTGGGTTTCATCAATTTGGGATTTTCCTAAGACAAATGGATCAGAAACAAGAGCTAGCCATTTTGAAAATGTGTGATGCTGATGGCGCTATATATTAATACAACCTTTCAGGAAAACAATTTAGAATTATACTTCAAAAAAAGATGGCCAAAATGTCTATACCTTTTGACTCAGAGATCCTACTACTAGGCATACACCCTAAGTAAGTCAATAACATAGTGGTACCATATACATTTAAATATTCATAACAGTGTGTTTGGTAAGAAACAAAGAACTGGAAACAAGGGAAATTCCTACTGATTGGGGAATGATTAAATAAATTGTGGTGCATGGTGTAATGGAGTATTACTATGGCATTTTAGAGTAGGAAGGATATAAAGAAGTTTGGAAATACTTAATATAAGAATTGATGCAAAGAAGTAAGGAAAGTAGTACACATATGACTTCTACAGCATAAATGGAAAGAACAACAAAAGAAAGTGAAAAATGAATTTTGTTAAATATTATCAAATTTGACCCTGAAGAGGAGATGGAAAAAAAAGTATTCCTTCTTCACCTCTTTGTATAGCTTGGGGACCAAAGGCCCCATAGAACACTGCATATACTAGTAGATTTGCTTGATATGCTGCTTAATTTTACCAAACTGATTTTACTTTTTCTTCTTTCTTTCTCTGAAAAAAAATTTTTCTTTTTTGCAATGGATGATTTTGGGGGGGAGGGAAGCAGAGAGGAAAAGATTTGAAAATAAAGCTGGTATAATAGTAAAAGTTATTAATAAGAATTCAAAAAATTAATGTAATTTTAAAAATTTGAAAAGACAATGTATATTGTTAGTTGCAAGTAGGATGGATAACAAAGAATGGGTAGAGCAGAAATAACCTATCAACTCTGTTAGTAAGACAATTCAAAATGCCTCTGGAAAGGGCAGAACTTTGACTGGTAAGTCAGGGCAAGTGTGGCAATTGAACAAGGCTGGTCAGTAAGGTAAAGGCTGGGAATTCAATTAGGCAGAAAGCACCTAAAAATAAAGAGTTACCGAGAGGCGGGTAGGTGGCTGGAATGGGGCTAGCAGTGGAGTCAGATTCAATCTAGCCTTAGATACTTACTTATCATTTCTCAACCTCCATTAAGATATATTAAGATTTCTAAGGAGGAAAAGAACCATGGCCAGAGAGGTCAACTAAGGCTTTGAAAAACAGATATATGCCAACTGTGTGGGCTCCAGACAGTCATTCAAGCTTAAGTGTCCAGGAAGTGAGTCAGTATTAACAATAAAAGCAACACACATTTATAAGGTACTTTCCAGTTTCGAAAGTGATCTTTGACAACAACTCTAGGAAAAAGATAGCACAGATATCATTCCCCACATTTTACAAGTGACAAATCTTGAACGTCAAAGAGACTGAATCACTTGCCCAAAATCCCAGAGTTAAGTGTCAGAGTCAGGACATGAATCCAGGTCTTTTGACTTCAAATACATTGTGCTTTTAATCACACTGTGCTACTAGAGGCGCAGTGTTAGAGACCAGGATTCACAGGAGGGCTTCACTACAGAATGTAAGCCCTGGAAGGGCCTCAGGGAACACCTAGTTCCCCTCATAGCAGATCAAGAATTTGTTTTTCAGGGTCTCTAGAAAACACCCAGTTTTTATTTGAAGACTTTTGTTAATGTGGAATCAGCTTCCTCTTTTTTTTATTAGGGAGATTTCTTTACAGAAAGTCTAAACCTGCCTCTCTGGAACTTCCTCAAATTATTTCTAATTCTGTTGTGTGGGGTCACACAGAACAAGTGTAATCCCCCTTCTATTTAATAATTAGAGCTAATACTTATACGGAACTTTGGGCAGTTAGATGGCACAGTGGATAAAGTGCTGGGCCTGATGTCAGGAAGACTCATCTTCCTGAGTTCAAATCTGGCCTCAGACACTTACTAGCTGTGTGATCCTGGGCAAGTCACTTAACTCTGCCTGTTTCCTCATCTGCAAAATGACCGGGATAAGAAAATGCAAACCAGTCCAGTATCTCTGCCAAGAAAAACGCCAGATGGGATCATGAAGAGTCAGACATGACTGAAGCACAATAAAAATGTATCGCTTTAATGTTTACTAAGTATTATATACGTATTATCTCATTTGATTCTCACAAGAAGCTATGAGGTAGATGCTATCATTAACTCCATTTTACAGAAGAGGGAACTAAGGTTGAGAGAAGTTAAATAACTTGACCAGGGTCACGCCGGTAAATAAACATCTTAAAGACTAGATTTGAACCCAGTATTTCCTGACTTCAAATTCATGCACTGTACTACCTACCTGCCTCATGATATCTCTTCAAATTTCTGAAGACCAGTCATCTCCAATTTTTCCAACAGATTCTTAGATTGGCGTAGTCCTTCATTACTCCAATCACCCTTCTCTAGGCATATTCCAGTGATGTATTGTTTGTGTTTCTCCTGCTTTACCTAAATTATTGCCATCCACATGTTCCTGGATTTCCTCTCATGTTCTTACACTTCAATACTATGTCATTGTTCATTTTGTTTCTTCTGTTGCTTTCCCATAAGACATACTCTGCAGAGTCTCGTACTGGTTAGGTTACCATCCCGTCAAGTTTCAGTAAAACCTGAGTTCATCAGTCTCCTCTAGTTCTCTTTGTTTGTTATCCATGCTTTGTGCATTTGTACTGGGACATTCGACTGAAGCCATAGGTTTTTATTATTGACTGACTTCTTGGATACTGTATCTGGCGAATTGTTGGTCTACTCTTCTGTTACTACTGTTATGTTGCACCTGAAACCAAGCTACTAGGCTTGGCAGATCTCTGTGAGATTTCCCCTCCTTGTTTCCTCTTTTTTTGGTTTAAACTTAGACTTCAGGTAAATTTATTTTGTTGTTCTTGTTTTTACTAGTCATCTTTAAGTACCCTGGCCAAGAATCCTTCATTCCTATATTTTAAGCAATGGTCTAGGAATTCAAATATAGTTCCAGGCTATCATCCTTTTTGGGCATCCGGTCTCTTTCCATTTTTATTTTTCTCTTCTACTTCCACTTGGCTGTAGTGATGGAAACAACACCTGGACCCTTCAAGTCTTCTGGTTTTTGTTTTTGTTTTTGTTTTTTTTTTGCCTAGGACTTCACTATTCTTAGCAATGCTTTCTAGGTTCTACGGGTATAATTCGTTCACATGAAATACCAAATGTAGGAAGTAGTGGCCCACATCTTAGAAACATTAGAATCAAAGATCTAAAACTAAAAGAGATCTTATAGGTAATTTATTTGCAGCCCCTCCCTTAGCTGGGACTCTCCATCACATCCCAGACACATAGTAAATCTTTCTGTTGTTTATATCAGACCGTGGAAACATTGCCTTGATACCTTTCAGTAAGGAGTGAACCATTGCTACTCTAATCGTTACTGGAAGATCTCTCAGTTTATGACATCTATGGCTCCACATCATCATTTTTAGGACACAAGAAGTTGCTTCTTCCTCAGCTGGTCCAGTGCCCCCAAGGAGAAGAATACTTTATATATTAGGGGGCATCTTTGGTTGTCCTGATCTGTATCTTGTCACTGGACCCAGATGGCTCTAGAGGAGAGAGTGAGGCTGGTAACTTTGCACAGTCCTCCCTTACTTAAATCCAATATACTTGCAGGTCATGGCATATTTCCCTGATGTCATGATGCTTTTTGAGAATGAAGGACAAACAACAACTTTACCTATTATTTCCAATTGTTAGTGCTCCTTCTTCCCTTTCTTCTCCAACATGGTTTTCCATCTTACAACCTCTTGATATGGACTAGGATTCCCCTCATCTCTTCATTTTCTTTTTCCTTTTTTGCTTGCTTCTTGAAGCATTTCTTCTATTCTTTCAAGGAACACTTCATTCTTCTTGACAATCTGGGGTGTAGAGAGAGGCATGTCTCTAGTCCTTTCTCCTTTAAGATGCTTAGCGTAGAAAAAATAATTGCTACCATTTATGAAGCGCTTTGAGGTTTACAAAGCACTGCACAAATATTTATTCCATTGAATCCTCACAACAACCTTATATGGTAAGTGCTATTATCATCTATATTTTACAGTTGAAGAAACTGAAGGAGGTTAAACAGGAGGCTAATAAAATGTCTGAGGCTGGATTTGAATTCAAGTCTTTCTGTCACTAGATCTAGCATTCTACCAAACACAGAGAGGCAAATTTAGGTGTTATTTGGTACTAGCAGGAACTCTTTTTTTTAACCAGTGTTTTAAAAAAAATTTGGAGTTTCATATTCTCTCCTTTACTCTTTTCTATTCCCCCTTCTTGATAAGGTAAGCAATTTTATGTAGATTGTATTGTGCAGTCATGCAAAACATTTTTGTATTAACTGTGTTGCAAAAGAAAACACAGACCAAGAAACCCCAAACCCAACCAAGAATAATAAAGTAAAAAGAAAAAAAGAGTGTGCTTCAATCTACATTGATTCCTTCTTTCTCTGGAGGTGAAGAGCATTTTTCATCATAAGTACTTTGGAACTGTCTTGCCTGGATTCATTGTACTGCTGAGTATAGCTACATCATTCACAGTTAATTATCCTACAATGTTGCTGTTACCGTGCACAGTGTTCTCCTGGTTCTGCTCACTGTACTTTGCATCAGTTCATGTAAGTCTTTCCAGGTTTTTCTGAAATCATTCTGCTTGTCATTTCTTATAGCACAATAGTATTCCATTGCTATCATATACTACAACTTGTTCAACCATTCCCCAGTTGATGGATACCCTCTCAATGTCCAATTTTTCACCACCATGAAAGAGCCGTACCAAAAACTCTTAGTAAATTCTCTATAGGTCAATGAACAATTCTTGCCTTCTATACATACTTGAAGTGAGATTAATTGGCCTTTTTTATTTTTATTTTTAATAACTCTCTTAGTTAACCCTTACAGCTAAAATGGTATGGGTGATGTCTTTTGATTTGTACGTAAATAGGACTTAAGTGAGACAGAATTATATGAAGTCATCACCCTCACTCTCTTCTCCAGAGTCATCAAGTGGCAGGACAGAATTAAGGTGATTGCTCATGATGCAGTGGATGTCCTTGGCATCTTTGATGTCTAACCAAGTTCTAAGTGCTCCACAGCACCTGCTTCAGCTGTCTTCATGGCCATTGGAGCAAATTGTTCTCATCTGCCCATTTCACCAGGGGAAGTCTTTACATACATGAGGTAGACACCCTCCCTCAACTCACCAATGAGTTTGAGACCCCTCAGTTACCCTCAACCGGGTTTAGCCCTTTTGCTGAAACGGTTTACCAGGGTGTGGCCACTGGGGATGGTACAGATTTTTGGAGCCTTGAGTGAGAGTTAGGTGGAACAAGTGGACACCAAAGGTGGAAACAGCCCTGAAAAGAGCTTGGCAGCCCTTATACCAGAGGTACTAGTCTTCTTTGAACACACCCTACACCTCAAATGGTAAATGGTTTGGGTGATATCTTTTGAGAGCTAATTGCTATGGCAAACTGCCTGTTTGCTCTGCTTGTTCAGGACATTGAGGGCTCAGCTTCTGGGGTCCCCAAGTGACCCTTTATATATTAAAGTTTTTCACTTCCTTTAGCAATAGAACAATGCAGTCTGCTCAGATGCTTCTAACCAGCATTTATCATGTTCTAGCTATACTCTAATCCAGACAGTAGTAAACAGAAGTCCATCTACTACCAGGAAAATATTGATTCTCTAGATCTGCTTCTCTTCCCTGTACTTCCCTAGCCATTAGATTCTCTGCCTCTACCTGGTGAAGGGTACAAGTCTTACCTTATTTAGCAGACAGAAAACATGATTCACCAATACATAAAAAAAAAACCACAAGAGACACAATATATATGACACAAGGCAAAGGAGAAACAAATAGAATCTGTAACTAGCTATCCAATTACATATACTCTTAACAATCAATCAATTAATAAGCATTTATTAAGTGCCTACTGTGTACCAGGCACATAAGGCAATGGGAATAAAAATGTGAGTCTCTGACTTCAAGAAATTTTGAGTGTAGTCAGGGAAGATGACGTGCATATATATAAAATAGATACAAAATAATTTGGGAGAGGAAAGAAGGCACCAGAAGTTGAGAATATCAGAAAAGTTTTCATATAGAAGGTGACATTTAAATTTAACCTTTATTCTGACCCTAGGCTCCTTTATTTTTCCTGGTCACAAGTGTCTGAAGTGAACAATGTCTAGAACAGAGTGTGCTTTTGGTGGCCCCTTTTTATATTTTATTTGGGGCCAGCTCTAACTCAGGATAGTCCAGTGATTCAGGCTTAGGATTAGAAAGCCTTGAAGTATTTATAGATCATAAAATACAAAGACAAAACAAAACAAAAAATCCCCGAAAACTTTTTTGGTGGTAAAGTTTAAAAACTTACAGTTCTTAATTAAAATCCAATTAAATGCTGCCCCTTTCCATCTCTTTGGAAGCATCCTCACTTGGGCAGGAAAGCATACCTGCACAGCAATAGGAATTCCACAAAAACCTCTGGAGGACTAGATCCCAATAGGTGGGGCCTTTTAAGCTTTAATAATTCCAGTGGTAGTTCCTTCCTCCTACCCCCCTCAAATCGATCAAATCCCTGTAATGGCCATTCTGCTTTCCTGAAGGAAATTGACCTAGTGTATATTAGACAAGCAAGACCCCACCACCAGTTTTTGTAAGATATTGATGATTCCATAACTTAAGGTATTGACTGTAGCCAGCAGGAGGTTAGAAGCTTACTGGTAAACCCTGCTTACACTCTAGGTGAAGGCAGAGATGCTAAAAATTTCACCATAATCTATGAAAGAGAACAGAGGTTTTAAACATGTGGCCCAGTGTACAACACTCCCAAGGGAGACCCAAACCAGATTAAAAAGTAATTGGGAAATATTTAATAAAATAAATAAAAATATAGGAAAACCTAGATAATATTACATTTAAAAATGTCAATATGTACCCTATAAGGAGCCTTTTGTATGGTTTGGTGTCCTTCAATTCTATTTAAGTTTGATACCACTAATATAAAGGACAGTATGAGTTTGTAAGATTCTTCAAGGCAAGACACTCAGCACAGCATAGAAGAGTGTAGAACAGGCATTAGTTGATCCTTTCTATGATAGTCAGACTAGAAAGACTTGCCCAAGTGATATATGTGAAAAGTCTTTAGTACAATGCCTGGCAGATAGAGGGACTTAATAAATGTTAATTCCTTTCCTTTCTCTAATGGAGGATGAGTAGACAACCTAAATGCTAGGACACTGGACAAACCATGTAAAAGCTCAGACCATTGTTGTTCTTTCTCTCCTAGAAAAACATATGAAATTCAGATTCCTCTCCCTTATAATAGGCCAGTGTGGATTTACTGGATTATTCTCTGAGGAAGTAGTCTCTCCTACCAACTTTTCATATTTCTTATACCTTATAGAGCATCCAAAGACCCTTGGAGTTTTAAGATTAGTCAGGAAAGACCATTTTACTTTGATTCATTCTCAGGACAAGAGTCAGGAAAAGAGATAATGGAAGTGATGTAGGAAGTTTACCTACATGGTGATACAGTCAGAACACTGGTGTCTGACTTGCACCTTCATTTTGGAAATGCCGAGCCATCTCTTGAACTGCACATGTTTTCATTAGAACATGTTAATACTGAAAGTACAATCAGGAAGAGGAGTTTTGTTTTTTTTTTGAGTCAATCAGTGTTAAGCGACTTGCCCAGGATCACTCAGCTAGTAAGTGTCTGAGGCCAGGTTTGAACTCAGGTTCTCTGACTCCAGGGTCTGGTGCTCTATCCACTGCACCACTAGCTGCCCCTGTTCATTCTTAATCATGGGAAATTTACACAAGTCCAAAGGATATTAAGTAGGTGGACTTTAAATCTCAACATTTTGTACAGTATTGCTGTTCAGTTATTTTTCAGTCATGTCTGACTCTTCATGACTTCATTTTGGGTTTCCTCGGTTAAGATACTGGAATGATCTGCCATTTCCTTCTGCAACTCATTTTAAATATGAGAAAATGGAGGCAAACAGAGTTAAGTGACTTGTCCAAGGTCACAGGGCTAGAAAGTGCCTGAGGCCAGATTTGAACTCACAAAGAGTAGTCTTCCTGACTCTCACCCAGCTATACAACTGCATAAAACATATTTTATAAAATATCCCATTCCCCTAGTAGAATCTGTCCCTGGAGGAGTAGCTCTTTGTTTCTCTCAGCCATTGCAGCATCCTATCAGAAAGCAGGATGGGAAACTCTCTGATATACAACAGAACTGAAGAACTTCAAAGACATAAGATGGGTGAGGAAAGAAGAGGACTTATCCAGGAGTAAGCCTTCAAAGTCTCCAGAAAGCAAGAGAGAAGAAAGTAAACTAAAATGGACGACAAATGGTAGAGAAATTCCCTGCTTCCATTTCAATTCTAAGCGGAGGTCTTCTTATCCCAAAGGGTGTCATCAAACCACATTAAGTCAATGTTCAGAAAGCCTTGTTTATATTTGGGGTTTAGTTTGTTGGCTTCCTTCAAGACTTAGCTCAAATCTTATTTGCAAGAGTTCTGTCCCAATACTCCCAGCTGCTAGTACTTCCTCCTCTCTATTGACTCAGTATATATCTTGTGTATACCTATTTACGTGTTGTTTCACCAATTATACGTAATGTAATCTCGAGGGCAGGGCTTTGCTTTTCCTTGATTTCCCAGCCCTTAACACAACATCTGGCAAACATTAAGTGCTTAATAGAAGCTTATCAACTGAATGACTGTTCTGGTATAAGCTTCAAATTTTTGCAGGGATATTCTTGCTGAATCAATTTGTAAAAACTATTGCCATTGTTCAGGAGGAGTACTTAAAATATAAAAGAATATCTGAAAATATTTGTGGGGAGAGGATCATATTTCCTCTTTTAAAAACCTACTAGAAAAGCAGTTTCTTCTGAAAAGAAACCAATTCTGGACCTTTTTTGGTTGTCTCACTATAGATGCACACTACACAGCTTTACTCTGTCTCTCCCATTTACTTCATGGAAAAGAGGATAAAGGGCCTCAGAGGGAGCTGAATCCTGTGGGGAATGACTTCAATAGTAGTCTATGAGAGAACAACAAACATTTATTAAGTGTCTGCTCTGTGCAATAGGTGGGGATACAATAATGAAACAAGACACCATCTCTGCCCTCAAGGAGATTAGAATGTAGTACAGGGAAAGACAAATACATAAATAACTCTAATACAAGTTACAGCGTGATAAGCTCATGTGATAGTGCAGTGGAAAGAACAGAGGATGTGGACTCAAGAAACAGGGTCCAATTCTGGTTCTACTATTTGCTATTTGTGACCAAAGGAGTCATGTAATCTCTTGGGCCTCGGTTTTCTTGTCTATTAAAAAGAGGGGGTAGACCAACTGATTTTTAAATTCCTTTCAGCGTCTAAATCCTATGAATCTAAGTGCATAGGAGAGGTCAAAAGTAAGATTTTTGGAAAAAAAGGGTGGAAAATCCACTTATAATTTCATTTATAGAAAGATGGTGTCTGAGCTGAGCTGAACTTTGAAGGAAGGGAAGAATTTTGACAACCGGAGATACTGGACAAGTCCATTCCAGTCACATCGAATGAAACAGGCTCTCCCAGAAGGGTAAGAAATGATAGGACAAGATCAGGAAAGGGCAAAGAACCAGAGTGGTTTTGTTGGAATGTAGAGTATAAGGAGATTATAGACTAAAAGACTGAGAAGGTAAATTGGAGTCAGACTGTCAAAATTCTTGAATGCCAGAGTAAGGAGGCTGTATTTTATTGATCAAGCAATAGGGAGTCCCAGAAAAAAAAAGTTTTTGAGCAAAGGAACAATCTGGTCAGACCTGTGTGTTTAGAAAGTAAATTCTGAAATAAATGTGGAGGAGAGATTAGAAAGGGAATAACTGTTATGAGTCAGAGGAAGAGGTAAGGAGGACCTGAATTAGGTTTTGAGTGGGAGAAAAGAGTAAGAGACAGATCCTAGAGCTATTGTCGAGTCCGGAAGATCCTGCTTCAGAGGTTTATTAGATATGTGACCCTGGGCAAGCCACTTAAGCTCAGTTTCTTCCCTATTAAATGGGAATAATGCCACATAGGGTAGTTGTGAGGATCAAATGAATTAATATGTATCAAATTAATCTAATGAATTAAAATTAAAATAAATTAATAATATCAAATTCCTTAGATGAATTAATGAAATAATAAATGAATTAATACATAATATATGTAAATCACTTTGCAAATCTTAAAGCCACCATATAAATGCTTTTATTGATGTTTGGTCATTTCAATCATGTTTGTGTATTTGATTCTTCCTGATCCCTTTTGGGGTTTTCTTGGCAAAGATACTGTAGTGGTTTGTCATTTCATCTCCATATATAAATGCTACCTATTATTATTGTGGTTCTTATTTAGGAGATAGAGAAGGTCATGCTGAGTCCAAGATTTTGAGCCTGAAGAGCTGAGGAAGGGGGAGCAAGCTTGGGAAAAAAGATAAGATGATGGCAGGATATGGTTGAGATGGCTAGCACATAGCTGGAAATTTGGGACTTGGGCTCTGGAAGAAAACCAGGGTTGGAAGTGTAAACCAGAGAGTCATTTGTACAGAGGTGATCACTGAAGCTATCTGAGTAGTTGGATCAATACAACAAAGAATAGAGGATGCTCTACATGTGGATCTGGGGGGAGGAAAATGGGATAGTGATAGAGTACTCAGACTGACCGTAATATAATCTGAAATCTTCCTTTCCATAGCAATGAGCAATGTTTTCTCTTCTAAAAGTATGTTCATTAGTAGTCTAAAGAAAGAAAAGCAGTAATTTTGAAATAATTTATTTTAAATGAACTCAGTAGTTGAAGAAGACAAGAAGAGCTATTATGGCTCAAAATGGATGGTGACCCAGTAGGGGGTAAAATGGGAAAATGTCCCAGACATGACACACAGCACACCTTTTTCTTCATGACATTGTTGAATCTAATTTTTGCCTGCTCATTTCTAAGAGGAATTGGGGAGAGGGAGGACATGTAACAGTCCTCTTTTAACGAGGTCAAGGAAAGTGATTGCATGTCTGAACCTGCTGAGACATGTCGCTAGATTAAGTTTGTGATTTTAATCTGAATGTGCAATAGAATGTGGCTTGGGGTTTCGGTAATGTACCACCTGAAGCCCCATTACCAATTGAAGGCTATATACTACCTAGATTAATGCTTGATTTTGAACCTCAAGGTCAAAACATAATTCACTGTAAGTGATGCAAATTTCGACAACATAAAATGCAATATTTATTTGTTGTTGTGACTACTGATATCCACCAGCTACGGTGGTGTATGAGAATAGGGAGGAATATCACTAGGTATGTGAAACTGCTAGGAATATTGACTTTAAGATAATCTGGAGTTTCAAAGCCCTGTTCCATCTGGGAGGAATTTCAGTTAAACATAGAATTCAAGATGAGCTAGAAAACTAAATTTTAATTAAAATCTGTTTCTAATATTTGGGTTAGCGTAAGTCAAAATTGACAACAGGTTAGAATTAGTCACACCAAATTGAATTTAGATTTTTTTCTTTAAGAGCTTGTTCTATATGTATCATCTTTTAAATAAAGTACTTAGTGATATTATTTAAGCTTAGCTACCTTAATATTGCTACACTTTTATCAATGAGTAGAAAATTTATTACTTTAATCTGGATCTCAAATAAGATCAACCAATCAATATTTATTAAGTGTCAGGCACTCTGCTAAATACTGGGATATAAAGAAAGGCAAAAGACAATCCCTGCTTTCAAGGAGCTCATAGTCTAACGGGAGACAACATGTAAACAAATATATACCAAGCAAGCTGCATACAGGATCAATAATTTCCAGCAGGCTATTGTGATGAGATGAGGTGATAAGCGTGAACACCAGAATGGTGGCAGGGTCAGAGGAGAGAAGACACCATATTCCAGAGATGTTGCAGAGATAAAATTGACAAGCTTTGGCAACAGTTTGGATATGGGGGCTGAAAGATAATGAGGAGTCCAGGATAACTCCCAGGTTGTGATTCTGATAGACTGGGAAGATGGTGTTGCCCTTTATAGTAATAGGGAAGGTGTGTGTGTGTGTGTGTGTGTGTGTGTGTGTGTGTATGTGTATTGGTGGCAGGTGACAATTCAGGGGAAAAGATAATGAATTCTCTTTTGGAAATATTTAGTTTAGGATATCTACTGGGCATTCAGTTCAGATATCTAAAAGGAAGTTGGAGATAAGAAATTGGAAGTCAGTCTACAATTTACAGTAAGATAGGCCTATGTGAGGATCATTAACACAGAGATGGTAATTAAATACATAGGAGCTGATAAGATCACCAAGTACAGTATGCAGAGAGAAGGGTGGACGCCAAAACCCTGAGGTTCACCTACAGTTAGAGAGTGTTATCTGGAAGAAGATCCAGCAAAGGGGGAGAAAGTGAGGCTGGAGACCTTGCACCCTTCGTCACTTAAATCCAGTTCTCTTCCATGTCATGGCATCACCTTTCTGATGTCATGATCCTCTTTGAGAATGAAGGAGAAACGACAACCAGCAAAGAAGACAAAGAAGGAGTGTTCAGATAGGTCGGAGAAGAATATTTCAAAAACCTAGACAGAAGGGAATATCTAACAAGGAGGAGAAAGAGATCAACAGTGTCAGAGGCTACAGAGAGGTCCAGGAGAATGAGGATTGAGAAAAGGCCATTGGATTGGGCAACTAAGAATTCATAACTTTGGAGAGAGTTGTTTCAATGGAATGATAAAACTGGAAGCCAGACTGCGAGGGCTTCAGGAGAGTGTGAGAGGAGAGAAAGTAGAGGCACCTGTTGTAGATAACTTTTTCAGAGTAGCTACAACAGGTAGAAGAGATATAGAACAATAATTGTTGGGTATTGAGGCATCAAATAAGGATCTTTTGGGGGATGGGGGAGAGACATGACATGTTTGCAGGTAGTAGGATTGAAGATAAATGAAAGAGTAGGAACGACAGAGAGTGCAGTCAGTGGGAGGAGACGGGATGGAATGGGATACTTGAATGAGTAGAGGGATTAACCTTGGTATGAAGTAAGGCCACTTCATCATGGGAAACAGAGTTAAAGAAGAGATAGTGAAAGAAAAAGGCACATAGTATAATTCTGCACGTATGAGGTTCCACTGACCCTTGCTAGCAATACAATTTAATAGCAGAAAAAGTAGTGTGAAGTTCTGAACTTGCAAACCAGCAGTTCTGGTCATGGCCAACATGATATCAAGTTGACTCTGATGAGAGCTGGTGGTCTTGAGGGGAAAGATTTGGGAAATAGTGATTAATGAATGAGTTTGGTTTCTTCAGAACGGAGTTGAAGAAGTTCTTATTCATTCAAAGGGAAAATAGCAGGACCAAAGGTCTTTACAGTAATGCCTAGCTCATTTCTCTTGATTTTGTACGTATTCTCAAGATAGGATTTTTGGTTAATCTATGAGACAGTTTGCAAATAATTGTTACGTTCCCTTTATCTGTGGAAAAGTCTGTAAGTGACTTCTGGGTCCCCTTTGAAATCTTAATTGTGACTATTGCCACTTTAAACTGGATACTTACCATTTTAGTTACTATACTAACCAGAAGGGGTATGGCAGTAATTGGGAGAATCAGAACAAGACACAGTTTTAACATATCAAGTGTTTGTAGAGAAGAGATTCTTAGTCTGTGGTTGGTGAACCCGGTTTTATATAAAAACTATTTTTATAACTGCATTTCAATGTAATTGGCATCCTTTGCAATCCTCTGTAGTTTATGTTATGCATTTTAAAAACATTTTGAGAAAGAATCTAAAGATTTACCAGGCTGCCGAAGGGGTCCGTGATATAAAAATATGGTTCAGAAACGTTTGCAGAGGGTTCCAAGGTACTAAAATCATTTTATTTCTCTAGGCCTCAGTTTCCTTATTGATGAAATAACAAGCCTTTGAATCCCTTTTTAGAATATTTTAAAATAATTGAAAGAAATGCTAAATTTCAGTTAGAAGTTGTTAAAAATAAATATGTATTTTTTCCAACTAAGTTCATGCCCCTTCTCTCCCTGAAACTGATGCATAGACCTGAAAGGGGTCCATGGACCCCAGGTTAAGAATTCCTAGTCTAGACAATCTCTTAGATTCTTTCCAGCTATGAATTCTTCCTTTGTCCTATAAGGGTGAAGTCCATTTCATCTTAAACAAATGCAGAAGGCCCAGACTTGTTGACTTAATCAGTCATTCAACGAAAGGCATATATTAGGTATGAACACACACTTAATCAGTTGGGGAAGAGCAAAATTCAAGAGGAGGATAATTGATAATTGGGAAAAGAGGTGTACCTGCCAATTATCCACTTTTCAAGTCAGTAAGTATTAATTTAGTATACACTATGTGCCTAGTGCTGTGCTGCTTATAGCAGGCAGTTGTTCTTGTTCCAAGTTTGTAGGCAATTTCCTACTTACCAGATTTGTATTTTTACCAACACAACATTTTTTTCCCTCTTTCTAGTCAGGTCACCTTGACTCTCTTGGGGACACGGGAAAAAAGGGTCATTACCTGTTTCCATGACAACCCATCCTCCTTACCTCTCCACAGTCAGAGAAGAGGCACTGACTGTCTATTCCAGCTGAATGGGATGGTTGAAGACTGTAAACTCCTAGTGGCCTGGGCTTATTGGTCTAATCAATAGGATATTTCACCTAATTAGGTGTACCTAAATAAGGGCTTTTGGTTGATGAAGAGTGATGATGAGGGTGCTGCTGCTCCTTCTGCTGATGACAAAGATGATGATTTGGAGAAAAGTTATGCTTGCAAACCTTGTTTCTCAGAACTCTGCTCAAAACCTTTACCTCTACAGATAATGTCTGAATGGACTTGAAACTCTGCCCCTTTGGATTATTGCACCATTTTCTCCCTTATCTTTTCCTTGAATGTGTTTTCTTCCCTAGTGGGCTGTAAGTGAATCAGATTAATGGTGCTACAGTTGGGTTATCTTGCGCACCCTGGTGATAACTGGATATAAAATGCTGGTCAATTGAGGGGTCTGACTAAGGCTGTTCTAAGAAAGGATACATTCCTTCCCTTCTCACCCTCCTCCTTCTCCCCACTCTTCTTTGTTCAACCTCATGAGTCACTTCCAGACAAAGGAGATGCTAGAGCATTAGGAAGGAAGTGTACTTTATTTCTAAGCTCCTTAAAGATTCTTGGAGGCAGTGATACAGACTGAGGCATCACTTTGAACAACTTCCCATGATGAGTCATAGGGCTCAGTCATATTTCTAATGGTCTTAACTATCATCTAAGTTGTTGCACATCCTGACCACAGATCCCTGACTGCCACTCCTTTCTTCCTCCCATGTACATGCATGTACACACACACACACACACACACACACACACATACATACACATAGCTACTCATGGAAGTACTGCTGTCCTAATGGCTTCCAATATTCACACTGTGGACCTTTTCCAGTCCTGATCTTCACCTTCCAGAATTCCCATGAAGTTATCCCAGGCCATTATGTACTTACCCTTAAGCTTTTTTGCCCTGCCCCTACACCTAGCCACATCCCTATCCCCAGCACATCTAACTTTGACCTAGCTTTCTCACTTCTGTTAATGGCTCCATTATTACCCCAGGCACCTAGGCTAATAGTCTCTGGTTCAGTTTTGACTTCTCTCATCACCTCAGGTTCCATATATAATCAGCGACCAGGTCTTATCATTTCTGTCCCACTCTCATTATTACACTTCCATTACCTATTTCTAGTTTTCATCTTGCTTGGATTACTACTGTCAAAGGTGCCTAGATCTGGAAGAAGCATCTAGTCCAACTCTGTCATTTTATAGAAGAGAAAACTGAGATTTACATTGGCAGTGTCAGTAGTAGGATTTGAACCCAGGCCCTCTGATTCAAGAACCAATGCTCTTTCCACTGTAATATATAGATAGCCTCCCCTACAATCTCTATCATTCAGTTAGTCAACAAGAATTTATTAAGTACTTTCTTTCTGCTTACTTTTTTTTTATTATTTTATTTTCCTCAATTACATGTAAAAACATTTTTTAACATCCTTTTATTTTTCAGATTTTGAGTTCCAAATTCTCTCCCTCCCTCCCCTCCTCCTTCATTGAGAAGGCAAGCAATTTGACGTAGATTATACAAGTACAGTCCTGCAAAACACATTTTCATATTAGTCATTCTATGAAAGAAAACACAGACAAAAAACCCCCAAGAAAACAAAAGAAAAATATCTCTGATCTGCATTCTGGCTCTAGCTGTCCCTTCTTTGGAGATGGACAGCACCTTTCATTGTAAGTCCTATAGAATTGTCTTGGATCATTGTATTGCTGAGAATACCTAAGCTAATTATAGTAGACAAATCTTCATACAATAATACTGTTACTGTGTACAATGTTCTCCTGGCACTGTTCATTTCACTTTGCATCAGTTCATGTAAGTCTTTCCATGTTTTTCTGAGGACATCCTGCTATCTTAAAGCACAATAATATTCCATCACAATTATATACAAATATTACAGGTTATTAACTATTATTATATACAAATATTATATTATAGCTTGTTTAGCCATACCCTAATTGATGAACATACCCTCAAGTTACAGTTCTTTACCACCACTAAAAGAATTGCTATAAATATTTTTGTACATATAGACCCTTTTCCTTTTTGTTTTTTTATCTTTTGGGAATACAGACCTAGTTATGGTATTGCTTGGTCAAAGGGTATGCATGGTTTTATAGCCCTTTGAATATAGTTCCAAATTGCTCTCCAGAATGGTTAAATCAGCATACAGCTTCACCAATAGTACATTAGTGTTAATTTTCCCACACTCCCTCTAATATTTGTCATTTTCCTTTTCTGTCATATTAGCCAATTACAGGTGTGAGATAGTAGTTGAGTTATTTTAATTTGCATTTCTCTCATCAACAGTGATTTAGAGCATTTTTATATGACTATAGATAGCTTTGATTATTTTGTCTGAAAATTACCTATTCATGTCCATTGACCATTTTATCAATTGAGGAATGGCTCTTATTTTTATAAATTTGACTCACTTTTCTATATGTTTGAGAAATTAAGTCTTTATCAGAGAAACTCAATGTAAAACTTTTTTTCACAGCAATGATTACCAACTATGTATTTTCCTCCATTTTATTTTCCCTGTTTATCTCTTTCTCTCTCTCTCTCTCTCTTTCTCTCTCTCTCTCCCCTGTCCATTCTCAAAAGTGTTTTGTTTCTGTCTTTTACTTCCCCCAAACTGCCCTTCTTCCTACTTTTACCTCCCCCACCCCCCCCACACACACATCTTATCTGCTTTCCTTTCTACTTTCCTTTATGTAAGATAGACTTTTATATCCCACTGAGTGTGTATATTATTCCCTCTTTGAACCAATTCTAATGAGAGTAAGGTTCATGTGCTCCCCTTCCTGCCTTTCCCATTACCCCCTCACTGTACAATTTCTTTCAGGCCTCTTTTATGACAGATAATTTATTCCATTCTACCTCTCAATTTCCCCTTCTCCCAGTGCATTCTTCTTTCTCATCCCTAAATTTTATTTTTTTAGATAATCACACCATCCCATTCAACTCAAACCTCTGCTTTCTGTCTACGTATACTCCTTCTAACTGCTCCAGTAATGAGAAAGATTTTAGGAGTTATAAATATCATTTCCCTGTGGAGGAATATAAACAGTTAAACTTACTAAATCCCTTATTATTTCTCTTTCTTGTTCACCTTTTTGTGCTTCTTTTGCATTGTGTATTTAAAGGTCAAATTTTCTATTCTGCCCCAGTCTTTTCATCAGTAATACTTGAAAGTTCTCCATTTCCTTCAATGTCCATTTTTTTCTCCTGAAGGATTATACTCAGTTTTGCTGGGTATTTTGCTTATAATTCTATCTCTTCACCCTCTGGAATATCATATTCCAAACCCTCCATTCCATTAAAGTAGAAGCTGATAAATCTTGTATTATTCTGACTGTGGCTCCACAATATTTGAATTTTTTTTTCTTTTTGGGTACTTGAACTATTTTCTCTTTGATTTAGAAAGACTGGAATTTGGCTATGATATTCCTGGGAGTTTTCTTTTTAGGATATCTCTAAGGAAGTGATCAGTGGATTCTTTCAATTTCTTTTTTACCCTCTGGTTCTAGACTATAAGGACAATTTTCTTTCATAAGTGTTTGAAAGATGATGTCTAGGCTCTTTCTTTGATCATGGCTTTAAGGTAGACCAATAATGGGGGTGGAGCCAAGATGGTGGAGTAGAAAGATGTACATATACTAGCTCTTCTCACACAGCCCATAAAATACTCTCAACAAAGACTCAAAAAAGACTCTCAACAAATTCTAAAGCAGCAGAAGCCACAGGACAACAGAGTGGAGGAGATTTCCAGCCCAGGGTGACCTGAAATGGTGACAGGAAACATCTGTTGCCGTGGACATGGAGTGTAGCCCAGCCTAGCCTTGGCCACGTGAGACTCTGGGAGGAGGACCAGGCCTTGGGGGTGGAATCCCCAGTCGCAGTAGCAGCAGTTCACAGATCCCTCAACCCACAGGCACCAAAGGTCAATGACAGGGTTTTTTCAGCTGACTGAGAAGGAAGAAGGACCTTTCCATAGCTCTGGCCTCAGGCAATGGCCACAGAGGCCACAATGGGCAGGCAGCAGAAGTTCCCACAGCAGCCCCTACAGGAACCTGCATCGATTGTTGGATTGTAAAACCCCTGGGGGCACTGAACAGCTGATGCTTGCCTCAGCCCTGTGTAGAGGCCCTGCAGCAACTGATCTTTATCTCACATGAAATGGCAGCCCTGTCCCCACAGCTTATCTGAATCTCAGCCCCCAGTGCTGGTTTGGCAGAACTGGAGGTGAAGTGGTTGTGAAGAGGAAACTTTACTAAGATTCTGGGCACAAAAATCTCTTCTTGCTCCCAGATCAGTGTACATCCTTGATTGTACCACCTTGGAGGAACTGAATCTTACAGATCCCCAGAGTATACCCTCCTCTTGACAAAGGACCCAAAAGTCAAGTAACTGATTGGGAAAATGCCCCAAAGAGGGAAAAAAATAAGACTATAGAAGGTTACTTTCTTGATGAACAGATTATCATCTTCCATCCTTTCAGATGAGGAAGAACACTACTTGCTATCAGGGAAAGACATAAAAGTCAAGGCTTTTTGTATCCCAAACATCCAAAATAAATATTCAATGGTCTCAGGCCATGGAAGAACTCAAAAAGGATTTTGAAAATCAAGTAAGAGAGGTGGAGGAAAAATTGGGAAGAGAAATGAGAGAGAGGCAAAAAAAATCATGAAAAGCAGGTCAACAACTTGCTAAAGGAGACACAAAAAAATGTTGAAAAAAATAACACCTTGAAAAATAGGCTAACTCAATTGGCAAAAAAGGTTCAAAAGCCAATGAGGAGAAGAATTCTGCTTTAAAAATCAGAATTAGCCAAATGGAAAAGGAGGTTCAAAAGCTCACTGAAGAAAATAGTTCTTTCAAAATTAGAATGGAACAGATGGAGGATAATGACTTTATGAGAAGAAATCACAAACTGAAATCAAAAGAATGAAAAAATGGAAGATAATGTGAAACATATCATTGGAAAAACAACTGATCTGGAGAATAGATTCAAGAGAGACAATTTAAAAATTTTGGGACTACCTGGAAGCCATGAGCAAGAAAAGAGCCTAGACATCATCTTTCATGAAATTATCAAGGAAATTGCCCTGATATTCTAGGAAAAATAAATATTGAAAGAATCCACAGATCACCTCCTGAAAGAGATCCAAAAAGATAAACTCCTAGGAACATTGTAGCCAAATTCCAGAGTTCCCAGGTCAAGGAGAAAATATTGCAAGCAGCTAGAAAGAAACAATTTGAGTATTGTGGAAATACAGTCAGGATAACACAAGATCTAGAAGCTTCTACATTAAGAGATCATGGGGCTTGGAATATGATATTCCATAAGTCAAAGGAAGTAGGACTAAAACCAAGAATCACCTACCCAGTAAAACTGAGTATAATACTTCAGGGGAAAAAATAGTCTATCAATAAATAGAGGACTTTGAAGGATTCTTGATGAAAAGACCAGAGCTGAAAAGAAAATTTGACTTTCATATACAAGAATCAAGAGAAGCATGAAAAAGTAAACAGCAAAGAGAAAAGGACTTACTAAAGTTGAACTATTTACATTGCACCATGGAAAGACAATATTTGTAACTCTTGAAACTTTTTTTCAGTATCTGGTAATTGGTGGGATTACATACACACACACACACAGAAAGAGAGAGAGCACAGGGTGAGTTGAATAGGATGGGATTATATCTAAAAAAATGAAATTAAGGGGTGAGAGAGGAATATATTGGGAGGAGAAAGGGAGAAATGGAATGGGGCAAATTATCTCTCATAAAAAAGGCAAGTAAAAGACTTTTCCTTGGAGAGAAAAAGTGGAGAGGTGAGAGAGAAAACATGAAACTTACTCTCATCACATTTGACTCAAGGAAGGAATAAAATGCAAACTCATTTTGATATGATAACTTATCTTACAGTACAGGAAAGTGGGGGATAAGGAGATAAGCAGGGTGGGAGGGATGATGGAAGGGAGGGCAATGGGAGGGAGGGAGCAATTAGAAGTCAACACTCTTGGGGAGGGACAAAGCCAAAAGAGAGAATAGAAGAAATGGTGGGCAGGATAGGATGGAGGGAAGTATAGTTAGTCTTACACAACATGACTATTATGGAAGTAATTTCCAAAACTACACATATAAAGCCTATATTGAATTGCTTGCCTTCCCAATATGGATGGGTGGGGAGGAATGAAGGAAGAGAAATTGGAACTCAAAGTTTTAGGAACAATTGTTGAAAATTGTTCTTGCATGTAACTGGGAAATAAGAAATACAGGTAATGGGCTATGGAAAGTTATCTTTCCCTACAGGACAAAAGAGAAGATAGGGATAAGGGAAGGGGAGGGATGTTAGAAGGAAGGGCTGATTGGGGATAGGAATAATTAGAATGCTCAAAGTTTTGTGGTGCAGGGAGGGGAGAGATGGGTAGAAAATTTGGATCTCAAAATTTTGTGGAAATGAATGTTGAAAACTTAAATTAAAAAGGTAGTCCAATAATTATTAAATTACCTCCCCTAGATCTGTTTTACAGGTCAATTGTTTGTTCAATGAAATATTTAATATTTTCTTCTATTTCTTCATTATTTTGAATTTTTATTATTGTTTCTTGATGTCTCTTAAAGTCATTAGCTTCCACTTATCCAATTTTAAATTTTAAGGAATTATTTTTTTCAGTGAGCTTTGGTACCTTCTTTTTCATTTGGCTGATTCTAGTTTTTAAGGAGTTCTCTTTAGGAAATTTTTAAATGTCTTTTTCCATTTGTCCAATTCTGCTCCAGTTCAAAGGGATATGCATTCCATGTGAACTGTGACAGCATCTTGTATGTACTTCTCCAGGTATACTTTATAGAATCATAGGTTCATTCATTGTTGTCCTTCATAACTGAAGAGGACCAAACTGACCGCAATGTTGCAGTATTTGTACAATGTCTGAGTGTAACTGATCAGACTATTGTAAACTTGGAATGTCTCTAACATGTCTCTAAATTTGTGCATTTCATATTTCTTTTGAGCCACTGCAATTCTTTATTCCCCCCTCTAAATTTATCTGTTTTCAATTTTTAACAATCACTTCTATAAATTTAAAATTTTCTCCCCCTCCCTCCCTAAGATGGCATGCAATCATATATGGGCTCTACACATACACTCTTATTAAACACATTTTCACATTAGTCATATTACATAGAAGAAATAAAACGAATGGAAGAAAGCATGAGTAAAACTAAACAAAACTAAACATAACAAAAGACAAAATAGTCTGCTTCATTCTGCATTCTGACTCCTTAGTTCTTTCTCTGAATGTGGATGACATTTTATATCATGATTCATTTGGAAATGTTTTAGGTCCTTGCATTGCTGTGAAGGACTAAGTCTATCAAAAACAGTCCTTGCACACTGTGGCTGTTACTGTGAATAATGTTCTCCTGGTTCTGCTCACTTCACTTAGCATCAGTTCATATAAGTCTATCCAGATATTTCTGAAATCTGCCTGTTCATCATTTCTTATAGAACATTTGTATTCCATTACACTCATACACAATAACTTGTTCAGCTATTCCCTAATTGATGGGCATTCCCTTGATATCCAGTTTTTGGCCACCACAAAAAGAGCTGCTATGAATACTTTTGTACATGTAGGTCCTTTTCCCATTTATGATCTCTTTGGGATACAACCCTAGAAGCAGTGTTGCTTTGTCAAAGGGGATGCGTATTCCTCTAGTTCTAAATTGCTCGCTAGAATTGTTAGATTCATTCACAGCTCTACCAACAATGAATTAGTGTTCCACATTTTCTGCAACATTTATTATTTTCCTGTTTTGTCATGTCATGTCATGCCAATCTGATAGGTGTGATGTGGTATCTCAGGGTTGATTTGATTTGCCTCGTCCTAATCAATAACAATTTAGAACATTTTTTTCATATGACTATAGATAGCTTTAATTTCTTCCTCTGAAAACTGCTTGTTCATGTCCTTTGACAGTTTATCAGTTGTGGAATGACTTGTATTCTTGTAAATTTGACTCAATTCTCTATATATTTTAGAAATGAGACCTTTATCTCAGACACTAGTTATAAAAATACTTTTCCAGTTTTCTGCTTCCCTCTTAATCTTGGTTGCATTGGCTTTGTTTGTGTAAAAAATTTTCAATTTAATGTAATCAAAATCATCCATTATGCATTTCATAATATTCTCTATCTCTTATTTGGTCATAAATTCCTCCCTTCTGAATAAATCTAACAAATAAACTATTTCTTGCTCCCCTGATTTGTTTATAGTATCAAATTTTTTTTACCTAGATCATGTACCTATTTGGACTTTTTCTAGTATACAGTGTCAGGCATTGGTTTACGCCCAATTTCTGACACACTATTTATCAAACAGTGGACAGTTATAGTCATTGACTACTGTGTCATGGAGTCACTGCAATTCTGTTTTGCTCATAAAGCACAGTTCCTTCTTTGATGTAGGCACACCATGTTGGTTGGTCCTGTCTCAGTGTCTCCCATGTCTCACAATGGATTCCAACGTTTTTCAAAGAGAGATTGAGTGTCCCTGTGAGAATTGTCCTTCTTCCAACCTCTAGGTGAGTACCTGCCTCATGTGCATTCTCCATAAAATAGAGTTTTAAGCAAATGCATATTTGTCACTTGAAAAATGTGGTTACTTTATTGGAATTGTTCTTGTCAGTTCAGCTCAAGAAAAGACCTCGGTGTCTTCTACCTTGTTTTTCCAGGTGATCTTCAGAATTTTCCTAAGGTAGTTCCAATGGAAGAGATTTGGTTTTCTGGCCTGGCACTGGTACTGTTCAGGTTCCACAAGCATACAATACAATAGCTCTGTAGACTTTTAGCTTGGTAAGCAGTCTTCATCTTCTCTCCCACACTTTCTTTCAGAGCCTCCTAAAAGTTGAGCTAAGTCTGACAATATGGGCATCCACCTCATCATTTATATGTACATATCTGGAAAGTGTACTGCTAAGTTAAGTGAACTTATTCACAGCATTCAACATCTCTACATTTGCTATAGCTGATGATTCCACTTATAAATGATGTGGCGCTGATTGGTGAAGAAACTTTTTTTCTTAGTGTTGTTTGTCAGAGAATGGATCCATTTTCTATTGCAGTTCAGCTTCAGAGGCTTCATTGAGTGCATAATTATCTGTGAAGAAAAGTCACACACCAATTCTCCTTTCACCTTAGTCTTGACTTGTAATCTTTTCAAATTAAATAGTTTACCCTTGGTGTGGTAGCTGACTTGGATACCATTTTTGTCTTTGTTGAAGAAATCTAATAACATTACATGTTGGCCTTTCCATGGCCCTTTGTGAAGCCATACTGGCTCTCAGGTAGATGACTATCTTCCAGGTGAAGGATCAGTCTATTAAGGAGGATTCTGGTAAGAGTCTTTCCAGCAATGACTAAGAGAGAAATCCCTCTGTGATTGTCAAAGGACAACCTACTTCCTTTTCCTTTATAGAGAAGGACAATGGAGGCATCCTTAAACTCTTTGGTGGATAACCTCCTCTTGCTATATAACTCAGAAGATTTCAGTCAGTTTTTGTATGAGCAGTGGAGTCACTGCCTTGTAGAACTCTGCTGAAATGGAGTCAGTACCCAGTGGTTTACCACATGAGAGGAGACTAATGACTCTTCAGTTAGAAATTTGGTTAGATAGGCATTGATTTCAACCTGAGGTATGTGGTCAATGAGTTTCAACATTGGTTAATGATAGTTTGTTAAGAACATTATGGAAGTATTTTGCCCATCCCTCCAGGGTTATATCTTTATCACTTATCATTAATCAATCCTTATCACTGACCAGTGTGGCTCCAACAGTGCTGAGTAGTTGAGATGCACCAAAGGTCTTTAGCCCATAAAAAGTCTTCAGATGTTTATAAAAATGACTTTAATTGTTACTATCAGTGTAAAACAGAATCTCCTTGCCTTTCTCTAGTCTTTGCTTCCACTTTTCTATTGATGGAATTAAACACTGCCATCTTAGAGGTGGCTGAACTATCCAGTTGGTAAACTTTGTGGAATTTTCATTTTTTATTTATTAGCTTCTGAATTTCCCCAACTACCTAGTCAAATCAACCTTAATGTTTGCAAGCGTTCTGACCCTGATGAGTAAATGCAGTGCTGTACACCAGATGTCTAAAAGTTGCCCACTCCTTTTCTGCTCCACTATTGCCATGTGTTGACTTAGCTTTCCCTCCAAATCAGGAACAAGCTCTTTACACATGGAGAAGTACTCTAATCTGTCGACATTACATTTTCTGGTAGTCATCTTGCTTTGGGTCCTCTACTTTTGCTGATTGTGAATGTTTAGCTTACAAAGGAGGAGTCTATGGTTGGTCTAGTACTTTGCACCACACATTGTCTTCATCACTCACACATGTTTGTCTCTTCTCCATACAAAGATAGTCTATTAAATGCCAACATTTGCTGCAAGGTTGCAACCATGAAGTTTTATTGCATGTAGATAAACAGAAGACAGTGTTGGTAATAAGAAGGTCATGAGATACGCAATTCTTCAGTAGTAAGTGGTCATTGCTGTTGCTGTTTCTGAGTCCATTCCTCCCAAGGATTCCCTGTCATGTCTGTTACTCTGTGGCTAATCAAGCTTTAAAGTCATGGAGAATTACAAGTTTGTCCTTTTTCAGCACATTTATGATGAGAATCTCCAGGTTTTCATAATATTTTTCTTTGCTCTCCTCAGAGTTTGTCATGGTGGGAGCATACGCACTGATGATGGTGCTATGGCACTTTCCTGCAAGTGGCAGTGACATTGTCATGAACCTATTGTCCACTTCTTTTGAGAGGCCTACAAGCTAGTTGACTAAATTAGATTTGATTGTGAAACCTACACCAACTTCACAGTGCTCCTAATAAAGGGAGCCACTTTAGAAAAACATGTATCTAGCTCTGACTTCGGTAAGCTGACCTTCATTTGCTAGCCTTGTTTCATTCAGGGATCCTATTTGGATGTGATACTTGTTGAATTCTCTTGAAACAAGAGCTGTTTGTCTTCAGGTCTACTGTTGTCCGTAAGGGTGCACACTTTCCATCTGCTGAGTGGAATTATCTTCATAAAAAAATTGTCATTTGTTTCAACCACAGAGTGGGATCTCTGCCTGCTATAGTAAGCAGGCCAGGGTTAGATGAAGCAGACAATTTTTAGGGCTCCTTTTCTTGTCCCTTCTTCATTCCAGGAAGTGAGCAGTGCAGTCATTAAAAGGCTGCTCTGGCACCCAGGGGGACTGTCATATCCCACTACTGCTTCAGTCCAGTGAGAAGATGACCCTATATCCTTGACCTTGTGTGTACAGGGCTGTAACTATAGTTCCCAGTGTATCTGCACCTGCTACTTTATCACTAACCCATTGTCACAGGACTTTGGGGAAGGTAAAATATAAAACAGTAACACAATAAAATAATGATATAGTTGAATAGTAAAATAATAAAATTTTTGAATAGTAAAATAATAAAATAGTAAAATGGTATAGGCGATGTCTTTTGATTCACATATAAATTGAATTTAAGTGAGGTAGAGTTGTGTGAAGTCATCAGTCTTGCTCTTTCTTTCCAGAGTCATCAAAGTCCAGCGGTAAGACAAAAGGCAAGATGATTGGCAATGGCCCAGAAAGCAATGGCTGACCCTTGTACTCTCAGCACTCCCCAAGGCCTAGTCCATCCACTTTCTTGGAACAAATTGTTTTCATCCTCCCATTATACCAGGAGAAGTCTTCACATACTTAGGCATTCCTCTAATTCACCAATGAGTTTGAGGCCTTTTGGTTACCCTCAAACTAGTTTAGCCCATCTGCTGAGACAGTCTAACTGGGGTGTGGCCACTGTACACACTACAGCTTCTTGGAACCATAGGTGAGAGTTGGGTGAGAGGTGGACACTAAAGGTGAATGGAAAGCAAAGGGCTTGGCAAACCCAACTACTTGATTATCAGACATGCCAGGGAGTCCTTGGAAGGAATGACTTCAGAAACAGCAATAGCAATGATCACTCAGCAAACTAGGACTCCCTGAATACCCCATACACCTCTACATGGATTCATAGAATTCAAGGGTGGCAACGGGCCTTGTAAGCTATCTAGTCCAATCTGTACCACACCTACAACATCCTTGACAAGTGGTTATTCAGTCTCTACTTAGAGAGCTTGAGTGAGGGGGTAACACACAACTTCCTAAGGCAACCAGTGCTCTGCACAGCTTTCAAGTTGTCATTCCTAAATCATAATTCTGATCATGACATTCCCCTACTCAAAACTCTTCAATGTCTTCTTCATGCCATTAGAGTGCTTTTTAATATAATAATTTATTACCCCCCCCCAATTACTTGTAAAAAGAAGTTTCAGCTTTCTTTTTTAAAAAGTTTTGAGATCCAAATTCTGTCCCTTCTCCCTTCCCTTGCTGCTCCCTAAGATGGTAAGCCATCTGATTTAGGTTCCACATGAGAGATCATGTAAAACATAGTTCCATATTAGTTATTTTGTGGAAGAAAACTTCAACCATAAAACAAAAGAGAGAGGGAAAAGAAAGAAAGGAGAAAAAAAGGAAGGAAGAGAAAAATAGTATGCTTCAGTCTACATTTAGAGGCTATCAGTTCTTTCTCTGGAGGCTGATAATACTTTTCATCATGAGTTCTTTGGGATTGTCTTGGATCATTGTATTGTCAAGAATAGCTAAGCCATTCACAGTTGATCATTGTATAAAATTGTTGTTACAGTATGCCGTGTTTTCCTGGTTCTGATCGCTTCACTCTTCATCAGTTCATGTAAATCTTTCCAAATTTTTCTGAATCCATCCTGCTCCTCATTTCTTAAAGGACAATAATATTCCATCACAGTCATGTACCACAACTCATTCATCCATTTCCCCAGTTGATGGGCATCCCCTCATTTTCAAATTCTTAGCTACTACTAAAAGAGCTGCTATACATTTTTTATGTACAGTTAAGTCCTTTCTTCTTTCCCCTTCCCTTTTAAAAAGCTCTTTGGGATTATAGGTCTGGTAATGGTATTGTTGGGTCAAAGAGTGTGCCCAATTTCATAGCCCTTTGGCCATAGTTCCAAATTGCTCTCCAGAATATTTGGATCAGTTCACAATTCCACCAATAGCGCACTAGTGTCCCTCTTTTACCGATATCCCCTCCAATATTTATCATTTTGCTTTTCTGTCATATTAGTCAATCTGATAGAACTTTGTTTCCTTCATCTGTAGGATGAGAAAATGACCTTTACTCTCTCTACTTAATAGGATTGTTATGAAAAAAGGTAAATTGTAGACAGGTAGATGCACATAAATGTGACTAATTTCTATTATTAATGTTAATTTTAGTGTGAGTAATCCTAATACAAGGCAAAGGATCCAGGCTTCTCTTTGACTAAGAGTTAGGAATCCTGTAGAATTTCAGGTTTGCCATTGATGATGCCATTTCCACTGGATGTCCTTGTACTTTTTTCTCCACTTATAAAATGAGAATAACATTCACTCATGATTCTCATACTCCATCACAGAGACTACCTATTATCAGTATGTTTCCTTGTGATTCATCAAGCCTTATGTGGAGGGCTTATGCGGTACTTGGAGGCCATTGGCAAAGAAATGAGTGATTGGGGCTTTCGGAGGGGTGGAGTGGTAGTATTTCTGCTTTCCAGCCCCAAAGGGACCAATAATTCACACTCAGAAGACCTGTACAACACCAGCTGTTCACATACCAAACCAAATGAGCTCCCAAGAGCAGCTGGTTTGGGATTTATAATCATTCGGGTACCACGTGGGTTTGTCCAAGCTAGATGGCACACTCAGTCATTCTAGTCCAATACTTGGGATAAAGAGAAATAAGAAAAGGGTAAAGGGGAAAACAGAAGAAGTCAGGTGGTGTGCAGTGACTGGGAGACAGGATCATCTGATAGACAGAACACTGAGGTGAGCTGGTTATAGGCTTATTTCTGCTCCTCTCCTGCTAGTTAAATAACTCTAAATACATGACATCAACTCACTGTACCGTAGTTATTTACTCTCTTTATAACAAGAAAGGATAACAGCATTCCCTCTATTGCACAAGGTGATTGTGAGGCAAAATAAGATGGAATTATAAAGACTCTTTAGAATAATGATAAGATAGGAACCCTTAGTCTCTGTTAGGATGTCAGAGCTACAAAGGAGTAAATTAAAGGTATAAAAGTTTGGTTTGTATGAATTTGAGGGCACCTAGCTATCTTGATGTCTTTCTGTTCACTTTCTCTGTACCCCCTCCACTTCTGATTTTTTCTTTCCTTTTTTAAAAAACAAAACAACTTATGAGGAACTTTAGGGAAAACAGGGGTAAATAAGTGATATCACCAAGGAAATGCATGATATGAAGTGCAGATGGGTTAGGCATGTGGTGAGGTTTAAGGAAACAGGTAGATAATCTGAGTGCTTTACCAGTACTCTTGTGATTCCAGAAGAAAGCAAGAGAAGCTTTCAACATGTTGAGTCACCCCTTCCCCCCATTCCAGCCCCATACTTTTTCCCCATTCCTTCCTAAAGAACTTATCATAGGACACAAGCATGAATCCTACAAAATAGGGATGAGTTCTGGTCTTTACCATTGGAGGGAATTCCAAATCAAATGATACCAGAGATTCATTTGAGTATTTTGGGTGTTTTTTCTTTTTTTGGTTGTTATTGTTGTGATGAAGAGAGGTCACATAAAACTATGGAGCAATGTTGTGTCAAGGGAGGCAAAGGTCCTCACACCTCCATTCTGTCCTGGATTTATAAGCAGTAAGAAAAATGAGCAAAGATCATCCTGGACACCTACAATCTCACCATACAGATAACAAATTTCAGACCAACAGGCGTTTCTCCTGCCATCACTCTCCTAGGCTCCTGCTCTCTCTGATGTGTTGGAGTTCTGAGGAAATGACTTCTCTGAAGAGCTTCATCCTTATCTTTGTTATGAGGGTGTCTCTCTGTTGGTTTGGACACAGATTCTCCTTTCAGGGAATCAAATAGTTCTTCTGTTTATCACCGAGGGCAACAAATTTTGTGCTCATGGCCTGATTTGCTGATCTTGTTTTCCATAATACCCAGACTTCTTTGTCCACCTATACAGAAACAAACTCCATACTCCTATCTGGCTATCCTAATCTTATTCATTCTCCAGAAAAACAAAAAGCAAAACAAACAAACAAACAAAAAACTGAAGTTTCACTTCCTTGGTGAAGCCTTCCTTGATGGCTTATTGATTCTTTCCTGCTCTCCACCTTTCAAGGGAACCTCTGTAGTCACTGATAACTGTGCCATTTGAGCACTTAATTCTAGTCTTAGTGGTCTTATTTAAATGTTTTCTTGTGCATCTTATTTCATCAACTAGAAGTCTTACATTTCTTTTTTTTGGTACCTCTAGGTCCAAGCTGTGTGTTGAACAGAGAGCAGGTTCAATGGATCAATGGATCCATAGGGCCTTCAAGGAGAGGGAGAGAGCCTGGTATAGTAAAAAAAGATAAGCACCCCAGGTTTTAGTTCTGGCTCTTCCACTAATTAGCTGGGGGGTGTTGGGCAAACACTTTCACCCCTAAGACTTCACAGTCATCTGTGAAATGGAAGGATCGAAGCAGTGATCTATACAGTTCCTGCTAGCTATAAAGTTCTATGATTCTATGGTCTGGTCCATTTCTGTACTTCCAGGCAGGCTTGATCTAAACCACTCTATAGGTAGGAATATCAGCAAACTTCCTTGTATAGGTCTTTCTCCCCTTAATCTCCAACATGTTCCATTAAAAAAAAAAATGTTCTTTGAATCTAGAATTTTCTTTGTTTTATAAAACACTTCAGAGAGCAAGTACAGAGACCAATGGTTTCCACTAGGCATTTTTGTTACTTGAGGTAGGATTTCCATTGACCCTCCATTAAGGAATAAAAGACAAACCTATTTGGCCCTCTGAACTTGCACAGAGGTATGGGTCAACTTTAAGGGGACATCAGCAGCAGGCACCCTCAGACATGTACTAGCTGTTTGTTCCTGAACAAGTTACTTAACTCCTGCCTGCCTCAGTTTCCTTAACTGTAAAATGGAAATAATAATGGCATCCACCTCCCAGGGTTGTTGGGAGGATCAAAAGAGATATTTCTAAAATGCTTAGCACAATGTCTGCTCTATGATCGCTTCATATTCCATTCTATTCCTTTCCAACAGGACAGGCTAACCCTATAACTAGGTTAGGTCAAGAATGTGAGTAAGATACTGAGAAGATCTTCGTGGTTGAGGGAAAAATTCAAGTCTACACTTGTCAGGAGATGGCTTAATTTCATATCAAGACCTTGGCCCCTGTGTGTCTCTCATCAATGATGCAAATTTTGGACAACAGGTAGCCGCAGTCACTGACACCATGGCATCTGCTTTGCCATCTGGTGTTTCCATGTGGGTGACTTCTGATCACTTGCAGGAGGCTCCTAGATGGGGCTGGGGCACACTTTGGTGCCAAGGCAAGGTAGAAAGATCATGGAAATGTGATATATAAATGGCAGAGAACAGGGAAAGCTGAAAAAAGTCTGAATCTGTATGTAAATTGGGGTATAGGGTGGTGGGTATTGATCAATTGAACTGATTTCATTCCTTGCCAGGGACAGGTGTCCAAGGAGCTGCATGCCCTCTGTATAGCCCATTTCTCCTCCATTTCCTAGGTCTCTGGACTTCCTAAAGCAGACTGGGCAAATTCCCAAGATGTCAGATCACAAGGGATGGTTGCCAGGGTCTCAGATTCCTGTTGCTTCCTGGCTCAGAAAGAATAATTTTGTTGCTGTTGAGTTGTTTCTGTTGTGTCTTGAGCTGTTTCAATTCTGTCTGACTCTCTGTCACCCCATTTTTAGTTTCCTGGTCAAAGATCCTAGAGTGATTTGCCATTTCCTTCTCCAACTCATTTTACAGTTGAGGAAATTGAGGCAAACAGGGTCAAGTGACTTGCCCAGGATCACATAGCTAGTAAGTGTCTAAGGTTGGATTTGACCTCAGGATGACTATTCTGCCTGATTCCAGGGCCTGTGCTCTATCCACTGTACCACCTAGCTGCCAGAAAAGACAAATTACCCTGTAAACTATGGGGTCAATTGTAAATGGTCCTTTGGGAGATCCATGACTCTTGGGTGTGTTTCACAAAATGGTTCACATAACTCAAAGGCGGCAATTTAAAGAAAAACCTTTTCAGCTCAGCTGCCATAGTCAGGAAGCTTTTATTGTGTTCCAAACTGTTAAAGCAGATGAAATTTCTAGTAGAACTGATGGTTGTGCTGGATGCTTGATCAGTGCCCTCTAGCTGAGTCTGCTGCTCACTTTTGGCTCACCATACCTACAGTTTCACTTCCCTTTTCCTGCATCCAGAAAGCATTTGACCAAAAAACTGTCTAACTCCTGGGGCTTTGGCTTGTTGAAACTGGACTCGGAGCTAGTAGCTATGTTGGAAGGAGGGGGCTCTGAACTTGACCGACTTGCAGTTTAACCCCTCAACAAAGGGACTTTATGGACAGTGAAATGGCTTAGGAACAATGTTCCAGGGTACAAAGAATCACTTTCACTCATGCTAATCCCTGCTAACAGTCTTCTATAGTTGGACATCCAACAGACTTCAGCAAGAAAGCAAGGAAAGGTTACTTTTGAGATAGTGGGTGATGGGTGACTGAGGTGGGGCAAAGAGAGGGTGTGAGGGGAAGAGAGGAGGTGAGGATTCAATGGGAGAAACTGGAGAGGATACTTAAAAGGGAAATCCTCTTACTCCACAGCTTTCTTTTTTCCCTGTATTTCAAATTGGCACACAACAGAGCCAGACAACCATTCAGGATTTTCTGTTGTGAACAAGTAACTCTACCTTTGCAAGAAACCATCTCAGTGAATCACTAACTCCTGGTCCTCCAGGAGGCTTTAGACCCTCTCTGCAGCCTTTAGGGGTAGGAGCTCTTTGTCTAGGGGAGGGGTTTCAGTTAAAAGATAGATCATCCCCCTCACCTCCAATCATTGGGAAGCCACTTCTGATCTCTCTTCCGTATTTCTTGGTGTTCTCTCCCTCCTAAAATTTTATATTTATGTATCTCTATACCTGTGGCACACTGTAGAATGTAAGGGCACTTGAGGGCAAGCAGTGTCTCTTTTTGGTATTTATATCCCCAGCATCTAGCACAGAGCCTTTAGCTTCATAATTGTTGACTTGAAACTGAATTGAGCCTGGAAAGGCTTTATACCTAGGTGGTAGAAGTGGCCGCTTCTAGTAAAATTGAATATTCCTTTCTAATTAGTACCTTAAGTTTCCACTCTCACCACTCTGTGGCTTCGAATTCTGAAGGCTGGTCAGTCTTAGCGGGTTAAGTGACTAAACTGAGGTCTTAACTCTTGAGTTTGTCTCAGTTTCCTCATCTGTGAAATAGGGATAATAGCTCCTACTTCTCAGGCTATTGTGAGAACTGAATGAGAAAATAATTGTCAAGTGCTTTGTACAATGCCTGGCACAGAATAAACACTATATAAATGTTACCTTATTAATATTATTATTATATAGTACTAGAATTGGGGAGGATTTACGCTTTAAAGGCATTAGACCAGGTGACACCAAAAGCTCTCTCAACTCTGAGTCTGTGATTTAATTCTAACTCAGCTATCCTGATTTTTAATGCAACACTTAAATAAATCAATACACTATTCTTCCTTGGTCTCCACAGGACACCGAGGGACAGAGAGAAGGGAGGCCCACCACTCCTTACCAAAAATAGTAGACTTTTATTCAAGTGTTATAAAGTAGTATCAAATGAAAACTCAACAGAAGATGGAAGAGGAAATTGGAGCACAGAGGGCAAGTGGTCCCTTCAAACACTCCAATTACTGAACCAGAAGGAGGCAGGATTAGGCAAAAGGGCCATGGTGATGTCCCTGGTGAGGGCGTGTGCATGCGTGTATGTGCGTGTGTAGAACATGTTAGAGGAGATAAGTTTACCAAATGCTTCCTAATGATGACAGTTGGCTGAGAGAGCCCAACAAGCACTGAAAACCTTCATTTCCTTCTTCATGTATGGAAACTCAGACTTCACCGATCTTTAGAGATTACCTCAATTCACCATCATTTCCTCAAATTACTGGAGCACCAGAGTTTGGTAAATGGGATTTAGTAGGTGGAGGTTGTTTTGAGGGGTGGAGGGGGTAAGAGGTGGTGTGTATATGGTGCAATGAGACCAGGAGAGGTCTATAATTTCTTAAAGGAAATGAGGTGGTGGTTGGGGAAGGGCTGAAAAAAACCTGCACCATCAGAATTACAAAACTTCAGTGAACCTTGGAAGTACTTATGTGAACAGAGTTGAAGTGAAGCAAATAGAACCAGGAAAATGATTTATACAATGATTGCAGTAATGAAAAGGAAAAAACAAACAAACACTACATAGCTTCAGAACTCTAATCAACATAGTAGTAGCTTCACTGAACTGACATTTCATCCTCTTAGCAAAGATGCAGGAAACCACAGAAGCAGAATGAAATATACGTTGTTGTTCATGGCTCATATTTTTTATTTGTTGTACTTCTAGCTGTATTTCTTCTAGAAAGGGTCCTACTGGGGAGTAGGGTGGAATCATTGGAAAACAGCAGCAGTTGTTTTTAAAAAGTATCAACAGAAGTTTATTTAAAAAATAAAAATAAAGAAGGCAGGGAGAAAATTATTCTGGAAAAAAGGTGACAAGAGAGATTTTGGTTAGCCGCCATGGCTATATATGGCTTACTCTGAGGTCACTAAGACAATGGGACTATTTTGGTCCATAGAATTTTAAGAGCAGAAGTAGCCTTCCGTATTTGTTAGGGCAAGGTTAAATTCTTTCTGGGTTTAGGATAAGGGGACAAAATTTCTATAGAGTCTATCCAGGTCTAGGATTCTACAGTCAATCTCTTGGTCTCTTAACCCAGAATGATAAGGAAAACGGTGTCAGGTAAGGAGTTCAGGTACTATTTTTGTGAGTAGTTTTTATTGGGTCAATCATAGCTAAGCACAGTCTGGAGTTAGTAACCCAGTAAGCTAAACCGAAGGAGAGAGCAATCAGGAGTCAAGATCAGGTTATCAGACCGTGACCAGAAACTCAGAGATTAGGTTTCAGAGAAGAAGCTGAAATGCAGTAACATTTACCTTACTGTTAGTGAATGTATCTGTTGCTATACTGTGGGACTAGAAACTTGGCAGTGACCTTGGGTAAATCCTTCTCTGTTTGGAAAAAGCAATCTGAGTCATGATGCCATAAAATGAAGTAAGTAAGAAAAATATGAGATGTTTATCTGACTGGTGTAATTGTCAGGCTGTCCCACCCTAATAAAGGTACAAGAAAAATGGTGCCTGGAAGCACAGTGATTCCAGAAGTTTGTGGGAGGAGAAGAGGAAACTCTTCAAAGAACTGCATTAGAGATATAATCAGAAAAGTCATATACTCAGTCTTCTTAGGTCACAGAGCTGCCACTAGGGTGGGATGATCAGCCCCAAGACTCTGAATTTAGATGTTAAAAGCACTTTGCAAATCATTAAGCAACATAGAAACAGTGGAATTTAGGTGTCACCTTTCCAAATGGCTACTCTCCAATCTTCTCTAGCTTTCCTCAATCCCCCCCTTCTCCCCTTTTAAACATTTTTACTTAAAGTTTTGAGTTCTAAATTCTATTCCTACCTCTCTTTCTCCCCTTTCCCCTTCCCTGAGAAGGTAAGCAATCAGATATAGGTTATACAGATGCAATTATGTAAAACATTTCCATATTAGTACTTTCTTAGTAGAAGATTCAGATAAAATAAAAAACAGAAAGAAAGAAAGTGAAGACTAGTATACTTCAGTTTGTATTCTGATAGTATCAGGCTTTTTCTCTGGAGATGGATAGTATGCTTCATCCTTAATTCTTTAGGATTGTCTTGGATAATTGTATGGCTGAAAATAGCTAAGTCCTTCTCAATTCTTCACTGAACAATATTGTTGTTACTGTATACAACCTTCTCCTGGTTCTGTTCACTTTACTATGCATCCATTCACGTAAGTCCAGGCTTTTCCGAAATCATCCTGCTTGTCATTTCTTATAGCATAATAATATTCCATTATAGTCATATACCATAACTTGTTTAGCTGTTCTCCAATTGATGGGCTTTTGATTTCCAATTCCTAGCCACCAGAAAAAGAGCTGCTATAAATATTTTTGTACAAATAGGTCTTTTTCCATTTTGGGAGGATGTTTTTGGGATATAGAGCTACAAGTGGTGTTGCTGGATCAAAGGTTATGCACAGTTTTATAGCCATTTGGGCGTAGTTTCAAATTGCTTTCCAGAATGGTTGGGTCAGTTTACAACTCCACTAGCAGTGCATTAGTGTCCCAGTTTTCCCACATCCCCTCCAACATCCAACATTTTCCTTTTTATGTCACATTAAGTGTGAGGTGGTTCTTCAGTACTGCTTTAATTTGCATTTCTCTGATCAACAGTGTTTTCAATCATTTTTTCATTTGGCTGTAGAGAGCTTTGAACTACCTGTTCATCTCCTTTGACCATTTATCATTTGGGAAGTGACTTTTATTTTTATAAATTTGACTCAGTTCTCTATATATTTGAGAAATGAGGCCTTTATCAGAGATACTTATTGCAAAAATTTCCCCCCAGTTTTCTATTTCCTTATCATTTTTGGTTGCATTGCTTTTGTTTGCACAAAAATTTTAATTTTACATAATCAAAATGATCTATTTTACATTTTGTAATTTTCTCTATATCTTCCTTGGTCCTAACTTCCTCTCTTATCCATAAACTTGACAGATAAACTATTCCATGTTCTCTTAATTTGCTTATGGAGTCACTCTTTATGCATAAATCATCACTCATTTTGACCTTATCTTGGTATATGGTGTGAGATGTTGCTTTCTACCTAGTTTCTGACATATTATTTTCTAATTTTCCCAGCAGTTTTTGTCAAATAATGAGTTTTTGTTCCAAAAACTTGGATCTTTGGATTTGTCATATACTAGATTACTATGGTCATTTACTATAATATAATTTATACCTAATCTATTCCACCGACTCACCACTTTATTTCTTAACCAGTACCAGATTGTTTTGATGATTAATGCTTTATAACATAGTTTAAGATCTGGTATAGCTTGACCACCTTCTTTCAAATTTCTTTTCATTAATTCCTTTGATATCTTTGAGTTCTTCTAGATGAATTTTGTTATTATTTTTTCTAGCTCTATAATTTTTTAATAGTTTGTTATGGCAAGAAATAAATAGATTAATTGAGGGTAGAATTGTCATTTCTATTATATTGGTTTAGCCTACACATAAGCAATTAATATTTTCCCAAATGTTTAGATCTGACTTTATTTGTGTGACAAGTGTTTTATAGTTGTGTTCATGTAGTTCCTGGGCTTGTCTTAGCAATTAGACTCCCAAATATTTTATATTGTCCACAGTTATTTTAAATGGAATTTTTCTTTCTATCTCTTACTTCTGGTAGCATATAGAAATGCCAATGATTTGTGTGAGCTTATTTTATATCCTGCAACTTTGCTAAAGTTAATTATTTCAAGTAGTTTTTTAGTTGATTCTCCAGGATTTTCAAAGTATACTATCAAATTATCTGCAAAGTGATGGTTTTGTTCCCTCATTGTCTATTCTAATTTCTTTAATTTTTTTCTTCTCATTTCTATAGCTAACATTTCTAGTATAATATTAAATAATAGAGATGATAATAGGCATCCTTGCTTCACCCCTGTCTGTACTAGAAAGGTTTCTACTATCTCCTCATTACAGGTAATACTTGTTTATGGTTTAGGTAAATATTACTTATCATTTTAAAGTAAACTCCATTATTCCTATGCTCTAGTGTTTTTAACAGGAAAGAGTGTTGTATTTTTTTCAAAGACTTTTTCTGCATCTATTGAGATAATCATATGATTTCTGTTGGTTTTGTTATTTACATGCTCAGTTATGCTGATAATTTTCCTAATATTGAACAAATTTTGAACTTCTGGTATAAATTCAATCTAGTATATGATCCTTGTGATATACTGGTGTAACCTGTTTGCTAGTATATTATTTAAATTTTGCATTGATATTCAGTAGGGAAATTGGTCTGTTATTTTCTTTCTCTGTTTTGGCTCTTCCTGTTTTAAGTATCAACACCATATTTCTGTCATAAAGAAATTTGATAGGACTCCTTTTATGCCTATTTTTCCAAATAGTTTACATGGTATCAGCATTAATTGTTCTTTAAATATTTGGCAGAATTCATTTGTGAATTCATCTGGTCCAAGGCTTTTTTTCTTAGAAAGTTCATTGATGGCTTGTTCAGTTTCTTTTTCTAAAGTTGGGTTATTTAAGTATTTTATTTCTTCTTTCATTAATCTGGTAATTTACATTTTTATAAATATACATCCATTTAATTTAGATTGTCAATTTATTGGCATATAATTGAGCAAAATAACTTATAACAATTATCTTAATTTCCTCTTTGCTTGTGGTGAATTCACTCTTTCATTTTTGATATAAGTAATTTGTTCTTCTTCTTTCCTTTTTTAAATCAAATTAATCAGTGGTTTATATATTTCCCCTAACCTCCTTCTACATTTTGGCCATTAGAGAGATAAGGGGACAATGAATTACTACACACTTATATTATATATCAACCCCATGGAGGATTGGGGTGGAGTGAGGTTGATGAGGTCATAGTTATTGGATAGTGACAGTTTTGCTGATGTTAATGGGCTAGGATCAATGGTCATGGGGTGAAGGTCTGATACCCTACTTTTCCCTCCTTTATACTCTCTTCCCTTGGTCATTTCATCAACTCCCATGGATTTAGCGATCATCTCTAGGCTGATAATTCTCAAATCTACCTATCTTACCCTTCCTTCTCTGCTAACCTTCAGTCTTGCAAATCTAACTTCCTTTCAGATGTCTTAAACTGAATGTCCAGTAGACATCATAAAATTAACATGTAAAAAAACTGAACTCATTATGTTTCCCCCTATACCCTCCCCTTTTCCAAACTTCTCCATTACTATATAGAGGGCCACCATCCTCTTAGTCCCCTAGGATCACAATCTAAGTGTCATCCTCAACTAATCACTATTTCTCACCACCCTAATACCCAACCTGTTGTTAAGGCCTGCTGATTTCACCTTTGTGACATTGAATATACCCCCTTCTCTCCTCTAATATTGACACCACTTGATGTAGATGCTCATCATCTCACATTTGGACTATCGTGACAGCCTGTTGGTGGACCTGCCTGACTCATTTCTCCCTCTCTTCAGCTACCAAAATGATTTTCCCAACATGCAGGTCTGACTATATCATGCCCCAACTCAGTAAACTACAATGGGTTCCTGTTACCTCCAAAGTCTAATATAAAATACTCTGCTTAGCATTCAAAGCCTTTTGTAGCCTAGCCCTCCCCTACCTTTCCAATTTTCTTACATCTTACTCCCCATTACATACCTTTGATCCAACAACGTTGACTTCTTGGGTTTTCCATGAACAAGACACCCCAATTCTGGCCTCTGGGCATTTTCTCCAGCTATCCCTCATGTCTGGAAGTCTTTCTCTCCTCATCTCTTCCACTTGGCTTCCCTGTATTCTTTCAAGTCCCAGCCTTCTGCAGGAAGCTTCCCTAACCCCTATTAAAACAAATGCCTTCCCTCTCAATTATTTCCCATTTATTCTGCATATAGCTTGTTTGTGTGTATTTGTTTGCTTGTTGAACCCCATTAGATTGTGAGCTCCTTGAAGGTAGTGACTGACTTTAGCCTCTGTGTATTCCTAGTGCTTAGCATAGTGTCTGGCACATAATAGGCACTTAATAAATGCTTACTGACTGACTGACCACACATGATCCTAGGCACCCATTTCTCCCTTAACCTGCTGATGAAAGGTGAATCCTAGCCCTTCTCTTCTGCTGCAGTCAGAGAATTTGGGGAGTAGGTGTTTATGTCTGTGATACTGACCTAGATTTAGAGAGAGTGTGAAAGGCCAGTGTGTTTCTTTTCTTTTCCTTTTGCTTTTTTAATCTTCAGACCAAGATAGTGTTTTATTTTCCCCCAGATTTATTAACTTACTTGTTTTCAGTTTTCAACAATCACTTCTATAAGTTCCAAATTTTCTCCTCTTTGCTCACACAATCTTATAAGGGCTCTACACATATATTCCTATTAAACACATTTTCACGTTGGTCATGTTGCATAGAAGAATTAAAATGAATGGGAGAAACCATGAGAAAAACAAAATATAACAAAAGTGAAAATAGTCTGCTTCATTCTGTATTCTGGCTCCATAGTTCTTTCTCTGGATATGGATGGCAATTTGCATTACAAAGCTTTGGAAATGTTTTATGTCCTTGCATTGCTTGAAGGGCTAGGTGTATCAAAAACAACAACAGTCCTCACTTCAATCAACATCAGTTCATACAAGTCTTTGCAGGTTTTTCTGAAGTTCGCCTATTTGTCATTTCTTATAGCACAATAGTATTCCATTACATTCATATGCCACAACTTGTCCAGCCCTTCCCCAACTGATGGGCATCCCTTCAATTTCCAGGTCTTGGCTACCACAAAAAGAGCTGCTATAAATATTTTTGTACATGTGGAACTTTTTCCTATTTTTGTGATCTCTTTGGGATATAGCTCTAGAAGTGGTATTGCTGGATCAAAAGGTATGCACATTTTTTACAGTTTCTTAGGCATAGTTCCAAATTGCTCTCCAGAATGGTTGGATCAGCTCACAGCTCCACTAGCAGTGAATTAGTGTTCCAACTCTCTCACATCTTCTCCACCATTTATCATCTTCCTATTTTGTCATGTTAGCCAATCTGATAAGTGTGATGTGGTGCCTTAGAGTTGTTTTGATTCGCATCTTTCTCATCAATAGTGATTCGGAGCATTTGTTTCATATGATATAGATAGCTTTGATTTCCTCCTCTGAAAACTGCTTTTCATATCCTTTGTTTATCAATTGGAGAATGACTTGTATTCTTATAAATTTGACTCAGTTCTCTATATATTTTAGAAATGAGAACTTTATCCTAGATACTACCAAAAATTCTTTCCCAGTTTTCTGCTTCCCTTCTGATCTTGGTTGCATTGGGTTTGTTTGTGCAAAAACCTTTCAATTTAATTTAATCAAAACTACCAATTTGCATTTCACAATGTTCTCTATCTTTTGTTTGGACATAAATTCTTCCATTCTCCATAAATCTGACAAATACACTATCCCTTGCTCCCCTAATTTGTTTAAAGTAGCAGCCTTTATACCTGGATCCTATGCTTCTGACCCTGAACTTCACCATGCCCTTTGAAAATATTTCTCTTCCTCCTTTCTTTTTCCATGTGTCTTCCTCCTTTAGAATGTGAGCTTCTTGAGGGAAGAACCTGTCTTTCTTTTTGCCTCCATTTCTATTCCCAGTGCTCAGCCCATTGAATGCATTTAATAAATGCTATTTGACTGACTGGCTTAATAAATACTTGTTGCTTTCCTACACCACTTAGAGTACTGGGAGAGAAATATAGATAAATGGATAGATAGAGAGTTAGATAGAGAGATAGATTGAGACAGACAGATAGACAGACAGACAGATAGATAGAGACAGGCAGACAGACTGACAGATAGATGCAGATAGGATAGACAGACAGACAAAGCATTTATCTTAAGTCTTTCCTATATGCTAGACACTGGGATAAGAACTGGGAATACAATTGCAAGCAAACAAGATAGTTCCTTACCCTCAAGAAGTTTACCTTCTAACATGAGAAGACAGCACATAAAGGGGATCTGGAAAGGGAAGAGAGGGGAATGATGCTGGCAAGGAAGTGAGGAAGTCTGGAAATTAAATGGAAACATGAGTGAAGTTTGGGCCCATCAGGAAGCAATTAGGAAAGTAGGACTCCTGGGTGGCCAAGCTTCCCTCAGGGAAATGGAGAAGAATGGAGAGTCAGTAGAACTGGGAGAGAGCTAGAAACTATGTTGAAAACAGTGCTATAAAACCTGCCTGAATTCCAACCTTCACCTCAATTTTTTAAAAATGTTTTTTAATGTAATATTTTGTTTTTCCCTCAATTACATGTTAAAACAACTTTTAAACATTTTTTTTTAAGTTTTGAGTTTCAAGTTTTATCCCTTGTTCCCTCCTCCCCCACCCTCCCTGAGATGGTAAGCAATGTGATACAGTTTATACATGTGCAATCAGGTAAGACATTTCCATATGAGTCATTTTGTATGAGAAGACTCGAATAAACAAAGAAAAAGGATGAAAGAAGTTGATTTAAGGGTATGGTATGAGATATACTGCCTAGGCTAAAATATTGCTTGTTTGGTAGACATCAGAGTCAAGTCACACTTGACAAGTAGTTATTCATATGGGAACAGGGTTAGCTAGCTTAGGAAATTGTGCAGAGCACTTTTAGTTAAGGACGTATTGTCTTAGGTACAAGATTTCTGTGCTCTGTAACTCATCATTTCTGTATCTTGTGGGTTTGTTTTATATTCTTCCCCTTTTCTTTTGTTGCTAGTAAGTCCTTTTTGAAAAACCAACCTCTGTCTCAGATGAAATAAAGGTAAGAAAAGGGATGTCTAAATTTAGGTCAGAAGAATTGTGTGTATGTATGTGGAGGTGGGGGTGGGGTTGGAGAGATGAAATTGAGCTTTCCCAGAGGCCAGGCATAAGAGAGACAGAAGGAGCTACCACTCCATCACTTCTGGGGATGCAGGCTCTGTGGCTCCTTTCTGCCTAGGATTTTTTCCTCCAAATAAAGGGAATTAAAGGTCAAAAGCAAAGGAAGTGAGAAAAAGCAGGAATTGAGCACTGTCATTGTTGCTTCTCGAAGAGGACCAGGTAATGGAGGAGACTAACAAAACAAGAGAGGGTGAGTTCATATGGGCTGACTGCCAACAGCAAGAAGGCCTGGGGACCTGCAAGATGCGGCTGCCCCTTGTGGTGTCTTCTCCTGTACTTCCCCTTTTCCCCTGCTGCATCTCTGTTGGGTCCTGACAAGTGACAGAGGAGGAGGATAGAAATATACATGATTTTAATCCTTCCATTGAGGGGATTTAAGGTATGGTACAGACAACGAGGAAGAGCTGAAATAGTGACCTCGTTTCTCTTTCAGAAAACAAAAAGAAGACACCTGATAGAGGTAGAGCTTTGCCAGGAACAGCTCTCCCACTGTGCCTCCCTTGCCTGCTGCCATTGTCCTTTGGGGAGCCATTGAGATTCACAGCTGGGCCCCCATGTACATCCTGCCCCCTTCCTCTGCACGGGTATGGAGCTTTGTGCCTCCTCTGATCCCCTCCAAAGAGAGCCTTGCTAATTATCAGTGTTTGGCTGAGCCACAAGGAGAGAGACAGTCGCCTCTACCTTTCTCAAAGGCAGAGAGGGCAAAACACTTTTATCACCAGAAATGTCTCCCTTAGTCAACATCAAGAGAGAAATAAAGCAGACTCCCCATGTGCACAATGTGTGCGCAGGCTCGCAGACACACACACACACACACACACACACACACACACACATACACACACACACACGCACTAAGATGCCAGCAAATAACCCAGCTGTAAACCAATGCACATAGTGCAAGCTGCTGTTCATGGGATTTCATTTGATTACTTGTGGCATTACCACCTTTCTTTATCAAGATGACTCGCAAGTCTGCAGGAGAAAGGATTCTGTGATGTGAAGCAAAGGCAGCCATTGGGGGAAGAACCCATAGTTTTGAATAGTCTTGAAATGGAGGGAAGGAAGGGGAAAAAAGGAGAGAGGGTGAGGGTGTGTGTGTGTGTGTGTGTGAGAGAGAGAGAGAGAGAGAGAGAGAGACAGAGAGAGAGAGAGACAGAGAGAGACAGAGGCAGAGACAGAGAGAAGAGGATGGAGGAGGAAGAAGGAGAAGAGGAGAGAAGAACAAGGGAGAGATATGAAATATGCCTTTCAAGTGTCCTATTTATATACTTTACACATATATGTGTGTATATGCACATACATGCACACATACACATATATCAATATTATCATTACTTTCAAGAACTTACTTCACATTTCTAGGTCTGGTTTTTCTTCTCAGTAAAGGGACTAGTTCATTTCCACAGTCCCTTCCATCTCTGATGGTTCTATGATATGATCCCCACCCCCCAAGTATTCCAAAAGATGGAACATTGGGAAAAGGCTTCAGGCAGAAGGTCTTTCTATCTCTCTCCATGGCATATTCCAGGTTCCAGAACTCTAATTAGGATGGGGCAACTGGAACTTTTCCTCAAGGTGCCGAATTTAGAGTTTACTAATAGTTCCTGACATCATTCACCAGCCCAGAAACAATATAGAGCTTTAATGCTTAGTTATCAAGTAAAAATAGCTAAAATCAGAATCATTCAACAAGCATTTCCTAAGTGCCAGGCACTATGCTAGGTTCTAGACATAAAAAATAGAACTGAGCCAATCAATCCCTGCTCTCAAAGAACTTACCATCGAACAGCAGCCGAGTTCTTCCCTTCTCTCCCTTTTGTCTTCTGGGCTCTCTCCAGAGATTATGGTGTCTGTTAAAGGTCAGGAACATGCCTGAGTGATAATTCGAGCTAGAGGCCATGGAGCTTTTTTCCTCTCCCATTCCTCCAAATGGTCTTTTATACCTAAGTGTTTTAAGTGTGAATTCTTGTTCCAGGGATAACAATTTCATGTTAAAAGTCTGCAAGGATGTCTCACTGTTCCTTGAATTTGGAATTTTTTCCCTTCCATACAACTTAATTTTATATGGATACTTTGGAAGCATCAGTATCAAATGATTAAACTAGGACACAGAGAAAAGTGAATCCCCTATGGGATTATGAAATGATCCAATCCCTTGGTATTAGTGAATACCGTTGGTTTTATCACTCCAGGTTTAAAGTATCTGAGATAGGGTAGAACTATTTACTGAACCATGAATGGAGAGAATGTGTGTGGAGTCAGCAGATAGGTTGGGAGAGAACACAGGAGGAGAGTCGATCCTATTTTGTTCCAGTGGAGTCATCCATTCTAGCCCTTGACAAATACACTCAGTACTAATGTGGCCCCACACATGCTCTCACTAGGAGGAGAAACTTGGTGGGAATTGTAACAGGGGCCAAGAGTCTGAAAACCACCAAAAAGTAGTTAGTTTGGGGTACTGGGTGGGGCCGTCTCCAGAGATCATAATGGATGGCTACAGCCTAGGAATATAGATGTTACTTAGAGTAAACCATGGTCCTTTGCTTAAGGATAAGACCATCCAGTCTAGGGAGTGTGGTTGAACATAGAAAGAGAAATGGAAGACAGTGCACATTTGGAAGTCATAAAAATTATATAGGTCTGCGATGGGAGGGGAAAGATTGCCTAGTATTGTTATTGTGGTTCAGTTGTTTCTTAGTCACATCCAACTCTTTGTGACAGCATTTGGAGTTTTTTTTGGCAAAGATACTGGAGTGGTTTAACATTTCCTTTTCCAGTTCATTTTTTACAGATGAGGAAACTAAGGCAAACTCAGGAAGATAAGTTTTTCTGACTCAAGATCTGGCACTCTATCCATTGTGCCACTTAGCTGCCCTTGCCTAGTGGGGTGGGGTTATGTATTGATTCTTTAGGGGCTCAAAACATGAGTCCTTATTGCATACATTAAACTGTATATAAAATTGTGTTACATGTTGAGCCTTTACAGCCTATGTACTAGTGGGTAGCCTGGGGACGATGCTGGCTATTAATCCAGGTTCTACCTGGGTAGAAACAATTAGAGAAGTGGGAGGTCCTGAAAGCAGACTCAAGACCTTCACATGTAGCATGAATTTTATATACTTTTTATTGTTATTTTTGTCCATGGTACAGTTAGGTGGTGCAGTAGATAGAGTGCTGGATTTGGAGTAGGGGAGATGAGAGTTCAAATCTCATCTCAGATACTTATCTGTGTGATGGAGCAAGTCATTTAACCTCTATCTGTCTTAGTGTCTTTATTTGTGAGGGAGAGTTAACAATAGCACCTAACACTTAGGGTAGTTTTGACGATAAAATGAGATAATATTTGTGAAACACTTTGCAAACTTGAAAGCACCATATAAATCTTAGCTATTTTTTTGTTTCTTTCAGTTTGTCCTTTCCCCTTTAATTATTAGCAAAGTCCCTTTTTGTTAAACACTAGCTATTGTGTGTGGTGACCTAAGGGGATTGAATTTTCAAATATAGGGGACTCTGGAGCAAAGTTCCAGGGGGGGAGGGGAGAGAGAGAGAGAGAGACAAGACAGAGAGAGAGATGAGTGAAACCTCAACACATGTGGGGTTACTGATACATGAAAGAGGCAAAAAGTATAAGTAGGGTCTGTAATTCTTCTTGCGAGTGTTATCCTCTTTCTTCTTGATGTGTTTTAAAAAAAGATCCCTGGGAAAAGCCAGTTCCTGCAGTATATTCAAGGAAATACCATCAAGCAAGCTGACATGAATTCATTTGCCTATCTGTACTTGATAAATGGGTCTAGTGTAAAAAGAACTCCATGTATTAGACTAAGTATGATCATACAAAGTCAGGCCCCTAGGCATAATTTCCAGAGGATCAAGTAGATGTTGGAGAAAGGATAAGCTACTCTGCTCCCTCCCTCCTTTCCCCATTCACATCCCCAGCTTACTGAGAAAATGCCTGACTATCTCTGAGCAATCTCATCTTTCTTGGCAGCATTCCTGAGACTTTGGAAGATCAGGTTCATGTCTACATGCCAAGAGTAGGAACTGAACTAAGTGGTTATGGTGGTGTTGACTGATGGGAATTTGACACTTGCTTTTGGGGAGAGAGGAATTAGAGTTTTGGGGATGGGCTCCAGCTAGGCCAAAGGCTTTGAGGATGAGCCTACAGATAGCTCACCCAGAAATAGCCAGATTCATTCAGACTAAATCAAAGAAGCATGAAAATTAAACGCTCATCAGGCTGGGCTCTAGGGAGTCTAAATCAACTCTATCATTTGGCCTGGGGTTTGTCTTCCTGACTCCACTTCTCCCAGAAGTGTGAGGAAAAGGCTAAAAAAAGAGGATTTAGATTCCTTCTGTCAGATTCTGGAGCTATTTCCCTCAATCCCCAAACTCCCTGGTATTTTTGTATACATGTACATATTGTTTCCTGGTTATAATGTAAGCTCTTTGAGAGCAAGGGCTAATTCTGTGGCCTTCATATCTCCCAGTTTAATGTCTGTCAATATAAATACATAGTAGCCACTTAATAAAAGCTTATTGATGGATTGACTGATTGATAGAATGCAATAAATCAAGTAAGAGCTTACAATTTACTCTCAAATATCCATTGAAATGGAGGGGAACAGTAACATGGAAATATCTCAAATAGCACATAATCCAGAAGTCCTTTTGATATGGATTCTCATCTATTTTGCTGTCCTAATGACATTTTGCTTTAGGTAAACTTAAAATGAGTTTTCATTTCTTGGCTACACTGCGACTGAAGTGTGAAGGAATGAGGTGTGGTATGTATGCATGATGTTGAGAGGGAGATGGGGCTAGGAAGTCAGAGAAATAGGCTAGAAGGGAAGATTAATCAAGGACTACAAATCAATTTTAAAGAAACCTTAAAGTGAATTGTTCCCAGGTAACCCTAGTAACCTTCTATGGAGATAATTTATTCAGTGCAATTCAATCGGTATTTATTAAACACTTGTTATGTCCTAGGCACTATGCTAGACTCTGGGGATACAAAGGCCCCTATCTCCTCCCCCCCCAAAAAAAAAACAGTCTATGCCCTCAGTGAGTTTATAATCTAATGATGAAAATGAAGAGGAAAAGTGAAAATTGTCCATAGGTCTCTGTCAAATCAGAAAGAAAAGGTATAGCACAGGAAACACAGTGACCTACAGACTTTATTAATATGCACTCTTAGGAAAAAGAAGGAAAAAAAAATTTGAGCATGTATCCCCAGACACAAGTGATCTGGAGGGGAGGAGAAATGGCTATGCTGGGGGCAGAGAGATTTACCCCAATGGCACCTACAGAACTGCTACTGTGGTGTGTTGGTAGCATTTTAGTTATCAGATCTTGAGGGGACAGCGTTTGGTGCACAAAGGGGATGTGGAAACTTATGTAGGCAGGGAAGGGCAAAGTGAGGAAGTATGTTATTATGGGTGAACGGTGAGAGTATTGGAGGTAAGCCCCACTATTGAGTAGCTTGGTAGGGGTGGGATATTGTCCATCTCTCTACCTTCCTACTGGTTACACATACACATGTGTATATGTGTATATATATATATATATATATATATATATATATATATATATGTATGTATATATGTGTGTATGTATATATGTGTGTATGTATATATATATATATATATATCCCCATGGGGATATATCACAGCCCCTTTGGGGTTATGTCACATGCACTTGAGGGCCACCACTGATGCTTTGGAGACCATTGGTATGGCTATTCACTCCCAGGAGATTATATCTAAGAAGATGGGCAATAATAAAATTCATGACTTTAAGTAACAATTCCCAAATACACACAGAATAGGTGAACTAGAGATCTTAAGCAAGGAGGTAAATTTGACCTCATTTCACTGAGACTGAAAGGGATGTGATTCATGACTAGAATATGAGTATTGGAGGGTATGCCTTATTCAAAAGGAACAGATTAGATAAAAGGGGAAGTGGAATAGTACTGTATATCAAGAAGGCATACTGTGAGGAAATCAATGATGCATAGAGGAGAGAGCCTTTGGGTAAGGATCAATAGAGTGGGAAACAGAAGCACTATTAAGGTGGGAGCGTGTTTCAGACCATGCAGGAGGAAATGGACAAAGTGTTTGGAATTCAGATCACAAACTTGGAATGATATGCCAGGCAGGAGAGTGTGAGGAGGGTTACCTGCTTGAGCACTCTTTCTTTTAAAAGCAGAGCAGGTGATAAATCTTTGTCTTGACTTAATGCTAATTTCACTCTTCACAGGGTAGAGGAAACAATAAGGGGAACTGTGATTCTGATCAATAAGAAGGAACAGGTTGCTAAAGTTGAAATGATGGGAACCTTGGGAGGAAGGGACCACACCATCTTAAGATCCTTGATAGATAAGGAGGGGAGTGCCCAAAGTGGACTGAGAGGTACCTTAAACATGGGGACAGGTTTCAGAGAGTTCAGAGAAAAAGATTAAGTAGGATCTTCTGGGCCAACATTCTATAGAATAACTCATTCCAAGAGGGTCAAGAAGGTCTTGATGACTGTATATTAAAAAATAAATTTTATAGATGATATTGTAATGACAATGATTCAGACTTGTTCCCACACATTCATTGACAAAAACAATCAACAAAAAACCTTAAGGAAAACCAATCTGTGCATTATCTACCTTCAATAAAATTTATAGCATTCCACACTCATAGTCACTCCTCTATTAAGGGGTCTACTAAGAGGTCCAAATATGTTTTATTACCTGTTCTCCAGGGCTTAGATTGGTCAAACTCTGTAATCAGAAGTTAGTTGTCTTTAAGTATTTTTTAGTTACATTACTTTCGTAATTTGTGTATAACATTCTCCTGGTTCTGCTTTCTTCACTCTGCATTAGCCTTCTCATGCTTCTTGGAATTTCTCATATTCATTTATTTTCAGGATAATAAATTTAATGTTTTATTAATACTCTTTTACTTTTTATATTTATCAACTTCTAATGACCCTCTTCCCCCCCAAAATAGAACCCTTTCTTATAAGTAGTCAAGCAAAACAAATCAATAAATTAAATTGGCCACACCTGACAAATGTATTCCTCATTCCACAGACATCCATTGTTTCTATGAAGAGAGATGGGAGGCATGCTTCACTATTAGTTCTCTGAATTTGTGATTGATCACTGGATCGATCAGAGTTCTGAAACCATTCAAAACTGCTTTACTTTACATTATTGTGGTCACTATTTAATTATTCTCCAGTTTCTTCTGCCTTATCCCTGTATAAATCTCAAGTTTCTCGGAATTCTTTTTTGTTGTCATTTTTTCATGGTACAATAATAGTTCATTACATAAGTATACCAAAATGTATCCATACATTGCTCAGTCTATAGATACCCCCTTTCCTTCTAGTACTTTGCTTTTATAAAAAGTGATATAATATGCATTTTTATATGGATGAGGCTTTTTCTTTTGTCTTTGATCTCCTTAGGGGTAGATGCCTAGTTGTAGGGGTAATGTCGTATAGTAGATAAAGTGTAGGACTTGGCATTAAGGTAAATCTGTGTTCAAATACTACCTCAGACACTTACTAGCTGTGTGAACCTGGAAAAATAAATTGACCTCTCTCAGTCTCAATTTTGTCTTTTGCAATAGGAGTGCCACCGCACTGAATGACTTCTAACGTACATTACAGGTCTAAAAATATAATCTTATGATCCATAGGTCAAAGAGAATGAGTCATTTACTCATTTTTCTCATGTTATTTCATATTATTTTCCATAATAGTTGGATGCTTCAATTCACAGCTCCATCAACAGTATTTTAGTGGTTGTATCTTCCCACAGGGATTAACATTCACTATTTCTGTCTTTAATTATTTTTGACAACTCAGTGGATTTGAGATAAAAATGTAGAGTTGTTTAAAAGTCTTTTTCCATATGGCTATTAATAGTTTGTAATATTTTTGAAAACTGTTCATATTCTTCGTCTACTTATTTGGTAGAGGAATGACACTTGGTCTCTCGGCTAATGTCTAATCATTTATATGGATAAGGACTTAGATTGATTTTGCTGGTATATAGAAACTTCCCAGATGAGAAAATTTTCTCTATTTATACAGATTGACACCTCATTTGCAATTTATCATCTTAGAGAATGCCTAATGCATTAAGAGTTTACTTAAATGACTTACTCAAGTTCCCACAGCTGATAGGTATCAAAATCAAGACTTGAGCTTCAATCTTTCTCATTCCAAGGTTGGTTCTTTATCCATTATGCTATTCTGGCATCTTGGCTATCAAATTTTATCTGAGAAATTTGATGCAAGGATTTTTCTCTTGGTATGAAAGTTTCTTTACTTATTCTAGTTTATTGATTTTGTTCATGTAAAAGTTTTTTTCAAATTTATGCAAAGATTATCTCTGTTATTAGTCTTGATCTCCTTTGTCTCAAGAACAAAATTCTGATGACAAAAAGAACAAATGATTTCTCTAAGGGAGTAATGGGAGAACTTTCTGATGAGACCTCAAGTGGATTTATGCAAAAGAGAGTAAACAAAATGGTGGCAAAACAGGACAGGATCATGCTATGGGGGACAGGAAGACAGCAACAATAGAAATCACTACCATTTGTTCCGAGGTCACCAAGTTCTCTGAGTCTACCTGTAGGTCCCAGATAAAAATAGGGAGAGCTTGACCCTATGAGCTCCTGTTTAGACTGGTGGAGCTGTGGTTTTAAATGGAGCTCTACAGAATTAAGTGAATCTCTTGATGATAGAGCAGGGAGGTTCTTGGGGAGTCAGGTTACCTGGGTGTCTTTTTCTATGAATTTATGTTCTCCTGTGCTGTGTGTGTCCCTTAGAAAACCTTTTGCATTAGGTTGTACAGTGAATTGGTATTTTAGGCACAGAGTGTATACATAATACATATATATGTATATATATGTATATATTTGTATATATATATATATGTGTGTGTGTGTGTGTGTGTGTGTGTATGTGTGTGTGTACATACACACACACACACACATACCAAGAGGCTAGAAGATAATGACCTTGGGTCTTAACATAAGCAATAGCTATGTCCTTGACAAAATCTTCTTCCCCTTATCTACTCTCGCATGTGGAACCTCTTTAGTCAGGGTTTGTGTGACCCTGTCATAAAGAGAAGCATTTTTCAGCTCAAAGTGATGGAGACAGCCATATCCCCTGTAACCCTGCTCTGCTCAACATCTTCTGCATGGCCCCAGAGGGTGAATTTAGTAGCACAGGGTAGAAGAGGCATAGGAATTATTTTTAGCTCAAGAGAAGGAAAAACTTCTAACAATTTGAGCTGCCAAGAAGTGGAAAGGGGAGCTTCAAGAGAAAGGCAACTCCCTTTAGCTGAAACAATGTAACACTTGTCAGGGAGGCTGAAGAGAGCATCTTTACTCAGAGATGTATTGGGGACCAGTTGAAATTGAGAGCAAAGATATATGTTATCCTGAGTTAAGTAGGACTATCATTTTCTTGAAAAAGTTTATTCTCCATTGCTTACATGTTTAATTTTTTCCCCAATAATCTCTTTTGGGGCTGCTGATTACTACCCTTCAGCTCCTTCCTGAAATGAATCTTTCAGAAGTTCAATGGACATCCTTTTAGTCATCTCTCCAAAAGGTGCACTGTACCCAGAACAGGGGTGGTATGGATAATCCATGTTGGGTCTGTTATGATATCCATCATAGATATCACGTAGAAACACACTTATGACCTTGAAGGCCTGGACTCCCATCTTCAATAAATTAATCTACATACATTTGCGAAACATTTAATATGTGTCATTCATTGTACTAAGCACTAAAGACAACAAAAATGGTGAAATGCCTGCCCTCAAGGAATTTATATTCTAGTGGGGGAGATAATATGCAAATAAGTATATAAGATTCATAAAACACAGACAGAAGGTAGGATAGGAAGGCTGGGGAACCTGTATCACCAAATAGCAGGTGTAAAGGATGTTTTATTTTTCACTCCATTTTTTAACTTCTAATTGCCCTATTTATTTCCATCCATAGGAAGTACTTTGGCGCATCCTCTCTAGAGGGGGGCCAACAAGTTCCAATGCTCAGTAAAACCAATGGGGCAAAATCCTATTTTTGGACTAATGAAAGGTAAGTCTAAATCAGGGCAAAGGGGAAAAGAAAGGAGGGGAAAAAGATAGGGCTGGTGTGTAAAAAATTGTAAAGAGGCAAGTTGAGACTTCATTCCTGGAAGGGGAAAATTTTTTTTTAACAATCAGAGCTATCAAAAGTAGAATGAAATAGAGTGAGTTCCTCCTCACTGCAGGCCTTCAAACAAAAGCTGTTTGGTCTTTTTATTAGGGATGTGATAGAGGGTATTCTTGTTCCATGATGGATTATACCAGATGGTCTCTGAATTCCTTTCCAATTCTCAGATTCTATGAAACTGAACAAATTAGGATTTCATTTCCCCAGTAACATCCAAATCAAAAGGGCTAAGTTGTAAGTAGGAAATTCAGGACAGATCTTTTAAGGTAGGTACAGGGTCAGAATGTAGATTACTACTACATGTGCTAGTGAAGGAGCAGCTTGGCTGATGTAATTTGCCTCCTAAAAATTCTGAAGCTCAGTCAACTGTTCAAAACTGTAATGGATAGAGTAGTTACAAGCTCCATTGGTGAAAGGACTTTCCAACCAGAAAAAACTCATAGGTCCTTGACATATTGACTGAAGGTGATATTTAGTGATGTGCAAACTTAAGGGCTAGAATGGAGATAAAAGAGAATCTACCCCCATTAACTTCCCCTCCTCTAAATCTCTGAATATGGACATTCTGGGGGATAGAGGATGTGTGTGTGTAGTCAACAAGTCAAGTCAATAAGCATTTATTAAGAACTTAGTATATGTCAAGCACTGTGCTAAGTAAGCTCTGGGAATGCAAACACCAGCAGAGAGTCCTACATCTCAAGGAGTTTAATTCTAATGAGAGAAATCAATACTTTAAAAAAAATCTGAAAATGGAAAAGACCACCAAAGTAACCTCTGACATTGTAGAGAAAATTGAGAAAGAGAGGAAGACATTCACTCTGAAGAGGAAATTATGTGTAGGGGACATGCCCCAGATACTCCTCACCCTGCCAAGCAGCTTCTGCATCAGGCTCCCTTGGGTAGGAGGATGGCTGCTGTAATTCATTTCCTATCACCCCATTCATAGTAGGTCTGTCTTAATCAAGATTTAGTTTATTTCAGAAAGATTTTCAAACCCTGGCCTGATTCATTATGAGAGCTCCATTAATAGAAGTGAGGTCATAAGGAAAATCTTCACAAATAGGCTTCTCCTTATGGACTATATCTCCCAGAGGTATTTGGGACAAGGATTTATAAGGATCCTGAGGGTGATAATCCAGGGCCCTCCTGTGAGAAGCTGAGCATCACTCAGTGATCATGCATGACTTTCCAGGTGAAGGTCTAAGTCTACAATTGGCATTATGGGTATGGGTGCAATTTTCCTGTGTGTGATTGTACCTCTTTTTGCCTTACCTGGAAAGAAAAGTTCCTTTTTTCCTAACAGGAACCTAGCAGGAATAAGCAATGGAGTGAATAAGGCCCCATCTACCTGAGCTGATGAAGCACAATGTAAAGGAATTAGGTAGGAAGCAGGATTGAAAAAGTCCAGTGCCTAAGTGGGAAGGAGAGTATAAGGGACCTCTTCTTCCCTATGCCAGTGGGAGCTGGAAGGTTTGCATTAGGCACTTAGATTGTGGTTTCCTTTACTTGAAAGGAAACTTACTGACAGGAACAGGTAAGAATGAATATCCACCCTATGGAGGGAGAGGAGGGGACTGAAATGATTCCTTCTGCTAGGCAGTGTCTGTTAATCACAAATTATTGCCTTTCTATCTAGCCCACTTAAAGTGTTTCCTGAGATGATGATACTGGTTTAGGGACATTTGATTGGCAGTACACTGTGAAGGGAAAGAAGGACTACCAGTAGGTATGGGTGGTCCCTAGAATTGATTGACATGCACTGCTGTAGATATACTAAGAGCTTAGGAGACTTATCATGGATTTGTAAAGACAGTCCTTAGTTATCACTCTTCAGCAGATGGTTTTAAAGGACCAAGCAGCAGGTGGTATACTTCCCTAGCACCACCTGGTGGCCATATTCATTCCCTCATTTGATCTTTGCAATAATCCTGTGAAGAAGCATAAGCGGGCTAGGTCTTATTTATTATCTATATTTTAAAGATGAAGGAAGTAAAAGCCAGAAGGATTGCAATCTGTCCAAAGTCACTTGGCTTATAAGGGGTAGAACCAAAACATTGTTTCCCTCCCCATCCATTTTCTGCTGGAATAATGGTGGCTTTAATAGGCAGCCGCATAGGGATCTATTCTTTTCTTTCCTTTTTCAAAAAAAAATTATTTATTTATTTTTAGATTTTGACATTCATTTCCACAAAATTTTGAGTTCCAGTTTTTCTCCCCATCTCTCCCCTCCCCCTCCCCTCCCCCTCCCCATAATAACTTGCATTCTGATTACCGTTTCTCTCAATGTACACTCCCTTCTATCACACCCCATCCTTCCCTTACCCTCATCTTCTCTCTTTTCTTGTGGGGCAAGATAAATTTCTATATCCCATTACCTGTGTTTCTAATTTCCTGGTTATATGCAATAATAATTCTCAACATTTGTTTCTATTACTTTGAATTCCAACTTTTCTCCCTCCCTACCCATCCCCACTGAGAAGGCAAGCAATTCAATACTGGCTATATATGTGTTGTTTTGCAAAAAGACTTCCATAATAATCATGTTGCATAATACTAACTATATTGTCCTCTATCCTACCCTGTTCCCCCCCCCACAGTTTTTATTTTCTCATTTGACCTTGTGCCTTCCCAAAAGTGTTTACTTTTAGTTACTCCCTTCTCCCATTTGCCCTCCCTTCTATCATCCCTCTCACCCCACTTGTCCCCTTCTTTCCTACTTTCTTGTGGTGTAAGATAGATTTTCATACCAAATTTAGTGAGCATGTTATTCCCTCCTTGAGCCATATGTGAAGAGAGTAAGCTTCACATTTCTCCTCTCATCTTCTCCCTTTTCTCCTCCATTGAACAGAATTTTTCTTATCTCTTTTATGAATTATAGCCTGCCCCATTCCATTTCTTCCTTTCTCCCAATATTTTCCTCTCTCACCCCTTAATTTAATTTAATTTTTTAATGGATTTTTTTTATGGATATCATCTCTTCTGATTCAACTCATCCTGTACTCTGTGTGTGTGTGTGTGTGTGTGTGTGTGTGTGTGTGTGTAATCCCTCCACCTGCCCAAATACTGAGAAAAGTCTCAAGAGTTACAAATATTATCTTTCCATGTAGGAATGTAAACAGTTCAGCTTTAGAAAGTTTTTTATGATTTCTCTTTCCTGTTTACCTTTTCATGCTTCTCTTGATTCTTGTGTTTGAAAGTCAAATTTTCTATTCTGTTCTGGTCTTTTCATCATGAATTCCTCAAAGTCATCTATATCATTGAATGACCATTTAATCCCTTGAAGTATTATACTCAGTTTTGTTGGGTAGGTGGTTCTTGGTTTTAATCCCAGTTCCTTTGACTTCTGAAATATCCTATTCCAAGCCTTTCAATCCTTTAACGTAGAAGTTTCCAGATTCTGTGTTATCCTGATTGTATTTCCACAATACTCGAATTGTTTCTTTGTAGCTGCTTGCAGTATTTTCTCCTTGAACTAGGAACTCTGAAATTTCGCCACAATATTCCTAGGAGTTTCTCTTTTCAGGTCTCTTTCAGGAGGTGATTAGTGGATTCTTTCAGTATTTATTTTGCCCTCTGGTTCTAGAATATCAGGGCAGTTTTCCTCCATAATTTCATGGAAGATAATGTCTAGGCTCTTTTTTGATCATGGCTTTCAAATACTCCCATAATTTTTAAATTGTCTCTCCTGGATCTATTTTCCAGGTCAGTTGTTTTTCCTATGAGATATTTCACATTATCTTCTATTTTTTTCAAACTTTTGGTTTTGTTTTCTAACTGCTTGGTTTATCGTGTAGTCATTAGCTTCCTTGACCTCGATTCTGTCTTTTAAAAAACTCTTTTAGTCAGTGAGCTTTTGAACCTTCTTTTCCATTTGGCTAATTCTGTTTTTTAAAGCCTCCTTATCCTTATTGACTTCTTGGACCTCTTTTTCCAATTGAGTTAGCCTCTTTTTAAAGGTGTTACTTTCCTCAGCATTTTTTTGGTTCTCCTTTAGCAGACTGCTGAAACACTTTTCATGCTCTTCTATGGCCTGAGCCCATTTTATATTCATTTTGGGGGTACTGGAGGCAGAGGTCTTGACTTCCTCTGACAGTTTGCCTTGTTCTTCCTCATCTGAAAGGATGGAAGGAGACACCTGTACACCAAGAAAGAAACTAATTTTTCCTCCCATTTTTTGGGCATTATTCCAGCCAGTTACTTGACTTCTGAATCCTTTGTCAAGAGGAGGGTCCTAGTGCTTCTCCTCTCCCCAGTACAAGGCTGAGATTAAAATCAGCTGCTCAATTCTGCCAGAGTCTTTAGGTTGAGCTGCCTGGACAATGGACCCAGGCTGCTCCCTTGGCCATCATAACTGCCCGCCTCCTGATGCTGCTGCTGCCTGGGGCCAGTGCTGGGGGAACCCTGTTCCCCTCTGGCCCAGCTGGGAAAGCCCTCCCACACTGACCTGTGGAGCTTTCTTTGTTGCTTGTGGGTTGAGGGATCTGGGACCCTCCTTGCTGGGAATTCTGCCCTGGAAGTCTGTTCAGGTCCTGTTCCTCCCAGTGCCATGGGCTCCACTCCACTCAGTGTTCCACGAGACAGACTTTTCATGTCAGCCTTCCAGGTTACCCTTGGCTGGAAACCTCTTTTGCTCTGTTGTTCTGTGGCTTCTGCTGCTCTAGGATTCATTGAGAGTCAATTTTTACAGGCATTTTGTGGGCTGTGGGGGAAGCGCTAGAGCATATGCATCTTTCTACTCCACCATCTTGTCCCCACCCCTAGGACCTTCTCAACAGACTGGACAAAGGTGGCCTAATTATGGGGAGTTTGTGGGGTGGGTATACTTTAAATCACGTACTCTGAAGGAGACCCCTGATGGGAGCTAGTAGCAATTTAAGGAGCAGTTTTCTGCCTGGACCACCTCATTCTTGTTCCTGCGGTTGGTCCCTGGTCTCCTTCTAATGGGATTTTAGAACATTGACCTAAGAACCAGAATGCTTAGATTCTAGCCCTGATTGCCACTATCACTGAAATCTTGGAAGGTCACTTTGCATTTTTGGACCCAAATTTCATCACTTTCAAAGGACTAGACTAGAATCTATTAGCTAGCTCTAAAGTGTTATTATTTTTTAAAAATAGTAATGGACCTCCTTTATTATTAAAAATAATCATGGATTCTGAGTAAATAATACATCCTCTATGTGCCTTCAATTTCCTCATCTGTAAAACAAGGATAATAGTATGGGTAGATATTATTTGGGGAGGCACATGGCACTTATGAATGGAGAACCAGTCTCTTAGGAAAACATGGGCTCCAGTCCTTTCTTGGATATATATACTGGCAAGATGACCTTGGGTAAGTCACCTAACCTCTTAAAGCTCCAGGAAATTCTCTAAGACTCTAAGTTACAAGAAAGGTGCTGATCTTCATCTGTAGTGGGAATTTTTCTTTATTGGAATTCTCTATACCAGAGAAATCATAGGTCTGGCAAAAAAAAAAAAAAGAGTTCATATCTGTATATATCTGTCCTACCCATCTCATAGAGTTGCTATGAGGTGAAAATGAGAAAGGTAGGTAAGATTCTTTTCAGTGCTCAATTGCCCTATAAATGTCAGCTCTTAGTAGTCGTTCTAATAGTAATAGCTCTTTAAGTTTGCAAAGTACTTTCCTCACACCAAGCTTGTGTCTCTATGATGCCTGAGAGGAAAACCTATGGTCATTCCTCTACTCCTTCCCCACCAGACAACAGAATATTATGCATGTGATCTACTCAAACCTTTCAACAAATGTATTCTCACTTCTACTATTGCCCTGACACTTCTAACACAAAGCCACCTCTACCTTCATTAATATTCTTTTTCTTCCTTGTTTGCTGCTTGCTGACACCTCCCCTAGAAGAGCAGCAACACACTAGATGCAGTGAGATAAGAATTCTGAATATTTTTCTTCCACTCTCTTGAGATCTAATTAAGAGAGCTTGGGGCAGTAGATTGGGGTGTCAGGGTTTGACTTTCTGCTGTCACAGCAAACCTATTGCCTTCCAGGCTCCTCTGAGCAGCTAGAGCCTGGAACACCTGTGCAGCTCCCCTCTCTTCATCTCACTGTTTCTACTCTTACCGTGGCCCACTCCCATCTAGAATGAAGGTTAAAACTCTCTTTCTCTCTCCCCCCCCCCCCCCCCGTAGCTTCCAGGCATCTGCGAATACAGGCTAATATTCACCAAGAGTGAATATAGTGTATCAGCCTAATGAGCTGTCATTTGTCATTGTTGCTGTTATGATTAGCATTAATGCTCTCAGCGTTACTGCCGAATGATGGGGGTCATTAGTGGTGCGGTAATGAATGGGACCTTGGCTTGTGGGAGGAGCCTGGGCCCATGTCCATGACTGATGAGGGAGTCAGGGGAATGAGAAGCCACAAGGGACAGTAATAAGCTATCCAGGACTGGAACTCAGTGGAGTGTGACCTTTGGGAATGAGGAAAGACAACTGAGTAGGGGAAAAAATGTGGAGAGATGTATGCAGGGATATCAGTAATTTTATTATTTGTAGGAGTACATAATGAAGCCAGGAAACTGGGAAAAACCGTTACCAGTGTCACCTAGCTCTTCTAGTCTTGCCCCAGGTTGATTTTCATGGAAACCAAGGGCATTAGTTCCTTGGTAGTTTTGCTAAAAGGAATCCTGATGATGATTTGAAACCATGTAGGCTTATGACTAGGGGTAGATGGAATAGAAATTGAAAGGAATATTCTAACTTCAAGTCAAATAAGAAATAGGGTAGGGAGTCTGAATTCCAGCAAGGATTTCAAAAGACATATTTACAAATGCCTAAGGACTTCTCTGGCTTAGCTGGCTAGGTGTTACTGACTGGGAGTTTGCATTACAAAAGAATAATAGAAGGCCCTTTACCTTGAAGACACATAGGACCTAAATATCAGCAGATGGTAGCAGAGAACCAAAGTAGCATCTACAGAAACATCCATTAAGAGTGGAGATACGCAGCAGAGAGCAGGACATCAAAGAAAAGAGAGCAACATAAGACCGAACCTCATTAGAGAAAGCAGTTTACCCAATGTATGAAAAGCATGAGTTGTCCCAGATGTGTAAGCGTCAGGCTACATGTGTTCCCTACATGGGTACCTCACCATGCTTGTTCTCTGATCATTCTTTTTTCCTCTTTATGCTTCCCCCCACCACCCCAGACAAGTGGTAAAGTAACCTTTAGCAAGTGGGAGAGTTTTTTCCTGTGTGTCTGGGCAGGTAGGGGTGAAATGGAATCTTTTTTGTAATTTAATTTGCCATGCAGTTAAATACCTTTTTTTTTAAAAAAAAAATGTGTTTTATCATTGACTGATAAAAGAATCACATCAGTGGGGTCTCATTAGCACTAGTTTTGGGTAGGTTCACTCCAAAACCTACAACTTACCCAGATCTGGGAGTGGTATTAAAGGAAGACTGTGTGTGTGGACTGTTAGGTACTAGCTATATATGGGGTAGGGGAAAGGGAGAGAGGAGAAAGGTGTATGGGAAGTGATAAAACAAGAAGGGGAAGAGTTAAAAAAAATTGTACTCTTAAGTGTATAGGAGCACTCAGAGATGCTCTTGTTGTACTCTGTAAATACAGTGGGAGTTTTCCAAATTTTATGGAATCCCAAGTTTATTATTACTCAGTAGGAAAAGCTTTTCTGGGATCTGTTCAACCATCCTTTATGCTTGAGACTCTAACTAAATAGTTCCAGAAAGAAATGGAGACTCAAAGAAATACACGAATCTTGGCTGGGAGATGCAGAGGTTGAGTTGTAATCTTAATACTACCACTTATTGTGTGATCTCAAACAAATTAGTTCATTTAGTAGTTCCATATCCATTATCTGGGCTTAGCCCAGCAAGCCTCCCTCATGAACCTGTAGGAAAGAATTAATTATAATTACAAAGTGTCTCTGTAAGAAGTATAGATGACTTGGTCATGATTTGAATTTGCCCAGTGACTTTGTAAACATTTCTTTCTGTATTCCTCTTCTCCTCTTCCAGTTTCCACTTTAAGCATAGAATTTTTGAGCTGAAAAAGATCTTAAAGATTCATTTATTCTACCCCCTTCATTTTACAGGTAAGGAAATGGAAGCATGGAAAAGTTGGTCCCATAGGACATAGAGTTGGGATTAATATTGTCCTCTTTCCACTACACCAGAATAGTCAGCTATATTGTCCTTTGTCTCTTAGAAATGCCCTGCAGAGAAGCCAGTATCCTATGGTACAGTAGAACAGATTCTGAACTACAGCTATCCCCTAGGTCTCCCTGTAGGGTTAGGATCAGGGTCAGTCAGAAGACGTCTAACCTTGACTACCTCACTGCCATATTCCCCTTTTCATTAAAGGGATCACCTTCCTCTGGGTAAAAGGAAGAATATAGAGTTCTTCTTGGCAAATAACAATAGCCTTTTCAACAGTTGAGGTGTCTCGATCTAAATGAGCAGCCACTTGTGATTGCCAGCTGGGTGACCTGTTTATGTCCCCAGTGACATTCTGAGGGGCTTTCTCTTTCTAAAAACACATTTCCCACTTAAGTTTCTCATCCTAGTGCCGGATGTGAACTTGGGAGGTTGCTGAAGTTGTCTAAGAAAACAATCAGTTTAGACATAATGGCTCTATTTTGATTAGCAAAGGAAGGAAGGAAATGTTATTTTCATTTTGTCAGTCGAGGAAAAGAAAAATGGACTTGGGTTTGAATCCTAGCTCTATCACTCATTAAATCAGTGATGTTGGGTATACTATTTAACTCTTCTTGGCCTCACCTTCTTTATCTGTAAAATGAACGTTTTGGACCTCTAAGGTTTCATCTAGCTCTAAATCTATGAAAATGTTACCCATTTGATTTGTACCCATCCATTCTGTGATGGTGTTGATCTCTAGACTAGCAAGGATTTTCCCACATAGGAATATGGAAAATGACAAATTAGGATCAACTACCCCTAAAGACCCCTAATAGTTATGGAAGCCAGTTAGTTAGATTGGGGCAGCAAATATTTGAGAAGCAAAATGTTTCATGAAGGCAGCTAGATGGCACAGTGGATAGAACACTGGGCCTGGAGTCAGGAAGACCTGACTTCAAAACCAGACTCAGACACTTACTAACCATGAGATCCTGGGCAAATTGCTTAATCTCTGTCTGCCTCAGTTTCCTCAACTGTAAAATGGGCATAATAACAGCACCCATTTCAAAAGGTTGTTAAGAGGATCAAATTAGATGATATTTGTAATGTGTTTGGTACATAGTAGGCACTTAATAAATGCTTGTTTCCTTCCCCATCCCCACCCCTATGTCACTCATGACCCTGTTCCACTCCAACCCCTTTTCTACCACTTGCTATCTTGCTATTGCTCCCCAAAGTCTAGTAAGCCTTACCCACTTCCCTTCTTTCCTCCATGACCTTTCCATCTGCTCTGAAACTGTAGAGATGTAGATCATCTCTATGTGTATTATCTCTTCCAATTAGAATCTGAGCTCTGTGATATCCAGGACTGGCTTCATTTTCTATTTGCTTAGCATGGTGCTTTGCACATAGTAAGTGCTTAATAAATGTTTTTCTTTTTCATTCTTGCCCTTTCTGGCAGCTGGTCCCCTTTCCACTTCCATATCCACAGCCTCATTTTCTTGCCACTGCTTTCCTTCTTGTCTTGTTTTCACTAGACTTTTGTATGAAAATCTTCCAGATTTTTTTAAAAAAGAAAACATATTGAAACATATCTTCCCCTTAGCAAAGAGGTGAGGGAATACCAGGGCAAAATGATGTATACAGTCCTGATGAGATCATTGTAGTGGGTGCTTTCTTGTTTGTTTTTCTTTGTTTCAAGATGGAGGGGTTCAATGTTGAGGGCAAAAGGTAGGGAGAAGGGGAGGGAAGAGTATTTTTGGAAATCACCGTCATGCAAAAACAAAAATAAAATTCATAAAAACATTACAGGGAAGACATTAGCCTTGAATATAGTTTATCTCACCCTAGGAGTCACCTTGACTTCTCCAATCAGAGTGGAGTTTCATCAAAGGATGCGGAGGAGGGAGAGGATGTGTGATGTGCTTGGATAGCATCTGATCAGATACAGAAGGATGGGAAATACGAATGCCCTTCTCTATATATAGGATGCTGCCAGATGGCAACTCAGTTCAGTCTAGCCAGGCAAGATGCCTCTGGGTGCCAGCTCCCCAGTCTGAGGACATGTGCCTTCTTCATCACTACCACATCTTTTCTGGCTCCACCTACATTAACTAAGGAATACTTGGACCACATTTCTCCTTCCTTTATATGGAAGTTTTCCTGGCTCTAAGTCCTACTTTGCAGTCATTCCAGTGGAAGAGACTATGCAACCCTCCAAAGACTCCTTATCTACTACACTCCATCTCAACTCATACAGGGTTTCTTCAGAGAGAAGGCTACAAAGTTTCTTAGTGTTTTCCTGACCCCAAAAACTTCTCTCCCAGAGTGTGGACCTCTTTTCCTCAGTCTCGTCATCTCTAACTCATTCCAAAACAGATTTCTAATACCAAGTCCACCTATCTCCTAGTTGGATTAGAAAAAGACATATCAGAAATTGTTAAGATTCATGTAATATTGGGCAGTCCTTGTCTGAGGGGACACCAGATTATGAAGGCAACTGTTGGAAACAACAACAACACCACTCAGAAATAAATTAATGAGGAAGTTTAAGACCCAAGAATCCCAGACTGTAAATATCATAGTAGGGAATCAGAGAGGAGGAGGTACAGGACAGAAATCCAAAATCAAAATAGGGACAGACCTTAACAGGATAAAGAAACTGAGGCCCAGAGACCTGACTTTATGCAGTTGGTTAAAGACATAGCCAAAACTCAAATAGAGATCTCTAGAGTCCTAGATCAATATTCTGTACTATAACATATGTGTAAGCATTGTATCAAAAGTTTTTTTCCCATTGTGAAGTGTCCAAGTATACTCTGAAGGGCTTCTGCTGCTCCAGGTGATTGCTGCCATCCAAATTATCTGAGAATTTCAGCATCTGATGATCTTCCAAGCATTTATTTATCAATTCCCCTTACAAGCACATGGGTTTACAAGGCTTAAAGGATAGGCAGGTTTATTTTCAGTCAAGGAAAACAGATAGACATAGCAGAATCTCTAGAAAATAATCACATGTATCACTGGGTAGCATTTCTACTCCAGTCTAGTTACAGTCCAGAATGGGCAGTACACAGGCCTCCTAGTAAAGATACATCCTCCTTTCTAACTACATCCAATATACCTTGTTACTCAACTGGAAGTTATTTTTAGGGTTCATCAGATAGTGCCCAATGTCCTCTCATGCTTACTAGAAGCCTATTTTAGCTTTTCTTGGCAGGCTTCCTATCTTCTTCCACTTTCTAATGTTTCAGTTCATGTACAGAATAATTTCCCTAACAGGAAAAGAGGAGAAAAATGCTCCTAGTGTTCAAAGCACTAGGTCACAGCCTGGGAGGATCTCTTTTCTTTCATCCTCCATATCCCGCACTGGTATTTTGTCCACCCAAAAGCCTGCTCTGGGCCTTCCCCTGCATTGACATTTTGGCAAGCTGTCACTTCTCCAAGTGCACTATACCTTCAGCTCCAGAAGCTGCTGGGGCCCACATTATCCTTCCATAAAACTTCATGGTTTCCTCCTCTTTTTATCTCTCTATAGCCTTTTATGATCCCTGAGTCTAAATACTAAAAGATATAGAGAAATGGTAGGGAACTGATTGAAGAAACTCTGAAGTTTCGGCCCTACTCTTATGGGATAGAGTCCCTATCAATTCTTGAAGTTGATACCAACTCCCCTCTCAAGTAGAAATGACTTTTTGACTTCAAATTTTGCTCAGGGTTTAACCTGTCTTCAAAAACAAGATCCAATCTTATTATGAATGACATTCCATTCATATCTGCTCAGTAGAGTCAATATGCTGCCCATCTTCAACTCACTTACTACTACCTGTCTCCACAGCAGAGGCTACATCTAGTCTGCACTTGGAGGAGGTATGATGGAGAGTGATAATCATTTTCCTCAGGCCTCATTCCAAAAAGACGGAACAGATCAACTGGGGAGAAGTGGCTTAGTCTATAGGAAAGTACCTAAAATAGAAGGGTTGGGAAGGGAAGGCCGACAGGAGGTAAAGAGAAAAGTCAGGATGGAGTAAAAGAACATTTAAGGGGAAAAAATGAAATAGCCAGGAAGGCTCAACTGTTATCCCTAGAGGGGAAGAAAAGGACAAAAAAAGGGGATAGCAATAACATTCAGAATAAAAACTAGTGCTCATGTAGTACTTTAAGGTTTGCAAAGCATTCTACAAATATATGATTTACGCTTCACAACAGACTTAGAGAAAAGTGCCAATAAGCATAGTGAAGCAGAAAATGTGGGAGAGGGATAGAGGAAGGAAGTAGAAAGGGAAGGGCAGAAGGAAATATGAAAAAACAGTGAGCGGGCTGATAGCAAGGAGAGAGACCACAGAATGAATGTGACAGCTTTTATCAAATTACTGTGGTTTTCAGTGCACACAGTGTGATATTACCATCGGCAAGGAAATCAGAGCAATCTCTTTTCTCTCTGACTAGATAATTTCACACACATTAACACACTGGAAATCAACCCAATAGGCTCCAAATACTGGCTCTTTTCATAAATTTTTTTTAATCATTTGGCATTGTAAGACCACTCATTTCTCTACTTCAGGTATAGGAGAGAAGCTTGGGCTGTTCCCCTTCCCCAAAGGCCTGCTTTGCAGAATGGGGTTTTAACTAGTTCTCACCAATATTTACTAACTACATGCCTGACAAGAGACGGAGCTGGAAGTTCTGAACAAACAGATTTGTGGACAGGGAAGGCCACCTAATGGCTCATATTGGCGTAGAGGAGAGAACAATGAATTTAGAGTCAGAAGACCTGGCTTCAGATTCTGGATCTGACACTCAATACCTATGTGACTTATGTGGACTCCAGTTTCCTCATATGTAAAATGAAAAATTAGACTACATTATTTCTAAGGATTGTTCCCATTCTAAATCCTATGAAATCTGAAATATTTCAGGCAATGCTCTAGGCCAATGGTTCTCAAAGTGTGGCCACATAACTTGTGTAGTCCCTGAGACCCTTTCTGGGGAACCATGAGGTCAACGCTATTTTTGAAATAATACCATGATGTATTATTAATTTTCGATGTTTTAATTTCTAATATGGTAAACATCAATAGATATAAAGGAAAGTTCTTTGTGATCCCCAATAATTTTTTAAAGGGATCCTGAGACCAAAAAGTTTGAAAATCACTCTTCTGTGTTTTTTGTGGAGTTTGGAACCAAGGAAGAGGAAGAGGATTACAATGCGAGTAGCCTACTGCTTTTGAGACCCTTCTTTCTCCACCAGAAAGCTCCAGGACTTGGCTTCCTGACACATTTTTCCGGTTTTTTCATGCCACTACAACTCTTGGTACTAGGTTATAAATACCCAACATAGCCTGTAAAAAAAAATGGACAGTGTTCAATGTATCCCACAAGTTTTGATTGCCAGGGTAGTTTTCATAAGACCATTTAATTTAGAACTATAAATCTTAGAGGTTACTTAGTCAATTTCTCTCATTTTATATGAAACTAAAAGCCTTAAGAGGTCAAGTTCATATAGGTAGCAATCTAGAATTTGAACCCAGAAAAACTGATTTCAGTTCTGGTCCTCTGCCTTATGATACACTGTCTACTCCTGTCATAGCCAAGAAATAAGGAAGGCTTCAGAAAGTGTTGTTCAGGAAGAATCTGTTGCTTATTTATGACAGAAAATTTTTAGCATCCAAACACTTCAGTTTGCATCATAGACAGGTACACAACTGCCTCAAGAACACATGCAATGCAAGGGGATACAGATGTTGACACAAAAAGCATCCCACTCTCTGAACTTGTTTCTGACTTCCCCTATTGTTACCACAAACAGCTCTGCAGCCATAGTATAAGGCATTAGTCCAAAGGCATGAGCACTTCTTCTGACAGCCTGCAGCTAGCATTAGAATGGGATGAGAATCTGCCTCTTCCTAGTCTCTAGCCTCCTCCCCTTTCATTGTGCTTTAATGAACCTCCATTTTCTCACTAAAAACTCCCCTCCATCAGACTTCATCTCAAGTTCTGTCTTGTACTCATTGAAACTCAGCTCCCTCCACAAGATGCAACATTTCTCCGTACCACCTCCACTTATCTTTTCTTGCTTCCTAACACAAAGGGCCAGGAGGAGAAATAGCAATAGAAATACCATTTGTCCAGATCCTTGTTGAAGCCATGTGCTAGCCTCCAGGTCATCCTCCATTCTTTCTGAAGGCGTTTGATACTTGGCTTACAGTCTTTCCCTCCATTCTTCCCGATGCCCTTCTGCTTGGAACTTCAGTAAGCACATTGATGTTCCCTCACTCTGGTCTCCCAGTTAATGAACTTTGTCAGTTCCCATGGATGATATCTTCATCTGACTTACCCAGGCACAGAATAACTTCTATCTTGCCATTATAATGGTTCCATCTCCAAGACCCTGAACTTAAAATTCTCCCTTTTGCTATAACCTCTTGACCTGTCACTTCCTCATGACCCAATTTTTAAATATAATTTTTTAAAATTTACACTTATTGTCTCTTCCTTGCAACTTCAATCCCCTTTGGGGGAGAGAGAAAAAACAAAACCTTTGTAAACAAATTTCCATATTGGTCTCATTTAAAAATGTTTTCTTGTTCTGAAGCTTGAGTCCACCATCTCTTAGGATGGTAAGTAGCATACTTCAGCATTAGTCTCCATGAGTCAGGGCAGTTCATTGCATTGATGAGAAGTCTTAAGTCTTTCTAAGTTGTTTGCTTCCTATAATATTATTGTATAAATTATTTTCTTGGTTCTACTCACTTTGCTCTGCATCACTTCATACAAGTCTTCCCAGGTTTCTCTGAAACTGTCCTTTTCATTATTTCTTATAGTGAAATAATATTCCATTACATCATAGATTATAATTTGTTTAATCAGTCCACAATTGATGACTGCTCCCTAATTTCAAGATGTTTGCCATGCCAAAAAAGCTGCTACAATCCTTGTACATGCATCCTTTTCTTCTTTCTTTGATTTCTTTGCTTCCCTCCCTATTCTTTACCTTTAGTATGACCACCAGCTTCCTTAACCCTCCTATTCTTTCAATCCATTAACCCCGAATTACAGTCACAGAAACCCATAGTTGAAAGGAATCTCGGTGATCATCTTAACTAACCTGAACCATCACCCCCTTTGCAACATACCTGACAAAGTTTCCAACTTTCACTCATTGTTTCTTGTTCTGTCCCTTGGGACCCAACAAAACTAATATAATACCTCCCCCTTATAATAGTCCCTCAAATGAAAGCCTTTCAAATGGAAGGTAATCATCACTTCTTCAGGTTTCGACAGATAGGTGGTATAATTGGTATTAGATGGGGAAGTAGATGGAACACTGGGCCTGAGTCAGGAAGAACTGAATTTGAATTTGGTTTCAGATATTGACTAGCTGTGTCACCCTGGGTAAGTCACTTATCCTCAGTTTACCTCAGTTTCCTCAGTTGCAAAATGAGGTGAATAATAGCACCAACCTCTCAAGGTTCTTGTGAGAATCAAATGAGATATTTATAAGGCACTTACATAATCTCTGGCACATAATAGGCAACAGGTGCTTTTCACTTTCCCCTCCTTCCCCTGAACTGATTCTTATAATGTGTGAGATTCTTCAATATCCTGTTCACCCTTCTCTAGGCACTCTGTTATCAATACCCTTCCTAAAATCCGATGGGCTTCCTAGCAACAGTCTTTGGATCCTTTCTTACAGGGACTCTGTTGCTTCCTAAGAAGGTCCTGTTCTGGAGTCTTTCTTCTCACTGGGTCTTTTGCCCTGTAGTCTAAAGACTCTTCTTAGGTCTTCCTCTGACCCTAACCTCACTCAGATGACTTTGATGGAGTTAACTATATACTGTTCTGGGACAGCTAGGTGAAAAGAGGGCTGGTCCTGGAGACAGGAAAACCTGAGTTCAAATCCACCCTCAGATGCTTACTAGTTGTGTGACCCTGGACAAATCACTCAATCTGTTTGCCTAAAAAAATGTCCCTCGTGGATGACTGCCTTGTCATAGATGGACTTGCCTAGCTCAATGAAACTATGAGTTATGCTGTGCAGAGTTACCCAAGATGGACAGATCATGGTGGAGAGCTCTGACAAAAAAAAAAAGTGATTCACCAGAGAAGGAAATGGCACACTAATCCAGTATCTTTACCAAGAAAACCCGATGGAAAGAAATAGTCCATGGGGTCATGCAGAGTCATTCATGTTTGAACAACTAAATAACAAAAAATACATTTTTCTCTACTTTTTGATACCTTCTTCCTCCACCCCCCTGTTCTATGGCAACTCACAACTCCTCTCCCCTCCCCACTCCACCCACCATGTCCCCACTCTGTACCTTCTTTGTTCCTGTTCATGTGCTGCTGAACACCATTGGAAGAAGTCACTCAACATTGCTGAATGAGTCCCCTACAGACACATATGTAGCTGGATCCTCCCTGCTACTTGGCAACTCCTTTATTCTACCCTGATTGGCACGCAGTTAAAATTCTTGCAGTGGGGGTTCCAAACATTCACTTTTCAAACCCCCAGTCTCCCTATTAATAGAGCCTTCTCCTCCATGCCTTTTCTACTTAACAGAGGGCCTCAACTCCCACTTTACTGAGAACACTGAAGCCAGAGTTGCTGTGATTTTCCTCTTCATTCCTACTCCACACCCCCAAACCCCTCTTCATCATCTATTCTCTCCTTCTTTAGTCCTGGTTCTGATGAAGAGGTGGTTTTTCTCCTTTCCAAAGTCTCTCTGCTTATTCTAGATTCTGTCTTCTCCTGTTTTCTTCATGAGCTTGCCCCATCATCCTACTTGCATCTTCTCTGTTTCTTTGTCTATTGACTATTTTTCTGTCTACAAATATGCCACCCAAAACAAAATTCTTCATGTGACTCTGCCCTACCCTCAAGCTGCTAGTTTTCCTATGACAACTAAAATCCTAGAAAAGGTCACCTACATTCATTGCCTCTGCTTCCTTACTAAAAATCCATTTCTCTTGTAATCTGACTACTGACTTACCATTAAAACTAACCCCTCTAACATAATCAATGGTCTTTTAAAAAAAAGGTTTTTATTGAGTGTCTCCTGGTTTTTTTTTACATTACCATAGTTATCCCAAGTATATCTCCCTCTTCCCTTCCCAGAGGGACATCCCATATAACTAACAGTAATTTTAGAAAGAAAAAAAATCATTAAGACTGATTGATACATTGAAAAAGTCCTAAAAGATGTGCAATGTGTAGTCCCTGTGGACCTCTCACTTCTGTATAGGGGTGAATTGGAGAGGGGTGTCCTCTAATATCTCTTTATTTGAGTCCTGCTTGATCTTTATAATTTCGTTACATTCACTTTTGACTTTTTTAATGTGCAGTTGTTCTTTCTACATACATTGGTGTAATAAATATATTTATTTGGCTCTGCTCCACTCTGTATCAATTCATAGAAATCTTCCTATGCTTCTCTGTATTCTTCACACTCATAATTTCCTACAGTCCAGTAATATTCCATTACATTCCTGTACCACAATGTGTTTATCCATTCCCCAATCCATAGCATCAACTTTGTTTCCAATTCCTTGCTATCACAAAAAGTGCTTCTACAAATATTTTGGTGTACTTGGGATATGTTTTTCTTTTTGGTGGCTTCCTTAGCTTTTAAGCCCAGTAATGGAGTTTCTTGTTCAAAAAGCATGGTCATTTCAGTCACTTTACTTGCATTCCATCTCCACAGCATAATCTTCTTTTCACAGTTACTATCCTTTAATCTCTCTCCAGACTATTGCGGTAGCCCCATAATCGTGCTCTCTTCTTCTAGTCTCTCCTCTCTACAATTTAACCTCCAGAGAGCCACCAAAATAATTTTCCTAAGGCACAGATCCGATTATATCACTTCACTACTCAAAGATATTCAGTGGCTCCTGATCATTTCTAGGATAAAATACAAACTCATGTCTGGTATTTAGCGCATCCAACAGTATGGCTCCAAACTGCCTTCTGCAACTTTTCCCATAAATGCTTTGCAAACATTATAGCATCCTATAAACATGCGTTATCATTATATTGCTCCTGTAGGTTTTAGACAAACTAGATAAACTAGCCTTTCCCCAAACTCGGCATTCCATCTACAGTTCCCATATTTTCATACAGGCCTAGAACATATTCCCTCCCCACTGCCATCTCTCAGTTCTAGTTCTAGTGCCAAGGCCTACTAGAAGCCTTTTCCAATGCCCACAGTTATGAGTGCTCTCACCCTCCTCAAATTATCTTGTATTTACTTATCTGTGTACATAATATAAGCCCTGAGCAGAATGTAAATTCATTGATGGCAAGCACTGTTTCATTTCTCTCTTTGTATCCCTAGTTCTTTGCATATATTAGATTCTTAATAAATATTTGTTGAATTGAATGAGGGGAAGGTTATTGGCATCCGCCACAGCTGATAATATTTGTGAAGTGCTCAGCAGAATGCCTGGCATGTATTAGGTGCTTAATAAAGTCTTCCTTCCTTCCTTCTTTCATTCCTTCCTCTCTTCCTTCTTCTTTCCTTCTTTTTATTCTTTCTTCTCTTCCTTCCTTCTTCTCTTCCCTTTCTAAGAGGTGGATCTTCCTATCTTGTCCAAACTGAAAGTCTAGTGGTTGATACTCATGGACTTATTCCCACCCTAATTGGCATAAAAACTTTGACTTGCTCCTTTTCCTGTCTAGGCTGCTCTGCTCCTCAAGCAGAATATAGTGCAGATACTTTATCAGCATAGCCCACTATGGCTCAAAACTCCCAAGCTCAAGAGATCTGTCAGTTTCAGTCTTCCTGGTAGCTGGAATCAGAGGCATGTACCACCATATCTGGCTTTTTCCATGTTGACAATGAATTATTGGTAATTTTTCTTTGAGTCAGACCATCCAATGCATTCTCAGTCCATCAGTAAGTAATTGAATTATTTTTTAGTTCACATAACTTTACCTTCTTGTAAAAATAGTAGGAAAAAATTTATAAAAAGTTTTCATAAAAATCTAGGTAAATTATATCTATAGCATTCCCCTCGTCTCCTAGTTTCGTAATTCTGTCAAAATAGAAAATGAAGTTCCTTTCCCTTGACCTGTTCGTAATATACTCGTGCTGCTTCTTTGTAATCACCCCTCCCTCTTCCAGATATCATCCAACTACCTCTTTCATGCTTTGTTCCTAGAATCAAAGTCAAGTTCACTAAAATAATTTTCAAACTTTGTTCTTTCCTCCTCCCCCACTTTTTTTGTATAAATTAGAACAGTTACCTATTTCCAATCTTGTGGTACCCCTTGAGTTTTCCACGATTCTTCAAATATCAATAACAACAACTCAGTAATAATATTTGCTGCTTCTTTTTAGGACCTGAGAACATAGTTTATCTGGATCAAGTGACTTGACATGATTAAGGACAACTAGGAACTTTCTTATTATTTCCTTACTTCTCTTGAATATCAACACCCCATGAGTCATGTTTACTCTGTAATTTCTAGGGCAAGGTCATTCTCCATGGAAGAGAAAAGAAAAGAAAAACAGTAATTGAACAGCTCTGCCTGTACAGTCAGTCACCATCATCCCTTCCACTCCTATGGTTCTGTCTTTGGTTCTCCCCTTTTCTCTTATGTAGTAAAAAACAAAACAAAACAATTAAACCCCAAACAAACCATCACCCCTTTGGTTTTACTTAGCTTTCCTTTCCAACCTTAGCTTACTCTGAGCTTTGGCCCTCCTAATGACATAGTTACAGCACTGAGCCATGTTCCTACCATCTTCTGTTTCTTGGTCTTGCTTCCATCTTCAGGAAATTTCTTCTTCAAAATCTCAGGTGGTTTGTTAATGAATTTCCTGGGCATCTATATTGGCCTCTTCAGACAAATCACACTTTTACTCCTCCTTGGAATTATTTTATGTATTCAGAATTGGATTCTTGAGACTATCTGTCCTTGTTTAACTTCACTCATGGTATTTAAGTTCATGTTAATCCATCCTACTTATCTGACTTCTGAAATCTGCTTTTCCAAAATCAAGGATGCATGTCAGATTATACCCAGATTTCTTCTTCTTCTCTATCACAAACTCTAGAAGGGAGTGGTCATTTCCTCCAAAGTTTCAGATCATTTCTACTCTAGCAAGCAGTTTTTCTCAGTTAGTGGGAATCGGATGTAGAACAGAATTTTCCCTTGTTGATTTCTCCATCTGCTGAGAGATGAAATCACCACTAAAGGAAATAAAGAAGTTATTAGCTGCCTTTATTTTTTTAAGACAGAGCTCAAGTAGGTATCTGGACAATTGATGTCTCCTCATCAGACTTGTGCAATATCCCCCAGACTCCTCATCTATTTTCTCTTTCTCTCCAGGGGATCTGTAGTATAATTCATGACAAAATCATTCCTGCCCCTTTTATTTTTTCCTGTTTCTTTTGAATAAAGTGTAACTATCCAGAACCATTGTCCATTCACAAATTTTATCCCATCAAGTCTCAGTGACATCTATGAGATCAAATTTTCTTTTTTGCATTAAAATATCTAGTTCCTTTTTTCTTTTGCCTAAACTTTAGGTATTTGTGTATAAACACTTAAAGCCTTAGGTTTTACTACTGCCTCTTTACTTGGATTTTGTATTCTTTAAACTTCTGCATAGCTACTCTTTATGGTATCTAAATTAGGGCCAAGGGATAGTCTTCTCCCTTCTCCATCATTTTTACTTTTAAGTTTTTTTTTTTAATCAGATTTCCAAAACATTCAAAAACACATTTTTACTAGACCTTATTAGGTGTACTGCATTTCTCTCCAGGAAACTGTCATCCCTATAGATAAAGCCATAGTCCACAAGAATGTATTCCATTCTAAGACACTACTTTCTTAGCCAGCTATTTGCTTCCCAAATTAATTTTTCTTTTCTGCATGCCTTCCTTTTAATGAGCAATGGCAAGAAAAATACAGCTTATGTCTCAGTGATCTTCAGTTTCCTGCCCAAGACTTTATAATCCTTGGCAGTACTTTTGAGATTCCTCCTGGAAGTGTCACTTATGCCCCTGTGAATCACCAGAAATGGTGATGACAACATCTCTTTTGGTAAGTCTTGAGCAATTCTTAGTTATGTCTTAGATTCGTGCCCCAGGAAAATAACAGAACTCTCTATTGTTGTCAGACAGTGAATAGCCTTAGTACCCTTGAGCAGGGATTTGCCAGTTACTATGAGGATTCCCTTCTTCCTTTGACCCTTACTGGTTGAATTCTTACCTGATAGCTTCCTGATAGCTCTTCTCTATGATTCCTGGGAAAATGAGAAGCTTTTTCCTTCTCAGAGTAAACAGTTCCTTCCCCCCCAGTAAGATCTCAATTTGTTTTTGAGCTCTCATGTTAGAGCTGTCATTTGCCTTCCCGATTTCTTCTCTAATAGACACTTCCATTCCAATATTCTCACCAAGGTCAAGCTTCCCCCTTTCCACCCCTGATGTTCTCTTTTCCCCATTAAAGTCTTGCTTCTTTTTCCTTTAGGAACACTTTGTTCTCCCTAAGTACCTGGCATTGGGAGAGAGATTTTTCACTGTCTCCACAAAGAGAGAGATCACCTTATACCTATGTAATGCCCTATTAGGATGATCATTTCATTTTTTAGCCAGAGGAACAACATGATGGTTCCTTAGATCCACATGGTTCTGGTCTCTATAGATTTAGGGAATTTATATAAATGAAAAATTTTCCATTAAGTCGTAATTGCTCTGAGCCCCCAGTTAAGAAAATTTCTAACATTTAGGCATAGGTTGAGTTTTCTGCCTGACTTTACAATTATAGCTATGTTAACTCCTGATCTCTTGTTACTGAGGAAATATTCAGTTTACTCAAAATGTTTGAGTAATATAACATTAGATGTCCTGCGTACATATTTTCCTTAAATATATATCTCCCTATTTATGAATGTTATGTGCAGATATGTGTTGAAACCAACCAGCATTTATGACTTGGAAAGCTGCAAATGTTATAAATCAGAGTTTACTTTATTGTTTTGTTGACTGTCTAGACTTAAGAAAGGGATGGAAGAAATGTTACTAACATATGAAACTTAAAAGTGTATTGTGTTTACTTTTTTAAAGATGTGGTTGTTAAATATTTACCAGCACAACTCTGGCTATATGCATCCATATACCATCTTGCTGATGAGTATGTTCGTGGGATAGTTTTCTCCGGGACTATGGGGAGATGTTTTGTTGCTTTTGTCTTACTATGCCATTTCTCCAAATGGTTTTTACTTTAAGCTAATTGAGTCCTCTGAATTTTGGAAGATAGATTTATTTGTGGGGGCTCATAAACTACAGTTTTGAGGATGAAGAGTCACATGGTTCCTTCTCATAGTGGATAGAGTGCTGGGCCTGAAGTTAGGAAGATTTATCTTCCTGAGTTCAAATCTGACCTCAGACATTTACTATCTGTATGACCCTTGGCAAGTCATTTAACCCTGTTTGTCTCCATTTCCTCATCTTTAAAATGAGCTTTAGAAGGAAATAGCAAACCATTCCAGCATCTTTGCCAAGAAAAGCCCAAATGGGGTCACAAAGAGTTGGACACACCTGAAATGACTGAACAATAACAAAATGTTTCCCAGAGACATTCCTTGTAAGTTGGGGGAAGTTCCCGACTCTAAGTAAGTATTTTGTAGCTATTAACATTTTTGTATGTTCAATGTCATCCTATTAGATTATAAACTTCATGAATAGAATTAACTTAAAATCTTCATTATCTTTGTATTTCCCTTTGAACCTTACAGTGCATTTAGAAATTAATAGACTGTTGAATGAATGCATGAATAAATTCACAATGGAATGGTTTATTTTTCTCAAAATAAAATCTGTTTAAAAGGGGTGGTATTTAGTATTCTATATCAAGAAAATATCCACAATATGGAAATTTGAAGGGGGAGACATGATGAGGAACATATGGATGAAGATAAAAGAACAGAGGAAAAAAATGTGATTTGTAGTATATCACCCATCCAGGTGGAGATTAGGTATGATTCTTTCCTGAAATAGGTCAGAAAACTGGTTCAGAGAAAATTTGGAGTTATGGACATTTCAACTTCTTCAAACATACTAGAAATCTCATTTGGCTGAAAGAAGTAGATCTGAAAAATTCAAGATTTGCTGACAAATTCATCTTTTAGAAGGAAAATGTGACAATCGTTCTTTATGTCCTGCAACTCAGAAAGACTAGAGCTGAGGTAGAATTCATGGTTCTAAATGAGCAATCTTCTGGTTAATAAAATGAGAGAAGAATTCTAGTTCAGGTGTAGTTCCTGGAACACAGTACAATAAGCTGCTCTCAGGAACTAGATGGACCATTTGATGATTATGAAAGTTCAGATATGGGAAGTGGTGGCAATCAATCAATCAATAAACATGTATTAAGCACCTACTATGTGCCAGGTGCTGTCCTATTAACAGGAAACAAACTAACCAGTGTCAAAAAAAAGTTCACAATGAGCTCCAAGAGGTAGGTTACTGAGAGATAAGGATCAACCAATCAATCAACAAATATTTATTAAGCACCTACTACGTGCCAGATGTCAGGCTAAGTATTCAAACTAGACAAAAGAGATCTGGTTTAATCAATTGCACTCAATGACCAGTATGAGCATATTTAAGTTTTAAGCCTCTCCGTACTCTAGATGGTTTCATCCAAATCACTCACCATTCTATCAATTGAGAAACTGTTCCTACTACTGAAGTTTTTGTTAACTTCCATGTCATCTAAAGGGCAGTAGACCATAGAAGATGTAATGGATTTGTTCTGTCTAGGAAATGGAAGAACAAATCTGGTTAAAAGGATATTTGAAAGACAAAAATAGGAGAGGAAATGGATTTTATCTATTAGATTCTATTGGAATCCAAATATCCTCCCCAAAATATATCCCTTCCCAGATTACAACTTATAGTTGTATTGACAGTAAACTACTTAATAGTCTTTAAGAAGTAGGAGGGAAGGAGGTCAGAAGACTGAATTTGGTTGATGTTCTGATTCTGAATGAGGAAAATAAGAATTTCAACAACTCAGAATGGTGAACCTTGATGTCAATTCTGGACAAAATTCTAGAAGAATATTGAAAAGATTATTTTTGAGGGCTCAGAAAAATCACTAGGAACCAGTATGGGAATAAATTATGGAATAAAAATACACTTTTAAAGTAGGGTTTTTAAAACTGGTAGAATAAGGGAATGCTGTAGATATAATATATCTGAATTTCAGCAAGGCATCTGAGAAAATATTCCATAATTTTCATTCCCCCTCCACCATCTGCCCTCTCCGTTCCTACTCCCAAGCTAAAGAATACTGCTGAAAGAAACTGTAGAACCATGCAACCTGGATTTAATCTCATATCTACCCTCAACAGGGTCTTTACTATTGGAGGGCAAAACTTTTATTCATCTTTGATTGACTCCCTATCACACAACCCCTCAATGACTGTTCTAAACATCCTCTCTCCTCAGTTCTCCAACACCATTGCTACTGCCATCTTTCTCAAAAGACCAACTTTGCCTCCTACTTTACTGGGATTGAAGACATCAATTATAGCTTCCTCTTCTTTTCATACCACAAAACCTCTTTACTTTCTAATCTATCAGTCTCTTAACCTTTCCAAGGCACAGATTTTCAGTTGTGCCCTAATCCTAAACTCCCTCATCACTTTTGGAAACACAGCCTATCAGTCACTTCCTTTCTCATCATTACTCTCTCTCATGGTATTAATTATCACATTTGATTTCCAAATACAAAATTGTTCTCCTGAACTCCAGTCCCACATTGAAAACTATCTATTGGATACATTGGATATATCCACTATATATCTCATTAATACCTTAAAATTAGGAAGAACAACTGGGCTTAAATTTCATAGTCACAAGAACTTGTAGGTGATGATACTCCCTCTGTCAATGTAGCTCACCATCTACTCTGTTCCTTATAGTCTTAAGAGACTTGCCTGAGGGAACAAATTTGAAGCCTAATCCTCCTGCCTTTTAGGTCAGTTATCTATTTGCTACATCAATCTTCTTCTCTAACCTCAAATTTAGCATGCCAAAGCACAATTCATCATCTTACTCATAAATCTGTCCTGTTATCAAACTTCCCATGTGCCAGTCACATAAGTGTATGACCTTGGAACTGCCCTAAACTCTTCTCTATCCCTTACCTCCAATAGGCAATCAGTTGTCAAACCCTCTTAATTTTAGTGTTAATTCTACATATTCATTTCTCATATCTGCTCCCCACTCTCTACTCAAATGACCACTACTCTTATTGGTTTTCATATAGTAGATTATAAAGTCTCCATCATTTCTCACCCAACTGCTGGAATTTCTTCATCCTGGAAGGTCCCTTCAACTCTGGAACTCATACCTTCTCAATATCCTCTGTCCCTGGGGACCCTCCCTCTGATTTGGATGGTGGAGTGCTCCTCTCAGAACTTCCATTTAGGAAGGGGCCCAGGTCATCTCTTTTTTAATTTCCCTCCTGACTGTACTCCAGATCCCCACTCAGTCACATACCTTTCCTTTATCTCTCACCCCCTTTTCCACTTCTTTTTTGTGGGTTGTTTTCCCTCATTAGATTGTAAGTTCCTTGAGGACAGGGACTGTCTTCCTTTTTTGTATTTGTATCCAGAGTGGTTAGCACAGTAACTGGCAAATATTAGCTACTTAGATATTTATTGACCAATTGGTCTCCCCACTTCCAGTCTTTAACCTCTCCAATCCATCCTCCACACAAATGCCAAAATAAACTTGTTCATGGTCTTACTATTTCACTCTCTTGGTCAAAAAACTTTCAGTGCTCCTGGGATAAAATCCAAACTTCAAAATGTCAGGCCATCCACAATAACCCTCAAATCTTTTCCCAGCCATCACATTAGGTTCCAACTCAATTGATCGACTTGCTGTTCCCTGACCTCAACATGCCATCTCCATCCCCCTATGGAATCTCACAAGTTTCCACCACATCCGTAATACATCCTTACTGGACTTACCTCAAATAATCCATATCATTCTTCAAGGCTCAGTATGATTGCTATGTCCTTCGTTAGTGAAGTCTTTCCTAAGAGTGAAATGATATAGCAGAAAGAATTCTGGACTTGGAATCATGAAGACCAGGGTCTAAATCTTATTTCAGACTGTGTGACTCCATGCAAATCATTTATCCTCTTTGGGACTCAGTTGCATTGTCTGTAAAATGAAAGGGAAGGACTCAATCTTCTCTAAAGTCCTTTTAGCTTTAATACTATGATCCCCATCCCTAATTGTTTTCTCTCTTCCTTCAAATCGCCTTTTCTCACTGTATATATTGTATCCATCTCTCTAATAACATACAAGATCCTAGAGAGAAGGGACTTTTATTTTTATATTTGTATGCCTAGTGCCCAGCTCAGTGTCTTGTATGTAACAGATTCATAATACGCATTTGTTGAGTTGAATCGAATCTATCTACTGGTTTTTCCTCTGATACCTACAAACAAGTTGAGATTTCACAATCCTCGAGAAACCTTCCCTTAATGCTGCCATGATCTCAAATTGTTGTCCTCTATGTTTCCTCCCTTTCACCGCCAAATTCCTAGAAGGTGTAATCTATACTAGCTGCTTCTTTATCACCCCTATTCACTCCTAAGCCCATTGCAATCTGCCTTCTAACTTCATCACTCTTCTTAAACTACCCACTTAAATGCTACCAATGACATCTTAAGTGTTAAACCCAATGGTCTTTTCTCAGTCCACATTCTCTCCAAATTTTCTGCAGCATTCAACGTTATAAATTACCTCTTTCTTCTGGATACTCTCTTCTCCACTGTATTCACAGTTAGAAGTGCCTGGCACATAGTAGGCACTTAATAAGTTTTCATCTAATTCAATGTGTTTGTTGCATTAAGTAGAAACCCAGAGAGTACAAACTGGAATGAACTCAATGGCATTAGCTCTCAGGATTCTTTGAAAAAAAATGAACTTAGTTTCCAAACTGCTTTCATGCCAGTTTAATCATAGATTATTGTTGTTTTTGGCAAAGGTACAGGAGTGGCTTGCCATTTCCTTCTCCGGATCATTTTGTAGATGAAGAAACTGATGAAAATAGGGTTAAATGACTTGCCTAGGGTCATACAACTAGCGTCTGAGACCAGATTTGAACCCAGGAAGATGGGTCTTCCTGATTCTACTCCAACCACCTAGCTACCCCTTGGCCATAGAGAGTGTATTGGAACAAGTCCTTCTCATCTGCTAAGTAACCTTGAAAACAATTACAATTTAGAACCATGGGATCATAGATATAGAACTGGAAGAGTTTTTAGAGGTCATCTAATCCAACCATTTCATTTCATAAATGAGGAAACTGAGGTTCAGGAAAATTACTCTATAATACTGCTAAAGTGCTTTGAAAACTTTAAAATGCTATATATAAATGCATCACTGCCATCATAGTTGTTTTTACAGTTAAACTTGTGTAGGGTCACATATAGTGTGTCATACAAAATCTCAGATTTGAGATTTGAACCCATGCCTTCTGACTTTAAATACTCTTCATAGCACTCTCCTTTTGATTTTTTTGAAGTTGCCCTCCCTTGGAGAAACACATATAGATTAGTCTTAGAAATGACTCACCTGAGAGAAATCCTCATTTCTCCTCAGCAAGCTGTCATGGCGGTCTGCCCACAGTGTCTAAAGCATCCTGACTCAAGGTCTGTTTGGCGCATCTCCTGTCTACACGATAGGCTTCAGTCCATTTCTCCTAATTCCCTCGTTTCCTTTTCTTCTCAATAAACTATCCATCTTCCCTTCAATATATTCACAAAGTCTTGGATTTGAAGCCTGAATGAGCATTGCTGCCATTGTGTGACCTTAGACAGGTCTTTTCACTTTGGGTAGCCCCAGTCTCTTCACCTATAAAATAATGGTGTTAGTTTTATGTTCTAAATTCAATTATAGTCCTATAATAGGGAGAGAAACTCGACAATTCTCAGATGAATAAATTCCCTTTAACAATACAGGTTAGCACCTTCTCTGCACCGTGTAGTCCTGAAGAATTAGTCACTGAGGAGTTAAGTACTTGCTCACAAACAACTGCCATGTGACCGATATGAGAATAAAATTCAAGTCTTTCTGATAGGCAGCTAGGTGGCATAGCAGATAGAGTGCTGGTGTGGGAACCTGGAAGAAATGAGCTCATAATTCTACCTCAGACACTTAATAGCTGCATGACCCTGGATAAATCACTTTATCTCCCTGAGTCTCTGTTTCCCCATCAATAAAATGGGGCTATCAATAGCACTTACTTTGAAAGGTTGTGGTGAAGATCGATATGTTACAAACTTTGCAAATCTTAAAGAGCTGCATAAACGTTAGCTTTATGGTGATGATTATTTTTGAGTCTGAGACCAGCTCTCTTTCCGCCATATCGATGGTATCAAATTCAAGTAGAAACAGAGTCTTTTGAGTGCATATTGACTTGGAAAACTGCAAATTAATATTATCCATATTTTTTATTTTTCAATTATTTATTATTTAATATTAAATTACATTATTAAATACAAATAATTGAATTTTTATTTTTGTTATTGTTCAATCATTTCAGACGTCTCTGATTCTTTGTGACCTCATTTGGGATTTTTTTGGCAAAGTTACTGGAGGGGTTTGCTATTGCTTTCTCCAGATCATTTTACAGATGAGGAACCTGAGGCAAATAGAGTCAAGTGATTTGCCAAGGGCCACACAGCTAGTAAATGTCTGAGGTCGGATTTGAACTCAGGAAAATGAGTCTGACTTCAGACTTGGAGCTCTATCTACCTAGTTGCTCTATAATTGAATTAAATAGAAATAAATATAAACAAATTATAGATACATCCTATATCTATAAATAAACAAGTATGAATAAATAAAAATTAAATGTAAATGACTTAACATTAAAATAGAAATAAATTAATATTAATCATTGGTGTTATTTATTATTCTATTTTTATTAATTCTGTAAAACATTTTTCAATTATATTTTAACCTGGTTCAGGTTGCATGAGAGAGTGTCAGTGGTAGTGTGTTTGATACCCCTGCCTATACCTTGCAATCTTTTACACTATATCCCTAATATTGCATTATCATTTGAACATCCACCATGTGACTCTTGCCTTTCCCCTTCCCCTCCCACGCACATTTGTCCCAGGAAACCTAGGATGCCAGTCCAAGGAGGCTGGAAGGTGGATTTCAAACTACCTTGGAGCCCCTTGGCCACCTCCCTCTCCATGAAAACCAATTGATCCCAAACCAGACTGATGTATTTGTTTACAATGCCATTAGCAGAGTGAACGGTTAGTTCCAGGGCCCAAGAGCTCATTAAAACCAACAGACACAAGATCAATGGGGTTTCAGCCAGGCTTCTGCTGACAGCCACACACCAGAAGCTGCTGCCTGCCTCTCCTTCTCTCCTTCTGTGCAGCAGTCTCATCTTTTTTTTCCCCTCCTATTTACTACAACATTAGAAGAACACAGAGGTTATATTAGCTTCTCCAAGAGCACTGCCTCAGCCCAGCAGGTCTCTGAAAACTGGGCTGGAGCTTCCTTTTGAAGGGATGAATCTCTGTCTTCAATCCCTTCATAAACAATTTAAGATGAACGAGGGAATAAAGCTAAGCCCCAGTGCAATGAAGCCAGATACATTATTTCTCTCTGCCCTTTCTTCAGGCTGGACTGCAAGAGAAAACTTTTTAATAGTCTCCTTGCTCTTTCATCTAACAAATCCTTCCTGGCCCCCAGTTCAGCTTGCCATCGTGGTTATTTGCCTTGTTTTTGACCATCCCTTTTACTTCCCAACCTACTCTTTTGGGTGGGCAGGAACACAGCAGGAAAAAGGGATTTTTTATACCACAGAGCAAAAGACAGGAAAGGTATCTACAGATGGGATGGAGCTCTGTGTATATGTCTATATGTATGTGTATGTATGTGAGAATGTTTGTGTATGTATATATGTGAACGTGTATATATATATATATATATATATACATATGTGTGTATGTTTGTGTATCTGTATATGTCAGTGTATGTATATATGTATGTATATGTGTTTTTGTATGTGTATAGGTGAGTATATTTATATATGGGTATGTGTATGAATGTGTGTATATATATATATATATATATATATATATATGCAACAGGGTATTTGTGTTTATGTGTATATGTGTGTTTGTGTATGTGTATATGTAAGTTTGTGTATGTGTGTTTGTTAGTGTGTGTATGTGCATGCATGTATACCTATATAAATGTGTGTGTATGAGTGTGTGTATGGAGACAGACACTGAGGACAGGCCATTCATTACATAAAGGTAAGGAGGAGGTAACAAGAGATTCTGTTGGTCCTTGGGTCTTCTCAATGCTTACCAGTGTCTGTGTCAGGTATCACATGAGTTATAGTTATAATAAAAAGTAGATTATATTTTATTAAATATTTTAATGTTAGTAACAATTTAAGGGAAGCTAAGTGGTGCAGTGGATTCAGGAAGTTCTGAGACCTCAGACATTCATTAGCTATATGACTCTGGGCAAGTCACATAACCTTTCTTTACCTTAATTTCCTCAATTGCAAAATGGGGATGACAATAGCATCCGACTCCCAGAGTTGTTGTGAGAATCAAGTAAGATAATAGCTATAAAATCATTTAGTACAGTGCCTGGCACATAGTTAAGTACCATATAAATGTAGTTATTATCATAGTTCTTATACTAATATAGCATTTTATAGTTTACAATTATTGTAATATATTACTTATCTTGTCAAATATTCATATATTATCTTATTAACATAGTACAAATATTATCTCATCTGATTTCCAAAATGTAGGCATAATCCCCTTGCCCTTCAGTAGAATGTAAGATTTCTATTTTGAATTTGTCCTGATATCTGATGATATATTGACAACCTACCTTAGAACCTATACCTGGGCTCAGAACAGTGCAGTGAACAAAGTTGGTTTTTTTCTCTAGTGCTTAGCACATGGTGGATGGTTACTAGCTAGTTACTGGCTAATTAATAAGTGCTGAATTTCCATTTTCCAGATAAACAGAGGTCAAGGAAATTGTCATAGTCATCTAATTATATAAATGGCTTATGTAAAAGTCCTGGGGCATCCTTCTGTCACTTCTTCCTAGTTCCCTGAACCAATGCCCCTGAGAGGACAGCTAGGTGATATCATGGATAGGGCACTGGACTTGGAATTGGGAAGATCCGTCTCCCTAGGTTCAAATCCAGCCTCAGACATTCACCAGCTTTGTGACCCTGGGCAAGTCACTTGACGCTGTTTGCCCCAGTTTCCTCAACTGTAAAATAAGCTGGAGAAGGAAATGGCAAACCACTCCAGTATCTTTGCCAAGACAACCATAAAATGGGGTCATGAAGAGTCAGACATGACTGAACAACGATGACCATTCTCCTGAGGCTAACACACTGCCTTCACTCAAATTCTACCCTACTCACTTTCCATTGCAAGACACTCAGAATGAGTAGAAGCACTCTGGACAGTTTAATCCACATGCAGATGATCTTGTCTCCAGTAATATCTATAGATCTTAACATGTAATAAGCAGTTTTAATAGTGGGCTCTCCCCTTCAGACCCTCTGTTATGTTTGAAGGAGAGTATGACAGCTCCCAGTCAGTCTCAATCTAAAGGGATGTGATTCCTCTCCCTGGGAAGACATTTTCTTTTTTCAGGCAGTTGGCATCAATATTTTATTCATTACTCTTGGGTGCCTCCTTGTTCCCTCCCTTTTCCTGACCCCATCAGCCCATAGATATTTGACCACTTCCATCCCCTGTGGATCAGAAAGATTGTGATTCCAAGGGTAACCAGCCTAAGAGCTACTGGAAATAGCCCAGAGAAGCAAGTCTGGCCACTGAGATACCCAAGAAACTGGTACTTGCTATTCAGGCAGTGTGGTTCTAAACTTGGATTCAATCATCATCCCTGGAGATTATTTTCAAATCTATATATCTCCCCCTAACTTCTCTCCTAACTCCCAGTTTATATCACCAACTGCCTATTGGACATTTCAAATGGAAGAATTTTGGTGATTGTCCGAATTTTTCTAAATGTCCAGATATTTTGCATTGTATAGATGAATTATCTGCTATTTGTACAGTGTATCAGTTTATGGAGCTCTTAAACTCAACACATCCAAAACCGAACTTATAATTTCCCCCTCCAAACCCTTCTCACTTCCTAATGTTGTTTAGTTGTTTTGAGTCTGATTCTTCCCATCTCTGTAGAGGGTTTTCTTGGCAAATATACTGTAATAGTTTGCATTTGCTTCTCCAGTGGATTAAGGAAAACAGAAGTTATATGATTTGCCCAAGGTCACACAGCAAATGAGACTCTGAAGCCACATTTGAACTCAGGTCTTCCTGTCTCTGGGCCCAGTGCTCTATCCATTGAGCCACCTCCAGCTTTCCTATTACTATACTATTATCCTCCTCGTCACTCAGACTGACAACTTATGTGTCATTCTCCACTTCTCACTCTCACCCCCTATATTCAATATCTCAAGACCTGCCAACGTCCTGAGGCAGGTCCTAGTCACCTCATGCATGGAGTATTGCCAAAGCCTGCTAGTTGCCCTTCCTTGCTGAAGTATCTCCCCACTGTCCTCCATCTACCACTCAACTATGAAAGTGATCTTTCCAAAGTATATGTCTGACCACATCACTTTTTTCCCCATGTTCCCTATTTCCTCCAGAATCAAATATAGCATCCAATGTTTGGCCTTGATGACCTAGCCTTTTCTTATCTTTCTGACCCTCCACAAACTCTGTGATTCAGCAGCCTTCGCTTCCATGCTCTTCTGCACATACAACACTCCATTTCCCTACTCCAGACATTTCCATTGGCTGTCTGCCATGCTGGAATTCTCTCTCCTCAATTCTAACCCCTGGCAAACTTTGAGTCTCAGTTATAATTCTACTTTCTATAAGAAACCTTTTCCATCACTCGTAAATGTTAGTGTCTCCCTAAGATCTCTCCAATTTATTTTCTCTTTCTCTGTCTCTCTCATGCATACACCATATGTGTATGTATGTGTATAAATATATATATATATAAAATATGTATGTATGTATCTTGTTTATGCATAGTTGTTTGCATGTTGCTTCCCCCATTGAATTGTAAACTCCTTGAGGGTAGTGATTGCTTTTTTCTTTATCTGTATCCCAGTGTTAAACCCAATACTTGGAATTTGATAGATACTTAATAAAAACTTGTTGACAGCTCATCTAAACAAAGTGAAAGCCAGCAACTCCAGGCATTAGTTTCTACTGCCACAAAAGGAAGAAAGTTCACAAGGAACATGTTGGACTAAGCTCCTGGGGAAGCAGGACAAATGACTATGGATAATGCAATATTGAACACATATAGGAAAACAGAAAAGTCTGGGTGATTGTTTGGATTTGGTAATTTTGATAATTGTTTGGATATTTACAAATATCCAGATATTATACATTGTGGAGACAAATTATTTGGGTATTTGACTAGTGCTGACAGTTTGCAGTCCTTTGCCATCTGTAGACAGCCTCCAAGTCAGATAGAAATTGAATTTGGTTCTCTGTTAGATGAACAGCTTCCGTGGTAGTGTTATGAAGAAACAACATTGTCTTTAAATGGGAAATGACAAGAATCTTGCTTTGAACCTTGGACATTAAGGTTTTTCTGATATTTGTAAGAGATTTAGATAGAAGAGGTGACTATTAGTGATGTAGGAACTGTAGGAAGGAGAAAGTTAGCTAGGACAAGACTGGAGAGAATAACCAGGAGTTAAGGGCAATACCTTCTTTAGATGATAAACTTTCTTAGGTTGGGGTCACTACCCTCCCCCATCCCCCTCACAATTCTGAGAAATCTGAATTCAGCTTTCATGTGGAAACTTCCAGTCAAATAAAGTCAACAGCAATCATTTAAGTGTCTAGTCCAGGAATGGGGAACCTGTAGCTTTGAGACCGCATATGGCCCTTTAGGTCCTCAAGTGTGGCCCTCCTCTGGCCTAGTCAGTGACAGTCACTTTGCCAAGGGAAAAGGGAATTTTCTCTCTCCCTCCTAAGTCCATTTCACTAACAACAAACAAACAAACAAACAAAAAAACAATTCCTTACCTGTCTGTATAGCCAATAGGGTAATGCAGTGGGGGAAAAGCTTGTGGTTGTGTTACTGTGTTCATCCTTCATTGCCATCAGAGAAATGATGACATGACTTGCACTTGACTTTGCTTTGAGTGAGAGAGAGCTGTGCAAGGTCTCACTTCTCTTTCAGAGCCATCAGAATCCAATGACCAGATACTCCTCAGGATGACTGAAGATGGCCCAGGATGCAAGGGGAGACTTTGGCCCCTTTAGGCCAAGGTTCATTCAGGTACTCACTTAGGGTGAGGTAATGGCCATTCAGTGAATAGGCCTGTATAAGAAGTAGTCAGGAGATGGCCCCTTTAATGAGGCAAAGAAAAAGAACTACATCAGGCTGTGAGGGAAACCACAATAGTTACTACTGATAATCACTCTTAAGCCAGGAGGGTCCAGAAAACAGCCCTTAATTGGAGCTTGGGTAGGGGCCTAGTGTTGTCCAGTCCATGAGCTTCAGAGTGCAGTAAGTTTAAGGTTTGGGGGAAGGGAAGGGATCGGATCTAGCCAGTAAACCCCAAGTCCTGCCAGTAAACCCCAAGTTAACTAGACATCCTCTGGCCATCCAAATTTACCTTCCTTTGGAGAGGAAAAGGAAGGGAAAGGGGAGGCAGATAGGAGAGGAGGAGCTGAATTACCCATTCAGGCAGCTGTGTCTACTCACAGATTGTTGTGTTCATCCTTCGTTGACGAAGAAGGATGTGCCATCAGAGAAATGATGATATGACTTGTACTTGACTTTGTTTTCAGTAAGGGAGAGCTGTGCAAAGTCAGCAGTCTCACTTTTCCTCCAAAACCATCTTGGGGAAAAAGCTAAACATGAAACAACCATCACTAGTCTAGAATTCAGAACAGCTGAGTTCAAATTGTTATTGCTACTTTCTAACCCTAGCATTATAGGCAGGTCATTAACTTTTCTTACCTTCACTTTCTTCATCTGTAAATGGCTGTTTCCCAAGATTGTTGTGAGGAAAGTTTAGGAAGTACTATATAGAAATGATCTGTTATTGTGTCCTGACCACCAGAGCCTTAATTAGCTATTTTGGTGCTAAGGCAAATGCCTTAACAATATTCCCAGGAAGTAACAAGACATATTCAATTGGGAAAAGGATGACTTCAGAACCAAAGTTCCCATGGGAGAGACAACCTAGGACTGTTTCTGTGGGTGAGGAGACAGGAACTTTCTCATGAGTGGAGAACCCATAACACCATGAGGGTATGACAGGTGTGGGGGAAGTAGAGTGGATATATCCAGGGTGGCATTCACTTGGGGTCAACAAGTCAGCAAGTATTTATTGAGCAAGTATTTATTCTGAGGCTTAGATTTAAAGTCTAAACACTGGTATGTGGCCTCAGAATGGGAGAGAAGCAGTAATGTACTGACAAATGTTTAACAACCAGATCTCTGGTTGGGAGATGGCTAAATATATTCAATGTATACATGACATACTTTTAAATTTAATTTGCATTATTAACATTTTATTTCTTAATTCATTATTAACACCTTTCTTTCCTAAGTCAGTAAAATAATAAATCAAGCCCTGATTTATAGCATTTGCTCATTCCTAAAGTACAAATACTCACACTGAAAATTTAACAACCAGCTCCAGTGTACCCCTGGAGGGAAGTGTTCCATCTGCTACTTTCTTATTTTAGCTATCTTTGCTAACTATGTATGCCAAGCTTAGCTTCTCCCTGAAGAAGGGATGCAAGTTTTATCAGTGTCCTCCAAATCTCATTCATCTTGAGGAAAGCCCCAGTTGTACCATCCTTGTTTCTGCTTTGCTGAATACCCTTTGTGGTCAGGGCATCACGCTGAAGTCTGTATCCACTTTGATAAGACTGTTGAGTCATGTCCAGAAGTGTTGCCTGGGGTCTTTCTAGCATTCCAGTCCTGCACATTACATTTCCCAGACCATAGATTGGAAGATGAGGATGCTCAACCTCTCTGGGGTAGCTGTATAAATAAGATCAGCATTTTTTCCATTTGACTGACACGCCAAGTTACTCATCATGGGCTTGAGGCTAGTTGTGCTGCTATAGAATCAGGATCCAAAGTTCAAATCTCAAACCCTCCAATGTAGGCCTTCTTTGCTGCCAAATCAAGTTCATTCCAAGGTCAAACAACCTGCAGAAGCCTTTTCCAGGCTTATGATTCTATGAACCATATGGCTTGGGAGGCAAGAATCAGATATTCTTCACAGAGGAGGGAACTGGAGCAAAGAGAGATTGAATGAATTCCCCCTTCCCTCTCACACAGCACCAGAGCAGAGACTTAGAATCTCACTTCCCTAATGTTCTTCATGGAATCACAGAGGCAGCATGGATTAATAATGATAGCTAACATTTATCTAAGCACTTACGACATAGACCAGGCACTGTGCTAAATGCTTTGCAATTATTGTTTTATTTGGTGCTCACAATAACCATGAGAGTCGGTGTTCTTATTAACCCCATTTTATAGATGAGAAACTAAAGCAGAGAGGTTAAGAGACTTGCCCAAGGTCCCACAACTAGAAAGCATCAGGGGCCAGATTTGAACTCAAGGCTCCCTGGCTCCAGACCCAGCACTCTAGATACACTGTTCCACCTGCCTGTCCCATCTACTAGTGGTGGATACGGAACTGACTTACATGTTAGGAAGACCTGGATTAAAGTTCTGTCTCTGACACGTATGGGCTGTGTGACCTTGGGCAAGTCATTTAATCTTTGATTTAGACAAGTCTCTAAGACTCTTAGCTGCAGATCAGCTGTTGATCTCTATTGATGGGAAGAGTTTCTTTTACTTTGGGAATTGCCTACACTAGTGAAATTAAAGGTCTCATTTCTAACCATATCACAAAGGATCAGTTAGACATGACCTTGGAGGTCCACTTAGTGTAAGTCAAATTTGAACAGAAATCCCCTCTACATTATCTTCAACAAATGTTCATTCAGACTCCACTCAGAAACCTCCAGTGGAGGGGAACTTGCTACCTCCTGAGGGAGTTTATTAACTCTGATTATTATAGTGACCAAGCTTGTCTCCAAGGAAGTATTGAGAAAATGTACCTCCCTCCCACCTTTGGAGAGGTGGGGGGTTAGGGGCTCCATGGGTGTATAATACTGCATGTACAATTAAACACTATTGATACATTCATTGGTTTTACCTACCAGCTTTTCTTTCTTTCTTTTTATTCTTAGTCACAGTAGATCACTTACTGGGTAGAGAAGAGGGGAGGAATATATTCAGAAATGGAAGTAGTGCATAAACAAAAGATTTCAATAAAAATGCTTTAAAAACCTTTGAATTGTTCGTAGGTTCGTTGAATTGTTTGTAGGTTTGATGTTACATCAAACCTAATTCTACCTTTCTTCAAATTCCACGTTTTTTTTTTCTGTTTCTGCCCTCTGGTGAACCCATGCCTGGTGCTATTTGAGAAGGGAAATATTTCAGAGGATTCTATTGCTCTTTTCAACAACACCTGCAACAACTCACATTTATATGATAAACTTTATTATAAATTATTATATAAATTTTAAAATTCATATAGCAGTTTAAGATTAGTTAAAACTTTGAACTTAGAGTCAAACACCTGGGTTCAAGTCTCAGATTTCCCTGCCACTTACTAGGGCACTAGATCTCAACCAGGTCACCTGACCTCTCCAAATCTCAGTTTCCTCATGAGTCCAATGAATTTCAGATGCAACCTATCTCAGAAGGTCCTTTGAAAAATCTTGGATGTGAATGCATTTTGCAATTGGAAATCTATATAAAAATGACCTCTTGTTATTTTGCAAAATATCATTTTCCCCCACTTGGTATATCTAGTTCTTGTTTAATTTCAATCTGGTTGGGGACTGGACAGGCTCTGTTCTCTGGTTTCTAAGTCAAATATATGAATTATAATCAGAAATTTCACTATAGTTCAGGAAGATGGCAGCAGCTCTCTCTGTGTGTCTCTCTTTGTCTCTGTCTCTGTCTGTCTGAGGTCTCTCTGTCTCTCTTTGTCTCTCTGTCTCTGTCTGTCTCTGTAGTAGCCCAAGAAGCCCCAGCTTCCATCTGAACCTATCTCCCAACCAGGATGTTCCAAATTCTGAGGCAGGAGGAAGTAAAAGACACTAGGCTGACATATTATTCCACCTTTGGAACCAACCATGACCTCAAGGAATTTGGCTTAAACCTCCAGCTGGCTACCAGTTGGAAAAATATTTTCTGAGCGAGGAGGAGGGGACAGGGCATGGGGAGAGGAATCATATGCTTATGAAAGAAATTTTGAACAGACTCTGGACTGGGAACCATTTCCTGGCAAACTGCCTCCAAGAGACTTGTGTGTGATAAGATGAATGAGAAATTTCTGGGCTTACTCTGAAAAGAACAAATGTGTGAGAAAAGAAAGGACTTAATCTGAGACAAAATGACTTTTTGTTACTTTTCCCATGGGTCTGAAGGTGACTCCACAGTTTTGCCAGATGTTGAGCGTATATGGCTTCTCCCTTCCAAACAAATATACTTTATGTTATCCTATTACTATACTTTGGTTAAGCCATCTTGTAAAGTGCCTAGCAGAGTGGCTGATCTATAGTAGGTACTTAATATTCTTTTCTTCTTTTCCTCCCTCCAGTTCTTTTTTTCCCTCCCTCTCTTCCTCCTTTCCTGCCCCCCTCCCTCCCTCCCTTGCTTCTTTCTTTCCTCACTAACTTCTTTCCCCCTCTCCCTTTCTTCCTTCTGTCCTGCCTGTTTTGCCTTTCTACTTTTTGCCTTTCATCTTCTCTTCCTGGAGTGCCACCCTTCCTCCCTCATGCCATTTAGAATCTTACCCTTTTTTCAAAAGCCACCTCAAATTTCCCTTTTCCAAAGTGTACAGGGATAGGACCTTTCCTGAGACTCCATAGCACAGATTGTTAGTCAAAAAGACAAAGAATGCTTAGAGAAATTGATCACATGGGTGGCACAGTGGAATCAGGAAGCCTCATCTTCCTGAATTCAAATCTGGCCTCAGTCTCTTACTAGCTTTATGACCCTAGACAAGTCATTTAACCCCATTTGCCTCAGTTTCCTCCTCTGTAAAATGAGCTGGAGAAGGAAATGGCAAACTACTCCAGTATCTTTGTCAAGATAACCCCAAATGGATCATAAAAAGTCAGACACGATTGAAAAACAACTGAACAACAAGTGTAGGGTTGAGCCCCATGTACTATCATCATGTAGAGAACTTTCTCACCTAGTTGGTTCATAGAGCAGGAGAATCGCTGTACCTCCTCCTTCACAGTCTTCCTCAGAAGACTGTGACTTCCACAGCTATTGGATTGTAGGTGGGTGATTTGGGTTGAAAAGTGAGAGAGCTGAGTTGTAGATTATCAGAAGACAGGAGGAAAAGGGGACTGTCCCACTCTTTCTCACTGCAGTTGTCCTGAGAGACAAGTGGTGGCTGTAGTTGTATTTCCCCAGTGAACTGGTTCGACCCAGGTGGCAAATGGCCAATTGATACCCTTTCTCTCCTATATATTGCTTCCCCTATCCCCCTCCTCTCCTATAGATTCAAAGCTCCTGGTAGAGTTGAAGTGTCCTGTCTTCACAAGACAACTTCCCTTGGTCACCTTGCAGAATTCAGGACCCTATCTCTGAGCTCCTAAGATAGATAAAGCTTTTATTAAGTACTTACTATGTGCCAGCCACTATACTAGGTACTGGGAAAGCAGATACAAGCAAAAAGATAGTCCTTGTCCCCAAGGATCTTAAATCTGAATGGAGTAAGATAACCCATAAGAGGGAACTGAGTGAGGGGCACAGTGAAGTACCAGGAGTCTGGCACTAAACTAACCCAGGTTTAGAGTGAGCATGGCTGGTGTTGGTGCTTCCTCAAAGAGAGTTTGGGGATGAACCCACCAATCAAAAGAGGAATTGGTAGAGAGAGAACAAGGTTCTTTAGTTAGAAAACGGTTGGTGGAAGCTCAAACCATCTCTGGAGCAGTCCAGTTTCTATTGCTGCAGGGTGTAGACCTTGAAGTGCCCTTTCTTGCTTGGTGAGCCCCTGGTCTATGGAAGTTTTTCAGGCTCCCTGGAGGATCCAGGCTCCTAAAATACCAACTCTCACCCCATCATCTATTACTTCTGATCTTCTGTGAGGCAATTGAGGTTAAGTGACTAGCCCAGGGTCACACAGCTAGTAAGTGTCTGAGGCTGAGTTTGAACTCAGTTTGTCCTGACTCCAGGGCCAGTGTTCTATCTATTGTACCTAGCTGCCCTTCACATGTTATTTCTAAACACAGGTTGATTTTTTTTCTCTTTGTGATGGTGATAGATGTGATGGGTTCTCAAACTGTTTTTGTCTTTAAACCTCTCCCATTGGATGTCAGTGGTATAAAGGCAATAGAGGAGTTCCAGGGCCAGGCCAAGGACCTTCATATGTTGGTAGCAAAGGAATTAGAATTAAGGAACAACATTTTGAAGAATGAATGAATGATAGAAAAAATGCTTATTAAGCACTTGCCTATGCCAGGTATGGGACTAAGTGCTGGGAAAATAAATTCAAAACAACCCTCTCCAAGGGTTTCCATTTTTTTGGTGGGGCAATCAAGGTTAAAATGCCTTGCCTAGGATCACATAGCTAGTAAGTGTCAAGTGTCTGAGTCTGGATTTGAACACAAGTCCTCCTGACTTGAGGGCCAGTTCTCTATCCTCTGCATCATCTCGCTGTTCCTTTACATTCTAATAGAAGGAGATACGACATCCAGGAAGTGGTGGCTGGTGAAGGGTAAAGTTCTAGGGGAGATGATGAGAAATCATTTGAATGGTCCTTTCCAGAAGAAATGGAAATCTTCATTTGATTACTCTTTTCATAGCAAAAGGTGAATAAAGTGGTGGTAGATAGAGGTATGGCATGGGAGGGAAATGATGTGTTTGCGTGATGGTCTCACCAATCAGCATGGCCCCAGACTGGGGACCTCAGTTCCAAGTGAGAAGATATGACTGATGAAATGAAACAGAAGCAGGGAGCATAGCAGGAGATTGGCACAAATTTGAAAACTGCCTTTCAATGGTACTGTGAGTTAGATGGACTACATAGGTTCAGGGGAGGGGAGTGGGGTTCGACTTCTCTTTTTCTAGTAACCCAAGTTCTTTCACCTGATGGGCAGGTGGCAGAAGAAAAGGAAAAGAAAGGGTGACAGAATATATATTGTAATATAATTCTGGAAGATTGTATAGATTTTCTGGTCAGGTGGGACTCACCAAAAGGAAGGCTTGCTTGAATCTTTAGAAACTGAGTGCTTTCTCCCTTGTGAGAAGAGGTACTAGATTAATACTATAAATCTACTGTCCCATATAGATTTGTAAGAAAATGGGACTCATAAAAGAAGAGGAGGGTTTGTTTCTCTAGTGATCTGGAATCCTTTCCATATTAGATGATCTCACCTAGTAGAATACTGTAATTTGGGAGAGAGGTAGTTGAGAGGTAGAGATTTACTGTCAATGGTGGGGTGGAATATGGGTATTATGTTTATTGTGGTCTTGAGTGGGAGTCCCTTGCATTTATTTTGTTGGGTTAAATGAAACCAGCCTATGTTTATATCTCATTAGCCTGAAAGCTTGCATGAGAGCTGAGAGGCCTTTTCTTTTTCATTCTGGAAACCTAGACAGACAGAAGCCAAATGTTCATGTTTTTTGGGGGAAATCTAGATGGAACTTGATGGCAAGAGAATGTGATTATTGCATGGCCTCTCAAAATGAGCCAGTTGGTGTAAATCTAGAGATTTTGTTCTGAGCTACAGGTTATATTTGTTAAATTTATTTTTATTTGCTTCTCTATTGATCAACTCAAGATGCTGTTGTATATCTGGCTTCTTCCTCCTTTAAAAGTCTCAAATGCATACTTGGATCCTTCAGTGTCTAACATTAAAGTTGAGAGTATATCAGAATACTGCACATCACCAAATCAGATAGCAATGGCATATGGGGCAGGGACATTGGAGAGGAAATTCCTCTCTTATAACCTGTTTCTCTTTTTCCAGTCCCTTGCCACTCTATCCTGTCTTGCTCAATGTGTCCAGCTTGATCCTTCTCTAAGGGTGATAAACTCCACCCCCAGTTAATCACCTAAGACCCAGACAACTTGATTGAATCTATCAATAAAAAGTATAAACTAGGTTAAAATAAGTCCTTCATCGATTTGAGAGGAATAAAATTCTTTGATCATTGGATAAAGACAGATGATGTTACATGAATATGTCGTGACTATTGAAAGAATTATACACCCCTTTGGGCTATGTATAAAAAGAGCAAGCTAGCTACTAGCCTGTCAGTTTTGTGGAAGAGGACTCCAAATCCTGGAACTGAGGATTGTAGATTCCTGAGAGGGAATTGTGTTGGTGATGGGGTGGAGTGCTTTCTTCTTTCTCCTCTCCTGCTCCCATCTCTGGGGATATGGACTGTTGGAAGACAGTATATCTAGATGGGAGTAGAGAGACATATACTAAGGGCAAGCAGAAGGTCTCTTGAGAAAAGGCAACTCAGAGTCCAGCAATAGAATTGATGAAGTTACAACCTCATGAATTATGAAAGGCTGGAAGACCTGGAGATCTAGTTAGCATTAGTGAACCTACTGTCCCCATGGACTTCATCTGTTCATGAGGAAAGTATGGTATAAGTTTTGAGGCATTGTTTCTGCAACAACTCTTTTTTTGCTGTACTTGCTTAGTAAATACTCTTTCTAAAAGCTCACTCTCTGGCTGATAATTAAAATATACTGGTGGGGGTTCATGAGAAAGTGTACTGAAAACCCTGGAACCTGAGGGTTACCTTTAGAAAGCTGAGGGCAGTAACAGTTGATGCCAGGAACCCCAAGCTGCAAGTGTAAGTATAAGTTGGAAGGCATGGCCTTGGAAAGGAGTGCTACATTTCTCAAGCATTATCTTACTCATGATATACTCTTGTTCATTACCCTTAGTGACTTCTCATTTCCTACTTTAAACAAAAAGCAGGAAAAATGGCTAAGTATGACATTCAAGGCTCTTTAAAGTCTGGTCTTAATCTCACTTTCATAGGATATTGGAACTAGAAGGGTTCACATAAACTACCAAATTCCAACTCTATCATTTTACAGGTGAGGAAATTGAAACCAGAGAAGGGAAGATACTTGATCAAGGTCATGCAGAAATTAAGTAGCAGGTTGTCTAGCTCCAAATCCAATGCCTTTTCCACTATACCACAGGGCCTTTTCTTTCAGCACTCCCCTAAATACACACTATAGTCTTGCATCTTGAATCATTGGATTTCACATTCCCCTGCACATTTCACCTTTATGCCTTTGCTCAGGCAAAAGCCTGAAACCCCTTACCTGAAACATCACCATCTTCTTTTTTGAAAGCCTAACCCAGCCATTAAGACCTAGCTCAAATACTATACTCCATGAAGCCTTCTCTGATCATAGCCCTCAGTCAGAGGACATCTTACCCTCCTCTGAACTGTTATAACTCCTTACTGGTCAATTTATAGACTAATAAGCTAAGTTATGAAAATACAGAGACAAAAGGGCCCTAAAGGAGCTTCAGTTCTAATGAGGGGGACAACTTATCCACACAGAAGTACATTCAGAATAGATACAAAATTAATAAGATCTAGTTTTGGGAGAGAGAACACTAGTAAGTAGAGGGCATTTCATATAGAAATGAGTGTCATAGTGTCATAGACTCTTTGGGAAGTCTGGTGAAACCTATGGATCCCTTCTCAAAATAATATTTTAAATGAATAAAATAAATTACGCAGGATTACAAAGGAAACCAATCATACTGAAGTGTAATTATACACACACACACACACACACACACACACACACACATACACATATAGAAGTCCATGGACCTAAAGTTAAAAGGGTCGCAGACCCCTGATATATAAGGTGCATTGAGTCAAACTTTAAAGGAAGCCAGAAATTCCAAGAAGCAAAGGTGGAGGAGGAGAGCATTCCAGGTATAGGAGACAGCTAATACAAAGACACAAAAATGGAAAATAGAGGATTCTATGCAAAGAATGGCAAATAGGTCAGTTTGAATGGACTTTAGAGTGCATGGAGGAAAGCAAAGTGCAAGAAAACTGGGAAAGTAGGAAGCAGTCAGGTATGCTATCTAATGGGACTTTTAAATATAATTAATTGTGTTATAATTATTCACTTATCTCCCTATTAGAACATAAGCATTTTGAGTACTGGGGCTATGTCTTTCTCATCTTTGTATTGATAGCACTTAGCATAATGCATCACATGTAGTCACTCAAAATAACTCAGGAAGAGAAAAAATAAGGAAGGTGGAAAGACTCAATAAAGGAAGAGAGAGAGGAAGAACAGAGGAAAGGAAAGAAGAAACAAAGGAAAGAAGAGAGGGAGGATGGAAGGAAGGAAAGGTGGAAGAAAGAAAGAGTGGAAAGGAAGAAAAGATAGAAGGAAGGATGGATGGAAGGAAGGAAGGAAAGAAGAAAAGAAGGAAGGAAAGGAGAAAGAAAGGAAAATAGAAGGAATAAAGAAAGGAAGGGGAAATAGGAAAGAAGAAAGAAAAGAAAGGAAGGAGGAAAGGAAGAAAAGGAAGGAGGGAAGGAAGAAAGAAGGGAAGGAAAGAAGAGAAGGAAGGTTGTTTTGCAAAAAGAAAGAAAAATAGAAGGAATAAAGAAGGAATAAAGAAAGGAAGGGGAAATAGGACAGAAGGAAAAGAAAGGAAGGAGGAAAGGAAGAAAAGGAAGGAGGGAAGGAAGAAAGAAAGAAGGAAAGGAAAGAAGAGAAGGAAGGTTGTGTTTGCAGTCACAACAGAGCTCTGAAATTGAAAAAAAATTCAGGAATTGCTAGCAGGGCTAACAAAAGCTTTGTTTCCACAAGGAGTCTGCAGCTGAAGCTGCCCTGGCTGAGTCTCCTTTGCCTTTCTTTTTTTTTTTTCTGATCTCTTCCAATGGCCTGACTGCCCACCCCACCCCAACACACACACACCATCTTTCTCTTACCCCTCTTGCCTATCTCCTTGGGAGTTAACAGTTTGAATGGAAAGGGGGCCCCAGTAGAATAATAGGATTTACCATTGTCCACAGCATCAGTGATGTCATGGTTTCCTAAGCAACAATCAATCAGGCTTGTAAAAAGCTGTAGGAAAAAGAAAGAAAGCAATGTATGAATATGGGTGTATGCATGCATACATACACACACACACACACATACACACATACACACACGCATACACACCCCACTTGGCAATTCAGTTCATTTTTTCCAAAGAACAAAAAAAAATGTCCCTGCTTCTAGCCCCATTCTGCAGCATCAGGAAGATCTTTCCCAGCTCATGAGGTGGTTTCCATGGAAATGCTTGGCAAGAGGAGACTGGTTGGCCCATGCTAAAGATGTAAAAGCACAGGGGATTCTACGTCAGCAATTGCATCTGCCCTATCACAACAATCAGTTTGAGGGGGCCTACAGCACTGGAAGGTCAGTGATTCATGTAAATAAGGTGTCTGGGCCCTTCTGCTCTAGGACGCTTCCAGTGACTGAACCTAAATGGATTGGGAGACCCTGTTGAAAACATCAGAATAATCTTACTAAGAGCTACTACAAAGCAAATCAGAATCCCAGGCAATAGGGCAACAAAAGCTAGATTAACTGTTTCCCTTTCCAGTGCTGCTGGGAAAGATGGGAATGCTGGGAAAGGGTCTTGAGTTTGCTAAATTTGCAACCATTTTTTAGTAACCATCTCTTGTGTGTAGAACACTGTTTTGGTAGTTGGAAGAGATGTAAAGTTCAGATAAACTTAGTCCTTTCCCTCAAGAAACTGACAGTCTAATAGGAGGGATAAGATATCAGCAAAGATGATTTATACTACACATTAAGTATTGATTCATCAGAGAGGTGTCTAAAAAGGGAAAAGGTGAATGGGGAATCGAGGTTACATTATTTCCTCCCGACACTGATTTCCGAACAAGAAGAAATTGGCAGATTCCTTCTAGCTTGTCCCTGAATTCGAACCTGTAATGACTAATGCACTCACATTGACAGCAAAGGGAAAACTAAGCCCCTTCTAACCTTTTTCTCAAGCAACCCCCTTGACTCTCCTTCCCACTGTATTGGCTGCTGTCGCCTGGGACAATCTGCAGCCGCTTAGGATGGATGAGGCCTAATGATTCCCAGGCTCAATTCATATAAGCACACCCCTGTGTTACATGGGTTTTCTGGAGTGTCTCCAAAACCCAGCAGTCAGCACAATAGCATTGGAAATCTATGCAGAACAGTCCTGCTCCTAGAATAGCTGCCGTTTCTAGTTCCAGCATTGGCCAAAATCCAGAACAAAGTTCCCTAATATGCAAAATGGCTTAGTACCAGGCAGACTTTATATACTGGATGTTCTGGGTTGGCCTGTAACGTAAATTAGAAAAATTTAATTTTCTGCTGGGGCTAAGGGTATGTGTCGGGCAGGGGTTTTACATAAACCTTCCTTACGAAGGGTTGTGAAGATATGTTAATTTGAATAGATGCTACACATTTCATAGTGAAATGACTGGAAAGGATCTCAAACCAGTTTCTGCTCCCTCTTCTGATAAATGAGAAAATTTGAACTCAGAGAGATTAAGACTTACTCAAGGTCACACTAAAAGCCAGAACTAGGACCAGTTCTTTCACCTCTAGTTCAATGTTTTTCCAACACCAGTTGTCTTTATTGAAAGGATAAACTGGGAAGCCAAAAATATAGTCCTCACAATCAGAGCAGTGGGTGAATCCTAGTACAACTGTCCCATCCATTACAATCCACTTGGGAGTCATCACTCACAGCTTGTGGTATTCTGAGCCCTTTTCTGAAACTAGCTGGGGTGTGACAAATAGAGACTTAAGAGGGACATCAGATATAGAAAGAACAGCGGGAAAGCAGACAAGCTGAGCTGAGTTCCCAGGTTTTTGCCAAAGTTGTGAAGAAGGAGGGACCAGTGAAGACACAGTCCCATGGAAGCAGACTTCAAGTTACCACATACATTTTTACCTTCATGAGAATGGATGGAAGGGAAATAAACATCTGTATCATGCCTACTTGGGTCCAGCACTGTGCTAAGCACTTTACAAATATTCACTCATTCAAGCCTCCCAACAGCTCTGTAAAGTAGATGCCCTTATTGTCCCCATTTTACAACTAAGAAAATTAAAGGCAACAAAAGTTAAGTGACCTGTCTAGTTACATAGCTAGTAAGTATTTGAAGCCTGATTTGGCTCTAGACCCAGTGCTCTAACTGAGCCACCAAGACCAGCATAAAGCCTTACTAGACATTGAAAGCTGGAATGCAAAAGGCCAGCACCTACTACTGACACTTATCTAACACTCACAAACTTGACATTCTTTCCTAGTCCCTGAACTTCAAGCACCTAACCACTGGATAGAGCATTGGACATGCAGTTGGGAAGATCTGAGATCAAATCCAGGAAGCCAGTATATGCTTCCAACATTTACCAGCTGTATTATCCTAGACAAGTCACTTAATCTCTGTCTGACTCTCTTCCTTAAATTGTAAAATGTGGATAATTACATACACATTAATAAAACAGGTAGTATTACTATTGACAGTAATGAACAATATTTCTGTAGAACTGTTCGTTACTATTAATGGGAACAAGGGAGGGATAGAATTTGGAACTCAAAGCTTAAAAAAAAACCCAAATGTTAAAAATTGTTTTAACATGTAATTGGAGAAAAATAAAATATATAAAACATAAATAAAATAAAAATATATTTAAAATAAATAAATCTTAATAAGCATTAAAGTTTTTTAAAATGGCAATTAATAGATAATACTACTACCTCCTGGGTTAGTTTTCAAGATAAAATGATAGTATTTATAAAGCATTTGGCAAAACTTAAACTTAAAGAACTATACAAATGCTAGCTATCATCATTAACTGAAGAAGAGCAGCTGAATCAGAACAACAGACATCAGCATGGAAGAAAACTCCTTGGAATTTACTGAAAGCTCCTCTATGGGACTGGAAATAGGGGTAGGGAGCAGAAAAAGATAGGCCCAATACCCCCTCATTTCTTCTGGACCCGTATCATGATTTATATCCCAAAGCATGCTCTTCAAAATAGTTCAAGGCACAATTCATTCACTTCAATTGGACAGACATTTATTAAGCATCCATTCTATGCAAAGCACAAAGGCAGAATTGTATTGACTTTTGGGTCCTTTGTCAAGAGCAGGGTATACTCTGGGGATCTGTAAGATCTCAGTTCCTCCAAGGTGGCACAATCAAGCATGTACACTGGTTTGGGAGCAACAAGAAACTTTTGTGCCCAGAATCTGTGAGTGGCAGTTTCCTCTCCACAACCACCTGGCCTTCAGTTCCACCAAACCAGCACTAGGGGCTGAGATTCAGAGAAACTGCTAAATTCCCCCAGGGACTTTGGGGGGAGCAGGGTCACCATTCAATGTGAGATCAAGATCAGCTGCTCAATTCCTCATAAAGGTAATACACAAAGACAGAAAGCAAATTAGCCCCTACCCTCAATGAGTTTACATCTCCCAATCTTCCTTCTGTTCATTTTGCCTGCCTCCCAAATTCTACATCTTTAATGAAATTGGCCTCTTTGACTATTCACAGTCAAACTCCTTTGGGAAACATCCCCATTTTATCTAAAATCATTTGCCAACTTGTTTTTCTTTGTTGAGCTACTTCCCTTTCTCTCAATATGCTTATATAATCAAATCTTTCTGTTTCTGACCTATTTATATGGCTTATGATAAAGATCCACAAAGCTGGGACCTACATCTATTATGAATTATGTATGTAGCAGGTTACTTTTTGCCACTATATAGTGCCATGAAATAACCATTAGATTGGGACTTAGAGGACCTAGGTTTGAATCCTAGCTCAGTCAGTTACTTAGTCAGTTTCTTCATCTGTAAAATGATGAAGGGAGCCAATATGGCAGAGTAGAAAGATGCATATACACTAACTCTTCCCCCACAGTCCATAAAATACCTGTAAAGAAAGACTCTCGACAAATTCTAGAGCAGCAGAAACCACAGAACAATGGAGTGGAGGGGATTTCCAGGCCAGGGTGACCTGAAAGGCTGACAGGAAAGGTCTGTCACACCTGACAAAGAGCAGAGTCCAGCCTAGCCCAGCCTTGGCCACGTGGCTTGGTGCCTGGAAGGGGACGTGAGCAGGTTTTGGGAATGGAATCCCCAGCAACATTAGGGGTGGTTGGCAGATCCCTCAACCTACAGGCCCCAAAGGTCAGTGAGAGGGTTTTTTCAGCTAGCACAATAGGGAGCTGGGTCTTCCCATAGCTCCGGCCTCAGGCGGTGGCAGAGGCTGTATCTGACAGCAGCAGCAGCTCCCACAGCAGCCCCCACAGCAGCCCCCACAGCGGTTCACATCCATTGCTGGATCGCAAAACCCCTGGGGACACTGACTAGCTGATCCTTACCTCAGCCCTGTGTGGTGGCCCTGTCCCCACCTAATGCTCTGGGAGGAATTGAGCAGCTGATCTTTATCTCGCATTGAATGGTGGCCCTGCCTCAGCCTAAAGCCTTTGGGAGAATTTAGCAGTTTCTCTGAATCTCAGCCCCTAGTGCTGGTTTGGTGGAACTGGAGGCCAGGTGGTTGTGGAGAGGAAACTACTACTCACAGATTCTGGGCACAAAAGCTTCTTGTTGCTCCCAAACCAGTGTACACGCTTGACTGTGCCACCTTGGAGGAACTGAGATCTTACAGATCCCCAGAGTATACTCTACTCTCAACAAAGGACCCAAAAGTCAAGTAACTGTTTGAGAAAATGCCCAAAAAAAGGTAACAAAATAAGACTATAGAAAGTTACTTTCTTGGTGAACAGATATCTTCTCTTATCCTTTCCCATGAGGAAGAGCAATGCTTACCATCAGGGAAAGACATAAAAGTAAAGGTTTCTGTATCCCAAACATTGAAAATAAATATCCAGTGGTCTCAGGCCATGGTAGAGCTCAAAAAGGATTTTGAAAATCAAGTAAAAGAGGTAGAGGAAAAATTGGGAAGAGAAATGAGGGAGATGCAAGAAAATCATGAAAAGTGAGTCAACAAGTTGCTAAAGGAGACCCAAAAAAATGCTGAAGAAAATAACACCTTTAAAAATAGTCTAAACAATTGGCAAAAGAAGTCCAAAAAGCCAATGAGGAGAAGAATGCTTTAAAAAGCAGAATTAGCCAAATGGAAAAGGAGGTTCAAAAGCTCATTGAAGGAAATAGTTCTTTAAAAATTAGAATGGAACAGATGGAGGCTAATGACTTTATGAGAAACCAAGAAATGACAAAACAAAGCCAAAAGAATGAAAAAATGGAACATAATGTGAAATAACTCATTGGAAAAACAACTGACCTGGAAAATAGATCCAGGAGAGACAATTTAAAAATTATGGGACTACCTAATAGCCATGACCAAAAAAAGATCCTTGACATCATCTTTCATAAAATTATCAATGAAAACTGCCCTAATATTCTAGAATCAGGGGGCAAAATAAATATAGAAAGAATCCACAGATCACCTCCTGAAAGAGATCCAAAAAGATAAACTCCTAGGAACATTGTAGCCAAAATATTGCAAGCAGCTAGAAAGAAACAATTTGAGTATTGTGGAAATACAGTCAGGATAACACAAGATTTAGAAGCTTCTATATTAAGGGATCACGGGGCTTGGAATATGATATTCCATAAGTCAAAGTAAGTAGGACTAAAACCAAGAATCACATGCCCAGAAAAACTGAGTATAGTACTTCAGGGGGAAAAATGGTCTTTCAGTGAAATAGAGGACTTTCAAGCATTCTTGATGAAAAGACCAGAGCTGAAAAGAAAATTTGACTTTCAAACATAAAAATCAAGAGAAGCATGAAAAGGTAAACAGGAAAGAGAAATCATAAGGAACTTACTAAAGTTGAACTGGAAAGACAATATTTGTAACTCTTTAAACTTTAAACTTTTTTCAGTATCTAGGTAGTTGGTGGAATTATACACACATACACGCACACACACGCATGCACGCACGCACGCACACACACACACAGAGAAAGAGAAAGAGCACAGGGTGAGTTGAATAGGAAGTGATGATATCTAAAAAAATAAAATTAAGGAGTGAGAGAAGAATATATTGGGAGGAGAAAGGGAGAAATGGAATGGGGAAAATTATCTCTCATAAAAGAGGCAAGTAAAAGACTTTTCCTTGGAGGGAAAAAGCAGGGAGGTAAAAGGGAAAACGTGAAGCTTACTCTCATCACATTGACTCAAGGATGGAACAAAATGCACATTCATTTTGATATGAAAACCTATTATACAATACAGGAAAGTGGGGGAGAAGGAGATAAGAAGGGTAGGGGGGGATGATGGAAGGGAGGACAATGGGAGGAGGGAACAAGTAGAAGTCAGCACTCTTGGGGAGGGACAAGGCCAAAAGATAAAATAGAAGAAATGGGGGGCAGGACAGGATGGAGGGAAATATAGTTAGTCTTACACAACATGACTATTATGGAAGTCATTTGCAAAACTACACATATATGGCCTAAATTGAATTGTTTGCCTTCCCAATGGGGATGGATGGGGAGGAGGAAGGAAGAGAAGTTGAAACTCAAAGTTTTAGGAGCAACTGTTGAGTATAGTTCTTACGTACAACTGGGAAATAAGAAATACAGGTAATGGGGTATAGAAATTTATCTTTCCCTACAGGACAAAAGAGAAGATGGGGATAAGGAAAGGAAGGGATGTGAGAAGGGAGGGCAGAGTGGTGGTAGGGGTAATTCAAATGCTCAGCACTTTCAGGTGGGGGGAGGGGAGAGATGGGGAGAAAATTTGGATCTCAAAATTTTGTGGAAATGAATGTTGAAAACTTAAAATAAATAAATTTTTAAAAATGATGACGTTGATTTAGATAATGGACTGAAGTAGATTGCATATATCCCAAGGGGTATTGTAATAATCCCTTGGGGTACGGGGAAAGTAATATTATAATTCTTTTATTATTTTATCTTTAAAAAATAAAGAAATTAGGTTTTACTTCTATTTAATATATGGACTGGCAGTGGTATCTTTGTGCAGTCTGTGTGTCAAATAGTCACATATAATAAAGAGTGGGAATTCCATAGCCCAGATGGGTTTATAGCTGTGTCCTTACTTGTTCATTTGCTTCATGTATTATGATGCACTGAAGTTTTTCTTGGTCTGATTATGTTCATTTTTAGATAATATTGTTAACTTAATAAGGTATAAGGGGTACACCTGTTATTTCACTGGTAAGGGCATTCCAGATGAGGAAATTTCTCCCACCATTTGTGGACTGGGAACTTCCTTCCAATTTATAGTCTTAAATGCCTAAAGAACTAAGTGGTTAAGTGACTTGCCCAGGGTCATGCAACCAATATGTGTCAAAGGAAGGACTTGAACTCAGTTCTTGCATTCAGAGCAGTCTTCTGTATTATGCTTTGCTGCCTCATTTAACTAAACAAACCCTGACAAAGTGGACAAGAAGTTTAAAATAATTTCTTCAAATAAACTACAGATTGAAGACAGTCATAATAAGAAGCCTGTGAGTTTGGGAAACAACTGTAAAAGAGCAAAGCTGAGCTACTCCTAATATAACATACTCATCAGTCACATTACAGTAATGGTGAAAACAATGGTGATCTAACCGTCTGACAAGGTCAGACAAAATATTGAAATGAGGATTGAAATACAGATTTCTGTCTACTGTCATTAATGATGAATGTCACCCTAAGTGTATTTTGTGCCTTGAGGGGTTAGCTAACAATGCTACGGAGTCATCACATGTAAGAGATTTAAAAACAAACTTTTGTTGTAGAAAATAACATGTGGGTGTCCTCTATAAAAATTCTCCTATCTGTACAGTTAATAAAACTCTTAAATTTTCAAGTAGTCTGAAAAGACTTTGAAATTTTCCAACCTATTTAAGAATCTTCCACATGAAGGATTCAGTGGTTTTTGAGTTCATTTGATAAATATATAACAAGACAGCATCTTCCAATTAGTTTTCAAGAACAAATGATTGACAGGGAAGATGGAAATTTACTAACTTATGTCAACAAAAACTTTTGCATAATTGGTGGATGGCACTGAGACAAGAATATCATGATTTGGCAGAGGCAGACAAAGCTACGTTTTGTCCATTTAGAATCTTTCATCTAAGTGAAGTCTTTTAAAGTATTTTTTGTAGCCATTAAAAAAAGTAACAAAATGGTCTAAGCTTAGAACCAGACCTTCAAATCATGGCATCGCAAAATGTTAAACCAAGACTAATAATAGTGAAGCACATTCAACTGATCTGCTCTCACTAGAATATCGACTTTATCGTTATTATTTCAAATATTTAAGGGACCTTTGATCTCATCAATTTGTTGTTTATTTGGGTTTTTGTTGTTATTCGGTTGTATTCAGTCACATCCAACTCTTCATGGCCTCATCTAGAGTTTTCTTGGCAAATACACTGGAGTGGTTTGCCATTTCCTTCTCCAGCTCATTTTACGTATGAGGAAATGAAGCAAACAAGGTTAAGTGACTTGTCAAGGGTCACATAGCAGGTAAGTATCCGAGGCCAGATTTGAACGCAGGAAGATGAGTCATCCTAACTTCAGACGTATGGCTCTGTCCATTGTGCAACCTAGCTGCCCCATCAATTTGAGATTTCTATAATAATAAGTAGAGGATGTTGGTTATCTGGCTGGTTTTTTTAATCTTACCTGAGGATAGAATAAATACAAATGTTCTTAAGGTGCAGCAGGGAAAATTTAGGTTAAATATACAAAATAGCCTTCTGATAGTAAAGTTGCTTTATTTGGGGGATAGATTACTGATGTAATATTTCTCCCTACAGATCTTTAGACCAAGGTACAGTCTTCTCTTAATGAGACAGTTCAGGTTTGGTCCTGTCTAGAGACTGGGAAATGGACTATTAGCAGAGGTATGCGACCAGTCAGCTCTAACTAGCCAATCGTTAAATTTTCAGTGTGAACATTTACACTTCAGAAATCTTACAAATCAGGGCTTGATTTGTTTGATTATCTAGTTGTGAGAAAGTATTAATAATGCAGATTAAACTCAAAAGTATGTGTGCATTCAGAGAATTCACATTCAACACTCCACACCCCTGTATTACTCTGTACATGCTGCTTGAACTCAGCAGGAGTGCAGGAGAAGGCTGGGGAATGAAGTCATCATAGACTGGAGGGTTTGTGAATATAAGCTAACAACAACAACAACAAATCATAGTAACAAAACCTGGTATTGATAGAGAACTTTAAGGTTTGTAAAGTATTTTACATGAATTATCTCATTTGAGCTTTAGAGCATCCTGAGTGGAGGGGATTGAGTGTGGGGTGGGGGAATGAAGGAAGAGAAAAAGCATTTATTAAGTGCTTTATAAATATTATCTTATTTGACACCTTTCTGCCAGAGGAGACATTAGTTCTATAACAAATCACAGTGGAATGGGGGTTCTTAACTTAGGTCCGGTAGTTAGGTTTTAGGAGGGTAGGTGAACTTAGATGGGAAAAAAAAAAATCCATCTTAATATTCACTAACCTCTAGCTGAAAATGAGCATTTCCTTCCATTATTAATGTAGGCAATAAATATTATCCTGAAGAAAGGGCCATTGGACATCATTAGATTGCCTAAAGGGTGACATGACACACAGACACAAAAGTTAAAATTTTCTATTTTGGAGGTTATAATTTCATTATGTTAAATGGAAAGGTTTGTAGAGATCTGGAAGCCCCAAGAACATCTGCCATTGCCTCTGGCTACTTGATTCTTTCTATTCACCTCACCACAAGCAAACAGGCCCACATTATAAAATATAAGTAAAGATGCTAAGGTATATTTGGACAGCTGTGTGAACCCAGTGATGACCTTGAAGGGGAAATTCCGGTTGCTTCAGCTCTGGGACATTGGCAAGGCACCTACTATGTGCCAGGGGCTGTGCAGTGGCTAAACTTCAGATCCAGGCCAGAGCCTAGACTAAACCAAGGCCTAGACTAATCCCAAGCGCTTGGGATTCCCAGAGTTTGGTTACCTAAGAATGAATAACAAGAGCCTCTGTCACACTGAGTGTGGGGCACTCTCCAAGAATGAAAGGCAAGAGGGCAGGGGGATCATGACCTATTTTGCATGAAGTCCTCTTCAGGCTACCTTTATGACTTTGCATAAGACTTTATCTACAAACATCATTAAGACCTCTTCACACTGGAGGCTCAGTTTACCTCCTATATCCTTTCTGTTCCTTACAAGTCAGCCAGCACACATTTACTAAACGTTTGTTACATGCCACACATCAAGTGCTGGAATACAAGTATAAGCAAGTTGGTTGTTGTCCTTCATCTTTGAAGAGGACCAAAATGACATCACCATGATAAAGTGAAGCTTCAATGTGTCCGACTGTGTCTGATCAGACCAATATGAGGTTGGAACGCTCTACCACAGGTTGGGCACAGATAGTCCATGTGAATATCTGGGGTGAATATCCCAAATTTGTACATCCTGCATTTACTTTGCACTGTCTCAATTCTGCTTTGCTCAAAGAGCATAGCACCCTTTCTGATAGGGGCAGGCCATGCTAAGCAGTCATATGCCAGTGTCTCCCATGCTGGGAATACAAATATAAGCAGGAAAAATAAAATGATATCCTTTGTCCTCAAGGAGTTTACATTTTAATGGACTTCTTCCTTAAAACGGATTTTCCTGGGATGCATCTCTATACTACAATGTTACTCTTTCCCCAGACTTTATACATAAAAAACTCTGAAAGGGTTGATGGAAGGCAATGTGAGGTCTTTGGGGTCTCTAAGCTCTTCTGTGTTTAGAATATGGTGCTAATTAGCTCTCTCTCTCTCTCTCTCTCTCTCTCTCTCTCTCTCTCTCAGCTTTACTCAATTAATCAATCAGTCACTGAATGAAAATAAAAATGATACTGAGGTTGTGAATCTGGGTGACTAGAAGGATGGTGGTAACCTTAATATTAATAGAGAAGTTCAGTTGAGGGTTGAGTTTGGAGAAAACATTATACGTTCTATTTTGGACATATTGAATTTGAGACCGACATCCAATTGAAAATGTCTAATCTTGAAGAGATTAACCTTTCTTTAAAAAAAAAAAGTTTAACAATAACATTTTACTTTCTCCCAATTACATATTAAAAACAATTTTATAACATTCATTGTCTTTTTTTTTTAGTTCCCGATTCTATCCTTCCCCATCCCCAGCCCCTCCCTGAGATGCTAAGCAGAGATCAACCTCTCCTAATAGAAGAGCTCAGGATAGGTACTAGGCAGTTTAGGAGTGAGGTCTTGGTCCAGACATATAGATATGGGAGTCATCTGCATAGAGATGACAAAAAATAAAGCTATGAGAGGTAATGAGATCACCAAGTGAGAGAGGATACAAAGAAAAGATAGGAAAGCCCAGGACCAAGCCTTAGGGCACACTCAGGGTAAATGGTTGTGACAAGGTGAAAAATAACACTTGCCCTACTTACCTAAAGGTGCAGGCGGTTGTTGGTGGTGGTTTTTTCCCCAGAAGAAAGTGCTTTATAAAGTATAGAGTGCAATGAAAACGTGCGCTAGAGTTACCGTTACTACTACCTCTGCTCAGGAAGTTTCTGACAACTGTCTTTAGAGCAGCCTCACCTTCCTTAATAGAGGTCTGACTGTGATGAATGTAACCCCATCCATGATGGCAATTATCGATGCAGTCAAAATGAATAACAGTATTTCCTAGGGTCCAAAACAAGGTATGTAGGTGGTGAAGCAAAGAATACTGAATACCAGTGTGCTCCAGGTGAGTAACAAACAAATACCAGTCAGTGATAAAGACAAACTCTGTGTCACCTTTCACTTGGTAGCTGATGTTTCAGGCAGACACCAGGACTTCTCTCTGAAGTGGTATTTGCCCCCAAACCCATCTTTCCTGAGGATTTCTTTCAGTTCCACTATAACTATAGTGTTCTTGTTCTTCAAATAAAAATAGTCCTCAATTTCAATCTCACTCCTTGGGGAGCTGACCAGCAAAATAAGCCACTGAGGGAAAGCATGCCGTGTTTCCTATAAGAACATATGGCTCATTACCAAGAACCAGGAGAAGATGATCTTGTAATGACTCCAAATAAATATGAAATAAATCAACTGGCTCAGGAGGCCTTGGGCACCAGGAATCCCTAAAGAGGACAGAGATCCTTTATTGTTTACAAAATGTCCTGGCAGTAACCTTTGCTGCCTCATTAGACATAGACCTTCAGTAGAACAAGACAGTTGCCAGATTTCTGCCCAGGGGACCATCCCTCAGGCAGACCCTCACAGTGTGGATTCTCCTTTAAGAGAACTAAGTCAGATCTTAGTAAAGAGTCAATGTAAGAACATTAAGAGAATCAGATGAGTAAAGATGTTTCAGTTCTTGAGGGGATAAAAATGTCTTTGGATTGTTCTCCCCTTCCTAAACTCTCCTTTCTGGGCCATCCAGAACTGCTTTAAGAAATACTGGAAAAGACATAGTTTGAGATGGTTATTCCAGTCTGAGTCACTGTAAATGACTGGTTCAGATGAGAGGAAAGAAAGGCAGAAGAAAGCCAAGGGGAGTGAAAAAAATTGTGCTTGGGGAAGAGCAAAAAAGTGATGATGAAAGGTACACATGAGAGAGGAAAGGAAAAACATGAGGGAATAGGGGACAGATGGAAAAGGAGAGGGAGAACAAAAGGGTCAAAGCAAATGAAAGATCAATAATTTATAATCGTTAATATTTATATAACACTTTGTTTTGCAAAAACTATAAATATACATAAATGTATATATACATGTTCATGTGTATAAATATGTATATAGGCACACACAAGTACATATATATATATATATATACATATATATATATAAAATCTCATTTGATTTGAAACTTACAGACAGTTTTATGATATAGGCACCAGTATAATCTCCATTTTACAGAAGAGAAAAATAAGCCTGAGAGAGTTTAAATAATTTGTCCGGGATCACACAGGGTCTGGGGTAAACTTGGGTGTTCCCGATTTCAAGTCTGGCACTCTATCTACTATATCCACAAGGTTTTTCAGACAGAAAAGGTCCCATCATATCCTACCAAAGGAAAAAGGTCTAAGAACCAGGATCCTGATGAAAGGAAAGAAAGAAAACAACAAATAGAAGAAGGAAACGAAGGCAGGAATAAAAATGAAAGAGAAAAATGAAGGAACTCAAAAGAGAAGCAAGAGAGGAATAGAAAACAGGAGGAAGACAAACAAAGATAGGGACAGAGGAGAGAGACAGCCAAGGACACAGATATAGAGACTGAGACAGAGAAGGGAGAAACAGAGACAGAGATGGAGGAGACAGATAGGGACAGAGAAGAGATACAGAGACATACAGAGAGGGACAGAGACAGAGACAGACAGACAAAGGAAGAGAGAGAGGGAAGTGAAAGAAAGCCTTGGTCCTCCAATGTAGGATGAGGTACTTGCTCAATAAGACCTAAGGTTTGCTCTGCCCCTGCCCACTGCCATGTACATCATAGTTAAATTTCCCTAAGCTTGAAAATGTCAACTGAGTTAGATGACCACTGTGAAAGCAAATGGAATTTCCTATCCCTCCTCCCCCAGTGCCAGCTCCATCCAATCAGTGCCCTGGTGCTGGATGGCTGGGCTGCCATGGTGATTCATGATTCCAATGGCTTGTTTTCATATTCTGACTTGCTTTTGACATAGTAATCATCAAAGGGTCAAGAACAAGCCTCTCCATGAAATTGAATTGCTGCTTAATTGATGGCTCCAGAAGCACCATGTTGAGATGAAAGTGGCCCAGTGTGGGGGTGGGAGCCATGTCCATGTAAGCGTGACGTGGCAGGAGCCCCTAGGAGGGATGCTGACATGTAACCAGAGGGCCAGAGGAGCCATTTTCCTCGCAGGGGCTGTGTTTTGTTTTCTCCTCTATCCTCTTTTTTTGGTTTAAGTGCTCAGCCCCATCAGGAGAGATTTGACAGCAACACAACTGAAGATATTCAACAATCTGGAGCCCTGAGAAGGACAAACAGTCACTCACAGGTGGAACCCCAGAGGGAAGGCACACCAAAGAGAAGCCCCAAAAAGAAGGAGAACAGAGCCCAGGGTGTTCTGAAAAGTGAAGCAAAGACAGACCAAGATCAGCAAACACCTTAGGGACTCAGCATTAATCACCGTGCACCACTGAAAAAAGGCACATCAGCAGCAAGGGGCACCAGCTTGATTATCTCTCTCAGTCAAGCATGCAAATTCCTGCTTGAAAGTCATAGTAGATTCACCCTTGCTGTCATCCTGCTTTCTAAGGAAGTTACTGGGTCTGGGGAATGCAAATTGACTTGGAAGGGTCTGTGGTCATGCAGCTGTCATGTTAGGGGGCCTTTCAAAGTCATCAAGTCCAGTCTCATCTCCAACCAGCACTGTCCACCAAAGCAGCTGAGACAGATGACTTACTTTCCTGGTCCAGATCTGAGTTGGAAGGAAGGGAGATGGGGAAAAAGAAGACGAATTTGGGTCAGAGAAAGCTAGAGTTGTTAGGGTGTGTGTGTATGTGTGTGTGTGTGTGTGTGTGTGTGTGTGAGTGTGTGTGTGTATGTGTGGGTGTGTGTGTGTGTGGGTGTGTGTCTGTGTGTGTGGGGGTGTGTGTCAGAGTCCTTTGGTGTATACTGTAAGGAAAGATAAGATCTGTTAGGCTGATAAGAGCCAGGATAAGATAAGGGTTGTTAGAAGTGTGCACGTACGTATGGAATGAGATCAGCTTTAGTAGATATGTAGATATAAGAATTGGATAAGATGAGGGTTGTTAAATGTGTTGAAATGGAAGTAAGATGGTAGTTCTTAGACTTCTGGGATAAATACAGGTAAGTTCAAGGTTGTAGGATGGCAATGAAGGTAAGGCTATAGAATCACTGCTATCTCAGAGTTGGAAGGGATCTCAATGGTCATTTAGTCTCTCTAGAAGTGTGCTTAGTACACAGCAGGTGCTTAATAAATGTCGATGGTTTGATTGAATGAGATCTTCCAAATCATGCCTATGAAGTGGTTGCCCAGTCTCTGCTTGAAGACTTCCTGTGATTAGAAACTCACTACCTCCTAGGCAGCCTAGTCTGTCTTTAGACCTCTCCAACTATTACGAAATTTCCTCTTACACTGAGTCAAAATCAGCTTATCTAAAAATTTCAATTTGTTGTTTCTACTTCTTCCCTCTCCAGTCAAGAAGAACATGTCTTATCTCTCTTCTGCAGAACAGCCCTTCAAATACATGAAAATGGCTATTATATACCTCCTGAATCATATCTTCTCAATCTTAAACAGTGCTGGTTCTTTCACTTGATCCTGATATGGAATGGTCTCCATTCCTCTCACTATATTGACCATCCTCCTCTGCAAATGCTCCAGTTAGTCAATATCCTTCCTAAAATGTAGCAATTAAAATCAAATACAGCATTCCAGATGTGGTCAGACCAGTAGAGAATACAATAAAAGTATCATTGCACCCTATCAAGATACAAGATAATTTTGAGGAGAAGGTACTAGTACTTGGAGGCAGCAGAGAAGGCCTTCAGTCAAACCAAACTTCTATTCTGGGTAGAAAGTCCATTCAGAGGAATGGTGATGGAGAGTTTTGGATATGGAAAAGCAAGGAGACCAGTGGACCATAGACTATGTGACAGGGAGTAAGGTGAAAGAAGACCGGAAAGATCAAAAGGAACCAAGTTATCAGGGGCTCCATAAGTCAAACAGGACTTGATTTTTGGTTCTGGAGGTAATAGGAAGCCACAGGGATTTACTGAGGGAGATGGTGACATGGTCAGAAGTATCATTTTAGGAATCACTTTGCAGCTGAGTTCTGGAGGATGGTCTGGAATGGGGAAAGACTCGAAGTAAGGACACCAACAAGTAGGCTTTTACAGTGGTCCAGGTATGAGGTGATCCAGACCTGTATCAGATTGGCAGCTGTGTGGGAGTGGAGAGAAGGGGACATATCTGAGAGATGTTATGAATTAGAAACAGTAAGACTTTTTAGCAGATTGAATATAAAGGTTAAAAGTGAATGAGGGGTTGAGAACGCCACCTAGTTATAAGCCTGTGTGACGGGGAGAATGGTAGTACTATGGACAGTAATATGGAAGTTCAAATGATGGTAAGATTTGGGGAGAAAGATAATGTGTTTAATTCTGGACATTTTGAGTTTGAAATGTCCACAGGGCATCCAACTTGAGGTGTGCAAGAGGTAGTTGGTAATGTGAGACTGAAGGTCAGGAGAGAGTCTAGGGCTGGATAAATGGATCTGAGAAGCATTGGCATAAAGAAATAATTGCATCCATGAGAGCATCAAGTGAAAACATACATTGGGGATTATAGAAAATTAGTATTATTATGTGTGTAAGAGGAGGATTGTTAGGTGTCAGAGGTAAGCTTAAGGTTATTAGTATGTAGTGTGTATGAGTAAGATTAGTCTTGTCTGTTAAATGGGGCTAAAACCAGGTCTATCAGTGAATCCGTTTAGGTGTCTAGTAGTTCTAGTAAGGTTAGTCTTGTTAGGTATTTGGAAATAGCCTTCTCATCCTAACAATATCTCTTTTCCTTGCTTGTCCCCTTATACCAGGCAGGGCAGCTTTCATCTGAGGAATAGGCCCAGGCTAGTCATAGTTCATTCCCTTCCTTACTGTGACTTTTCAGACTACATCACCACCACTCAGCTGTCTTCTCACCTGGGAACTTCCCATAGTGTCTGGGACTCTCTTGCCCTGGAACATCCTTTTGTGATTCTAGCCTATTGGTGAGTTCCTCTGGAGGGTGGGGGGAAGGTTATCATTTTGGAGAAGAGCCCAGACCAATCATGCTTTATTCACCTGTTCATTGCGCTTTTGAGTCTCTAGATTTTGTCACCAGGCCCCATTCCCCTGACTTTTCAGTTCCCTTATATGTATTGTTTTCTTCCACTACAATGTAGGACCTTTGAGGGAGATTGCTTGTATTTGTATCTCTAACACTTAACACAGTGCTTGGCACATAATTCCTTAATAAATTCATGTTGCCTACCTGTGTGGAAATAGAGGTAAACTTAGGGTTTGTTAGGTGTTTGTAAGACTTTATGAGGCAAAGATTAGGGTTGTTAGGTACGGATAGGGTCAGGTAAGATTCTTCTGTATATTTGGATGGAATAAGGTAAGAGTTATTATAGGTAGGGAGGGGGTGAAGAGATGAGTGATGAAGGAAGAAAATCATTCTAGTTACTTACATCTTTTTACCTTAAACCAAAAATTCTTAACATGGGGTCTATGAAATGATTTTTTAAAAAAATACTCTTGGCCACTATATTTCAATATAATAATTATAAATGTATTTATTTTATTTTATGCATTTGAAAACATTCTAAGAAAGGGTCTATAGATTTAACCAGACTGCCAAAGAAGTTCATGACACATGGTTAAAAAGCCTTGCTTTAAGTCTGGAATTCTGCATAAAGTCACATATATTTTATATATGGCCTCCAAAGGGTGGTGACCAACCTGAAATGTGTAAAAATCTAGCAGCTTTTTGTAAAGTATAGGTCCAAATCCAAACCAATGCTGCTTACAGTGGGCACAGAATGAGTCTTCATTGATTTATCTCTGAACTCTGAAGTATGTTCCTCAAGACAATACCTGTAAACAGGAACTCCCATCTATAGATTTCCTTTATTATTCAATTGTCATGATGGATCAAAGAGTCACACTGACTCCCTCAAATAAATTTGTCTTTGGACTATTTGGACAACCAGGAGGAAAAATGGATTTTTTCACAAATGTGAATCTCTCTCTCTCTCTCTCTCTCTCTCTCTCTCTCACACACACACACACACACACACACACACACACACACTCACTCACTTCGATGTATCTATTGAGCATAGAGATACCCTTAAACTTGAGGTAGCCCTTTCAGGATGGTTCTTTCTATTGGGAGTTGATTTCCCTCCAGTTGGAGATATCTTTCTTCCTCTTCACTTCAGTGACTCATGTAATTTAGTCAACAGAATCAACAGAAATCAGCAGATTAAGTAAAGTGCTGTCATCCCCCACAGCTTCATTACTTTGTACATGATAATGGCACCTTGAGATCCCAGAGGGGAATTCTCAGAATATAACACACATCAGTCACCAGAAACCACACAAAGCTGCCTTAGTGAGCCGAATACCTGCCACCTACCATTATTACAGAATATACTCGCTTCAAAGAGCTACTCTCTGCCCAGGAGGACATTCTGCCCCAGGGGTTAATGAACAAGTTCCCCCCTACACTTAGCTAAAAGCCTTCCATCTGTCATTGAGGTTCCTTTATTTTGATACAACATGATTTATTATGATGCAATTTATTATGACACAATAAACATTTATTTTGTGATTGACATTTATTAAGTGATTACTATATGCCAGACACTGCCACTAAACACTGAAGGTACAAATGCGATCCTTGCCCTCAAGGAACTTACAATCTGTTGAGAAAAAGCTACACAGAAAAAGAAGGTGAAAAAGAGGGGGGATGAGAACCAAGCAGAGAAGCTAGTGGCAAAGGAAGACATTGCTGGGATTTTGAACCCTCTATACAGAGATGCTATGGGAGGAGTTCTTGCTCCAGCCTCTTAGCAGAGGGGCAAAAGCAATTGAGAGTACTGATGAGGTGTAAGTACCAAGGTTGAAGCATAATTATTTCCGATTGTTGGGAGAGCTATTTTAGTGGAAAAAGAAGTGATGTGTTGATGAACCCTGGGAGTTGGTTCTTGCTTTTTGAGAACTAGGACATATCCTCCTCCTCATCATCATCATCACAGATAAGACTAAGAGCCTGATCATCTTCTCTCTAAAACAGAACCAGGGTCAACACCGGAAAACCGCAACCAATTCTGGGGCTAGGGAGGCATAAAGAGAGTATGATTGCCACATTTCAAAGATTTGGCAGCTAGGTGGCATAGAGTGCTGGGCCTGGAGTTGGGAAGACTTGAGTTCAACTCTAACCTCAGACACTTACTAGTTGTGTGACCCTAGACAAGTCATTTAACCCTATTTCCCTCAGTTTCCTCATCAGTGAAATGAACTGAAGTGGGAAATGGAAACCAAATCATCTTTGCCAAGAAAATCCCAAAAGGGGTCACAAAGAGCTGGATAAAAATTAAAATCACTAAACAACACCAACAACTAAATCAGAAAGTCAAACTAGACAGACAAAATGGATTTGATTTGCTGCGTTTAAAAGGCTCACAGGTGCATTTGGGTTGTAGGTCTGATGGTTCGATCCTCCTTCAGTTAACTTCAGCAAATTGAAGGAAACTATTTTTTCTAATCTCAGACTTTTCTTCTGTCCTGCCCTGATGCCATTTTGATAACAGACAATTTACCTTGGAGTCTTGCTGCTTTTTGCTGACTGTGTTACCTGGGTTTGGTGGTTATTCATGCAAAGAGAGTCTTTCTAGTCAGGGAAAGGCTTTTTAGCCACGTGCCTCAGTAGGTGGGAGCAGAAAGCTCAGGAGATGATAGTAAAGGGCAGTGTGGTGAGCATAATGCCAGCAGAGATGAATGACGCCCAACAGAGATGATGCCCAGGGGAGTGAAGAAACAATGCCCAACAGAGAACAACATGATGGCATTATTAGAAGACAAAAGTAGCTCTTCAGCATTACAGGTATGAGTGGCCAGGGTCACATTTTTCCCTGCATGATGCCCTATGTATGATCTTTCCACTTTGACTCCTGATGTTTATACCCTAGCACACAGATTCCTGGAACGTGTTTCTTTACATTTGTTTCATACTTGTTCTCTGCACCATCCCTTTCTTATGTTTGTTATGTTAACTTGTGGGCTAATGTACCCCTATCTATGCATGGGAAGAGGAAGTAGAGAATCTTTTCTTTTCTCATTTGCTATACTACTTGCTCAAATGTCTTTTGTTTTGAACTTATGTGCCTTCTGGTTAACTGATAATGGTAAATGTTGTGGTTGTTGCTGTCATGCTCATCCTTTGTTTTCGATGAAGACAGTAACATCAGAGAAGTGATAACATGACTTGCGCTTGACTTTGTTTTAAATGAGGGAGGGCTGTGCAAGGTCACCAGCCTCACTTCTCCTCCGGAGCCATCTGGATTCAGTAACCAGATATTCATCAGAGTAACTGGAGATGGCCCAGGATGCAATGGAAGACCTAAATGTATGTGTAAGGGCAAGTGTGCTATGGTATTAGATGGATACTGAACTGTAGAATGCTTCGAACCTAGGATCACATGAAGGGTGGTGCTTAGGTGATCATCAGAAACACCCCCTTTGCCTCTGGTCCTCTTGGAACTTGAGGAATATCCAATAATAATTCATTGAGAACCTAGTATTGATCCTTTCCTTCATATTTTATGGATATATCTTTTATCTTTGGCCCTTTATGGACAGTTTCACTATTCACTGAGGCTGATTGCCTTGACCCAACAACAGAAGACTGCTGGTTGTCTCTACCTCAAGTCTTGTCTTTGCCCCTATTCTCAATCAGAGGGTAACTGTCTGGTACCTTGAACACTAACTGGAGGACTCCAAAAGAATATTGAGGATCATCACAAACCCTAGGTCTCTTGCAAACTTGGCATGAGATAGTTAAAAGTCCTTGGTGAGATTTTTGACCCAGACAAGGATTTGTGATATTTACCCCCCAGATGAGCTAATATTCAGGAAAGAAAAAGGGAAGAGGAATGGGAGAGAGTGGCAAGTATGTGAATTGGAGCTACAGGCAGCAGGTAAGCTGTTGCACTGGGAATCATATTAGGAAATTATCTGGCTAAGCCTGAACAAAACATTGGCATAATCAATTCCTGCAGTTATAAAGGTTCAAAGTAAGTTGCTGCATTGGTAGCTTTCATACAGTTCATAAATTGAATAATACGGTGTCAGGGAAGGGAAGTAAAGGAAGTTACAGCCATGGAATTTATCTGCAGTGTCTTCTTTGGGGTGTAAATACATTTTTATTAGCTTTTATGCAAATAAACACAAGAAAAAAGAAAATCACAGGGGAAATATCTCATAAAGCAAGCTCGGGATTTTCAGATTTCACAACTTACAGCAGCTTTATATTTGCCTCTTTTGCTTATGTGGAGAAATTATGTTGGAAAGGCCATTCATTCATTCATTCATAACTTCCTCCCCTTCCCTTTATCCCTTCTTTTTCAATTGAAGGTTTTTCTGGGTAAGACAAATTTAAAGTTGTAACTTGGTAACAGAGTACAATGGTAATTGGCATATTGGAAACAAAGAAATTTTGTCTGTGAAAGAACTGGGGGATTGTGTAGTGCATTAACTCACTTCTTTGTAGAACTACACTTTCCCCTTCTTGTAATAAGAATCATTTTTTTTTAAATTGTGTTTTTCCATTTCATCCAGGCAGAAGAAGAAAACCAACTCACAGCTTCAATCCCATGTGTTTGATAAAAGAACTTTTGAACTGGGCCAATTTGATCCTCCTTAGACAATCTGGTGATCCAACCACCCCATCTTCCTGGTGCTTACCATATTAATGCTAGACTTTGTATGGACAATCAATTCACTTATTCCATTACAGCTCAGAACTTCAAAGCTCAAGAGATCTGCCAGCCTTAGTATCTCCAAGAGATTATAAGAATGCATCACTATATGCCTGGCTCTATTAGTCTTTTTTTTTTTTTTAGAGTAAAAAAGATCTGTTTTTAATACACAGCAACTCATAGACACTTTCTCCCAATTTAAATGCCTTCCTATGGTTGATATATTTTTAAAAATTTTATTGTATTTTTAATTTATTAAATAAAACAAGCATTTCCTTAACAGTGGAATTTTTATAAAAAGATAATTGCATGTAAAACTGCAAATCTATTATGTACCACTTGCTATTCTTTTTAAATATAAAATAAAGTTATCATGTTTTCTTTTTTCTTCCCCTTTCCCCCTTCTAAAGGTGGCTACCATTAGACACAAATATGTATATTACACACATATATAAATACACACAATATATATGTATATATATACACACATATAGATATTCATATGTGTTTATGTGTGTATAGATAAATAGCTGGATGGAGAGACAGATAAAATCATTCTTCACATAATTCTATTTGTAAGTTCTTTCTCTGGATGCAGCCAACATCTTCCTTCATATGTCCTTTGTAGATAATTTGAGTTTTTGCAATAGTCAAAATGACTTAGCTGCTCAAAGTTATTCTTTAAAAAAATGTTACTATTAAATACAATTCTATATATACTATTATATATACAATATTATATATATATATATATATATACACTCTTATATCCAATAATATACATATATATAGTATATTGTATACAATTCTCTAAAGAAGGAAACTATCCTTTCTCTATAGAATCACAACCTTTGTGGTCTGGAGGTTCTTAAAGTCTAACCTAAATCCCTCTTGTAATTAAAGGTTGTCATCTCCTTTTCTGTTCTCATCTCCCATAAAACCCTCTCCTACCGTACCATACAATAGCCCTTAATTTGTCTGAATAATCTTATGAAGAGTCTTCTTCTCCCTTTCACTCTGAAAGATCCCATCCATTAAACCTTCTGTCACAGACCTGTCTCCCAGATTCAGGGAACTTTTGCTGCTTGGCCAGATAGGTGGTTCTGCAGTCCTGACATTATGTATTAAAAAAATGATTGTGCAGGGAGGGGTAGGGGAGTGGGAGTCAAGTTTATGCGACCAAAGTAAAATGAAGTGAGCAGGTTGGGATGGGATCATCAAGCTCTGTTGAGGACCTGTTGTGTAGTGTAGTCACACAAGCCCAGGACTTAAATGCACACGCTTTGATTCTGAGTGCTGACTTTCTGCTATTCACTAGCTGTGGGACTTTGGACAAGCTGCTTCACTTCCCTGAGTCCTAGATTTATTGTAGATAAAATGCCCATGATAGGATCATGGATATAGAGTTGGTAGGTACTTTAGACCCTATCTAGTTTAAGTCTGTCATTTTACAGATGGGGAACTGAGATCTGTGGAAATGAAGTCATTTGCCCAAGATGACACAAATACTAAGTAACAGAATTGGGATTTGAAATCAGAATCTTTTCAAATCCAGTACTCTTCCATTGGACATGACATCCTTTTTATGGTAATAGTAGTAAAAATGATGCCCCTACCATCTAGATAAAGTTTTTATACTGTAAAGTGGCATGTAAAGATAAGGTTATTATTTTTGTGGGAACTATGTCATGATAGTCATGGGGAGGCAAGACAGAGAAGCTTAAGACATGATTCCTGACCTCATAAAATTTACATTTTGGGAATATTCAAAAAATGGTTAATAATACAATATCAAAAATATCGACAAGTACCTACTAGGTGCTGTCCATTTGTGCTAGGTTCTGGGAGGCACTACAAAGTTTTGATACGACACAAATCCCATTTTTCAAGGATGTTAAATTCTTCTGGGGAATAACTCAAATATGGCAAACTCTAATGTGTAATGTTTCATGATAAAAATGTTAGTCACATGACAAAGTTCTGTATGAGATGTGAAGGGTAAGGTTATGTCTGATCACTTCAATCTGGGGGATCAGATCAGAGGAGGCTTCCTAGAGGAGGGATTGTTTGAATAAGGCTTTAAAAGATGAGTAGTCATTCAGCTGGGGTTCATGGGGTGTTCGGGAGGACTAGCACCTCTGATATGAGGGCTTGCTGAATCCTTTTCAGGACTGCTGGTGTCCACCTTTTCACTCAGTTCTCACCTGTG